>CM035436.1:37153528-37163528 GCA_020310875.1 Ceratopteris richardii | reverse complement strand
GAACCTAGCTCCCCTCTACCCTCTTTGAATTTATCTATTGATTTGGGTGCGACACCACTGTCAAAGGAGAAGCATAGGAGAAGATTAGACTTCTCCTCAGATACGTCAGAAGAAACACCAGTGCAAATGGAGGATCTCTCTCATTTACTCTCCAGACTCAATATCAAGTTCCCTACCTTCAAGGGACAAGCTTATGAGGATGCTGATGATCATGTGAGGAGATTCATTTCCTTATGCCGTGGACGAGGTCTGCATAATAGAGAGGATGCAATGCTGGTACTCTTCCCATCCACATTGGAAGGCCTTGCAGACAAATGGTACAATCAATATGCAGATGGCCATTTTGCTACATGGGAGGCTCTAAAGATGGCATTGTCACAGACATTTGGACCTAGTGATTCTTCGGAAAGAGCTCTAGATCAGCTAGAGAACCTAAAGTCAAGATCAGGTGAATCCTTTCATGAACTTCACACTAGAACAAAAGCACTTGTTGCACGTTTGCCACATGCTCCAAGTGATTTCTTGGTTAATAAATGGATAGAAAAAGCTCTACCTAGGTCATCTCAGCAGAAGCTCCGTGAGTCTCTGAGATTGGATTCAACCCTTAATGATTTTGTTGTAGTAGCGTCACACATTGAAGAAGCTAGGCAACATTTTGAAGGGGATACACAATTGAATTATGCTGCAAAACTAGATCCTATTGGGCAACTGAGGAAGGAACTGGAGGCATTGAGAATGCAACAAAATCAACAAGAAGAGAAGGTCTTGCCACCACTGCGTCACACTGATGATGAAGTAGCCCAACTTCGTGGTGAGTTAGAAGATTTGCAGAACACTCAGGATATAAGAAGGCAGATTTGGTGTACAATATGTAACAACAATGGACATTTCAATGCTAATTGCCCTAAGAAGGTAAGCTGTCAATTTTGTGGAAAGGATGGTAATGAAGCTAGAGATTGTTATTACCTCAAGGGTACAGAGCAACGAGGTAACCCTCAAGCTTTGGATTCATATTATGCTAGTACTTCAAACACACCTAGTAGAGAAGAAAATCGTACAACAAAGCCTAGATATAATAGACCATTGATGTGTTATCGCTGTGGTGAGTATGGCCATATGCAAAATAGGTGTTCCCTTCTAGAAGATGCACCTCCTTGTCAACGTTGTCTAGAGGCAAGGTTGCCACTTTGTTGTAGATTTTGTTGTTATTGCACTTCCACAGGAGACTTCTTACCCCTTACTCCTGGGAAGACCTTGGCTGAGGCAAGAAAAAGCTTTGCAAGATTGGGGGAAAAACAAACTATGGATTTCAACAAGCACCAATAGCCAACTGCAACTACATTTGGAAGAGGATTCGATTCAGGGAAAACTACTAGGTATACTGTGGACACTCAGGTAATGCCCTCTCTACCCCAAGAAGAAGGTACATTATTGAATTGGATGATGGAAAGTGCAGAATGTTGAAAGGTGGAAATCAATGAAATAGAGGAAGAATTGAAAATGAACGAGTTGCAGGAAAAGGCCATGAGGTTCACAAGGAATTGAAGAATGAGAGCTTGCAGGAGATTACGAATGTTGAAGGGGCAACAACCATAGAGGTTTCAAAAGAGGAAGGTTATGAGCGTGAATGCAGAGAAGATCTCCCCTTTTCCGATATACCTCAAGGATGGACCAGAGAACATATTGCAGAATATAAGTTAAAGTCCACTCCTGCATACAGTGGAGATGATTTATCAAATAAGATTAATCCTGAAACACTGGTTCAAGAAGTAAATCTAGGGGATGAAGACAACCCTCAAGTAGTCCACTTGGCCTCTTGGCTATGGCATTACCCTCCTTTACTACAGAAGGTAACTTCCTTACTTTTTGCTTACAAAAATGTCTTTGCATGGTCCTACAAAGATCTAACAGGGACACTAGAGGAGCTCGGATTACATCGGAGACCCTTAGTTGAGGGAGCCGTGCTTGCAAGAAGTAGGCCATATCGACTCAATCCGAAGTATGCAGAGGCGGTAAAAGTGGAAACTACAAAACTAGAAGAAGCAAGTATAATTGTTCCAGTAGAACATTCCAGATGGCTTTCTTCTATGGTTATTGTGCCCAAGAAAAGTAGTGGAAAAATAAGAGTCTGTGTTGATTTTTGTGCCTTGAATAAAGTGACTGTTCAAGATGGATTTCCTCAGCCCTTTACAGAGCAAGTACTTGAGGAAGTAGCCGGTCACACTTTGTATAGTTTCTTGGATAGTTTTAGCGGCTACAATCAGATAGTGATCCATCCTGATGATAGGGACAAAACAACCTTTGTAACTCCATGGGGCACTTATGTCTATACCTGCATGACTTTTGGTTTGAAGAATGCACCAGCTTCATTTAATAAAACAATGTATCTAATATTGGGCAAATGGTTGATAACCTTTCTACGCATTTTGATGGATGACTTTTCAGTATTTTTAAGCACAGATAGAAGAGAAGCAGTTCAAGATTTCCATGATCATTTGGAAAATCTAAAGGAAATCTTTGAGCAATGTCTCAAAACAAGTTTGAAATTAAATCCTCCTAAATGTCATTTTTTGGTCACCAAGGGCACTCTTCTTGGTCACGTAGTGTCTGCTGAAGGGATAACGGTTGACCCTGCAAAAGTTAGTGCTATTCTTTCCATGCCTATTCCAGAAAGCCCAAAGGAAGTGCAAAGTTTTTTGGGCCATGCAGGATACCATAGAAGATTCATACGGATGTATTTGGAAATAGCTAAGCCCTTGTTAAGGCTTACCAGTAAAAAGGCTCCCTTCTCATGGAGTGCTGAAGCTGAGAAAGCATTTTGTGAACTAAAATGACGCTATGTACTCCTTCACTTTTAAGTGTTCCTAACTGGTCATTGGAGTTTCATGTGCATACAGATGCTAGTCTTCATGTTGTTGGTGCAGTTCTAGCTCAACCATCACACAAGGTTGACAGACCTATCTACTATGCCAGCAGATTACTCTCTAAGGCAGAAAGGAATTACAGTACAACAGAAAGGGAAGGTTTGGCTATTGTATTTGCTCTTCAAAAGTTTCGGCATTATCTTCTTAGTGTACATTTTATAGTCATATCTGACCATCAGCCCTTGAAGTACTTGATAAACAAGCCTAGAGTGGCTGAAAGGGTTTGGAGATGGTTACTCCTGTTTCAAGAATTTAATTTTGATATTCTTATTAAGCCAAGAAGAGAGCACTACATGGCAGATCAAGTGTCCAGGACTGCAATGAGCGAGAAGGCAACAGGTATTAATGATGAACTGGTGGATAGTAATCTCTTCCTAGTAGCATTTTAGACTGATTGGTATGATGGAATTCTCCATTTTCTCACCACTGGAAAACTCCCACAACACTTGACACCTATAGAAAAGAGAAGATTGCTCGTGAAGTCCAAAGCATATTCACTTATAAATGGAAATTTATATAAATATTGTCAAGATGATATCTTGAGAAAATGTGTTTATCCAGAGGAGGTAAATCTTTTGCTAGAGGTTGCACATAGTGAACGACATCTAAAGGGGGAAGAATTGGCTCACAGGATCATCCACAAGTGACTATGGTGGCCTCATATTTACAAGGATGCGATCAAGTTTGCTAAAGAATGCCACATCTGCCAAAGGTGTGCTCCTACGCCAACCAGATTGAATTTCCAATCATTAGTCATATCTATAGGATGGCTCTCATTCGAACGATGGGGTCTTGATTTCATACGACCAATTAGTCCAACTAGTCAACCTGGGGGTAAGAAGTATATCTTGATGGCCACATGCTACGCAACTAAATGGATTGAGGCTAAAGCTACTATAGATTGCATAGCTTCAATAGTAGCTAAGTTTTTGTATAAACATATTTTTTAAAGATTCGGTTGCCCACTGGAAATCACTAGTGATAGGGGCACACATTTTGTGAATCAATTGCTCCAATTTATATTTGACACGTACAAGGTTTTCCATAAAAAATCTTGTACCTACTATCCGAGGGCAAATGGCCAAGCAGAGAGCTTCAATAAGATTTTGATTGGATTGCTTCGCAAATTATCCTTCCATCATCAAAGCTTCTGGCCACAAGCATTGATTGGTAAAATTTGGGCCTTCAGAACTATGAAGAGGGAAACCACTGGAGAGAGTCCATTTCGATTAGTATATGGAAAAGAGGCATTAGCACCATTTGAATTTATTATCAAAAAGGAAATGGGAGCCAAAACCATGGGAATTGAACCTCCCATTAGGAGATTGGTGGCATTAGAAGAATACTGGGAAGGAGCACCGCAGAAACTTCAAATAACCCAAGAAGAGTGCAAAAGATTGCATGATAGGTATCTTAGGTCCAATGAAGTACAGGAAGGATCCATGGTTTTAGTGCATCAGGTCCCAGCAATTTCAACCAAGTTGGCACCCAAATGGATAGGACCATACAGGGTGATAAAGGTATTACCACATGGAGCAATGCATCTGGAGGATTTGCAGGGTAAGAGGATACCCCTGGTCAATATCTCCAGGGTGAAGAAGTACCTGAATTAAGTCAAATTAGAAGCACTTCATTCATTGCACATTTCTTGTTTCATTTAGTGTTTTCAGTTTCTCTTGATCTTATGCAAATAAGAAAATAAAAAGGAAAAGTTGCACCGAGACGGTGCAAAGACGTGATGTGGGGGTCTCTATCACGGAAGTTTTATTCTTCCCTCTATAGATGTGCATATAATGCTCCAAGTAGGAGATGGTGATGACCTTCTGATAGCACCAAATTCGCTCTCTAAGAGAGGGCACAGGAGCTTGGACACTTCTTTCTTACTCTCTAATCATCTTTTGGGAGAAATGGATGATTAGTAGAACACATGCAGCCCCTCTCTCTCCCTCTCTGTGTCTCCCCCCACCACCCACACCCTCGCCCTCACCCCACCACCCCGCACCACAACCCTCCACCACCCCCCCTCAGACCCCGCCCCCGCAGCCCTCCACCATCCCCCTCAGACCCACACCTCACCACCCCTCCCTCCTCCGCCCGCGACCCCCCCCCTTCTCTCTCTCTCTCTCTCTCTCTCTCTCTCTCTCTCTCTCTCTCTCTCTCTCTCTCTCTCTCTCTCTCTCTCTCTCTCTCTCTCTCTCTCTCTCTCTCTCTCTCTCTCTCTCTCTCTCTCTCTCTCTCTCTCTCTCTCTCTCTCTCCTTCCCTTCCTGACCCCAATGACCCCGCCCCCCACTTCCCCCCTCAGCCCCCGCTGACACCCCCACTTCCCCCCTCGGCCCCCGCTAACCCCACCACCCTTCCCCCTCAGCCCCGCTGACCTCGCCCCCGCATGCCCCTCCCCTCCTCTCTCTCCCTCTCTCTCTCTCTCTCTCTCTCTCTCTCTCTCTCTCTCTCTCTCTCTCTCTCTCTCTCTCTCTCTCTCTCTCTCTCTCTCTCCTTTCCTCGCTAACCCCACTGACCCCGTCCCCCACTTCCCCGCTCAACCCCCGCTGATCCCACCACAGTCCCACTCAGCCCCGCTGACCCTGCCCCGCGTGCCTCTGCCCTCCTCTCTCTCCCCCCCTCTCTCTCTCTCCTTCCCCCGCTGACCCGGCTAAACCCACCCCCCACTTCCCCCCTCAGCCCCCGCTGACCCCACCACCCTCCCTCTCAGCCCCATTGACCCTGCCCCCGCCTCTCCCTCTCTCTCTCTCTCTCTCTCTCTCTCTCTGTCTTCTTTCTTGCTGATCGCGTTGACCCGCCCCCCTCTTTCCCCTCAGCCCCCTGCTGACCCCTCACCACCCTCCCCTCAGCCCCCCGCTGACCCCTCACCACCCTCCCCTCAGCCCCCCTGCTGAACCCTCACCACCATCCCCTCAGCCCCCCGCTGACCCCTCACCACCCTCCCCTCAGCCTCCCGCGTACTCCCCCCCCCCCCCAATCCTCACCAAGGGCTCCATTACAATTCGTCCCAAACGACTACCGAACAGCTTCGAGTTGGCCATGATTTCTAATAAACAAGAAACACTGCAGTTATGCTCAGTCGTGACTCTCAGCAACGGGCATCTTGACTCTGCATCTAGTTAAAGATATTTTGTTGTTTTCTTGTGATGCTGAGGGGAATATGCAAATCTTGAAAGATATGAGATGACAACACTGATTGGGGGTTGTTGGATGCTTATGAAGAATTCGGGGACTATTATATGTGAGTTCAAGCATCACCATTCATCAAATGTAAGGGTCACAAGCAAGTATAGAAAATTATGTAAGGAAGGTGCTTCTCAGGATCATTCAAATATCACGGGCGGCACAACATGTGGATCTCAGATTGCATTCCAAAGTGACAGTAAAAGTGTAAGTGGTAAAAGTGAAAGTGAAGAAAAGGTCTGTTGCCGCCAACCATTCTTGACGACTGCATATTTTTGAGTATCCAATTCAAATCAAGTGGCATAATTGACCTAACCCTCAAATTTTGGGAAATCAACCGGCACATGATCAGTGGACGTGAGGAATCGGCAAGACTCTCTTGGCCTATTGGAGCCTATAAAAGCAGTGGACTTGTGTTCATTTGATATACATTGAGATACACACCTATACTTACATGTGTACAAGGGTCCTCTCTTTGCACTCTATGATTACAAGCCTACTGTAGGAAGTCACTCTGTGGTGCAGATACAGAGCGTGGGCTTCCCAATGGAGGGCTAATAGCACTATAGTGTGAAGAGAGTGGCCTGGCTTTGTCTTTCAGTGTGAGTTAGTGGTATTTTTATGCTCTTTTCCTTAGAGAAATTCTTCAAACTTTGTATTGATCAGTGCTAATCTGCATCTAGTTGTGTCCATTGTACGGATTGGATGAATCCCTTGTATTGATGTTGTTTAGTTCTGGAGTGGCATGTTAGCCCAGAGCATGAACTTTTGAGCATCTCTTTGGCCTATGTTGTAATCATTTCATTTTGTCATTAATATTTTCGTGAGTATTCACAACTCTGTGCAATCATTGATATTTGCCTGCTCACAGAAGTGTTAAAGGGTATATGTCCCTAAGGAGAACCTCCCTTGAGTAGGTGAAGTACTGGAATGCTTGCTGCATGCTCCTATTAAAAGTAGATACCCCAGTACCTCCTCTACAAATCTTAATAGACTTTATATTCATCCTCAAAAACCTTTTTAGGGCTTTGGATGTCGTCCGATGTTAATTGAAATTTTTCATTCAAAGCTCACTATAGTTTTCTATACCTATTTCAGTTCTATCTTGCCTATTCTCTTTAGAGGATATGCTTAGACCACAATCTTCATCCATCTCGTCAATCATCGACTCCTGGTCAAGTTCATCCTCACATACATATCCTTCTACAACTACAGTTGAGTCCACTCATTCTTCAATCGATTCATAGTGGCTAAATCTAGCCTCTTCAAAGGAGTCATAAATTTCTATCTTTTCATACTTACCCTCACTCGGTACAAATTTTTCATCAATTTTTTCATGCATTTCTTTGAGTGTTTCATTTGACATTTCATGCTCAATCTCATCCTCATAGGAACTCAACTCAACATGATTGTTATTGGCATACATATCACTCTATGAATGAGCAATCGATAACTTATTTTCATCCTTCTCATGATCGTTCTCATACCCCTCTTCATGGAGTGCGACATCATCTACATACATATCACTCTGTAAAACTCCAATTAGTGATTTATCCTCTATTGTATCCGTAGGACCATTGTCTTGCATCTCAGGACATATATCTAACGTAGTATCACATAGAGGAATATCAGAATCTTGATCTGTAATTGAGTTATCCTCATGGCAAGCATCGCACTCATCATGTTTGGCATGCATATCACTTTTTAGAGAACTACATATTGACATCTCCTTGAACTTGACATCACTTCTATTGAGAATTTCTTCATGTTCATCTTGAGACATTGTAGACATCTTCGGCTTTTGGTTTATTGTATATCTTGGTTCAATATTTATATAATTACTTCCTATGAGATTTGAGGAGTTTGTTGGACCAGAAGAAGCTTCATATTGATTTCTTGTTTGAGTATCCTCATTTTTTATTTGATTTGTTTTTGAATTAATTGGTATTTGGTTAGCTTCTCTGAGCTCTGCTACTCCTTCCCTCATTAGGGTTTGTACTTTTGGCACACTTAAAGATGTATTTATTGCAAAGACATCTATTGTTCCATCACATTTTAAAGATTTAGGGTTTGTATCATTTATTATTTTTGGTTCTTCTTGACGAACCTCAATATGATTATATATGTATTTCGAGTCATACTTCTTTCTTTTTCGATCAGATTTTCTAAGTGTTTTTGAGTTTTCACATTATTCTCAAGGTTTGGCATGCATGAAATATGGGCATTGGCTATATCCGCATGAAGATCCATTTTCCAATCATTTTGGAATTTCTCAAACATTTACTGCTTTCTAACATATCTTGTTAGAGCATCATGAACAAGTGTCCAATCCTCGATGAGTCCCGATTCGGAGTCTAGGTCTTGCAAAAACAAACTTAGTTCCTCTCAGGCTCTAACATCTATTTCTTGTAGGAATAAGAACAACATTTCATGCATTATACATCTCTCGTCATACTCGGACATATCTTCGAATTGCTTCTCAAAATATTTTTTAACTTCTAGGATCGATTGGTTCTTAGGTATATGAACCCACCTCAAGAAGGACTTATGAGTCACTTTGTCTATGTCCTCTAGCATGAACTGCTTGAGGAGCACTGATTTGTATTGTGACCATGTGGTTTGCTTTATTCGCATGAGTTGATTGCGTACACTCTATTCACACACGTAGGCAAAGTTTTTGCATAATTCCATATCCGTCATTGGAGTGAAACCCACACCTAAGTACTATGACTAGAGTTCGCACTCCTTATTGAACCTAGATATATTCTTCCCATTGAAAAATCTGCACCACTTCATTAATTGGTCATTAAGCGATTGGATACCTTTTTTTCATCTATCCTCTTCTTGAAAGCCGACAAATTGGGCTATAGGTCTTTTATTTTTAATTTTTTCTAGGATCTACGTCTACAGCTCTAAAATCTATTCACCCCCTTCTTTCACGTCCGCTTCACGAGGTATGTCCTCTCGTTCATGATAAGGAGGTTGCAAGAGAAAAGAGGAGAAGGAAGCCACAGGGCTTCGATAAAAGGAGAGAGATAGGAGGCGTGCTCTTGCCTGAGAAAAATTTTGAGAAGCGAATTCTGAAGGTGCAAATCAAACACACACAATTACAAAGGTTGTTTCACAATTTAGAGCTCACAATAGTTCAAAGACCTATAGTAGAGGGAAGACCAAGACAATCTCGAATCATTGTTGTGTGGTAGTGTTTGAGTAGAGATGCTCACATTAAAAAAACTGTGTTGAGTATAGAACACATCTTTTTCAAGCTTTTTTGTATTCATGCTCTATTCTTTTTATGTGTTGAACAACCATCCGTGGGCAAGAATCAAATTTGCAACCCGAATTAGGTAAGTATCTCTTGTAAACCACAATGGAAACTCTATTCCGCGCATTTAGAGCTAAACATTGCCCATGACAACCTCTTTCTGATGTTCTAAAATATCTACAACCTACTATGCTCATATATCAATATTTTTCCTTTAATTTAGGAGGGAGATTTCCTCAATAAGTAGCTTCAAATTACTCGAACATCACTCGCATGTTTGTTGATAGCAACTAAAGTTGATAGGTAGTTTTCATTCTTATACAGAAATTTTGGCTTTTGTTTTAGACTAAATATTTCTCATGTAATTTAAATATACTTTTGTGTGGAACCACACCGTAAAAATGTCGCAGGCTTTTGAACTGTTAATAGAGTCTTGTTTGTCTTTGGTGATCTGCTTAAATCTTTTATACATCTCATTTCTCATCTTGGAGATTGGAGATAAGAGAAGTTGAGATCTAACTTTCATTTGTTCTATACAACAACTATGTCATTCATTATATGCAACTTTCATTTGTTCCATACAACAATTATGTCATTCATTACTATGCATATGGAATCACGTAGGCA
>CM035436.1:36948528-37148528 GCA_020310875.1 Ceratopteris richardii | reverse complement strand
GTGGACACATATGATATTTGAATCTCTTTGCTTAGAACCTTCTCTCGTATATAGTGATAATGAACTTCAATATGTTTAGTCCTTGCATGAAAAATAGGATTAGCAGCCAAGTGAATAGAACTCATATTGTCACCAAAAATAGTTGGAGTTCCAAACTCCAATCCAAGATCTTTGAATAATGTCTTCATCAACATAGCTTCTTGTGTAGCTATGGCAAGACCTCTATATTCAGCTTCACTAGAAGAGAGAGCAACTATGGGTTGCTTCTTGGATGACCATGAAATAAGCTTTGAACCTGCAAAGGTAAGATAACCTGAAGTGCTCCTTCTATCTTCCTTGGAGCCAGCCCAATCTGCATCAGAAAATAGCTTCAAACCTAAATCAGATACATAAGGATAATAAAGTCCTTCATTTATGGTTCCTTTGAGATACTTGAGAATCCTTTTGGCAGCATCCATATGTGGTTTCCTTGGTGTGTGCATAAATTGACTTAGCACACTCACACTATAACATATATCTACTCTTGTCAATGTGGCATAGTTGAGACTACCCACTAGACTTTGATATGATGTGATGTCCTCTATGAGTTCATCTTCATGTGAGCTCAATTTGTGATTGACCTCCATTGGAGTACCTGCAATCTTACAATCTTGCATCTTGAATTTTGCCAACATGTCCTTAATGTACTTTTTTTGAGTGAGAAACAAACCATGATCTTTGTAGACAACTTCCAAACCTAGGAAGTAGGTAAGTGAACCCAAATCACTTATCTTGAACTCTTCTTTCATCTGATCTTTGATCTTCTTCATACCATCTGCATCATTTCCTGTCAATATAATATCATCTACATATACACATAGGTAGATGACCTCCGAATTACTCTTTTTAATAAAGAGTGAAGGATCTGCCTTGCTTGGTTGAAAGCCTTTGTCCTGCAAGAATGAAACAAGCCTGAAATTCCAAGCTCTTGGAGCTTGCTTGAGACCATACAATGCTTTGTTAAGTTTACACACATAATCAGGATAAACTTGATTCTCAAAACCAGGTGGTTGTGCCATATATACCTCTTCTGTTATCCAACCATTCAAGAATGCATTCTTTACATCTAGTTGAAGTATCTTCCAATTCTTGGAAGAGGCAATACTAAGCAAAACCCTAATAGTAGGCATCTTTGCCACAAGAGAGAAACTCCTCATAATCAATTCCCTAAGTTTGTGCAATGCCTTTTGCTACAAGCCTTGCCTTATACCTGTTAATGGAACCATTAGAATTCTTCTTGAGTTTATAGACCCATCTTGAGCCTATTACCTTCATGGATGAAGTCTTGGGCACCAAATCCCAAGTGTTGTTTTCCTCAAGTGCTTCAATCTCTTCCTTCATTGCATGCTTCCATTCTGTTTTTGCTTTGGCCTCTTCAAATGATGATGGCTCCTCTTGGTTTATGTCCTGTGCTATGTAGATAGAATGTTTAGTTACTAATGAGGTGTCAAACCCATACCTTTCTGGTTTTTTTCTTTTCCCTCATAGATCTTCTTAGGCCATGATGTGATGATTCTGCCTCATGTCCAAGTTCCTGTAATTTTGCTTTACCTTTAGACTTCCATGCTTTGATCTTTTCCATCTGAGATTCTTCATCATCCTCTGAGGTGTCTTGTTCTTCAATCTTTGGTTGTTCTCTACAAAGCTTTGGAAAATCTTCTTCAAAGATTATATGGTAAATTGACCTTCCTGCATGAATCTTCATACCATGAATTGTTCTCATCAAAAACTACATCTCTGCTTACCAAGAATCCTTTGTTGGTAGGGTTGTATAACCTGTAGCCCTTTTGATTGTTGTCATATCCAATAAATACACACCTTTCTGCCTTTGGATCCATCTTGCCTCTAACCTGTGAAGGAACATGAGCAAAAGCAATACATCCAAAAATTTTACAATGATCTAAGCTTGGTCTTCTTCCATTCCAAGCCTCATATGGAGTCATCCCATCAAGGGATTTTGAAGGCAACCTGTTAATCAAGTAAGTGGCTGTAGATACAGCCTCAGCCCATAAGTAATTAGGTAAATACTTTTCATTTAACATAGACCTTGCAGCTTCAACAATTGTCCTATTCCTCCTTTCTGCCACTCCATTTTGCTCAGGAGTGTACCTTGTAGTTACCTCTCTTTTGATTCCTCTTTCTTGAAGAAAAGAATCAAACTCATGGGAGAAGTATTCTCCCCCTCCATCTGACCTTAGCCTTTTTAGTGATTTACCTGTTTGATTCTCCACAAGAGCCAAATATCTTTTGAAACATGAAAAAACTTCATCTTTGTGTTTCATAAAGAATAGGATAGTCCATCTGCTGCAATCATCAATAAAGGAAACATAATACCTTGATCCAGATATTGAAGCTTCCTTGCTAGGTCCCCATACATCTGTATGAACCAACTCCAAGAGATCTCCATGCATATAACCTTTCTTCATGAATGGTAACCTGTGAGACTTTCCAAATTGACATGCACTACACTTATAAATCATATGTTGTTTTGACAAATTAGGAAGTCCAAGTACACTTTGGTCCCTGCAGATTTGCTTTAATGACCTTTCACCAATATGTGCTAACCTTTTATGCCATACTTCCAATTCTGTGAGTGTCTGACTACCATAATTAAAGAGAGCAATGTTTCTAGTGTTCTGTAATTCAAATGTGAACAATCTACCTGTCTTTTCACCTTTTGCAATTCTTCTGAATCCTTGACTTGGATCTTCAACAAATGCTCCTGCTTTTGTGAACCTGACTTGCAACCCTTTCTCTACTATCTGCCCAACACTTATCAAATTCTTTGTAATGGTAGGGACATAGAGTACCTTACTGAGTAGGTCGATGTTTCCATCAGGTGCTTTGACATTGCCTATTTTCTCCACAGGATGTTTTGTATCATCTCCTGTTTGTACCTCATGCTTATTCCTTGGATCTTCTAAATCTGATAGGAGTGCCACATTTCCTGCCACATGATTTGAACAACCTGAATCTATGTAGAAAACATGCTTATCAGATTTACCTTGTGGCATAGCCATGTTCATGATCAATAATGAATCCTCTTTGTTTGAGTCTTTTGTGTAGTTATTGTAGTCTCTCCTTCCTTTGTAGCCTCCTTGATAGTTTGAATGATTGTAGTTGTTGTAGTTTCCATGGTAGTTGTTGAACCTTCCTCTTGAGTAGCCATAACTTCCTCTATTGTATCCTCTGCCTCTTTGATTCTTGGAATTCCTAAAGCAATTTTCAGTTGTATGATTAGTTAATCCACAAATAGAACATGAGTTGGAGTCTTGGGATCTCCCCCTGCCTTGTCTACCTCCTCTTCCTCTACCTCTGCCATGTCTTCCTCTACCTACATAGTTAGCTTGATATGTACCTACTTCATCATCCACTTTCTTTGCCTTTCCTTTGTTATCTTTAGACTTGCTTTTATCCATGTATAAAGCTGAAGATTGATTACCTTCAGAGCTTTCTCCATTTTTTATAAGCTTTGCCTCTTGAGTAAGTAGTTGTCCAATGAGTGTGTTGAAATCAGGTACATGCATGTCCATGTAAAAATCCATAGCTGTGGTGAATGCTTCCCACTTATCATCTGCCTTCAAGCCATTGATGACCTGCCTTACAATTTGCTCTTCATCTATTACCTCTCCAATGCTTCCCAACTGATCCGCTATGTCCTTGAGCTTTGTGACAAAATCAGTCACATTTTGTTTGGGAGCCTTCTTGAGAGTTGTGAACTCCAGCCATAGTTGATGCTTCCTAGCTTTGGTACTTGAAGGAAAGAAAGCTTCAAGTGCATCCCACACTTCCTGAGATGTCTTACAACTTCTAATGTGAGGCAACAAAAAATCTGAGATAGAGTTGAGGAGGTAAGACCTTGCAAGTGCATCCTTGGAGCACCATGTGCTCAATCTTTCTTGCTCTTCTTGTGTTGGTTGACTTTTGTTCCTGAAACTTGGCATAACTTCATCTCAAGCCACATAACCATATAAACTTCTACCTTGGAGATAGGCTTTCATTCTTAATGACCAAGCTGAGTAGTTACCTCTGTCTAATTTGTCAATTGATGAAGGAAATCCATCTACCATGTTGTCCAACCTTGCTCTGATACCATTGTGAAGAGATGGATAGGTATGTGCTTCAAGATGAAGAGGTGTTGCAAAATCCTTGATCTACACCAGCCAAATGAACTCCAGGAGTAACTCTAGGAGTATATGGTGGGCCCTTTTAGCTTGCCAATGGATGTATTAGACACCATATGTACCTTGGAAGATCACTCTCAAAAAGATAGATCAAAACAGATAAGTTGGAGTTAGCTCAGAGGTGAAAACTTGCTATTCTTGGTTAATACACCTGTCGAGTGTTTTACATAATTCTCTGAGCACAGCAGCAATTAGCTCAATTCCTCTTTGGGAAGTCTAGGCAACTTAAAGAGCTAACTTTCAAGAGTAATCGCATCAAAAATAATGAACCACACACTGAGAATGAGTTTTAACAAGTGATGACATCATCCGGATTTTCACGGGCTGCTACAGAAATAGACCAGTGAGTAGAAAACTCAACATAACTCAAAATGTAGAAATCCAATGATTATGAAAATTTGTATGGTTATACTAGACAGTAAGCTGATCCAACAAGCTTTAAATCACTGAATTTGGATAAGTAACCACTGAGAAATGGCTCTGACAAGATGAGTGAAAAAGTCGGGTACCTGACAGAGAAGTGAAGATGAACAGACCCTGTTGACTTCAAATGAACATAACTGAAGATTGTAACATCCAAATGACATGAAAATTTTTGAGCATATAGTAGACTTATAGATATAACTTTACCAGGTTAAATCACTGAAAATGATGCACCAAGCTCAGAGAAAACATCTCTACAAGCTGACTCAGAAAACTGAGAGTAATGGCAGTGAGTAGTACACTTCACAAGAACATGGAAAGATGAACTCAAATAATCATGAAAATGAAAGTATATTGCTTGTACAATACAATGACTTATTGATACATATGTGTGCCTTTTAATCACACCTTGACATGGCATAAAGCTCAGCTCTTGGAGGTCTTCACATAGGTCTCTCTAACCACGACTAAAACTGCCATCTATTTATAGTTGAGTTTGGGAGGCTAACCTCCCTCAATCACTCTCCAATCAATCAATGATTGATTTGATTCTCTACCTACCACAAATCACGAATTCATGGCTCCTCTTTTCATTCTTGATCAATTGGACTCAACCACTTAAGATTCTCTTACTTTTACATTAAGTAAACTCTTCAAAAGTTACAAGAGGTAGTTCACAAGTGAACTTTACATAGTCTTCTTTTTAAAGCTTCTTCTAAGACTTTGTGAGACTCAATCCAATACTTAGGCTTGTCATAGACTTGCTCCAACACGTACATACAAGGGTCCTCTCTTGGCACTCTCTGGCTACAAGCCTACTGTAGGAAGTCACTCTGTGGTGAGGATACAGAGCATGGCCTTCCCAGTGAGGGCTAATAGCATTATGGTGTGAAGAGAGTGGCTTGGTTTTGTCATTCAGTGTGAGTCATTGGTATTTCGTGATCTTTTCCTTAGAGCAAGTCTTCATACTTTGTATTCATCAGTGCTAGTCTGCATCTAGTTGTGTCCATTGTACGGATTGGATGAATCCCTTGTATTGATGATTAGTTTTGGAGTGGCATGTTAGCCCAGAGCATAAACTTTTGAGCATCTCTTTCACCTATGAGTGTAAGCATCTGATTTGAACTAAGGAGTGGTTGGTCTTCCATTATTGTCATTTTGTCATTAATATTATTTCTAAGTATTCACAACTCTATGCAATTATTGACATTTGCCCGCTCACAAAAGTGTTTAAGGGTATATTTCCCTAAGGAGAACCTCCCTTGAGTAGGTGAAGTACTAGAGTGCTTGGTACATGCTCCTATTAAAAGTAGATACCCCAGTACCTCCTCTACAGTTTGGCAGGCACGGTGGGACTCTTGCATTTCTATGAGAGGCCCTAAGATAGTCCTCTTTTTTAGTATTTTTGCCCTATTGCATTTGCAAGTAGGTACATGACCCATACGCGAGCAGATAAGGAGCCTCTCCGTGTACGAAGGAGCCTTAACAAGTTAGCTATATCTTCGACTAGTGAACCTACCTCCCCTCTACCCTCCTTGAATTTATCTATTGATTTGGGTGCGACACCATTGTCAAAGGAGAAGCATAGGAGAACCTTAGACTTCTCCTCAAATATGTTAGAGGAAACACCAGTGCAAATGGAGGATCTCTCTCATTTACTCTCCAGGCTCAATATCAAGTTCCCTACCTTCAAGGGACAAGCTTATGAGGATGCTGATGATCATGTGAGGAGACTCATCTTCTTATGCCGTGGACGAGGTCTGCAGAATAGAGAGGATGCAATGCTGGTACTCTTCCCATCCACATTCGAAGGCCTTGGGGATAAATGGTATAGTCAATATGCAGATGGCCATTTTGCTACATGGGAGGCTCTAAAGACGAAGTTCTCATATACATTTTGACCTAGTGATTCCTCTGAAAGAGCTTAAGATGAGCTAGAGAACCTAAAGCTAAGATCAGGTGAATCCTTTCATGAACTTCACACTAGAACAAAAGCACTTGTTACATGTCTGCCACATGCTCCAGGTGACTTCTTGGTTAAAAAATGGATAGAAAAAGCTCTACCCAGGTCATCTCAGCAGAAGCTACGTGAGTCTCTTAGATTGGATGCAACCCTCAATGATTTTGTTGCAGCAGCATCACGCATTGAAGAAGCTAGGCAACATTTTGAAGGGGATACACAATCGAATTATGCTGCAGAACTAGACCCCATTGGACAACTGAGGAAGGAATTGGAGTCATTGAGAATGCAACAACATCAACAAGAAGAGAAGTTCTTGCCACCACTGCATCGCACTGATGATGAAGTAGCCCAACTTCGTCGTGAGTTAGAAGATTTGCGGACCACTCAGGATATAAGAAGACAGATTTGGTGTACAATATGTAACAACAATGGACATTCCAATGCTAATTGCCCTAACAAGGTAAGCTTTCAATTTTGTGGAAAGGATGGTCATGAAGCTAGACACTGTTACTACCTCAAGGGTACACAACAACGAGGTAACCCTCAAGCTTTGGATTCATATTATGCTAGTACTTCAAATGCACCTAATAGAGAGGAGAATCGTACCACAAAGCCTAGATATAATAGACCATTGATGTGTTATCGTTGTGGTGAGTATGGCCATATTCAAATATTTGTGTTCCCTTCGAGAAGATGCACCTCCTTGTCAGCACTGTCCAGAGGCCAAGGATCACTATACCAAAGACTGCCCAAGAAGCCATCCTGCTCCAATCCACATGATTGTAGTCTCTCCGCAAGAAGAAGGTATAACCACTCAGTCTTATGTTGTTTCATCCCCTGCAATGCCCATGATGACTAGAGCCAGACAAGCAGCAGCAATTTGTAGAGAGGAACAAGAAGGATTCCAGGATAAAGAGGAGGAAAAGAAGTTTGGGTGGAAGGACCAAGCAGAAATTGAAGGAGCTTATGAAAAGATGGCTACTTCTCTAAGGGACCAACCAACAAGTCTGCAAGAAGACACTCATGAGGTAAACATTGAACAGATCTTGAAAGGTATTCATCACAAGGTTAGTCTGTACGAACTTATAAGGATGGATCCAAAAATAAGAAGTGACTTATTGAAGATTATACACTCTGCTCACTTGATCCAATCACCCAGTATAGATGGTTTCATGGTTGATTTTCCCCCTGCACCCTTGGCAGACTACCAAAGCTCAAGATTATTTGTTTGTATAAAGGATGAAGCTCTCACAGGTGTGATCATCGATGGAGGCTCTGGTATCAATTTGATGCGAGATTTCACAATGAAGAAACTGAATTTGAACCCCACCAAGATGGCACCATTCATAGTTACACTAGCAGATCAACATTGGGTTGCGCCTCTTGGCATTATTGAAAAGGTACTGATGATAGTACAGGGTGGCCACTTTGTTCTAGATTTTGTTGTTATTGCATTTCCACAAGAGACTTCTTACCCTTTACTCCTAGGGAGGCCTTGGTTAAGGCAAGCAAAAGCATTGCAAGATTGGGGGAAAAACAAGATGTGGATTTCAACGAGCACCAATAGCCAACTGCAGCTACACTTGGAAGAAGGACTTGACTCAGGGAAAATTACTGGGTATACTATGGACACTCACGTAATGCCCTCTCTATCCCAAGAAGAAGATAGATTATTGAATTGGATGATGGAAAGTGCAGAGTGTTGCACGGTCGAAATCAATGAAATAGAGGAAGAAATTGCAGATGAAGGGGTTGTAGGAAAAGGCCATGAAACTCACAAGGAGTTAAAGAATGAGAGTTTTCAGGAGAATACAACCTTTGAAGGGGTAACAAATATAGAAGTATTAGAGAAGGAAAGTTATGAGCCTAAGTTCAGAGAAGATCTTCCTTTTATGGATATACCTCAAGGATGGACGAGAGAACATATTGCAGAATATAAACTAAATTCCACTCCTGCATAAAGTGGAGATGATTTCTCAAACAAGACTAGTCCTCAAACATTGGTTCAAGAAGTAAATCTAGGGGATGAAGAGAACCCTCAAGTAGTCCACTTAGCCTCCTTGCTATGGCATTATCCCCCTTTACTACAGAAGGTAACTTCTTTACTTTTTGCTAATAAAAATGTTTTCGCATGGTCCTACAAAGATCTAACAGGGATACCAGAGGAGCTTGGATTACACAGAATAGCCTTAGTTGAGCGAGCCACGCCTGCAAGAAGTAGGCCGTATCGACTCAATCCAAAATATGCAGAGGCAGTAAAGTTGGAAGTTACAAAACTAGAAGAAGCAGGTATAATTGTTCCAATAGAACATTCCAGGTGGCTTTCTTTTATGGTTATTGTACCCAAGAAAAATACTGGAAAGATAAGAGTCTCTGTTGATTTTCGTGCCTTAAATAAAGTGACTGTTCAAGATGGATTTCCCCAGACCTTTATAGAGCAAGTACTTGAGGAAGTAGCCGGTCACACTTTGTATAGCTTCTTGGATGGTTTTAGTGGCTACAATCAGATAGTGATCCATCCTAATGATAGGGACAAAACAACCTTTGTTACTCCATGGGGCACTTATGTTTATACTCGCATGGCTTTTGGTTTGAAGAATGCACCAGCATCATTTAATAGAACAATGTATCTAATATTGGGAAAATGGTTGACAACCTTTCTACGCATGTTCATGGATGACTTTCAGTATTTTCAGGCATAGATAGAAGAGCAGCAGTTCAAGATTTCCATGAATATTTGGAAAATCTAAAAGAAATCTTTGAGCAATGTCTTAGAACAGGTTTGAAGTTAAATCCTGCTAAATGTCATTTTTTGGTCACCAAGGGCACTCTTCTTGGTCACATAGTATCTACTGAAGGGATAATGGTTAACCCTGCAAAGGTTACTGCTATTCTATCCATGCCTATTCCACAAAGCCCAAAAGAAGTGCAAAGTGTTTTGGGCGATGCAGGATACCATAGAAGATTCAGATGAATGTATTAAAAAATAGCTAAGCCCTTGTCAAAGCTTACCAGTAAAAAGGTCCCCTTCTCATGGAGTGATGAAGCTTAGAAAGCATTTTTTGTAAAATCTTTGGGTGCATTGCTTATGTACATATACCCTCACACCTTCGATTCACTTTTTGTAGAGTTTTTGTAGATCGAAGCTTCTCGTACGGGTTCTCTGATTTCCAGCGGTTGTGTTCGTTTTTGCTGAGCTAAAACATGAGTTAAAACGTGTAGTGAAAATCGCCGATGCAATTCTGAATGGAAACTACATTGTACGGTTCTAATGTGACAAAAGGAGTCCAGATGCTGCCGCTATTCTACTTCGCAGACCTGCCTTGGCAAACAAGAGAAGCTAGATTCTTTGAGAAGTGTCTTGTTTCCGGTGTTCTGATACCATATTGATAGAGCGCAGCTATTGCCCGACCATAATACTTAGAGATAGACACTGAGACAAAGAGAGAGATAGAGAGGATAGCGAATAACGCGCAGAGTGGCGGCATACATTAACATATGAAGTTCGTCTTTTTTTTGGTTTTTACAATATGATGTGCCAGGTCATCAACACACACACATGCATGCGCGCAGAAACACACCATATGCATATGCACTTCATATTACCATGTAAATATGTGCTTACACACACACGTTTGAATGCATTCAACTGCATACATATGCACATAAAGGTATATATAAATCTATACATAGAATTGCACTCATAAGCACAAGTAGCATTTACAGATGTCTGAAATGCACATATCATACACATTAATGCTCAAAAATTGCATTCAAAAACATATTAAAATATATGCTATCAATATCTATGCACACATATGCAATCAACTCAATCCATTAATACTTCGTCACATTCATCATAGTCATTTATGTGCCTGTCCATATTCACACATTCCTATATTTTACGCTCACATCCTCACATTAGGCATATGGGCATAATCACACTCATTCTAATCACTTTATGGAGGTAGAAGAGAAGAAGATAGGAATGAAGTGAAGAATTATTTTAATAGATATACAATTGACAACAAGGCTCAACAACAAATAATCAATGAGTATAACACAGATGTTGATATTTGTACATGCTCAAACAACAAACATCAGTATGTAAAGAGAATTTCCATCCTAGATAGGTATCACGAAGTTTTATTTGTACTATTTGAGTTCCACTCGGTCGAATGCGAATTTCATATTGGTGCGTCCAATATGATTCTAGGATTTACTTTAAATCATGAGATTAGAGTATGATAGGTTTGAGTGAGAGCTCATCCTCTAGTCTCTACACGACTCCGATTGTGGAACTAAGTTTATAAAAGCAGTTTCCATGCTCTTTGAAAATGTTATTTCTCCGATTAACATTTATGGACGATTCTTCCCGGCTATCTGCCTTAATCTCTCTATTAGCCAAGGTCGTCTCCTTGTCCAATTGCTTTTTTCTATTGTAGTCGGTTCTGTTAGCTCCACTGTTGATAATCAATTGTAGTTGGCAAATATTACGGGAATATGTCTGCACTGTTGATAATCAATTGTAGTTGAGACTCTTCACCCATGGCACCAATGTAGTTCTTAAAATTCATATAAGTTGTGTTTCCCGCTTTTGGGATTCCCTTGAAATGTCTTGTGAGGCCTGTAGATCTAGAATGAACCACGACAAAACTGCATACCGATCCTTTCTTGGTCTGACCTTTCATATGCTAGTCTATCAAGAGCTTCCTAGTGGTCAACCCTTTCATATGCCCTACATCACAATGGGCTTTTGTATCTTGATCGGAGATCCTTTGGATTGCTTGCGTTTCAAGCTTGCAAAGAACGTCCATTACTAGAAGGGTATGAATCTACTGTATTATCTATTTCATGGCGCGATGGAGGTCGTGCAACAGAGAGAGAATTTGCAAAGGACTTGTATAAACTTTCATTTGATGAGAGGTCCCAACAAAAGATATGTGCAAAAGATCAAATGGGAAATCTAGTTTAGAGATTGCCTTGATATTTGTTTTTGAGGCCTCAAGCTCGCAAATCAACTACTTGAGAACTACTTATAGATCCCTCTTGGTCCAACCCTACGTCTCTTTCAGGATGCACCACTATCAAGAGATTCCTAGTGGTCAATTCTTTTATGTGCTAGATATCATGATGCGCGTTCATATATCATGGTGAAATGGTGTGTTAGATTCGATGCTCGCCAAGTTTGAAAAGAAGGTTCCATACTAGAAGGATATGAAACTGTGGATGGGAGAGAAGTGATCATCAACACATTTATCTCCTCTATCGTCTACTCGATGGCATGATTGATGTCTTGTAACAAAGGGAAATACAAATGGAGAAGGTTTGTAGAGATTTTCTTTGGATTCTGTGATTCAAACAGAACATGTCTACCAAAAATCAAATGTTCGGTTATTAGATGTGGAGGCCTTGGTCAACAAGATCATGGCCAAATGGATGATTATAGTTTGGATTAATGGAAAATATTCTTGGGCTAAGTTTCTTCTCTGAAACATAGACATCCTTTCTCTTTTTGCAATCACCACGTGGAAAGTGCTCCATTTAATCACTTTATATTTCCTACTGTTTTAAAAGCCTATGTTCTAGTATGCTCCTTTTGGAGGGGGCAGAACAAGATGTAACTTGTTTATCAATAATGTCTACAACTAAGCTCCCGAGATTAAACAACAAGGATGTATTTGGTTCTTCATTTCTAATATCACAAGAGTGAAATATGTACGCCTCCAAAGACTTAAGAGGCTCCTGAAAAAAGGTTTTCGTATGTGGAAGCACCTTTGAATCTAGGATAGAGGTCATTGGATCAGATTGAGCACATCGAATCAAGTCCTAGCATCGACTTTGAAGACTAGTGCCTTGATTGCTAGATGTCACCCACGATCGTCATGAAGGATTAGCTGAAACCTCTCGTTGGTGTTCATGTGACTGGGATTTGATCGTCTTTCGCATGACTACTATTTTCCCCTCATTGCTTTTGATAAATATGGGTATGCTGCTAGTTGACCCTACCTCTAGGGCCTCACTAGCTTATTTGGGGTTAAACCTCTAGTAGTCTCACTGAGAAGGGAGAACGCTTTGGGGCAGCAAGAGGATCTTAAAACAACATGCCTCATCGGCCAATTTTTTGGGCAGAAGGCACCTCTTGATTCTTTGCAAGAGTGATTTCGTAAGGAGTGGTTTCTATGCAGATTCATTGTTAGCAAGTGTCAATTCTTGCAAGAAAACCACATAATTTTTGTCTTTGAGAATGAAGAGATGGCATTCCAAGCTCTACAAATTGGCACTTGGCAAGTGTGGCATACTATGTTATGCCTCTTTAAGTGGGTCCTTAATTTCATTCCAAAAAAGTCAGAACCTCCTTGTTATCCTCTTTGAGTGGAGCTCCCTAACTTGCCTCTCTTTCTTTACAGATTGCTAAGAGAAATAGTATTGCCCATTGGCATGCCGTTGGCCTCCAAAGAAGACATTGGGGGCTTCATCTATGAAGGAGCAAAACACACGTTCAACACAAGATTGCATCGTCAGATTTGTGTCAAAGACGATCTTAACAAGGATTTCCCTTCCATAGTTTCCATAGACATCAGTGAAGGAGAGGCTTGGGAGTAGGAAATTATTTACAAGAACTTGCCGAACATGTGTTTTCATTGTGATTTGCAAGGGCATAGAATGAAAGAGTGTCTCTCAAGACAAATCTCCTCTAAGAACAAGAAAAATGAAAAACAATGTAGATAGGAACCAAGAAGTAGATGGGGCTCAGCGGTAGACTCATGGTCTTCCTCTGAATGTGGGGGCAATGGAAGATATGTAGGTCATGGAGACAAACCTAGATGGTTTCACAAAAGTAAGACAAAGAAGGAAAAGGAACCCCAAAGGGATTAAGGAGAGAATCCCTTTCCGATTGACCTTGCAAATAAACATCTTTTGCAACTTGGAGAAGAGGGTCAATGAATTAGATTATCCAAGAGGAAGGAACCAAAACATTGAACACATTGATGGGAAAACACAGAGGGATCTAGCACTAAAGAAGACATCCATGAAGGTTGCACCACAAGCAAAGAGGACAGATTCACCACTAGCAATGCAGATAATCAAGACAATGAAAGCTCCATAATTGGATCCAGAGTTCTTGAAAAGATTCCAAAATGAGTTCCTAAAAAGATTCCAAAATCAATTCAAAAGAAGGAAACTTATAAAGGGAAGAATCTTATGGATATTCCATGGAAGATCCCTCTTAAGGGCAAGCTTCTTTGTTAGGACCCTTTCACCACAAAGCAAAAAAGATGAAGAGAAAGAAAAGAAGAAAAGGGACAATTTCCCTCCCCACAAAATACTAATCTATGATTATGATTATCATCTTGTTCAATGTTCGTGGGTTGGTTGAGCCATCGAGTGCCGCCATTATGGCCTCTAGATATGTGATAATAGTCAAAACCCAGACTTCATGTACCTTAAAGAGATCAAAATCCATGGGGAGGACCTGCAGAAGAGATTAAAGCTTAGTTCATCGTTTCATACCTAGATCTCCACCATACAGCCTAGAGGAAATGGTGTATCAGCTATTGGTATTAACAAAAAGCCGATTGATAGACTCCTCATCACCCAAGAGGACCAAAATCATCGGTGGATTGGTGCTTGCTTCAAGAGCCCTTTTCATTTTCACCATTCTCTCCATATATGCTCTCAATTTGGAATCAATGAGGATTTTCACCTTGAATTGTCTGCTCTCTCTTTCTCACAATGTTGTGCTTTGTGGGGATTTCAAGATGGTTGAAAATCCTTCTAACACGTGGAGGAATAGAGGCAGGATAATTCATGGGAAAGAGAAAGATGCGTGGTTGAAGTTAAAGATCACACTCGCTTTTCTTGGTCAAACCTCCAATCTAGTGTTGATTTAAGGAAAGAAAGACTTGATAGAAGCTACATCGGCCAAAATATTATCAACGAGTGTGGAAACTCTTCTCTCTCCTAGTGGCATGATATTACTAGTTCAGATCACTACCAGATTATTCTTACTTTTAAGCAAGTCGACAATCTTATAAAGAGAGCTCCATGGTTTCGTGTCAATATGGCGACCTTCTCTCTCCCCTCTATTCAACAGGAGATTGCCTCTGCTTGGAAGTCAGTCTTTTCCTCTCGTTCAAAACCTACCAAATGTTGGTGGATCACGGTTATGGAGACTTGTCATATTTTGGCGAGGGTTGAGAGGTTTATTCATGAGGTTCTTGGTGTTTGGAGGGAGAATCTCTATCGGTGTCTGAGATGGTTGGAGATGGAAGTGAACAGAGGCCATTCTCAAACGAGAGAGGGCTATGGAAAATCAGAGGTATGTTGAGATATGAAAAAGAAACTCAAAAGAATAATCTTCAAGTGTTCTTTAAAGAATGGTGGGCAGGTAAGGCAGACAAACCTACTTAAGAGATATGTAGACTTTTCAAGAAGAATCAAGCGATAGACTTGATCGCCTTAATGCTAAACATCAACGGAGTTGAATGCAAGAGAAGAGGTTGAAGAGAATAGCTTGGTGATTGTGAGTCACTTTTCCCAACTTCTTGGTGTCTCTACCCCCCTTTCTCCCTAGAGAGGTGATTGCATGGTGACCATCTCTAGAGTCAAGACCTTTAGAATCGCACAAAATTTTAAGTTGCTTCTAAAAGCTCCCATTTGGGATGCTCAGATTCTTGAAGTTATCGATTCCCTTCCTCATGGGAAAAGCCCGGGTCTAGATGGCCTCACCAATGCATTTTTCAAGGCTTTCTAACATGTGATGACTACTCCTCTACATTTGGTGTGGTAAGAGACAGATTCGTTGGTGCATTAAGTGAATGTCTCAATAATGACGTTATCAAGTTTATGCATAAAAAAGGAAACAAAAACAAGATTGAGAATTGGCACCCAATTACAATGTGACAAACAGGTTACAAGATCCTTGCTAAAGTTATTGCTAATAGAATTGCCTTCCACTTATAAATTTGGCTAAGTGAAGACCAAAAAGGCTTCATCAAGGGGAGGTCCACCTTGGAAGCTATAATTGACATTTGGGAAGGTCTAGATTATGCTAAAGAATCTACTCAAGATGTAATCTTTATTAAGATTGAATTTGACAAAGCCTATGATAGGCTTCAGTGGGACTTCCTTCTCCAACCTCTGCAAGACCTCGATTTTGGTCACAAGCTCACTAAGATGGTCTTGATGTTGCTAGGAAATGCATTGGCTCATATTAACATCAATGGCCCACTTTCTGAAGCTATCAGACTCAAACACTCTATCGGGCAAGGATGCCCCTTGGCCCTTGTCCTCTTTGCTATTGCTATTGATGGTCTAGGTTTCCATGTGAATCATTATGATGGCTTGGGCTAGATTCTTGGCATCTCTCTCCCTCTCAATCAAGAATAGATGTTCATGAGATTGTTTGTTGATGACATGAATGCCTTTGTACATAATGATATGACCAGCATTGATACTTTTTGGAGATGCCTAAACACATTCTATGTTGATTCATGATCCAAAATAAACACTCTAAAACCACTTTTACGGCACTAAGTGGACACCCACCATGGTTATTTATTGAAAAAGGCTGTCAACTGATTCCCAATGGGCAAATCTTTTGCTTGTTAGGATTCTGATGGGAGTTGATGTATCTTTGGGAAAATGATGGAGCTAGGTTCTCTCAAAGCTCGATAACAAATTGGCCTACTGGAAAGGTATGGAGATCACCCTAGAAAGAAGGGCCATGCTGATTAACACGATCTTCATTTCTTAAACAATTTAATTTCTCTCCTCTTGGAGACCAAAAGACAAAGAGATTGTTAAACTAGAAAGGGTCTTGAGAAACCTTCTATGGACAGGTGACCCCAACAGAAGGGGAATCCCCAAAATTAAATGTACTCCTTGCATTATCCAAAAAGATTAAGTTGGCTTGTGCATTCTTGACATCAAAAGCATGGCCAATAAATTAGCTACAAAATGGTTAATTAGTGCATGGAGAAATAGTGAAGCCTCTTGGGCCAAGCTTATTTTTAGGAATAGTAGCGAGCTTAAGCTTATGGGCCTCCAAGAATGTAAGGACCTCGGCCTTCTCACCTTCCTCTTCTCACCTTTTCTGGTTTCTCCACGTGGCTCATATTTGGTTTGCTCACTATGGAAGAGTTGGAACAAGGTCAAACAGTTCGTTTGAATAAACGAGGATTGGTGGTGGGTGGGTGGTGTCAGAGCGATTTACTCTCCCAAACCAGGTCTTTACTATCCATGGATCGTTCTTGGCACCCTTAAAGTTTTGATGGAGATTTGGAATATCGTATGTGGGAGATTGAGTTACAGAGTTTCTTACAGGGAAACCTGTGATGATAAAACGAAGGAATTTTTTATTTGAGGAGTGACTTTGGGTTATTACGTTTTCTTGATTTCATTGGACTTTTTAAGCTTTCGAGATTGAAGAAACATTTTCAGAAGATGACAAAATTATAATGGGTGCGTAGCATAAGATAATTAATATGAAAGCTTGGCGCTGAAGTGCTAAGTTATAAAGATAAAGAGAATTAACCGGAGTGCATGGATTATGTGACAAATCATTAGTAATAATAACATTGTTTATTTTATGATCGATAAAATTAGTGTGATCGTTTTTTGTTTTGTTGTGTTGGCAGAAGAGTTTTTTTATTTTTTAAATGGAGGTTCAGCCGAAGCTTATTCCCTCGGATTTTAACTTTGAAATTGCAACTGTACAAGTGAATGGGCATAGCACCTGCAGGACCTCCCGTATCCCACAAAACAGTGGGTTAGACAAGGTTACAACTAAAGGAGACATGGTTACAATTGGATTTCATTGGCTTAAGACATAACATGTTCAGCCTGGGGCTTGAACCTTGGACCTTCGTGTCAAGAGGCCAAAGCTCAACCAACTGTCCTACAGGACATGGACAGTTGGTTGTGTTTTTGTGTTGGCAGAAGAGTTTTGAAGAACTCTAAAAATAGAGTTATTAAACTATAAGAATAGCGCAAACTGTGTTTCGGAGTCTCTAAAAATAACCCGATTTGAAGACTATAAGAGAACGCTTGGCAAATGACTGGTGGAGGAAGGCTGCTACGCTGCGTGGGAAAGAAGGGAGAAAGCTAGCATAGAAGAAAGGTTGCTATGCTGCATAAAGAAAAAGGAGAGAAAGCCAGCTTAAAACAGGAGGAGGACGGACATTTTTAAGGGGGCTCGACAACTAGAGAAGCTGTCACAGACGAGGATATATAAGGGGGGGGGGGGGGGGGGGGGGGGGGGGGGGGGGGGTAAACAAGAGAGATATCCGACTGGAGGTCAATTCCTGATACATCTGACGATCAATTGCTCGGATAACTACTCTCTCTATCCACCGCCAAATTACTCTGACGTGCTGAAGGAAGTCTAATGCATGTTATTCTATCTAGTATTGCTTCTGACGCGCTTATCCAACAAAGGTGCTAATGTTTGAAAGGAGGCCAAATTATGTAATCATCTGAGAATCCACGGAAGCTGAAAGGAGGAAGGGCATTTCACAGAGGAATAGCGTTGAAATCTAACACTGATTTAACACATATGATATGATCCACACTGATGACAGAGGATGCTGGCGGATTCTGTTTCATGGTCGTGATCCAATTGTAGTTTCCTGCACATCAATCGAGGAGAAAGAGTGACTCTACCAGAACCTCTCAGAGATGGTGTTCGCGTATGATGATGATCTCTTACTAAAGCTGTGTTCCATGCATACTTCAACTCTGACGACTTCTGTTAGCTGAAGACGATTTATCCACTATCAAATTCTCATGAAGGTGTTGATGACGTAACGATCTATTATTCTGCTGTACGTTCTTACATCGTACAAACTTGTTTGTGAGCTCATTCAATCTTTACCATTATTTTTATGGTGTTCGCGTATGATGATGATCTCTTACTAAAGCTGTGTTCCATGCATACTTCAACTCTGACGACTTCTGTTAGCTGAAGACGATTTATCCACTATCCAATTCTCATGAAGGTGTTGATGACGTAACGATCTATTATTCTACGGAAACTCAAGTACATTCTCAGTTTCTTCCATGATCTGCTGTACGTTCTTACATCGTACAAACTTGTTTGTGAGCTCATTCAATCTTTACCATTCATTTTTATGACTTTTGAACATTACGTGTCTACGCATGAGATTGCGATCTCTTATGACTGATCACTTCCATCTCCGATAAAAACGGCAACATTATCTTCCAAGTTTATGTTCCAATAAAATCATACTTTAAAGTCTAAAGGAAAAGCGGTTGCAGCCAACGTATATGAAGTTACTTACTATGCCCAATTCTGTTATTGCAACATATCTCGCACTTCATGGGTCGTTGGGGTCTCTTTTAATTCCTCTCGGAAAATATTTTCAACAAGCAAAAAATAGAAATCAAGCAACTGAGGGAGCTTTGAAGGTCCACGCGGGTATGTTGCTTCGATTTTAAAGAGTCTTTGTTCCTTTCTCTCTGTGGCCGCGTCTATGGATGTGGGAGTCCCTTCCCTCATCATGAGTAATTTACCTCCAATTGTCACTGGCAAGGCTAATGCTGCCCCTAGCTTGTCAGAGACCACGGTGGCCCCTCGGGTTGCTCTAAATCCCGAGACAATCCTTTCAACGCAAGAAGAACCCAAGAGAACTTGCCTCCTTGGCCAGCTATTCGGTCCCAGGCCCCCGCTGGATTCTGTGCACCAGTGGTTTCGCAAAGAGTGGTTTGCGCGTGGCATAGTTGTGAGTAAGTGCCAACTCCTTCCAGCCAGACACCTCTTGCTTGTCTTTGAGAACGAAGAAATGGCACTCCAGGCCCTTAGTGTCAGGTTTTGGCAAGTCGGGCATGCCACTCTGTGCCTCTTTAAATGGGCCCCGAATTTCATGCCCGACAACTCTAAACCCCTTCGATACCCTCTCTGGGTTGAGCTCCCCAATCTCCCTTACTTCCTTTATGGCTTTTTGTGGGATATTGTCTCTCCGATTGGCAAGCCGCTGGCTTCGCGCAGAGATGTTGGGGTTTCATTTATAAGTGCACAAAACACGCGTTTAATGCCCGGTGGCATCCTCAAATGTGTGTGGAAGCTAACCTCAGTAGGCCTCTCCCATCGAATTTTATTATCAATTTGGGTGAAGGGGAATCTTGGGTTCAGGAGATCTCTTATAAAAATCTGCTCAATGCCTGCTTTCAATGTGGTCAACAAGGCCATCGATTAAAAGATTGCCCCTTGAAGCAGAAGAATAGGCAAGAAGCCGCCAGCAAAATCCAAACACTCAAGGGGAAGCAGGTTGGCCCCTTAGTTGAAGAGAAAGACAAGGATGACCGAATCCCAGAAATTGACTCAGAAGGTTTTATAGAGGTTAGAAGAAGAAGGAAAGCTAGCCCTAGAGAAGCTCAAGCCCAAGGAGACTTTTACAGAAGTCCCAAACGCCAGAAAAGTTACTCAATAATCTATACTACAACCTCGAGAAGGAGGTTAATGAGCTTGATTATACGGGAGGGACCCAAGACTTAGCGGGCACAAGTAACTTACCCTTGGAGTGGCCCCCCTCTAATGCGGTCAAGAGGACTACACAACTAGCAAAGAAGATGGATTCACCACAATCAATGAGGACAATTTGGACAGTGAAAGTTCTATCATTGGAACAACAATACCGGAAACGGCGTCTCCTTCTCCCCCACAGGAGGCTTCCCGCAAGGGAAATTAGTTGGCAGGCATGCCTTGGAAAAGCCCCCTCAAATCGAAGATGCATGGTCGGGACCATCCCCCCTCAAGAAAGAAAGATGACTCCAAGAGGAAAAAAGAGAAGTCCCACCCTCAGAATGAGGGAAGTGCAAGAAAATGATCATCGTTTCACTAAACACTAGGGGGCTTACTGACCCCACAAGAGCCACCATTATTGGTCAATGGCTCTGCGACATAAGCGTAAACCCCGACTTCATCTCTCTTCAGGAGATTAAAATTGAAGGAGAAGACCTTCAAAAAAGACTTAAGGGCGTCTCTTAGTCCCATGTGTGGTTTTCCACAACCCATCAACGTGGTTCTGGTGGAACTGCCATTGGTATCAATCACCTCTGGGCTAATAAGCTTGACTACATGAGTGAAGACAGAAACCATAGGTGGTTGGCGGTAACATTTAGCACCCCCTTTCAATTCTCCATGATTTCTATGTATGCCCCAAACGAGGATGCTGCGAAGATCGATACTTGGTCCTCCTTGGAATTGTTTTCTCATAATGTCATGATTTGTAGTGACTTCAATATGGTGGAGGACCCCTCTAATAGGTGGAACAACAAGGGCCGTATCATTGATGGCCAAGAAAAAGACACACGGGACCAAACCAAATTGTTTTTGGATTTGTCGAAGTTAAGGACCCGAACGGCTTTTCTTGGTCCAATCTTCAATTGGATGAGGACTTGAGGAAAGCAAGACTGAAGAGAAGCTACATTTTGTAGAATCTCGTCCTTCAATGGGGTCCTCCCACCCTAACGCAACATATCAATCTCACCATCTCTGACCATTACCCAATGGTGCTCACCTTCTCCCCTCCATCTAAAAGTTGTAAGGCAACCAGCTCGTTTGTCTTTTCGCTCCCCTCTACCCGGCATGAAATCACTAATGCGTGGCTTGAGGTCTTTGCCATCTGTACCTCTCGAGCCAAGTGTTGGAGAAATGCGGTGGAAAAGTCTCGTCAAATCTTGATTAGGACCACAAAGGCTCTCAAAACCATCTGCCAAAGACGTAGAGAAAACCTATACCATTGGCTCCGGAGACTCGAAGAAGAAGTTAATAAAGGGAAGATTCAATCTCAGAAGGGACTCCAAAATATCAGGGGAAGATTAAGATACAAGGAGGAGATCAAAACGAGAAATCTTCAAATTTATTTTAAGGACTGGTGGGCTGGTAAGGAAGACAGACCTTCCAAAGAGATGTGCAATATTCTCAGAACAAAACAAATTAGAGAGGAGATCCTACTACTGCTTGACAAGGATGGGAGGGAATGTAAAACAATTGAAGAAAACATTGGCATTATAGAAGCACACTTCACGAGTCTCTTGGGTAGTGCTTGCCCCTCTCCCCCCATAGGCGGGATTGCATGGCCACCATCTCTCGGACTTCCGTGCATAGAATCCCATGCAACTTGAGCGCTTTGCTTGATGCCTCCATTTCCGAACAAGAGATCATGGAAGTTATCGATTCGCTTCCGAACGGCAAGAGCCCGGGGCCTAATGGGCTCACTAATGAGTTCTTTAAATCATTCAAATATGTGGTGGCCACCCCCTTGTGTCTTGTTTGGCTTGGGGCACTCGAGTTTGGAGCCCTTCCCACTTGTCTCATTAACGGCATCATCAAACTTATACATAAAAAAGGGGAGAGGAACAAAATCGAGAATTGGAGACCTATCACAATGCTTCAAACCGGATATAAGATTCTTGCTAAAGTCATTGCCAACAGGATATCTTGTCATTTACATCAGTGGCTTAGCAAAGAACAAAAAGGCTTCATTAAGAGAAGGTCAATATTGGAAGCCATGATTGATATCTGGGAAGGTCTGGACTATGCTGAAGGAACTAATCAAGACATTGTCTTTCTCAAGATTGACTTTGACAAAGCCTACGACAAATTGGAATGGGACTATATTTTACAATCGCTGAAAGACCTCGGGTGTAGTGGGAGATTCCTCAGGATGATCTCCAATCTCCTTGGCAATGCTTCGACCAAAGTCAATGTCAACGGACAACTTTCAAAGGCAATCAAACTAAAACGATCCATCAGGCAAGGTTGCCTGTTGGCCCCGCTGCTCTTTGCCATCGGCACTAAAGGACTGAGCCCACTTGTGGAGCAAGAGATGGAGCTTGGTCACATAAGAGGCATCACTTTGCCACATAACTTTGGGCAAATGACCATTAGGCTTTTTGCAGATGACACAAATGCCTTTGTTCATAATGATGATACCAGCTTGGAAACCTTTTGGTGGTGCTTCAACACATTTTGTGAAGCCTATGGATCGAGAGTTAACCACACCAAGACTACATTCAGGGCTATCAAAGGGAATCAGCACAATCTCCTCACTGAGAAAGGATGCCAAAGCATTCAATCAGGTCAGGTCATTCACATTCTTGGTATCCCCTTGGGATTCAGTGTTATTCTGGAACAAAGGTGGGCTTGGGTCCTCGCTAGAATTAATAATAAACTTAACTTCTAGAGGGGTTTGCAAATCAATCTTGCTGGACGGGCCATGGTGATCAACACGTTCCTCATATCCTCAATCATATACTTTCTCTCTTGTTGGAGACCGAAGAATCAAGATTTAGTCAAATTAGAAAGTACTTGCAGGAACCTTTCTCTGGATCGGGGACCATAATAGGGGGAGAGTGCCTAAAACCAAATGGTCCATATGCACTAGCCGGAGGAGAATGGAGTTTTGGGTATTATGGACATTGGCAACATGGCCAATAAACTTGCGGCTAAGTGGATGATTAAGGCATGGTGCAATAGAGATTCCTCTTGAGACACATTAATTTTTAGAAACACAAACGGAATTACTTTGGTAGGCTACCCTGGATGGAAAATCCTCAACATCGTCACCCTCCTATTCTCTCCGATTCGAGTCTCACCCAAAGAATCCATCCTGGTAAGATCTTTGTGGTTGAGATGGAACACATTCAAACCTCACATCAGAATCAATGAAGATTGGAAGTGGGCTGCAGGGATAAGACAAAACAACTCTATTTGGTTCCCAATCCAAGGCATAAGAAACGTGGAGCCTGGGAATGTCTTGAGTGCCAAGAGACTCTGGAATAAGGGATTCAAACAATGGAAGCACCTCTGGAAAGAGGAGAGGAACAGATGGGTGGACTTTGAGGACCTTGACCCTACTACTGCGGTCACATACGAGGAATGGCATGTTTTATTGAGCACACGCCATGCTTGGGACCGATCTAAAATCCGACTACTTATGGGACATGACTCTCCGAACCCAATGGGCCTTAAATGGTATAATGGTAATCCCCTCTCCAAGATTCCATATGTTGAAGCTTGCAATGACATTCACATCAGTCTCAACAAGAAATGGTCTCTCAACTGGACGCGACTTCGATGGGATATGAAAGTTATGTCTATCTAGCACCCTGTCATTGAAAACAAAAAGTCAGTTCTCCTATGGCAAATCCTACACCGTGGAATAAGAACCAATTCAAAAGCTAACAAGATCTGTGGGGTTCTGCGTTGGTGCAATCGATGTTGCCGGAGCATGCCCTAAATCCCTTCGGTTATGGAGGGTCCTTGGTCATTCTTTGGGAGTCCAAGAACAAATCAATTGGAAGCAAGCCCTCATTGGTGAAGCGATCGGATGCTCTGGAGCATTGTGGAATGTGATTAGGGGAGAGATCATTTGGAAGATTTGGCGAAAAAGATGTGCTCAAAACTTTGGCAATACCCCCAAGAAGTGGTCGATCGAGAAGTCCCTTTGCCTTCTGGGCAGAAGAATTTCTAACTGTAAGACCCCCCCTGCCCCCCTCCTTCAGACATCACAAAGAGCTATAGTATGTCAACAATAAGCTTAAAACCAAATGGGCTCCACAGGATGGGGATGCGAGGTTTATCAACCTCCTCTATAACTGCATGTAGGCCTTGCAAGGCCTACCATAAAGGCTATGGCAGATCATCGGAATGAAAATTAGTCTTCGGAAATATATCAGTTCGAAGCCAACTCTGCTGTGAGAAGCGAGGGGTCACTCTGTGACTCTCGGGAATGCTCGAAACTCTGGTCGATTGAGTATTGATTGTTCCTTGTTGGCAAAAGGATCGCTAATTGTAAGAAAGCCCCCCCCTTGTTTTTAGGAGTCATCTAGTTTTCCTTTTGATCAAGAACATACTTTACCCATGTGAGCCCCATGTGAGGGTGATGAGTGGGCGATTAACCTTTTTTGTAAAGCCATCTACTCTCTATAAAAGCTTCCCCCGCTCTGTTAGATTTGGGGGATCCTGTGGGCACTAGTCCCCTTCTTTTGTATTTTTCCTTTATTTAATTCAAGTCCGGGAGAGTAGGCTAAGGATGAACTTCCTTAACTAAAAAAAAAAAACATATCTTAGAAGACATACCTGCATAAACATTCGCATCAGCTATTAATGGATTCAAAAGTTTTCATCACCTTGGAAGAAGTCATTACGTTATGAATTGAACCTTCTACATACATTAGAACATATGATTTCCATTGAGCTAGGTCTTTAATACTAAGTGTATTATCTTTATGAAAATTAGACCCCCTCCGAGTTCGGTTGTTTAGCTTCGTTAATTGTAATTACTATGTGTATGTATCCTTGCGTGTGAGCACATTCTAGTCTTTTTTATGAACTATGATTTAATAATGAAAATGATGAGTGAAAGGTTTTCTTAGGATGAATCAATGATAAAGTCTTTAAACAAAAGTGATCAATGGATTATTGCTAAAGCACATTGGGATAATAAGATTTATTTCATAAGTTACTAATATTTTCTCTTTGAGTCTCCACTGCATCTGTATTTGCTGTAAGCACCCGGCGTGTGCCGTTGGAATCGGTGATTGACCTAAGCCATCAACCGAGCATTCCCCTATTTTGGTGCTGACATTTGGTGAATCCGATGTGAAAAAAATGGCACTACAACTCAGGTACGTATAGTTTCTATTTCCTTGCATATGCATTGATGAAGTTAGGAGATAGTCGTGGGCTTCTTCTTTCATGTGAGCAGCAACTTGATTCCAAATCCTTGCATTTTTGTGGGTGTCGAGGGCTGATCATATATGGTATGAGTGCCTCCACAGAAATTGGAAAGTGTTTATCCTCTTCTCGCCACCCCTCTCATCGACTTTTCAAGCAAAGATGTTTGCACATATTCATATATTAGATATTGATGTATTAGAGTCTGATCAAATCAAATTGTATAAACACATAGTCACCTTGAGCCTCTTCTTTGTGCCATATTCTAGGTATTTGATCTTTGTGTTGATACTTACTTTTTGAAAAATTTCAAAGGGCAAGAAGAAGGTAGTTCAAGTAAATACACATGATAATTTAATGAAGACCAAGATTTTGGAATTTGAAACTTAATTCAACGAACTAGGGGATAAAGTAAAATCATCAAATCAAGCCAGACTTGAAGGTGTTTTTACTAATTGATAAACTTAGTGATTTTTCCAATTCAAGTCATGTAAACTGTGGTATATTAAACAAATTTATTGTGAATGAAGTAACAAATTTAAAGAGCCAAATTGATGAGTTGACTAAACAAGTAAATGAATTACCTAGATGCAAGTGCAAGCATGAACATAAAACTCAAAGCCTATCTATAAAATTGAATGACAAAACCATACATTTGACCACAGATGATCCACCCATAGGGCTATGAATAGGAGAGTGAAACGTCCAATGAGATGCTTCTGGTGCAAGCAATTAGGCCACATGTATGATGATTGTATTAATTATAATGATACATGTAACTTACACAGTCACTACAATTGACCATAAGATTTGTGATTTTCAAGCCCAACTTCCTTTGCATTTAAACTTAGTTAGAGGAGGGATGAGAGAATAGTTTGATCAAACTAAATTTAGACCTAAAACATGTAAAAGAGTTCAAAAACGGTGGAGACCTAAGATCTATGATGAGAAAACAAATTCTAAATGTAAGAGATATGACAAAAAGAGTTGTTATGAATCCATGACCGAAATTGAAATTCAAAGTAATTGTTTAACATAGAGATGAATGATGAGCAAAATCTTCCTACACCTAAATTTATGAGTAAATGCAACAATCAATTTAAATCTATTGAAATGCAAAGATATGATCAAATTAAATTGGATAAACAAAATATTGGTAATTGATTTAAAATTTATCAAAAGCAAGATACACATTATATGAATTGCGAACCTAAATTCTTAGAGAATGACAAAGTTCTCGATCAAGATAAATTTGATAAATTAAAATCTCAACACTATGATAAAAAAAATATTCATAATAAATTTGATGATGGCAAAGATATTCCGAAAAATGAAAAATTAAGTAATGATCAAGACTTGATGAATAAAGAAAGGAAATGGATACAAAAAGCTATACAAAAAATTGAGAAAAATATTAAAACCCCTTCTAAAACTATGAAAAAGAGGGAAAAGAAATTAAGCGAATAATTTTCTAGTGATCCTTTTTTCATATCTATGAAATTTTGATTGAAGAAATTTAATGATAAATATTTCCAAATTTCGATGAATTTAGATACTGCTTGAAGATTTGACTATGATTTTTTTTTCATAAAATATTTTTTCAAATTTGATGAATTCATACCTATTTTTGATTTGGTGCTTGATGATCTTTTATGAAAATTCCCCTAAATATTTTCCATGCTTGATAAATTTTATTAAATGTTTATGACAAAGCTTTGCTTTCAAAATATTTATGTGCTAATCATGAAAAATACACTATGATTTTTCTTTTACCAAAAACATGATGATAATTATGATACAAAATATGAAACATATATGATGAAAAATATGAAACATATATGATGAAAAATATACTTTACTTTTTGGAAAACATATGATAAAATATGTTTGATAATTATGATGAAAACTATGATTTTTTGTTGATAAGAAGAGGATTTATTCATAGTCAATGATGTAAAACTTTGATCTTCTTATTGTCACAAACATGATATGATGCAAACTATATTTGTGAGAAAGTGAATACGATAATTGTGAACAAATGATGAATAACAATTCTGATGAATTATGATTTTCTTTGAACTAGATATGTTGGAAAATATATGAACAGTATGTTTGCAAATTATGATAAAAGATATCATTTTCTTTTACCAAAAGTATATATGATGATAAATATGTTAAGAATTCATGATAAAAAGTACGATATATTTTTTATAAAAAATATGATAAAATATGAAGAAATTAGCATTTTCTTATTTTAGAAATATGAAAAACAAATATGATGAAAATATTTTTTTTCTGATAAAAAATGATGAAAATATATTTTTTATGAAAATTATATGATGAAAATATGAAAAATATAAAGAAAAAAAAAATGTTTGAAAGATATGGTGAAAAATATGATGATGATATAATGCAATTTATGATGAAATATGACTCATGATGTTCTCTTGTAGTTTCTAGTTTTATGGTTACCAACAGGATTTGATGATGGTTTGAGCAAACAAATTGAAGATGTTGATGACAAATTTATGAAGAATTTGGAGATTGAAGATTGATGATGAAGCTTAACTTCCACGTGATCTTAGTCTATGATTTTAATTTCTCATTTGTTTATCTATGCATATCATATGCATTTCATGACAATAAATATGATTAAATGATATGGACTTTGAGTTGTAAAATTATGAGGTGTGATCTATTTAGCCAAAGTAGGAATACAAAACTTGATTTATGTTTCTAGTTTACGAAATGAGTAGGGATTTGATATGAGCAAAAGGATTTTGTACTTCATTTCAAATGATCAAAGTAATTGTATATATGTATGAGCATATAGATGCATGACTCTTGTCTTTGAGATCATATGCCTTTCTCCTACATGCATTTAGATCCTTAGCTCAGATTCAGGGGTTAAGCCTTTCCCATTCAAAAAGAAAAGTTGAAAATGTAAACAAAAATGATGAACGGGACTTTATACCTTCTTCCACCCCAGAAAGGTATTTTACCAATATGAAGAAGGAAGTTTATACCTTCTTTCACCCCACAAAGGTATTTATGAATATCAGTTATATGAAGATTACAAATCATACTTGTATGAAGTTGAAGATGAAGAAAAGCTAGTTGTGGCAAACACATCTAGTCATTAGATATTGGGCAAAGAAGGCGGATGATTGTATGACTAGAACAAGTTGATTTTTTTGACATGGTTTATTGCTTATATGTGAGTACATATATATGAAGAAACATGATTTTGAAAGAATAAAGAAGAATTTTGTTTCATGATGATCTTTGCAAAGTTTATAAATGATTGGAACTCAGATTAATGATTTGTTGGCCGAAAGGATTGATAGTTAAAGTTTGTAATCCGATATGTCCTAGAAACCAGATTGAAATTAAATGAATTCCATGAGCATTTTGCATATGATTGGATTTCAGGTTGGCCCATGAAGATGTTGTGGAGGTTCGATGGGGGTGGATGTCAGAAAGATTTAGTCTCCCGAGCATTGTCCATTAACACACTTGAAGGGCTTTACTATCTATGGATCATTCTTGGCACTCTTAAAGTTTTGACGCAGCTTTGAAATATGATATGTGGAAAATTGAGTTGTAGAGTTTCTTAAAGGGAAACCTGTGATGATAAAATGAAGGAATTTTTGAGTAAATGCCTCTATCATTCAAGGAGTGACTCTGGGTTATGACTTTTGCCTGATTTCATTGGAGTTTATAAGCTTTCAAGATTGAAGAATCATTTTCAGAAGATGAATAAATTATAATGAGTGTGTAGCATAAGATAATTAATATGAAAGCTTGGCGTTGGAGTGCTTAGTTGTAAAGATAACGTCAATTAACCGGAGCGCATGGGTTATGTGACTAATAATTGACAATGATGGCGTATGATTTTGACAAATCATTAATAATAATAACATTCTTTATTTTGTGATCGATAAAGTTAGTGTGATTGTTTTTTGTTTTTTTTGTATTGGGAGAAGAGTTTTGAAGAACTCTAAAAATAAATTTATTGAACTATAAGAATAGCATAGACAATGTTTTTGAGTCTCTAAAAATAAACCGATTAGGGGGGCTCGGAAATTGGAGATGCTCTCTCGATCGAGGATATATATGGGGGATGTGCCATATGGCAGATGGGGGGTGAATAAGAGAGATATCCGATTGGAGGTCAATTACTGATAGATCTGACGATCAATTGCTCTGATAACTACTGCGTCTATCGGCCACCAATTACTATGACCTGCTGAAGGACGGCATATGCATGTTATTCTATCTAGTATTGCTTCTGACGAGCTTATCCGACAAAGGCGCTAATGCTTGAAAAGGAGGCCAAATTAGGTAATCATCTGACAATCGACGGAAGCTGAAAGGCTAAAGGGCATTTCACAAAGGAAGAGCATTGAAATCTAACGCTGATTTAACACATATGATATGATCCACAGTGATGACAAATGATGCAGGCGGATTTTGTTTCATCGTCGTGATTCAATTGTAGTTTCCTGCACATCAATTGAGGAGAAAGAGTGTCTCTACCAAAACCTCTCAGAGATGGTGCTTGCATATGATGATCTTTTACTGAAGTTGTGTTCCATGCATACTTCAACTCTTACGACTTCTGTTAGCTGAAGAGGTTTTATCCACTATCACATTCTCATGAAGATGTTGATGACGGAACGATCTATTATTCTACGGAAACTCAAGTATATTCTCAGTTTCTTCAATGAACTGCTATACATTAGTACATCTTATAGACAACTTGTTTTTGAGCTCATTCAATCTTTAACATTCATTTTTATGACTTTTGAACATTATATGTGTACGCATGAAATTGCGATCTCTTATGACTGATCGCTTCCATCTCTGATAAAAACGGCAGCATTATCTTTCAAATTTATGTTCCAATAAAATCATACTTTAAATTCTAAAGGAAAAGCAATTGCAGAGAATGTATTTACTTACTATGCCTAATTCTGTTATTGCAACATATCTTAGAAGACATAGCTGCATAAATGTTCGCATCAACTCTTAATGGATTCAGAAGTTTTCGTCAGCTTGGAAGAAGTCATTACGTTATGAATTGAACCTTCTACATATATGTGAACATATCATTTCCATCGAGCTATGGCCTTTAACACTAAGTGTATTATCTTTATGAACAATAAACCACCTCCGAGTTCGGTTGATTAGCTTTCTTAATCAGAATTACTATGTGTATGTATCCTTGCATGAGAGCACATTCCACTCTTTTTTATGAACTATGATTTCATAATGAAAATGATGAGTGAAAGGTTTTCTTAGGATGAATCAATGATAAGGTCTTTGAACAAAAGTGATGAATGGATTATTGCTAAAGCACATTGGGATAATAGGAATTATTTTGTAAGTTACTAGTATTTGCTCTTTGAGTCTCCATTTCACCTGAGATTGCTTCAAGCACTCGGCGTGTGTCCTTGGAATTGATGGTTGACTTGATCCATCAACCGAGCGTTCCCATACTTTTGCGCGGACATCGATATTAGACAGAATTATTCAATATGGTTTTCTATCGAGGGCAATAGAGGGGTGGAGACTCCAACTATTATAAGAAAACTCTAGCAAAGGAACGAAACTATCCCAATCATTTTGCTTTTTCTAAGACATATGGTCAATGCATGTCTTCTGAAATCTGATGTAACCTTTATTATATGACCGTCAATCTATGGATTCTCTCCACTACTGATGTCAAGTTGACTTTTAACCTATTAAAATGTTCTTGAATACCTGTCTAATAATATGGACTTTCGTAAACCATGCAATCTCAAACTGGTATCAACAAAAGTTTTTGTGAGTTGTGGAGATTCCGTTGTTTGCTTTGTAGGAATAAAGTGTTGCTTTTTCCTGAATCAATCAAAAAATTACAATAATAGAATTCTTTTGGCAGGAAATACTATCGTACTGCGAGGCACAAAAGAAATTGGAAGGCAGGACCGCTCGGGGGAAAACATTATCTAAACAGCGGTCTATTTGTAGAAAAACACTCATCCGTACTGACCGAGGCACAAAATAAATTGCACCCTTGGTCCGATCTGGGAAGAACATTATTGAAACAGCCGTCCATTTGTAGAGAACACTTTATCAAATACGGCCTCATCATCTCAATACATCACTAAAATGAAATGTTCGTATAATGACCAGTGCACTCAACCAAGAACCTTATGTATATGATCTCCTCCACTTTGGAACATGGATCTCTTATCGATCAGTGATACCTTTTACTTTATTTCACATTTCTAGGCATTTGATCATGCAACTTGAGGTGTGTGTGTAAATGTACATAAAGCATCAACTCCATCTTTCTTATTAAATAATCTATTATAATCTTCATATGCTTCTCAAAAAAAAAAATCTCATTATTGTCTTCTCAAGGATCCGTACTGTTTATTTTACTAGGGTTGAAAACCCTGCTAGTAAGTTACAGTATCACTTAAAGATCTTGGCACCTAGAAATTCATCAAGATGATCTCGACCCTTTTGGGAAACATGTCGACCCAAATTAATGTTAATGGCCGTCTATCAAAGGTGATCAAGTTAAAATGATTGATTAGACAAGGTTTCCCATTGGCTCTTTTTCTCTTTGCCATTGCCACGGAGAGCTTCACCGACTAGTGGTAGAGCAGGTGGAAAGGTAATATCAAAGGCCTCCTACTGCCCCATAACATGGGCCAGATCACCATGAGACTTTTTGTTGATGATATGAATGCATTTGTCCACAATGACAGCACCAGCTTGGAGACATTTTGGAGGTGCATAGATACTTTTTGCGAAGCCTCTATATCCAAAATCAATCACTCAAAGACCCCTTTCAAAATCATCGTCAGGGTCCAACCTGACTTTCTCTTTGATCATGGCTGCCATAACATTCCTCGAGGCCAAATTTTCCACGTTTTTGGGATTCCCTTGGGCTTTGGTATCTCATTGGAGGAGCCGTGGAGTTGGATCCTATCCAGACTCGAAAGCAAACAAAACTACTCGAGAGGTATGCAAATCAATTTCGCGGGTTGCACAATGGTTATTAACACATTCCTCATTTCGTTGACAAATTACTTCCTCTCTTGTTGGAGACCGAAGGAGCAACATATCAGTTGGAAACAAGCTCTGCTAGGAGAAGCGATCGGCTGCTCCGCGACTCTCTAGAATGCCATCAGAGGGGAGGTCCTATGGAAGATCTAGCATGGAAGATGCGCTTATAACTTTGGTGATTCCGGCAAAGAGTGGTGGATTGAGAAATTGTTGTTCTTCTCGGTGATTAACCTTCTTTGTAATGCCATCTAAACCTTCTAAACTCTTTGGGGTTCAGATGGGCACTAATCCCCTTCACTTGTACTTTTCTTTTAACTAATACAAATCCGGGAGAGTAGGCTAAGGTGGAACTTCCTTTATTTAAAAAAAAAAAGTTACAGCATCCATCGTGACCATGGAGGTTGATCTTGTCGACAGTCATAAGAGTATACAATCATAGGTTCTCATCAATATTGTTATCTCATCAATGTTATTATGTTTTATACGAAGATTCATATTTTTATATTATTGTACTACTGACGTACACATAAAGATGGGCAGTATGAAAAGACACAAGCACATTGTCGCTAAGAGCATGAGTGCTATTTGCAGACACGATGAAATCTAAATATACTCTTCTTTAAAGGCACGATTTGTGTGCTTAAAGCTTGCTTCCACACTAGATTCTTTCTTGCAGGTAGGATTTGTGTACGTATTTGTATGCATATGGCTTGTCAAGTATAATGATCTAAATGAATGGTGGTGCTTCCCAGTTCAATAGCTTGTTTATTGTTAATTTCTCGAAGGAGGTTTGATTATTGAGGTTTACTTTTCAGGATTAGCTTCAGCTAATTGAAAGTACGATGAAAAGAGGGAACCCATGGGAACCCCTTAAATCCTACAAAGAAGGGGTTGGATTTGATGCTTAGAAGTTAATAGGATATACAGCCTGAAGTCGATTAAGGTAGACACTACGAAGGGACGACTCTAAGATCAGAGAAGATCATGGGCTTGAAAAGGTAGCCTGAAGGTCCAATGATTCCCCCAAGAAAGTTAGATGAACGTCTCTCAACCCAAGAGATGAGGGCTGCCTACTTGTAGTCTAAAGGGATTGAGCCCCACCCTTCTTAGCCTTGAGAGACAATGGGATCAACCAATTATGTTAGCGTGAAGAAAATTTTTATTATTGTGAGTCCCCTCGTAACTCGATTTTTGAGTATATTAGTCATGTAATCATGGTTTCACAATGAATAAGGGTTCTCTTTTTGAAGACGGAAGACGCAATATAACGAAGTGTCATTTGGCATCTTCTATTCGCATTGGTCGCAAACATGTTTTGATTCCATCTTATGGAACACTTAAGAGCTAAGTTGATCGATCCCCCCCCCCCCCCCCCCCCCCACAAAACACCAAAAAAAGAAAAAACAAAAAAAAAAACAAACAAACAAAAGGACAAGTTCCACTCTCCAATTGAGGGTGCCAAGTTTTGGATCCTAAGAATTTTTCGCTTTTTAATCAATAAAGATGAAAAATAAGAATGATTTTCTTGATTTTAAAGTACATAAGCGAGGAGAATTAGTGTTCCTCTCACAATAAAACTTGAATTGACGAGAGGAAAAACGGAAAAGAAGAAAGGATAAAAGGGTTCCATTGTATTCTTGTTTAGATTCGGTCATTGAGTCTATATTTACTAGACAAAATCGTTGTGTTTGGCCAGGAGACTAATACAGATAACATTAACTTATAGATTCAAATGTTTTCCACCTCAGATCACCTGGATCTGTTTCCTTTGGTTAGACTTGAAAACAATCAAAGAGTAACTAAGGAAAACATGTCTCAAAGGTCATTGCTTTCCTGAAAACAGCCAATCGACACAGTAGAATTCGAAAGGGTTTATAGTCAACAAATGATGCTATCTTTCGATTATCAAAATGGCCATAATAATAAATACTCTTAGAGATGTGTATAAAAAATTTTCAAAGAATAGTGGGAATGTACTAAATAATAATCCTTCCTTTCGGATGCATTTCAAAGTTGGTGTTGCATAGATAAATCCATTTAGAGACTTTTGGATTGAGCTCAGTAACTTTTTTTTATAAAAGAGGAATTTTGTGCGAGGCCTAGTCAACCTTTCATGAATTGATTTCATGAAAGAAAATTTAAACAAATGGAAGGAACTCAGTGCCCATTGGATTCCCCTTATCCCACAAGCTGGTGTGGGGACAGCCGAAGGAAAAAAAACCTTGAGATTCCGAAGGTAAAAGGAAAACCAAGCCTAAGACTAGGCCAAAGCGATCGCAAGATAGTCAAAATCACAACTTACAAGCATGGTTAAAATTATTTTCATTTCCCAAATGGGGGCCCTTTCTTTTGGATATTTTTGTTTTCCTAAACAAACACAATACAGTGTGTGAGGGGAGGAGTCTTATTAGAGATCTTAATTCCTCTAACTATAGGGCTAAAGGATTTTCTAATTGATCACTCTTCTCGAAGTTTGCCAAAGTTGGTAGTACATTTTTATTTGCAAATCTTCCAAAAAGCTTCTCCTCTTATCAAATTTTATTGTGCAGGCAGCTCAGAGTGTTTGAAGTGATAACTTCTATCCATTTTTAGAAGGTTTTTATGAGCTAGTCAAGATGTAAGTTATCTCTTGTTGATGTTCCAAAGTATCTCTTGAGTTTCATTGCTCCAACCACAAGCCTACAAGGCCTAATTTACATATCCAAAGAGTTAGGACTGGTCCTATGCTGGTTTCTTGGAACAACTTCACCACTTGACAACTCAACTTTCCAAGCCTCTACAAGCTTCTCCAATTTCTTTCAATGGTATCTAAGCAACTTCAAGATGCAAGATGTCTTTCCATCAATGATTGAGAAGCTTGATAGACACTCTTATCCTACTTAAAAAATTAGAATGGACACTTATTTGCAAGGAAGAACGCTATATGGGATTACTTCCTCTCTCTACCTACTATCGTGGCAATGTCTTGATCATTATTTTCTAGAATTTGTCGACAACAATTAAGCATTTGTCAACTTGTACTCCCATACTTTCGTGTCACAAACATTCTTCGATGTCTGAGCCTTGGTTCCTCAATGAATAGAAATGGATCACATGCTTATATCCACACAGACAAGCTACTGATCACCTTTTCGAAGTGCTCTAGTTCTATAACTTCCCTACACTAGAATGTAATGCACCAGACACATCTGAACTCTTAGAAGTGTAACCAAAGTTTGCATCTTTTTAAGGAAGCATCTTGTGCCAAGGTCCGGATTTAGATGATTGATGTTGACTGCCCATGCCCATCGACCTCGATTTTTGAATTCATTAATGCTGCTTCTTCCAATGTGGATAATTTACTACAATCAAGTGTCTATGGATATAGCTATGTTTGTGTATTGATCCTATTGCAAGGATACTATCAGCAATATGGAATTGAGCTTCATCCTTTGTAAGTGTCTCTTTACATGTCAAAAGCATCATCATGTCAACCCCAGGTAAATATTCCATGATTAGATACAAATAATATGTATCTTGGAAGAAATATTATAATTTAACTATGCATTCACTATCAATTTTTGTTAGCAGATCTCTTTCAGCATCTTACATGCTCCACTTGTCCACAACTCTTTTCTTCAGCTTCTTCATTGCATATATCTATCTTGATGACTTCAACTTGCAAACCCTCACCACAATTCGAGCCTCAAGATCCTCTGATTGAATTGCAAGCTTGAGAGTCGAATCTCGACTACAATGCATACAAATCTTGTGAGAGATCTTTAACCTCCCACCTAGTCATTTTCAAATCTTGCAAAGATGCATATGTATCGTTTTTCTTGAATCTTTCCTCTACCCATATGGAAAAGCCACTTAGCTTTGCCGTGTGGGCCATGTGGCATATATCCCACATAATATAAGGTTCGTTCCCATGCAATATATTAGGAGGTGAAATTTCATTTCCATTGAATGCATATTCATCCTTAAAAATGTAGACGAAATGCCTTTAATGGTAGAGAGTGCTATGGATCTTCTCACGCCCATACACTTCCAGTACATGAAAATTGCTTTGTATTTCTTCCTTGTGTTCTTACCCTTACGAGTCACCTCAAAGGTTGGAAACCACCAGTGCCTATTATCCTCCATATAAAATCAAATTCTAAATTATCACTCCCATGACATTTGATGTCATCAAAATTATCTAACCGGCCCATAGAATATTATGTGTTAGGGAGGGAGTAATATTGTGGGAAACAAGTATAAATTCTAAGATTAAAAAACTTGAACATACAAAAATGGAGATAATAAACCATGATATACTCTAGAACGTAGAAAGATCCCATGAGTAGGTGAATGCAAACCTATCTAGATCTTAGATGATAGAATTTCCTTCATTTCATTCTAGGTGACCTAAACCTTAAATATACTCAATAGTTCTTAACTAAACAATCGTTGTCTCGTATGAAAGTCCATTATCGAAGCTCTCATTAGAGGATTCCTTGGTAGCAATATGAAATCTCTACATCTCACTATCGGAGGGTTTCTTGGATCATCTTCCATCAACTTCGAGTAATTTCTATGGGAAGAGCATCATGAAGTATTTTCATGGTGATGCACCACAGCGTGCTCTCCTTGTCGAGAGCTCCACAAAAATATCCTTAGAGTAGAAAACCGATCTCCAAGCACTACACATGGTACTCTAGATAGAGGCTACAAAATACACAAAAAAAAATAGTGTAGAGGAAGCATGAACACAAACTTCTAAAGTAATACATATGCAGTCAAACTTACTATCTTTGTCTGACCACGCCACTATATGTTTTGTTAAAGAACATATAAAAAAGTGTCTGGTGGCCATTTGGCCTTTCACATGGACACCAATGGTGGAAATCTCCCACTAAAGGCAAATATGGCCAAAGTAACTATGGGTGAAAAAATAAGAATGATAAAGAATACCTGAGTGTAAGTATAGAAACTAAACCTCCCACCTGATGGGCATGTTACACAGTATACAAGTGACTGTGTAAGATCATGAATCAAGTAACCCCCACCAAGTAAAAATAGTGTTGAAAGCTATCCTATGGTGGAGATTTACTCAAAGCTTCTGCAACTTTATCTTGAGTATGAATGTTGTCAAGAATAAAGCTCAGCTCAATGTGCTTGTTCTTTATATGATAGACCGGATTCTTAACCAAAACAATGGCACTCTAACGATCACTGAGCAAACAAGGTACATGTTGAGGTAGACCTGTATCACAAGAAAGAGGAGAAAGCCACAATGCTTCCTCACTTGCTCAAACATACTATACTTGTCTAATGGAAACAATTGTACATTCTTGAAGACAAGATCTCCAAGAAATAGCACCTCCAACAAAATGAAAAATGTACCCTTATATAGAGTTATGGTTGTCTACACAACTAGCATAGTCAGAATTTGTGTAACCAATAATGGATGCTTTCCCTTTACCTAAGCATAGAAACTTGTCCTTAGTGCCACTAAGATATCTTAGAATCATCTTGACTGCTTCCCAATGTTGCTTGTCAAGATTAGACATATATCTGCTCCCAACCTCCAACTAAAAATGCAATGTCTAGTATCATAGCTACCATAACATACATGAGACTACCAATAGTAGACTGATATGGAGTTTTGGTCATGAATTACTTCTCCTCATTTCATTTTGGGCAATCATCCTTGCTCAATTTCACATAAGTGGATAAAGGTGTACTCGATGCATTTCCACTCTAAAAATTGAACTTGTGAAGTACTTTGGATATGTACTCACTTTGAGACAAGTATGTGCATCTTTTACTCCTATCATGAGTAATGTGCATGCCAAGAATATGTTTAGCATCCCCCATATCCTTCATATCAAATGTCTGGCTCAACGTCTTTTTTGAGAATTGACAAGTTATAAGAGGACTTCCTAGAAATCAACATATCATAGACATAATGTATCAAGCATGTCAACCTACCATTAGCGTCCCTTTGTGTAGACACAATGATCCTCATTGCTTTGAGAATAGCCTTGCGACCTTATAGAAGCATCAAAATTTTGGTACTATTGTCTAGGGGATTGTTTAAGTCCATATAAGCTCTTTTTGAGATTACAAACTAGACACTCTTTGCCACGAGCTACACAACCCTCTAGTTGTTCCATATAGATCTCATCTATAAGACTCCATGAAAGAAATTAGTTTTCACATCCATTTGGACAAGCTCTAAGTGCTCCATTGCAATGAATCCAAGCAACATGTGCAGGGTAGTCATCTTGACTACTAGAGGGAAGATTTCCACAAAATCAACACCATGTTGATTCAAAACCTTTGCAACAAGTTGTGCTTTATACTTTGGAGGATCACTATCTGATGTGAATTTCAACTTATATACCCATTAACATGGTAAAGCTTTCTTACCATTTAGCAAAGGTAATAAATGCCAAGTATCATTTTTGTGAATAGAATCCAACTCACATAACAAAATCGAAACCTGGAACACATCTATGAGGTGGATGTGAGACACTTGTAGAGCGTTTCAATGGTTGCTAAATAGGAACATTCGTAGATTGATCTGATCGGACATTCTCTTGAATGTCCCTATGTGTAGCATTTTTATGCATGCTAACTGGAGGACTAGTATCCTCAAACACCATTCTTTGGACTTTAACCTCCTTAATAGGTTGTTTCTGCATCTTAGACTCGTTGAAAATGACATCAGCACCATTGATCATTGATTGTGTTTCAAGATCCTATAAGAGATATCCAAACTATACTTCTCGACCATATCTAGGAAAAATGCATTTCTTTGACTTATGGTCAAACTTTTATCTACGGCTCTTGGGTATATGAACATATGTTTCACACCCAAAAACTCGAAGATGATCATAATATGGTGGCTTCCCTATCCATAACTCTTGAGCCACTTTTAGAACTTTCGTAGTACTAAGTGAAAGGTTAATCACGTAAAGTGCAGTCAACACTCCTACCCAAAATCCTTGTGAAGGGTTTACATGATGTAGCATAGAAACTACTTTATCTTGAATGGTTCTATTCATCCTTTCAGCTACATCATTCTATACTAGGGTATAAGGAGTTGTAAACTCTTTAGAAATTCCTTTAGTTTGACATAAAAGGTTGAATTCATGTGAGGTATACTCACCCCCGTTATGTGAATGTAAAGTGTTAATGTTAGTTCGTTTTTTAGTCTCAACTAAAGTAAGCCATTTTCTAAAAGTAGGGAATACCTCGTCCTTTGATTTGTTAGGATATACCCAGACTTTTATAGTGGCATCATCTATGAAGTGAAAAAAGAAAAAAACCACTAACGACCTTGTGGGCATAGGATGACACAGATCTATATAAACGAGATCTACAGGCTGAAATGAAGAGTCAATGTGCATCTTATGAAAATTCATAGTTTGTTTTCCATATTGACAATGCTCAAAAAATGAAAATCAAAGAAAGATGCCATAGGTAAGTAGCTAGAACAAGAAAGATTTTCCATTCCACTACGTGATATATGGCCCAAACAGGCATTCCAAATACAAACCATAGGTTCTTTACTAACAGGGAACAAGTGTTCTTTCTATGATACAAATAAAGGTAGAGTGAGCCAACTTTTCTTCCTTTTGCAATAACCATATTTCCCTTTGATATGCTAAAGGACTAAGCATATAAGTCCACCTTTTAACCTAGCTCATCAAGTTGAAGAAATATTATCAAACTGCATGATAACTGAGGTACATGACATACATTATGAAAAATAAAGTTTAAACCATCAATGAGATCCACAACCATATCTCCAATCTCCACAATGTTACACCGGTAAGAGTCACCAAGTCTCATGGTACCAAGAGACTTTGTTGCATAATTAGAGAACCATTCTCTATGTGGTGTCACATAGAAAGAAGCACTAGAATCTAGTAGCCACGTGTGTGAAAGAGAATTGGCCATCAGAGCCTTACTTGGCACATTGCTATCAAGTGTCAACACATCAACATCATCACATATAGAATTAATTTCTTCAATATTCACTCTCTTAGTATATGGTGCATGTAGCTATTTAACATGCCCTTTAACATTCTGTACTTTCCCTTTAGCATATTTAATGCATAAGAGTATTTCTTCATGTGTCCTTTCTTATGAAAATAAAGGCATTTGATATCCATCTTCCTTGATTTACTTTTACTCTTATTCTATTGACTATTCTTTTCCTTATTCTTGCTCCTACCATGCTGCTAATTCTTTCCTTGGTAAGAATCAAGAACATTATATGCATCTTCAGTATAAGTGCCAACCATAAATTTTCTATGAATCTCCTAACTCAAGAGTACTCCACATATTTCATCATAAACATATTTACCACCAAGTGGACTATCGTTAATAGGTGTGCAAAGCATAGCCCATGATGATGGTAAGGTGGATAACAACAAGACTGCTTTCATTTCATTATCCATATCCATTTTCTAAGCATATAACTGGGAGAATATAGCATCAAACTCATTTGGGCTCAAAGAAATATGACCGTGTCTGATTCTTGGAAAGAATTCCATAGTCTTCCCAGAAAAACAAATTAATGAACAATAATGACCAACCAAAAGGATTATGTGAGAATAAATGTGCTCACACTAAAGGAGTAAATCAACCACTGTATAGTTGACAAACCAAAAAGTGTGGAAAACGTTTGCTAGAGTATCCTCTACAAATGAGCATATGACTAGTGTCAAAATCTCACAAAACTCTAATTACTCACATTTCTACCTGCATAGTGAATCATTGACTCTAGTGCATATAATCAATTACCCAAAAGAAGCCAACTAGGCTTATCTAGCATCTATGAACAACTATCATACATCTCCTATGGCGAGGTTGGGTAAGTCTTCCACCTGCATGACCAAAGAGACCCCAACCTCTAGGTGTCTCCGAGCTAAGAAAACCTCACCTCTTTATCCAACATAAGAGACTTTATGAAAAATTTAACTGCTTTATCAATGACCACATGGACTTACATAAGCAATACCCACAAAATCATACATAGTGTGTATGTACTCAGAAAATGCACTAAAATGGCAATAGAAGGCTCAACTCACTACCCAAATAGTGGCCAATAACACTTGCAAGTGTTTTTCAACTCTATGCTTTAGGTTCAAAAAACCTGCATAGACTTGGGGTGGCTATTGCCACCATAACTAAAACCTTTCAAGAAACCTATAGATTAACTAGTGTGGATGAAAAGAGAGCCCTAAAAATGAACATTCCTTGTTGAAGGATTACAAAAAAAACTCTTCATGATGTTTTTGACCTATGTGAAGAGATCTATGCACAAAAGCACTCCAAAATGGCCCCAAAAGTGCTTAAAAAATAGGCTTTGAACGCAAAGAATGAAGTTGTGAGGGCCCAAAACTTGTTGAACATAATGTGAAGCTTAGTCTTTCCCCTTCTTAAAGAACCACAAAAGTGTATCTTAGTGACAAGAGATTGCAACGGTTAAGCGAGCTCTGGGGGGAACAGTACTAGGACTGGTGAACTCCTGGGAAGTATCGGGAACCTTAGTCTACCATGATTATTGATGTCGTCCCTCACCCATAGCCAACAACACCAACATTGACTTCCTTTAATCTGATGACAAGGTATGCCAAGGTCTATGCCTTGGTCATCGCCTTGGAGAAAGCTTTGGGTGGGTGGGCGAGTGCTCGTTTCGATCGTACAAAAGGAACAAAGCTTTTGTGTCCAAATGTTTTGATACAAGCAAAGTATTTTGATGGTAGTGCACCACAGTGTGCTCTCCATCTTGAGAGGTCCACCATTATATTCTTAAAGTAGAAAACGAGCTCCAAGCAGCACACACATTACTCTGCAAAAAGGCTAGAAAATACACAGAAAAACATAGTACATAGGGAGCACAAACACTACTTCTTAGCTGTTACAAATGCAGTCAAATTTTAAGTTTATGGCTGACGAGGCCACTATATGTTTTATCAATAAACATATACAAAATTGTCCCATGGACATTTGGCCTTTCACATCGACACTAATGATAACACATCAATGGCAATAGTGTAAACTCTAATATTCTCTCTTACCCTAAGTTTTTCATATGAAGGCAAAAGCATTTCTCTATACGATTTAGATAAGCTATACTCACCATATCCCCTAACTGATGATCAGCTATGCACTCATGAAAAAACATCAACTAAGGTTCCTAAAAGGGTTGATATATCCCTATCTCCTATAAATTTTAAAGAGAAATTCAAGCAAATCATCTTGTCTATTTTAAAACCATCACTCAACTAATAACCTACCTCCTAGGGTGATCAAGTGAGACTCAATCTATACCTCATTTTCCTATTCCTTATGATAGGATAATGCGAGTCCTATGGAGTAAATCTAAAGATTATATAACTTTCTCTATCTAATCTCAAGAAAAGGAAACTAAAGGTGGAGTCTTTTCCGCTTTAAATTTCCCTTAAAAGAAATTGATGAGTCTATTTTCTCTGCTCATCCAAAAGTGAGAGTATATCCATGTCTTGCCCCTCCTAAATAATGGAGAATCCCACTCCCATATGAGGTACAAATGCACTAGAAACTAGATTAGATGTGTTCCTTATTAGAGTCACAACACTATATATATATATATATATATATATATATATATATATATATATATATATATATATATATATACATGACTTGATCTTACCTTTAGATAGATTATGATTCAAATAAGCCTCCACGACTTGATCCTACCTTTAGATAGATTATGATTCAAATAAGCCTCCATATACGAGGAAACTATATATATATACATGACTTGATCCTACCTTTAGATAGATTATGATTCAAATAAGCCTCCATATACGAGGCAACTATATATATACATGTATGTGTTGTTAGTGTGCTGCAAAGGGCTAGCAGGTGGGTGGAGCTACCCAATCTGGGTGATCAAGGCCATGAACTAATGCTAGTTTCTTTGTGTGGTCTAGCCTTTATGTTGTTATGGTCCTATATGGATCGATAGACAGGTCAAGTCACTCTGGTTGGGTGACCAAAGCAACACGCTAATGTTGATTTTGTATGGGGCTAGTGTTGTGCATAGTGGGCTATGTCGGGTCAATAGACTAGTGGGTTAACCTGGTTAGGTGGATAATTCCATGCGTCTCACCTGATTTTGGCATAGATTTACATGTGTAAATTAAAGAATAAATAAAAACAACTAAAAGCTAAAAGTTTGAGCTAGGGTGAAGTCCAAAAGAAAAGAAAAGTACCCATGGGCTAAGGGGGAGAGACTAAATGGGGAACTTTGCCATCATCTGTTGCTCTGTTTCTTAACGGAATATGTCACATTGAAGGGGGATCACATGCAGATTTGATAGAAATGTGGAGGCAAAACTTCTAGAAAGGGAGGAATATGCATTTAGAAGCAATGTATGAACCTTCCCAATTTAGATAACGTATTGAATTTTTGGCTACACTCAAAGCAGCTAGAGGACAACTTTCTCCAAGATAAGAGAGATCCCATTGCAGAGGAACATACAGAATACAAAGGGATCTGAATTGAGTTTTATATATAATAGAAGGATCTCTAATGAGAAAGGATGCACAATGTTAATTACGTGCAAGCAAAGATGTTGAAGCATTGATGGACAAAGATTAATTCCATTTATCATACTTTGAATGGAAAAATGATGTGAGATCTACAAAGTTTTAGCTACGTGAAGATTTAAAGAATAGAAAAAGGAATCTGCTAGTTTGATTGCATTTACTTGCATGAAAGAAGGAGAGAAGAGAATGATGCAGAAGGAATTCACATGGCTTTTACATCCAAATGAAAAGGGATTTATCAAAAATCTGAGGCATTCATCTTCTTTGTGAGCTCCAAGTCTGATTTTGAGGCTTGAAACATATTCTTTTGTTGCATTCTCCTAGGTAGTAATAGAATGACAAGAATACCTTTTTTGTTCATAGGTTGGCTTCTGTATTGAAAACGTGTTGTGCATAGTCCGAGACATATGTGATTTCAATTTTTCTCTCTCTTAAGATACATAAAGTGTTACGAATTTTGGTTTTCCTTAAAAGCTATAGATTTGATTGTCGGATCCAACTTGCATCTGTTGGAACATCAAGCTTGCATTATGCTTGAGGTGGATTTGATCTACATCGTGGATTTGATCTACATAAAAACCTATCATTTGGATTATATCAAAGGAATATCTGTTGGAGAGTTTTTTTTCCTTGGGCTCATTTATTGTACTTTTTTTAAATATTTTTCATGGATCTTTTACCATTGTAAAAGCCTTCAGCTTTACAAATGTAAAACTAGAAAGATAGAGCCCAAGTTCCACGAATTTTTGGTGGTTGAGTTGCATTAAATCAATCAATCAATCACCTAAAATTACCACCTAAATCTTCACTTTTTCAAGATTGTAGGAAAGTTAATTGATTCCCTCCAACAATCATTCCCACCTTCATTTTAATTCAAAATCCACTTATATGACTTGTGGAGCACTTCTAGAGTCTATATAAAGACTTCAAATCACTTGTACAATACATGCAAGAAATATACATACACTTATGACCATCATTGTCTTGCTCCTTCATTTTTCTGCATCATCTTCTTCACCAATACTAAGCTTGCAGAGGCTACTACCCTCTCTACAGAGCTTCAAATTGGATGAAAGATGGCTCATTGGAAAGGTATAAGTATCCAAGTTATGCCTCTAAATGTACATAGTGTTCGCTTTATTACATTTGTAGAAATCTCAATTTTTCTCTCTTGGGGTCAATCTCTACTTATTCCTGAAAAATAGGAGGTACCATTGTTGAGTGTCTGATTCATTCTTATAGCATATTTTTCTTATTCCTTATAATTTTGTGCATTATATACACTCAATCCTATCTGTATTACTCCCATAAAAGGAGTTCTTCTAATGGTAATCACGCTGGTGGGTATGAGCATTTGAAGTTCATAGTCTCTTCCATAGATAGTAAGTTTTTTCAACTAGTCGATGCACAAACCTATCTGTTTTGTATCGACTACTTCTACTTGATGATCCAAAGTACATAGTGCATTTATTTGCACCTATCACATGCCTATAAGATCTATTTGACTTTCCATAAGCTTAAGGAGTTGTATTGTGCCGGTTGGTTGGACCAAACTTCGTCGCTTCGCAAATCCCTTTTCTAGCTCCTACAAGCTTCTCCAAGTTCTTTCACTAGCATCAAAGCTAGATCAAGATGGGTGACAATGTTCCCGCAATGATTGAGAAGCTTGATCAACAAAACTATGCGGGTTCGCAAATTAGAATGGAGGCCTATTTGCAAGGTAGAAATCTTTATGGAATTGTAGCAGGTGATGAAGCTATGCCCACTACAAGATCCAAAGGGGGACCTACACAAGAGGAGATAGATAAGCTCACACTTTTGTGTGCAAGTCAGGCCGCACATACTAACCTCTTCCACTGACTTTCTACTTCCACATATTAGAGGATGCAAGACATCTCAAGAGACCTGGGATGCCCTCGAGACTTTTTTTTTGCTAGTGTCAAAGCAAGAAAGAATCATCTTTCGAACACGTTAAACCAAACATGAGGCGAATTCTTAATGGCAGTTGAAGTGATAAGCAATGGCAATCTTTCATGACGGCTTATGATCTCATCATGGATGTGCAAACTCCAGACTTCAACATCTTTCTTGGACAACTCTTCAACCAAGAGGCCAACAATAGCATAAACGAAGGTAAATCCTATCATGGTAATTCATCTAGTGCTCTATATGTAGAGAAGAAGGATAAGAAGTTGAAAGGAAAGGAGAAGGAAGAAGATGAAGAGGAGACTTCCCAAGCCAACTTTTCAAGCAAGAGCAAGTGGAAAGGGAGAAAGAAAGGACCAAAAGCAAGACAAAACCAAAGATCAGATTGTTCAACCTTGTTCCATTCGCAATAAGACCAATGACACCACTCAGAATTACTGGTTCAATGGGAAGACCCAGAAAGGAAGTGGAAGAGGTGGTTATGGCAGCAATAGAGGCAGAGATGGGCACAACTTCAAAAATAACAATAGAAGCTATAATAGAAGGGACTTACATAATTATTCAAAAGATCAACCACATGAAGACTCATTGCTCCTTATGAATCTAAGCCACAAAGAAGGTAAAGAAGATGATCATTTGTTCTACATAGATTCCCGATGTTAAAATCATGTTGCAAGCAACATTGCTCATCTATCTGATTTCGAAAGTCCAAAGCATCGATATGAAGTTTATACAAGGGATGACACAAAGCACAATGTGGAGAAGATGGGTAATGTAAAAGCTTCGAATGGACGCACAAACATTCTGAATAAGGTTCTCTATGTACCCACTATCAATAAAAACCTAATAAGTGTAGGCCAAATAGTTGAAGAAGGCTTGCAAGTTAGGTTCACCCAACGTGGATCTTTTGTGGAAGATCCATGTCAAGGCTTCAAGAAGATAGCGAGAGGTGAGAAGCATAGTGGGCTCTTTAGTTTTGAAGTAGGAGAAACCAGGAACATAGCTCTATTCAACTTTGGCTCTCAAACCCTAAGTGAGCTTGAAATGTGGCATAAGAGAATTGCGCATGTGAATGAAAGAACCTTGAAGGATATATGTAGGGATCAAAGTGTTCTAGGATTGTCGAACATATTAAAGCAACACCTAATCAACAGGTGTGATGCATGTCAGATTGAGAAGGCACAAAGACAACCATTCAACCACAAAGGCTACATCCACAACAAGGTATTGGACTTAGTACATATAGATGTATGGGCAACAAGCCAAGAACCTTCATTGGTAGGATCAAGGTGTCATGTCTCATTTGTTGATAACCATAGTACATGGACTATTATGTACTTCATCAAAAGTAAGATAGAATTGTTTGATTGCTTCAAAAAGTATCTAGCACATCTAGAGAATCACACAAGTAGATCATTCAAGAAGCTTAGATCTAATGGAGGGGGAGAATACTTCTCCAAAGAGTTTGATGATTTCTTGTCGGATAAAGGTGTCAAAACAGAAGTGACTATGAGGTACTCTCGTCAACTCAATGGAGTTTCAGAGAGGAGAAACAAGACATTGGTTGGATAAGCCATAACAATGATTGAAGAGAACAAGTTGCTACATTATCTATGGACAGAAGCTATTTCAAATGTTGTGTACCTTTTCAATAGACTACCATCCAAATCACTTCAAGCTATGACTCCTTAGAAAAGCATGGCATGGAAGAAAACCTAGTCTTGGGCATTGCAAGGTGTTTGGTTGTTTAGCTTATGTTCATGTACCTGTTGGAGTTAGACATCTCTAGAAGCATGCAAAGAGCAAAAGGAAGAAGAAGAGGCTTGGAGCACAACATAGAATGCTGAATGTATTACCACTAGAATGTAGCAAGATAAGTAGCCTGTTAGGGCAATAGGAGTATATACAAGTGAGGGGGAAAAAACCTCCTAAATAGGGAAAAAGTGCGTCGAAAGTCCTAGAGTGTTCACACACATCACTACCTCAATATATTAGAAAGTTTGCCCTAGGAGTGATGCCGTGAACAAGGAGCTCGCACTCATGTATAAGGATTTGCAAAGCTATATGGAATCAATCTATAAAAGGAAATAACCCCAAAGCTTTGTGGAAAGCTTCAAACTTCTCCCTCGGCACAGCCTTCGTAAAAAGGTCTGCAATGTTCTCTTGCATGGGCACATATGCCAAGCTAATCTCCCTAGTAGAGAACTTCTCCCTGACATAAAGAGAATGCACCTCAATGTGTTTAGTGCAAGCATGGAACACAGGGTTCCTTGCAACTACCAATGCACTCTCATTGTCAGTGAAGATGGTGGTGGTAGAAGAATGATGAACACCCAAATCAACCATAAGGTGTCTTAGCCATACACACTAAAGATGCATTGTGAAAGTTGCTCTGTACTCAGGCTCACAACTAGAAGTGGCCACAGTAGGCTCCTTCTTGCTCAACCAAGATATACATGACCTACCAATCATCAAGAAAAAGCCACTGGTGGACACATGAGTGTCATAGTAACCAACCCACTCACTATAAAAAAAAGCATGCAGATCTGGTGGTAGTAATCTCCCCTTGGGATAAAACAATCCAAGTAACTGGGTATCACTCAAGTAGCAAAAGATGCACTTCAACACCAGCCAATGCTTGACACTTGGGCAATGCATAAATCTGCTCTTCTGTGAGACAACAAATTGAATATCTAGCCGCGTAATGCATAAGTAAATCAAGCATCCAACAACCTGTTGATAGAGAACAATGAGAAGCTTGATCAACACAACTATGCGGGTTCGCAAATTAGAATGGAGGCCTATTTGCAAGGTAGAAATCTTTATGGAATTGTAGCAGGTGATGAAGCTATGCCTACTCCAAGATCCAAACGAGGACCTACACAAGAGGAGATAGATAAGCTCACACTTTTGTGTGCAAGCCAGGCCGCACATACTAACCTCTACCTCTGACTTTCTCCTTCCACATATTAGAGGATGCAAGACATCTCAAGGGACCTGCGATGCCCTCGAGACTTTTTTTTTGCTAGTATCAAAGCAAGAAAGAATCATCTTTCGAACACGTTAAACCAAACATGAGGCAAATTCTTAATGGCAGTTGAAGTGATAAGCAATGGCAATCTTTCATGATGTCTTATGATCTCATCATGGATGGGCAAACTCCAGACTTCAACATCTTTCTTGGACAACTCTTCAACCAAGAGGCCAACAATAGCATAAACGAAGGTAACTCCTATCATGGTAATTCAACTAGTGCTCTATATGTAGAGAAAAAGGATAAGAAGTTGAAAGGAAAGGAGAAGGAAGAAGATGAAGAGGAGACTTCCCAAGCCAACTTTTCAAGCAAGAGCAAGTGGAAAGGGAGGAAGAAAGGACCAAAAGCAAGACAAAACCAAAGGTCAGATTGTTCAACCTTGTTCCATTCAGAATAAGACCAATGACACCACTCAGAATTACTGGTTCAATGGGAAGACCCAGAAAGGAAGTGGAAGAGGTGGTTATGGCAGCAATAGAGGCAAAGATGGGCACAACTTCAACAATAACATAGAAGCTTTAATAGAAGGGACTTCAACAATTATTCAAAAGATCAACCACATGAAGACTCATTGCTCCTTATGAATCTAAGCCACAAAGAAGGTAAAGAAGATTATCATTTGTTCTACATAGATTCCCGATGTTAAAATCATGTTGCAAGCAACATTGCTCATCTATCTGATTTCGAAAGTCCAAAGCATCGATATGAAGTTTAAACAAGGGATGACACAAAGCACAATGTGGAGAAGATCGGTAATGTAAAAGCTTCCAATGGACGTACAAACATTCTGAATAAGGTTCTCTATGTACCCACTATCAATAAAAACCTAATAAGTGTAGGCCAAATAGTTGAAGAAGGATTGCAAGTTAGGTTCACCCAACATGGATATTTTGTGGAAGATCCATGTCAAGGTTTCAAGAAGATAGCGAGAGGTGAGAAGCATAGTGGGCTCTTTAGTTTTGAAGTAGGAGAAACTAGGAACATAGCTCTATTCAACTTTGGCTCTCAAACCCTAAGTGAGCTTGAAATTTGGCATAAGAGACTTGCACATGTGAATGAAAGAACCTTGAAGGATATATGTAGGGATCAAAGTGTTCTAGGATTGTCGAACATATTAAAGCAACACGTGATCAATAGGTGTGATGCATGTCAGATTTAGAAGGCACAAAGACAACCATTCAACCACAAAGGCTACATCCACAACAAGGTATTGGACTTAGTACATATAGATGTATGGGGAACAAGCCAAGGACCTTCATTGGTGGGATCAAGGTGTCATGTCTCATTTGTTGATAAACATAGTACATGGACTATTATGTACTTCATCAAAAGTAAGATAGAATTGTTTGATTGCTTCAAAAAGTATCTAGCACATCTAGAGAATCACACAAGTTGATCATTCAAGAAGCTTAGATCTAATGGAGGGGGAGAATACTTCTCCAAAGAGTTTGATGATTTCTTGTAGGATAAAGGTGTCAAAACAGAAGTGACTATGAGGTACTCTCCTCAACTCAATGGCGTTTCATAGAGGAGAAACAAGACATTGGTTGGATCAGCCATAACAATGATTGAAGAGAACAAGTGGCTACATTATCTATGGACAGAAGCTATTTCAAATGTTGTGTACCTTTTCAATAGACTACCATCCAAATCACTTCAAGCTATGACTCCTTATGAAGCATGGCATGGAAGAAAACCTAGTCTTGGACATTGCAAGGTGTTTGGTTGTTTAGCTTATGTTCATGTACCTGTTGGAGTTAGACATCTCTAGAAGCATGCAAAGAGGAGGAAGAAGAGGCTTGAAGCACAACATAGAATGCTGAATGTATTACCACTAGAATGTAGCAAGATAAGTAGCCCGTTAGGGCAATAGGAGTATATACAAGTGAGGGGGAAAAAACCTCCTAAATAGGGAAAAAGTGTGTCGACAGTCCTAGAGTGTTCAAACACATCACTACCTCAATATATCAGAAAATTTTCCCTAGGAGTGATGCCGTGAACAAGGAGCTCACTCATGTATAAGGATGTGCCAAGCTATATGGAATCAATCCATAAAAGGAAATAAGCCCAAAGCTTTGTGGAAAGCTTCTTCTCCCTCGGTAGAGCCTTCGTAAAAAGGTCTGCAATGTTCTCTTGCATGGGCACATATGCCAAGCTAATCTCCCTAGTAGAGAACTTCTCCCTGACATAATGAGAATGCACCTCAATGTGTTTAGTGCAAGCATGGAACACAGGGTTCCTTGCAACTACCAATGCACTCTCATTGTCAGTGAAGATGGTGGTGGTAGAAGAATGATGAACACCCAAATCAACCATAAGGTGTCTTAGCCATACAGACTAAAGATGCATTGTGAAAGTTGCTCTGTACTCAGCCTCACAACTAGAAGTGGCCACAGTAGGCTCCTTCCTGCTCAACCAAGATATACATGACCTACCAAGCATCAAGAAAAAGCCACTGGTGGACACATGAGTGTCATAGCAACCAGCCCACTCACTATAAAAAAAAGCATGCAGATCTGGTGGTAGTAATCTCCCCTCAGGATAAAATAATCCAAGTAACTGGGTATCACTCAAGTAGCAAAAGATGCACTTCAACACCAGCCAATGCTTGACACTTGGGCAATGCATAAATCTGCTCTTCTGTGACACAACAAATGGAATATCTAGCCGCGTAATGCATAAGTAAATCAAGCATCCAACAACGTGTTGATAGAGAACAACATTAAATGAATCTCTAGCATCATGAAGACTCAATCATAAACTTGTGTCCATAGGAGTGGCAATAGGATTACAGTTTTCAAGGACAAAATGTTGCAATAATGTGTCAATATATTTCGTTTGACACAAAGCCATTCCACCATCAACTTGCATAAATTGAATGCCCAAATAGTGATGCAAATGCCCCAAATCAAACATCTCAAATAAGGCATGCAAATGAGCCTTAAAATCAGCAATATGCATGTCATGAGGACCAGTGAGCAAGATGTCATCAACATACACCACAATGATCAGAAGCACATCATTAGCACACTTAACATATAAGGTGCTTTCAGTTGAACAGTTCTCAAAACCATTTGCAATGAGATAGGCATGTATCTTTTCATACCAAGCACATGGTGCTTGTGTTAAACCATATAATGCCTTCTTTAACCTACGCACCTGGTTTTCATGCCCTTTCAGCACAAAGCCACAGGGCTAAAAAACATACACTTCTTCATGCAAGTCACCATTTCAAAATGTTGTTTTAATGTCCAACTGATGCACATTCCAACCAGGATGAGGTTTAAGTGCATAGATGCTACAAACAGTAGTCATTTGGCAAGTAGGAGCAAAGGTTTCATCAAAATCAATGCCTCTTTTCTACGCATAACCCTTTGCAACACGGTTAGCTTTATACTTGTCAACTATTCCATCAAGTTTATGCTTCAGCAAAGACCGGGTACCATTTTTCATGATAGCATCATATTCAGATTGCGTTGTAGCCATCCAATGTTTAGAATTTTGTGCTTCATCAAACATCACACGTTCACTCTCATCATAGAGACTAGAGGTAGAAATAGCATAGCAATGTGATGCAAAAGAGGCACCATGAGAGCCTGATGAAGTATGATATGACTGAGATGCATTTGATTTGTTGTCATGTAAGGTCTCCACTAGCCATTTTGGCATAGTTTTTGCCTAGTCAATATGAGCTCTCTCATCAACAAGTGCATATCATTCCATTGCTGATGTAGATTTACATGAAACCTGCAACGACTAAGAGTTTTTCTCATTAGGACCAGCACTAGACTATCCACCTGTAAAAAGAGGCAGCAAAGTATCATACATGTCTTTGGAGCTAATAGACATCTCCTTAGTACATGAAAGCAATGGCTGAATAGCATCTTCCACAAAAACATCATGGCTAACCAAAATGCGTTTACTTTGTAGATGATACAGACAATAGTCTTTACTTTCAGAACTGTACCCAACAAAAATACATTTTACTGCTTTATCATGCAATTTTCTACGATGTTGTCAAGGCACTAATGCATATGCCAGACAACCAAAAACAGGCAAATGAGCAACAGATGGCTTGCGACCATGCCAAGCCTCATACGGAGTGATAGACTGCACCACTTGAGTGCAACATCTGTTCAATACATATGCTGCACACATAACAAGCTCAAGCCAGAAACTATGTGGTAAAGCCAGACTCTTGACCATACATCTCGCCATCTCCATGAGTGAATTGTTCTTTCGTTCACCAACTCCATTTTGTTGAGGTGTATGCGGCACTGTACACTAATGTTTTATCACACGTAGAAATGCATTAAAGTCAGAAGACATATATCCCCCCCTCGATGAGAATGGGGGGTGCCCATTTTACATGCTGACAGATTTTCAGCCAAAACCAAAAAAATTTGAAGCACATGAAAATTTCAGAATTTGCGTTCAATGGATATACCCATGCACGTGTGGAAAAATCATCGATGAAACTCACAAAGTAAAGATAGTTCCTAAAAGAAGATGTCTGCATAGGACCACAAACATCACTATATACAAGTTATAATTTTTGAGTAGCCCGAATTGAACCATCTTTTGGAAAGGAAGAATGCTGCATTTTGCCCAAAATACAACCTTTACATACATGTTTACCAAGTGCCTCAAGTTTGGGAAAAGAGGACACCATTTCAGATTTTTGTACACACATAGAAAAATATCAAAATTCAAATGACCAAAGTGTGCATGCCAAAGCTTTGCATCTGACATAGCCTGATTGGAATGTGCAGTATTTGTAGATTTCCCTGAGCATCTCTGCCATCCCAACAAATTTTCTCTACAATAGGTGCAATAGAAAGAGCAGCAAGAATAGGAATCTACAGAATATCATCATCTTCGATACCATCTCCATCAACTCAGCACCTGTATTTGCAGTACTTATATTCGCAGGTGTAACAGGACGTCTTTCAACACCTTGCACAATATTCCATAGTCCTTTTGCGACCAATACAGAACGGAACATATAAGCCCATAATGGGTAGTTGATACCATCCAACTTGTTAGACTCAAGCAATGACATGCAAGAGATGGTTAAACCACACCCTAAGGGGGAGGATTAGGAAGTAATCGTAAACCATGGCTTTTGGGGAAAGTGGTTAGCCCATCATACTCCTAGGCAATAGGTCATGAGTTCGAATCCCATAATTGGTATCAGATCTAAAGAAGTAAACTTGGGCAAGGTGGATGGAAGGCACGTGCATTAATTTCAAAGGTGAGTTTAACAATGATTTGAGTATATCTCCCAATCCGTAGGTCGGATTTAGACATGTAATCTACCGTTGGAAAGCTCTTGGAAGAAGCATTCCAATGGAAGTAGTAGATTGAGTATCCAAGATACCTAGCATGGGTGAGAACCAGGTTCAAGATACCTAGGTTTAGAATAAGGGGCTCAAGAGACCAAGGTTGCGAACAAGGCAATTGGCCAAGAAGCGGAAAGGCGAGGTTCTAGAGACCAAGGCTGAGAGCAAGGGTTCTAGAGACCAAGGTTGAGAACAAGATGGTTCAAGAGACTATGCAAGGTTGAAAACATCAATTCAAGGGGAGATCAAGGATTGATCATTGAGGATAATGATCTCTAGAAGGGGAAGAGAGTGTTAGACTCAAGAAATGACATGCAGGAGATGGTTGAACCACAGCCTAAGAGGAAGGATTATTAATCCTCAACCATCGCTTTTGGGGCAAGTGGTTTTCCCATCATACTCTTAGCTGATAGCTCTCTTTCTATCTCTCTCTATTCTCCTTCTTCTTTTTCTCTTTCTTTCCCTTTCTATCTCTTTCTCTTCCATTCTCTTTTCTTTCTCTTTCTTTCTATCTCTACTTCTTCTCTTCTCCTCTTCTCCTTCTTTATTTCTTCTCTTTCTTTCTTTCTCTCTCCTTCTTTCTCTCTATCTGTTTTTGCATCTTTTTCTCTTCTTCACTCTCTTGTTCTCTCTCTTTCTATGTCTCTTTCTTCATCTCCTATTTTCTAGCCTCTCAATTTTTTTCCTTCTCTTTCTTTGATATTAGATTACAAATGAAACTGCGGAAATTAACTCACCAAATAGGGTGTGGCCTAATGAATAGGTCGATTACCTCACAGCTTGGAGGTCTGGGGTTGAAAACCTCCAGTGCACAGACTTAGTGGGGTGACAATATAAGTGTGTAATGACTATGAACACACCTGATTGCTGTCCTTCCAATTCACACTGAAGATTGGACTTCATCTTTTTGCTTGCGAGTAGTCACGAAAGATGGAGAAAAAGAAATAGATGGAGAGAAAGAAAGAGAGAAAGAGAGAGAGAGAGAGAGAGAGAGAAAGAGAGAGAGAGAGATAAATAGAGAGAGAAGAAAAGAAGAAACGATGAAAAGAAGGAAGAAGAAAGAGAGATTAATGAGAGAAGAAAAACAAAAAGAAAAAACAAAAGACGAAGGATTAAAGAAAGAGAGAAAGAAAGTGAAGGAGTAAGGGAAAGATAGAAGAAGGAGAAGATCATAAGTGAGATAAACTGAAGAATAGAGAGAGAATGAAAAGACTAGAAGGATAGAGAAGAGTAAAAAAAGAGCAAGATTGATGGGGGAAGTATCTCAACCCCTAAGCAACGATGAAGCGCGAATAACCTCCACAGGTATCCTTCTTTGACCTCTGCACACCAAAAATGCTCTTACTCAGAGCTTATGCAGAGAACTCCAGTGAGCTTTTGTAGACCTGTAGCAGACACCAAGGGCTCTCCAACAAAACAAATTTCACTTGAAATGGATGCTTACACAAAGAGAAACAATGTCTACAACATGAGCTAGTTGAATGCTCACAACTGCTAGTCAAGCAGAGACCTCACTTCACTCCAGAAAACTTTTCTCAGAGATTATACAGAGAATGAATCTCAAACTTGAGTCAACTTTAGAGCACTCTAATAGCTACCCAATGACACCAAAATCATAGCAAATGGATACATAGAGAAGGAGAACCAGCCCTTACAACAGAGAGCAAAATATTTCCAACATAGCCTACACAAAGAGAGAGATATCAATCACACAACTTCACTAAAATGAATGTTTCTCCCAGCTTACTCAGCGAATGCTCCAGAGAATTGGTAAGAATAAAATAGACTTTTATAGCTATCCAATGAGACAAGAATTACATCAAATGGATACCATATGAGGGAGAACCAATGCTAACAACTCAGGGGTAGAGAGTTGCAACACTGCCTGCGCACACACATAGATATGCCTACTAAAAGAAAACAAACAAGCAAGCAAGGGGGTTGCTTAAGCAAGGGGCTTGCTTATCACAACTCCAGCACTTAGTGCTCACTTTACATGAGCTAAAACTCCAAGAAGATGGCCCAAAAGAAGTCGGGATACATGCTCCTTTTATAGTGAGAGGTGTGCCCCTAAAATCTAGGAACTACCTTTCCAAATCAGCCTCCTAACTTGGAGGAATTAGTTGAGATGACTTGGGGAGTGGTTGAGTGACTTTTCTTGATGGAATCTCGTGGCTTTTGGCTTCCTTTGATTGCTCCACATGTCCATAAAAGATTCCCCACGAATTTTTAGCTTGAAGCTTGACTTTTAACACTCCCCCTCAAGCTTCAATTCTTCATCCTCATCCAAGCTCCTTCATGTTGATGCATTGCTTGAATTTTGAAATCTTCATCCCATCCAAAGCCTTTGTAAACATGTCCGCAACTTGGTCCTTGGTACCAATATGATGTACTGAAACTTCCTTGGATATCACCTTTTCCCTTATGAAGTGATAGTGCACTTCAATATGCTTGGTTCTAGCATGATAGACATGGTTCGATGCTAGATGAATGCTACTCATGTTGTCACAAAAAATTGGATATGTGTCAACCTGCAAATTAAGCTCCATAAATAACTTCTTAATCCACATTAGCTCACATGTGACTTGAGCCAAAGCTCTATACTCAGCCTCGGTGGAAGATAATGCCACCGTGGGTTGCTTCTTTGAAATCCATGAGATGATCTTGCTACCTAGCATGACTAGGTAACCACTTGTACTCCTTCTATCTTCCTTCGAACCGGCCCAATCGGCATCGGAATAAGCTTTGACCTGCATATCATCATCAAATGAGTAGAACAATCCTTCATTTATAGTGGCTTTGAGATATCGCAACATTCTTCTTGCAGCTTGCAAGTGTGTAGTCCTTGGACTATGCATAAATTGTGATAACACTCCAACTCCATATGCTATGTCGGGCCTGGTTATTGTGGCATAATTGAAAGAGCCTACAATAGATCGATACAAAGTTACATCCTCTAATGGCTCTCCATCAATGGAGCTTAGCTTTACATTAACTTCCATGGGATTTGAAATAGGCTTGCAATGTAGCATCCCAAACCTCTCAAGTAGGTCTAGAATATACTTCCTTTGTATGAGCATAATAGCTTCTTCTTTGTATACAACTTCAATGCCAAGAAAATACCTAAGATCTCCAAGATCAGAGATCCCAAACTCCTTTCCAAGCTTTGCCTTGATCTCCTCAATGCCCTTTGTATCATTACCTGTAATGATAAGATCATCTACATACACACACATGTAGACCACAAGTTCTCCTCTTTCTTTGATGAAGAGAGATGGATCCGCCTTGCATTGATTGTAACCACATTTGATCAAATAGTCCACCAATCTTTGGTTCCAAGCCCTTGGAGCTTGCTTTAGGCCATAAAGTGCCTTCTTCAACCTACAAACATGATGTGGAAACTCGTTATGAACAAAACCTAGTGGTTGCTCCATGTATACCTCTTCTTCCAAGTCTCCATTGAGAAAGGCATTCTTGATATCCAATTGGAAGATCTTCCATCCTTTGCTAGCAGCCATTGCAATGAGTGTCCTAGTGGTGCTCATCTTTGCTACGGGGCTGAATGTCTCTTCAAAGTCCACTCCATAGGTTTGTGCAAAACCCTTGGCCACCAATCTTGCTTTGAACCTAGAAATAGATCCATCTGAATTCCTCTTTACTTTATACACCCACTTATTACCTATTACCTTCATGTTCTCCTTCTTGGGCACTAGAGACCATGTTTGATTTTCCTCAAGTGCGTCGATCTCTTCTTGCATTGCCTCTTTCCATTCGGTGTACCTGCTTGCATCTTCATAGCAATCGGGCTCATGATCTTCTACTACTTTGTTCATATATGCATAATGTGTTGCCATGTATGAATCATAAGTAAACCTTTGAGTTGGATACTTAACTCTAGAAGACTTCCTTTCTTCACCTTTTGGAGGAATAAACCTCCTTTGCCTTGGGAACTTGATCTCTTTCTTTGAGGTGGCTTCTTTCTCCATCATGTGTCCTTCATCATCTTCAACTTCATTACCTTCTTCATCCAACTCCACCAATGTTGCTTTGCCTTTGTTGATTGATTGTGCTTCATAGCTTGATGAAGATCTCCCCTTCCATGGTGAGTTCATGCTTGAACTATCTTCATTGATGGAACACCTTGGGCCGCTTAGCTCTAGGTCGATTTGTTCTTCATCATGTCCATGCTTTTCTTCTTCATAGTCCTGCATACAATCATACTTCTTATACCAAGGGAGTAGCTCATCAAATGCTACATCCCTTGATATCCTCAAGTCCTTTGTGTTTGGGTTGAAGCACCTGTAACCTTTATGATCATTTGAATATCCTAGAAACACACACTTTTCTGCCTTTGGTTGTAGCTTGTGCCTCAATTCACTTGGCACATGTACATAACAAGTACATCCAAATATCTTCAAGTGGGAAAGATCAGGTTTCTTACCATAATAGGCTTGATATGGTGTCAAGCCATGGATCCCTGAGGTAGGAGCCCTATTCATTAGATACACGGCGGTATTTGCTGCATCACTCCAAAACATGTTAGGTACATTCATCTCATTAAGCATTGCTCTAGCGATCTCGGCAATGTATCTATTCTTTCTCTCTGCTACTCCATTTTGTTGGGGTGTGTACCTGCATGTTACTTGCCTCTTGATGCCTTGATCCATTAAAAAATCAGAAAACTCATTTGAGAAATATTCTCCCCCTCCATCGGACCTTAGCTTCTTGATATATGTACCTGTTTCCTTCTCTACCATTGCCTTGAATGCTTTGAAACATGTAAACACATCTGATTTGTTTTTTATGAAGTAAACCCAAACCATCCTTGTGCAATCATCTATAAAAGTGACAAAGTACTTGTTACCTCCAATGGATTGCTCTTTCGTTGGCCCCCACACATCTGTATGTATCAACTCCAATGGATGTTGGCTTATGTAGCCACTCTTCTTGAATGGAAGTCTCGCTTGCTTCCCTAGTTGACAAGATTCACATAAATGCTTCATACCTTGTCCTTGGAAGTTGGGAAGACCTTCAACCAGCCTCTTGAATTGCATTTCCTTCATTCTTTGTATGTTGATGTGACCTATCCTCTTGTGCCACAAGTCCAACTCCGAAATCCTCTTGTTTCCATATGTGAAGTAGACATGTTGAGTAGAATGAGAATTTACCTCCAAAGTGAAGAGTCTCCCTTGCTTCTTTCCTCTTGCTATGACCTTGTAACCTTGCTTAGGGTTCTCCACAAAGCATCCACCTTTGTTGAACCTTACTTGATAGCCTCTTTCAACCATTTGCCCAACGGACACCAAGTTCTTTGTGATGGTAGGTACATGCAAGACATCCTTGAGACATCTTCCTTCCTCCTTGTCATCCAAAGCTACATCTCCAACATGGGAGATCTCATGGGCTGTATCATCACCTGTTTCTACATGTGCTTTACCTTTGGGAACATGTAGATTAGTAAACCAAGAAGCATTGCAACTCATATGGTTGCTACATCCACTATCAATATACCAAGTGTTATCTACTTTGCTTGAATTCCCATTCATGTGCATCATCAAGAGATTGTCATTTTTTGAACTTGTAGAAGCATAATTACCTTGGCCTTTGTATGAAGAACCTTGATTATAGTTCCTTTGGTTTCCTCCTTGGTAGCAATCTCTAGCATAGTGGCCAAACTTGCCACATATGTAACATCCTTCGCCATCTTGATTCCTGTTTTGTTGATGTCGTCCTCCTCTTCCTCTTGATCTTCCTCTCCCTCTTTGTGATGAGGTGCCTTGGTCATGTCCTTGATTTCTTGAGTGGCCTTGCCTTCCTCCAAACCTTCCTTTGCCCCTTCCTTGTCCTTGTCTTCCTTTGCCCCTTTGATTACCTGCATAGAAAACTTGTGCATCTTTACTTTTAGTTGAACTTCCACCTATGTTCATTTCTTCGGTGACCATGAGAGCAACCAATTGCTCAAAATCGGGAAGATTATCCCTTACATAAACTGAAGTGGTAAAGGGTTTCCACTTCTCATCATCTCTCAAACCATTGAGAGTATAAGCCACAAGATCGTCATCGTCTACGTGGCTTCCAATGGATCCCAATGCATCTGATAACTCCTTGACCTTAAGTATGTAGTCATTTATGCTACTCCCTGAGCTCTTCCTAAGGTTGTTGAGCTCATTCTTGAGTTCGATCTTCCTTGCTTTGGTGCTTGTTGAATAAAGCCTTTCAAGTGTCTCCCATACCTTCATGCTTGAATCCAGGTCTTGGATATGGCCGATCATGCTATTGCTAATGTGTTGGGAAAGAATAAAGATAACCCTCTTGTCTCTTTCATTCCATTCCCTAAAGGCCCTTCTCTGCTCATTGGTTGGATTCTCATCCAACCTAGGTCTTGGTTCACTTCCACTAATCAACCCCCAAAGGCCCTTGCCCATAAGATAGTTGGAGACCCTAAATCTCCATGGTTGATAGTTACCTTTGTCTAGCTTTTCAATTTGATTGTTGAAGTCTCCCATATCTAGTCTTTGATACTTGACCTAGCCCTTGGCTAATGCTCCAATGTGTGTAAAATGAAAATGAGGCTCTGAGGTTACCTCAATCCAAAGCTTTCCTTAGATGGACACCTTGTGCTCTTGCAAATTTGAGTAGAATAGCTCCCCCTTGATGTGAGCTACCTCCAAGAAGCTTTTGTTGATGCAACTCTTCAACCACCAACTCCAAGAGGTCTTCTTGCTTGTATGTGATACCTCCAAGATGCCCAAATGCTCTGATACCACTGATGGGGGAAGTATCTCAACCCCTAAGCAACGATGAAGCGCGAATGACCTCCACAGGTATCCTTCTTTGACCTCTGCACACCAAAAATGCTCTTACTCAGAGCTTATGCAGAGAACTCCAGTGCGCTTTTGTAGACCTATAGTAGACACCAAGGGCTTTCCAACAAAACAAATTTCACTTGAAATGGATGCTTACACAAAGAGAAACAATGTCTACAACATGAGCTAGTTGAATGCTCACAACTGCTAGTCAAGCAGAGAACTCACTTCACTCCAGCAAACTTTTCTCAGAGATTATACAGAGAATGAATCTCAAACTTGAGTCAACTTTAGAGCACTCTAATAGCTACCTAATGACACCAAAATCATAGCAAATGGATACATAGAGAAGGAGAACCAGCCCTTACAAGAGAGAGCAAAATATTTCCAATAGAGCCTACACAAAGAGAGAGATATCAATCACACAACTTCACTAAAATGAATGTTTCTCCCAGCTTACTCAAAGAATGCTCCAGAGAATTGGTAAGCATAAAATAGACTCTTATAGCTATCCAATGAGACAAGAATTACATCAAATGGATACCATATCAGGAAGAACCAATGCTAACAACTCAGGGGTAGAGAGTTGCAACACTGCCTGCGCACACACATAGATATGCCTACTAAAAGAAAACAAACAAGCAAGCAAGGGGGTTGCTTAAGCAAGGGGCTTGCTTATCACAACTCCAGCACTTATTGCTCACTTTACATGAGCTAAAACTCCAAGAAGATGGCCCAAAAGAAGTCGGGATACATGCTCCTTTTATAGTGAGAGGTGTGCCCCTAAAATCTAGGAACTACCTTTCCAAATCAGCCTCCTAACTTGGAGGAATTAGTTGAGATGACTTCGGGAGTGGTTGAGTGACTTTTCTTGATGGAATCTCGTGGCTTTTGGCTTCCTTTGATTGCTCCACATGTCCATAAAAGATTCCCCACGAATTTTTAGCTTGAAGCTTGACTTTTAACAAAGATTAGCATACCTACCTTCTCAAAAAATGGACATAAATCTCGCATATGAAACCCAAATTGAATTATTCAACTTGGTATAGAAAATAGACTACAAGTGCATTTAAATGAGTGGATTGATACCTACACTCGATACTTAAAACCACCTATAGAGAGTATTTAATTCTCTACATACTTCTTCAAAGAGGTATGCTGCCCACTCACCTAGCTTCATTGTTTTGGCCATAACTTCCTCACAGAATATCCAAATCAAGAAACTTAAATTGGTATAGATTTTGCACTTCAAGCCATTTCTTTTGACTCACGATAATCCATATTTTTACCATTGAAATCCATCTCTACACAAGATTTTAGATGGCTGTTGACTAGTGAGAAACTCTTTTTGAGTGATTTGAGTGTCCATTTATGATAATTAGGAACTTCTAATCATATTTTGAGCAATTTTGGATAGGAATGCATTAATTTGCATACCTTTGCATCATAGGTTTGCTCTTAAATATGTTCATTTGAATACATTTTGCATTAAACTTTATAATTTTGCATTGTATTCTCTTCTAGTTTTATGAAACCAACATTGGAATGTGCATTAAAGCTAGTTTTAACATGAATTTATCTATGCACATGAAGTTACACTAACTTATGTTGATTCATGAAAGTCTTCACATATCTTGTTTGTGTGTTTTAGAATCTTTTCCAAGTATTGAAGGCAGAAAAAGACATTGTAATGAGGGCATGTAGTGCCCAACAACACATTTTGGAACAGTTTTTTATATGCAGGTTTCTAGAGTAAATAAAGTGGCTTGCCAACCACTTGGATGATGCCTATCATTGTAATGGTTATTATTATTATTTTTTTAAGCTTCATTTTATTGGGGAAATGCTGTCCAAAATTTTGTAGCCACATGGTGTTATATACCATGTGAGAACTAGAGGGATGTTGTGTTGTGTGAGAGAGGAAGTCTTATGTGTGCATAGCTAAAAGCATATAAATTGATTGAAGTAGAGAAGAAGATGCATGAGTAGTTGCATGCCTACATAGACGATATGATTGCTAGAAAGTTGAAGTGCATGATGCATTTTCTATTTATAGAAGATCACTTTTAGGTATCACCACGATGAATCAGGGTGAGCATGAGGTATGTGATCGAGGTACCATAGATGGGATAATTGTGCCTTTAGAAAGTAAATGACAAGGTATATGCATCAAGTACAACTAGGATGTGTTTTCGTCTAGTAATGCATGAGCACATGAATTGTTCTTCATGCGAGTCTATGTACTTGATATAAAAGTTTATGCCAAGTTGGCATAAGAGTGCTATGATTATGATCATCAATACAATTATTAAGTGCTTGTATATGATTGTTGGTTAATAAATTTGCAAGAAGCACAATGAATAGAGTGATATCCATAGGTATTCACTTTCACTAAAAGGTGGATACTATGTAAAGAGTTGATTTTTCAACAAGATGATTTTGATTATTAATTGGTTTGCATTAGTGTAGATGATCATTATATGCATGGATATGTCTCCATGTCATAATGAATCCAAGAGAATGAATGAACATGTCTAATCATAAAGATTAACATGTCTCATCATTTTTCGATAAAAAAAAGGATTGAGCAAATAGTTAGTGAGGTAGAAACCTCATAGAGATTTGAGTGCTACTCTTTGAGAGAATGCCCAAATTTATTGAAATTTGGAGAGAAAGTATCTCCTAGGCTTATCTTTAAGCTGAACAATTTTCTGGTAATTTGGAGAGTTTTGGATAGGTCAAATGACCTCTGCACTAAAAGTGTTCCTAATAGAGGTAGGGGCCTGAAACAAGTTACATAGGTCTGTTACAAAGCAAATTTCTCTTCATTGGGAGATCCAAACTGAATGATGTTTGTTTTATATGAAAGTATGAAAGATTGATATATGCAGTTTGTGCATACAAATTTTCATTATTATTAAATATCATTTGCTAGGTCAAATAATCTCTGAACATTAGAGTGCAGCCTCTGGAATTTATGAAATGACCAGAGACCATCTCACTTAGAGGTGCTTGGTTCTCTTAGATCCTTTACTACAATTGAATGATTTTTGTTTCTAACATTAGCTAAGGGCCTCCAGATGGTGTGTACAAAATTTCAAGATGAAATGTTTCTCCATTTAAGAGCTATAAAGCAAAGAGTAAAAGTTAGCCTCTGTAAATTTTTAAAATATTGCAGGTATAGAGGCTTAGTATTTTGGTCATTGTGAAAGCTCCAAATGCCCAAATACTATGAAACTTATATCAATAAAATTAGAGAGTAGTAGCTATATACTATCAAATTTGGAAGTAATTGGATATCATGTGGTAGGTCCAATGACCTATTCTTCTTAGACCAATCTCTGGCAAGGATTTGCCAAAGAGTGATACATGTGTCTAATGAACACATGTTTATTTCATATTGAAAGATCCAATTTCAAAACTTTTTCTTAGAGAGGCTACTCTAGTGTAGACCCTACGATATACCCAAAATTGAAGGATTTTGGAATTTATCTTCATAGTTAGAAGATATTATAAAAGTGCAGCAACATTCTTTCTAGGCTCACCTAAGCGCACATGTAGCAGAGATAGAATGATACTTTTGAATGTGTACTTGATTTTATCTTGAACTGAAATTTTGCGAGCCAAACTAGATAAGTTGATCTATATTTGGGCACAAAGAAAATAAAACTTGGAGTTTGTTGGATCAGTCTAAGGGCTTCAAGAAGATGACCATGTACATTTTTTGAGTTGGTCATAAAGTGTTGGACCCTTCCAATAAAATGGCCATACAACTTTTAGAAAATATCCAAATCAAGTGAATTTTGTGCATAATGAAAGCTTGGTAAAAGCTAAAAAAGGATAAAAAATTTAATAGATTTTGGATGAGTAAAAGTTAGTTAAAATTAAGCTTTAATCTATTACTATTGGAAATATGTTATGCAGGAGATGTTGCTGAAAGGAAAGATTTTCCATAGGTTTTTATGATATTTTTTTGATATGGTATGATGAACATGGGCTAGCCATGCCCTAGATCCTTCTACATTGAAAATTGGTTTATGTTGTCCATTCTTAGTAGGATAGAGGAGACTCTATCGAAATTTTTAGAAATATATATAGTGCCATGAGAACATAGAACATGAGAACTTTAGTAGTTGTTCTCATTTCATATAATTGGATTCATACAAGTTGTATAAATTCCAATTTATTGTGAGTTAATATTTGATTCAAGTCGCATGAGTTTATATCTGATGCAAGCTACATCCCTAACAACTCTAGTTGAGTTGATTTATTATATAGTTTCTCATTTCTCAATTGAAGATGAGTTGATGTTACAGATAGTTATGAGTGATAGAGTCATACGAATGACTCTGTTCTTTCCATCGAGGAAAGGAAACACTTCATGATTTTATTTATTATTATTCATAGTTGTGAGTATTCACTTATTTATTCTTGTCGTTTTCAGAGAAGTGTTCGACTTTAATATCATACACACATCTATGTGGGGTGTTAAGTTTGGTGGTATGGGACATCAAACTTTTTATTCTACCTAGGTGTAGGATAGGTGGTATGTGAGAGAATTCTTAGAGATTGTATTTTTAATATGATTTGGAGATCATTCATATGACCTTATATTATTAGACAATAGAGGGGCAGTTGAGGCAGTCACTCTCTATGTGATCACAAACAAAGCAAGTCCGCAGGCAAGTAGTGTAGAAGCGGAAAGGCAAGGTTTGCACATAAGAAATATGAATAGGTAAATGCATTTAGGAGAAATTCACACAGTACGTACTACTTTATTTGATATGCCTAAGGTTAGGCCATGGTTCATTCATAGTGTGTATGAGGTGAGCTAGATGCTTAGCCTAGTGGGCTATGAGTGTGCACACAGCTACTTATCATTTTTTCATGGTATTTAGTGGATCTGTATTATGGTTCTCATTATATCTAGGAGTGCAAGACAATAGCTTACTAGAGACACCTCATTCCTAGTTAGGAATGATTTGATCATATTGATGATCAGATGGTGATCATGAATAAAGCAAGTTTCATCCACTTGGAACATCTTGCGTGTTAGTATTGAGAAGGCGGTGGTAGTTCCACTAACAAGTTTCATCCACTTTGAACATCTTACATGTTAGTATTGACAAGGCGGTGGTAGTTCCACTAGCTGGTATACTTTCTTAGCACGTCTTCACTTGGCATGATGGACTTGGTTCCACAGAGTGGATTGGGATCTTCTTTATATGAGTGATATTGTGGTCCATAGTTGGGATTATTATATATGATAGATTCAGATTTGGATCCATAGTTTGGATGTGGCTGATTGAGATCTTAGTCCATAGTTTGGATGTGACAGATTGAGATCTTGGTCCATAATTTGGATCATTGATAAATTGATATCTTGGTGCATAGTCTGGATCATTGACACATTGTCATCTTGGATTCATAGTCTGGATCATGATGAGACTTTCTTGAGTTTCATTTCATTATAGTGAGTAAATCAAGCAGTTTTACTTGAGCTTAGAGATTAAGAAAATATTTCCATTTATTTTTAGTATTTTTTCACAGAGATTGGGGACATACTCAGATTGTTTTGGATGAGCATAGTATTGTTTTTCATCACTCTAGTGGAGTAAGTAAGTTTGCATGATTATACCATATGACAAGCTATTAGTGGGTATTCCAAGGAGACAAAGGCAAGCTGCCAACATCTCTACAGGTGAAAAGCCATCACAAGTTAGTGGTCAAGGTCTAGGCATAGGGAGTCCAAGGATATTCCGAGTACTTATGATGCACACATCTGGACTCATTGGGCCTCAGAGGGATTCCTATAGTATGCCCAAGGCAAGGACTACTATTGATTGGTGGAAATGCTAGATAGGAAGCATAGAGACTAGTTGTCTATTTTTGGAGCATCTAGTATTTCACACACCTAGCACACTCTAGTCTTATTATTGGGAATCACAGATTTTGATTCCCAGCTTTCAACTCCTTCTATATCATTGAGGACAATGATCTTTAGAAGGGGGAGAGAGTGTTATATTCCAGAGATGTACATGCTTGGAGGAACGAGAAGTTCCTTGCTTGGGGGATAGCCAAGGCCAAAAGCCAGGGAGTTCATACGAGGTACCTAATCATGATGGCTAGATGAGTAGAGGGACCTTAGAGAGAACTCTAGATGGTGACTAGGCAAGAGTACAAATAGACTGGGAGGTAAGTCCCAGGCATGTTATTCTCCACTTCTCACACAAATAATCCTCAACAACTAATATACGAAATACATCACTACTTTTAGCCATGGCCGATGACTGAAATATCTTGATTGGAAAAATTGACTATATCTCAAAAAGTTGAACAGAACTACCTAGATGAATTCTACTAAACCTTTAGCAGACTTCGAGATGCTTATACAGGCGAACCAAAACTGGTATATACCTTTGGCACAAAAAGATAAAATAGCCTACACAAGCGCTACGATAGTGTGTTTGGAGCTCGAAACGAGATCAAATCGCGATTTCAACACCACACAACAAAGCTATTTGGATCTCTAAAACACCCTAAGTATGCTTACGAAATTTTGTGCAATTATGAGACTGCAACCAGAGAGGTGTAGACAACACGGTAGATGAGGCGGTGACCTACTTTGATAGCAATTATTGGAGTTAGATGTCTACGAAAGCACATGAAGAGCACAAGGAAGAAGAATCTTGGAGCACAACACACAATGTTGAATGTATTACAACTAGAATGTACCAAGATAAGTATCCCGTTAGGCCAATAGGTGAATTACAAGCCGGGGGGGGGATACCTCTTATAGAGGGAAAAAAGCATCCCGGCAGTTCTAAAGTGTTCACACACATCACTACCTGAGTATATCAATAGTACCATCATGAATAAGAGGTAAGCTAGATGAAAGTGAACCAAAGGCAGTGTTTATTGGGTATGATTTAGCTTAGATGGGTTACGGGTTCTATAATCCTTCAACCAAGAAATTCAGTACAAGTAGAGATGTTGTGTTTGATGAATAGAGGTCTTGGTATGATGAAGACAAACAAAAGGTAACCCTACCATATAATCTTGATTTGGATTCTCCTTAATTAGGAAGCAAGCATGATACACAAGTCGAGGATCCAAGAAGTGATACAGACAATGACCAAGATGAAAGACAAAAAGACAAACCCCATTTTCGATGTGAGAACCAAACGCATAGAGGTTCGTTAACACTTTCTGAGGGAGAAGCTCATGGCAAAAGAGATTGATATATTTTTTGTTCTTACTAAAAGCAAGTAGCATATATGATGACGAAGGCACTTGACGGAATAAGGCTTTGTAGATTCAAAGCTATGGTAGGTATTCAACCTATCAGAGAATGAAGACTCAAGCATACTTTAGCTTGAGGGAGAGCTTTTGGAAAATCAAGCTTGCACTATGCTTGAGGTGGATTTGATCTACATCAAAAGCTATCACTTGGATTACGTTGAAGGAATATATGTTGGATATTTTTTTTACTTATGCTCACTTATTGTATTTTTTTAAAAAACATTTTTCATGAATCTTTTACCATTGTAAAAGCCTTGAGGTTTTAACATGTAAAAGTCGAAAGATAGAGGCAAAATTCCACAAACTTTTGGTGGTTGAGTTGTATTCAATCAATCAATCACTCACCTAAAAGTAGATCAAACTAAATCTTCACTTTTCCTAGATTGTAGGAAAGTAAATTGATTCCCTCCAACAACCATTCGCACCTTCATTTGAATTCAGAATCCACTTGTGGAACTCGTGGAACACTTCTAGAGTCTAGATAAAAACTTGACATCACTTGTACAATACATGGAATCAATATACATACATCTCTGACCATCATTGTCGTGCTCCTTCATTTTTTTGCATCATCTTCTTCGCAAGTAGTAAGCTTGCAGAGGCTTTTCTCTCTCTACAGAGCTCTAAATTGGATTACATATGGCTCATTGGAAAGATACACTACAAGAAATAGGAGGGCATAGCAACGCCCCCGAATTGAAAAAAAAAACGAGCATCGCCGCTTATGCGACACTAGCGTCGCATAAGCGACTGTGCTATTTTGGGATTTTATTTTTACGGGCATTTGTCGCATAAGTGATGCCTGCGTTGCTTATGCGACGCTAAATTAGTGGGTCACAAATACCGTCGCTAACAAGCGACGTTATTTGCGATGTTGGCAAACTGGACAGCGTTGCATATGCGACGCTGTGGAATGTAAAAAAAAAAAATTGATTTCTCCCGGCACATTTGTGCTGGCATTTGGACACGACAGCAAGAAGAGACCGAGAGAGAGAGAGAGAGAGAGAGAGAGAGAGAGAGACGCATCTAGTTGAAGCAAGGTATGTGCACACACACACTTACACACACATACATATGCATACACACACACATATACACACATAGACACACACACACACATACACATAGACAAACACACACATAGACACACACACATACACACAAATACACACACATATATAAACATACAAACATAATGTTGCATACACACATGCACACATAATGAATACACATGCACACACATATACACATACATATACACACACATACACACCCATACACACACATACACACACACATACACACATACACACACACACATACACACACACATACACACACATATATGCATACACACATAGAGAGACATGCACACACATACAAATACATGCATACATAATGCATATGCATATGCGTACATACATACATACTTACATGCATACACACACATATGCATACATAATGCACATGCATACATACACATACATAATGCATATGCATACATAATGCACATGCATACATACACATACATAATGCATACACACACATATGCATACATAATGCATACACACACATACACACACATATGCATACATACATGCATACACATACACACATAGACACACACACACACATAGACACATACACATACATAAACACATACACACTCATAGACACACACACATACACATAGATGTGCACACACATACACACACATATACACACACACATACACACATAATGATGCATTCACACACATACACATGCATACACACATACACACACATATTGTTGAGAGCAGTATGGGCACCCAAGGACTGAGGAGACAAGGAAGCCAGTGGAGAGAGTCAGAGCAAGGCAAAGGATTAAGTAGACAAAGCAGTCGACGCAGATCTGGCAGATAGGCCTTCAAAATTTTCCAAAATCAACATCTTTAAACAGTGATTTTTATCACTAACCATCATTGTAAATACCATTTCATATTTTTGTAGCTCCATTTTGTGCAAGCCAAGGAGTCCTTGAGCTTCAGGAGCTTTAGAAGTACCTACATATCAATTTTCGTATTTTTTAGACTCCATTTAAGCCCTCAAATAGGCCCTGGAACCTAATTTTTAACTAGGCCGGACACTAGGTCTGGACAGGGCCAAAACCTAGTCAAAAACTATAAATAGAGCTAGAGAGGTCATTTTTGAGGTTAGCTTGTAATTGATCCAAACTTGCATGAGCATTTTGGAAGTAATCTAAAGAACTCCATTGCTTCTCACTCTTTGTCTTACTGTGTGTGCGCGTGTGTGTATGTGTGTGCATGCTAGTGTGCTTCTCACTCACGCACTTGTGCCTTCACTTGCTCAAGGTCTTCATACCATCCTCACATCTTCCCGGATTGACATTAAAGGAGGTGCTACTCATCACTGAGCTACACCAAATTTTGGCGCCGTTGCCGGGGATCGAGCCTTGAGGACGAGCGTGTGATGGTAAGACATAGAGTTATGACGCGTTGGAGTCATAGGTAAAATCTTCACCTTTATCTTTTTTTTCTTGTGTTTTCTTCACCATCATCATCCTCACCATCTCCCACCTCCATCTCCATCATCGCAAAAAATTTTAGTTTTTTGACTATATCTCCTTCCTTCTTTCATTTCCCTCATTTCACTTGTGAGAGAGAGCGAGAGAGCGAACTGTTGTGTGCTATTTTTTGCATGTTTCTTGAGTTTGCTTGCAGGTATTGGCTATCCCATCATCTCCAGCACGCTGCACAGGTACGAAAATGTGCAGAACTGTCTCTGTGTTGCAAGCCTCTGTCAATCGCGATTGATAGAAAATTTCATCTTTTGGTAAAACTAAATGCACCACAGTAGACTAGAGACCTTGCACATCAGAGATCCACAAAAATTTTTGAAAAATTTGCATTTTTTCAGTCCATCGCGATTGATAGCATCAATCGCGATTGACACTGTCCATCGCGACGGACAGCCAGTCCATCGCGACTGACAGACCCCGACGGACAAGTGTCCATCGTGACGGACAACCCTGTCCATCGCGACTGATAGAAAAATCACGATTGACAGCCCTTTTCGTCGAGATTCTTGACCATCGTGACATACAGATGCCCGATCAACACATAAACACGGAAAGACCCGAAAATTCCAATCCATCGCGACTGATAGCAGTCCATCGCGACCGACAGCAGTCCATCGTGACGGACAGCAGTCCATCGCAACCGACAGCAGTCCATCGCAACCGACAGCAGTCCATCGCGATCGACAGCAGTCCATCGCGACCGACAACAGTCCATCGCGATCGACAGCAGTCCATCGCGACCGACACCCTCTGTCCATCGCGACCGACACCCCTTGTCCATCGCGATTGACACCCATCAATCGCGATTGACACGTGTCCATGGCGACTGACAGGCCACGACGGACAGCCCTGTCCATCGCGATTGACAGCCGAATCGATCACGATTGATAGCCAATTTCGGCCAATTTTTAGGGTTTTTAAATGTGAGGATTTTGACTAATCTTGGGCATGAACATTTCACTCTAGAGCACATAAGGAGGCCATAAGAAAATAACTTGAGAAGTCCTGTTTGCCTGATAGCCTGTTTGAACCCTGTTTTAATCCCTGAAGCCTGAACTAACATAACTTTCTCATACGAAATCCGTTTGCTGTGATTCTTGTTTTGTTGGAAAGCTCGTGGGGAGTACAACTAAAACTTCCACTGGTTATGTGAAAAATAATATCAAGATTATTAGATAGGGTATTTTGAAGTTGACCATACCCCGAGGTAGGAAAACTGAGGGATCCTTGGGATTGTTTTCCATAAAGGCAAAGGATAATTTGGTCTGTGAGTTACATGCATGAAAGTGGTCTATTGTCTCATTTGAATCTAAGTCTTGAGCTAACCGTGGGACTTTTACAGGTCCAGTAAGAGCACTTGAGGGCATTCAAGCAAGAGTAAGTGCAAGCTTGGGAACACGCATCCTGGGCACACCAAGGCAACAACACAAGGAAAGAAACTCAAGGTTGGAAAATCCTCAACACCCTCTATCAATTCGTAGCTTAGGCTAAGTGTGAGAAGTGCTAGGAGTAAGTCAGGGCAACGATAGGCATCAATCAAGTTGAAGACTACCTATGCACCCAAGTTCAAGATTAAACATAATCTCTTCGTGATGCGATAACCTTAAAGGAAAGAATCTAACGTGGAACGATCAACTTACAGTGCAAAAATTAACTCAAATATTCCTAACGACGTGATTTCTGACAAGAGCATAAACACGGTAACCACTAAAAAGAATCAAGTAACTGATACAAAAGAACTCAGCAACGAGGTTGTACTTGGGCAAATTTGGGCTATTCAATTAGGCTTATGAACCTTAGATCAGGGCGGAATCTAGGGAGAGACAGACAAAGTCTTAGGTCTTCAGAGGCTAGTGTCAACCACACTGCTAGGTCTTGGGCCCAATAGTTGAGCCACCACTCATACTACCCTAGCTCTGAGACTAGTGAATCAGAGATGTCTCAAGGCATGGATCGACCTACGGAAAGTTCAGGAGTGCCATACTTGCACAGCGTAGAAGGCCCGTACAAGACGCAGCTGGAATACCTTAGGACCAACCGCTTAGGTGCTAGCATCTATGAGGACGGCCTAGGAAGATCCGTGGTACAAATCAAAAACCCAGACCAATCTATTGGGCTAGAGCACCTTGCTGTCAAGTTTGAAAATGGTGCATACCTTGATAAAGAGGGAACCATATACGTGGTCACTAGTCACCCGGAGAGGACAGATGAATTCGGGAATGTGATCCCTGAGACGGACATAGATGACCTAGAACAAGGGAACGTAGGAGGGGAGCCCAGGACCCCTCGAGGGAAATCTATTCTTACTACAATCCTCAATCCCGAGTGGGTTCCCCAGGACAACAAGAGCATAGATCTGCTTCTGAACCGAGAGACTGACGAAGCCTTTTGGAGGTATAAATCTGATCGGCATATTGATATAGGAACAATCATGATCTATGAGTTTAAAGATCTAGATAGCCTAGGCAGAGTGACCTATCTAGATCACGCTTCAGAAAGGATCTTTGTGGTTACGGAACATGATAGACATGCTTACACTAGGATGGGTGAGTTTATTTTCCCCCAACCAAAATCTAACGTGTCCTCTGGCCACCCGGGAGCTGGAACGTCCCATGCTCATGGAGTTCAGAGAGACATAAAGAGAGACAGACCTGAGGTAAGCTTTGCCAACTCTTTGGGAAGAGGAAGAACGAGAACGGAAACAAATAGAGTGGAACTTGAGGGACATAGAGCCCCAGGGAACCGAAGAAATGCGGATGAACTCCCCCTACCAAGACCAAGAGAGCACACAAGGACCCTGAGACCGACCCAACTAGTTAAGTCCATGAAAAACTACTTCGATGGCACTGGAGATCCCTACGATCATGTGGCTGAGTTCAGGCAAGTCTTGAGAGCTGAACAAGTGGAGGATCTATTCACGCAGTACAATGCCTTTGGTCTAACCCTTAGGAACACAGCCCTTACGTGGTTTCAACCATTGAATGAGAGACAATTCAAGTGTATAGACCAACTCCTAGAGGCTTTCATTATTGAATTCTCTAAGAGTGGCATAAGACATAATACCTCCTCGCTGATTCACAGCTTCAAGCAAACCCCTCAAGAAACCGTGAGACTCGCAGGAAGAAGATTTAGGCAATGCTTAGAAAGATGCCCTGTTTCGGAGCACCAGCTAAGCAAGTGGCTTTATTCTTGGATGGATTGCTAAGTACCAAATTGAGATCTTATGTGTACTTGAAGGACCCTAGGACCATAGAAGAGTGTGTACACATGTGCATTGACATCGAGGATAACCTAGGGGAGGAGTTAGAGCTTTCCAAGATATACAAAGATTCAGATAGTGCCTCTAGCCTCTCTTCCACGCAATCCACATCAATTGAGGAACTTGCAGAGAAAGTAGCTCAGAAATTAGGTGTCACTAGCAAACAGATCCCAAGGTTTGCCCCTGTGAAAAGATGCTATACTTGTGGTGGCGACCACATGGCGAATGTATGTCCCATTATGGCTCAACCCGAAGTAAATCCTAGTAGCTAGTACTGCACCATAGAAGGGAGGTACACCAATCACACCGCGCAAGATTGCCCCTACAATAAGCAAACCGTTAGGCAGACGTACCCACAACCATACCCTCAACAAGGAAGATACCAGAACCAGTACCCACCTCAGCAGTATGCGAGGCCTCAACAAACCTACCAACCCTACCAAAACCAAAAAAGGCCTCAGCCTGTGCTAGCACAACAACCCCGTGCTCCAGCTAATGTGATTCCGGTAAAGTATGTTGTCGCAGAAGAAAACCTGAATAGAGCTATAGTCCCTGTAACACCAGTGCTTTCAGAAAGTGATCCCAGTGACCATAGCTTTCATTCTACACATGTTGATAGTCACCAGGCTTACTACATGCAATCTCCTGAACATGGTGAGTCCTACTATAGTGAAGAGCCAAATGAACCTAGTTGGGAGTCAGATTACGCAAATGTCATGTATGCAAACCCCAACCCTAGACCTCAACCTAGACAAGTAAGACCCCCATTCCCTAGAGGACCATGCTACAAATGTCAGGGAGATCACCTCATTCGTGATTGCCCCATGCCTGCACCTACCCAAACCCAATCAGTGACGATCCTGGGCTTTTGCCAAGAGTGTGGAAAGGAGCATCTCTTATGAGATTGCCCTAAGAATCCTAATAATATGCCAAAAATCACTCCTATTAACGTTATTGGGTTAGTGGTAGATTCCACTTCCACTGCACCCGTACAGGTAGTCACTAGAGCTCAAGCATTGCAGCAAAACCAAGGGGTAGGCCAGGAAAAGAGCCTAGAGGCTAGTGAAACTGAGAGCATAACCAAGAAAATGACTAGAGCTTGGAGAGATAGTCGTGAAAGAATGAAAAGGCAATGGACAAGAAAGATGAGTGAACTTGAGGAAAGCCTCAGAGAAACAAAGGCCAGGATAACTGAACTCACATCTCAAACTCCCTCTCACACTACCCCACCACCACCATTCCCATCTCCATCCGACTCGCCACCTTCCAACCCACCTCACACTATTCCACCACCCCCAAGAGTAGGATCAGTCCTAGCAGATCCCACTCCCGAGGACCTTAATATGATGCTTAAAGCATATCACGCCAGAATCCAAGAAGGGCCAAACATAACTGATCATGAAAAGTGTTACCCTAGAGCAGAACTAGAGCTAGAACGAACCAAAATTTGTGCTAAGATGGTGGAATTGGCTCAAACTATGTTTGAAGCCAGTTGCCTATTTAACATCTCTAGTTCAACGAAGACACAGTTGCACTTTGATGGACTGTTAGAAAGAATAGAGAAGCTAATTGCACAATCAAAAAAGGAACCCGCCTCTCAACACAAGGACAAGGCAAGTGAAAGGGCATGTCTTCCTGCCCAGGAAGCCTATGTGCCTAACTCTATAGAGCCAGACACATCATCTTCTATGAATCGGTTCACACCAGAATTCCTACGAGAGATTCAAGAAGACAAATGGGCTAAAGAAAGTGAAGTCCCTCCTCCCATTGAACTTGTGGATGATGCACATGACCAATTTCCACAAGACATCCCATCCATTTATGAGGAGCACGAGAGCACCCAATCTCATGAAAGATTAGACTTTGAGTCTAACTCTCTGCAAGAATTACCCCACTTCACAGGCCCATGGGAAGCTAAGTCCACGTGCATGAGAGCACCCACGGTCATGGTACGAAATGAGGACTCAGTCATACCTAGGAACATGGAGGTAGTAAAGAATACTAAAGTGCAGTGCAACCTCACCTTAGAAGAGCTATTCAAAGTAAGGCCAGAGCTATGGAAACATGTAGCCAAACAAGTACCAGAGATAGCAAAACCTCGTTCCCAGGTAGGATCCCAGAGAACAGTGCCAGAAATACCATTGGACAAGATAGGAGACATGAGTGAGGGCGAAGAGGGAAACACATATCTTCCTATCACCCATCAAGGATACACCACCAAGGCCATTCTAGACTCAGGCGCAAGAGTTGCAATTGCTACTACTTCCCTATGGAAGTGTTGGGGCAAGCCAGCACTCAGGCCCACGAGGATGAAATTGCAAATGGCCGATGGTCACATAGAGAGACCCCTAGGGCTGTTAGAAGGAATAACTCTCACCACATGTGGTGTTGAGTTCGAGCATACATTTGCTATATGTGATTTTAGAAAAATCATGCCTATGAAATAATCTTGGGACGACCTTTTATGCGACAGTTGCAAGTGGTACAGGACTGGGGAACCAATTCCTTGTACTTGCAACACTTAGGTGTTACGACCAAAGTGAATCTCAAAGATTACTCTCATAGAGATGTCCCTCCTATCCAATGGAATCCCATCCATAGAGCCAAAGATGATATAGAATCGGTGCATTCCATAGGGTCAGGATCCTCATGGATGCATGAAGACACCCACTTATGGATGTGCAAAGTAGCAGTAGAAGAAGAGAAGAGAGAAGAAGCCAGAGAGATGGGTGCAAAAGAAACACATAGATCAATTCAAGACCCAACCTATGCACCTATAGTCTTTCCTGACGAAGAATTTGAACCCCACGGCTAGGCAGAAATCCTAGCAACAATGGATGTAGCCATCAATGAAGAACAATGGACACCTCACTGTGATGAAGATGGCTATGACATTTCAGTCTTCTCCATAGAGCCAATCATGGGAGAGGCAGTTCTAGATGAATGCGAACCTAGCCCTGATGCATTTGAGGATGCAAGTGACTCCGATCTAGAGTCAATCATTATGGACCCACCTTTTGCATCAGATGAAGAATACTTCTACGAAGTAGAATTTCAACCCGAGAGGTATGGAGAGCTTACAAATGATGTAAGGCTAGCCACACATGTGACCCCGAAGGAAGAAGGAAAGAAAAGAAAGAAGAGAGAAGTCTCACCAGAAGAGGAAGAATCTTTTTTTGAGGTCCCGAAAAATTTTAAGAAGTATGAGATAGATGACAGGAGAGTCATGATTAGAATGCCTAAATGAGAGGCGCAATCAGGGGAGGCCTATGATAACAAAGAAACCACCAAGAAAATAGTGGTAGCCGTGGAAGAAGGAGAAGAGAGATGCACGTACATAGGCCATGACCTGACAGAAGAGGAAGAACAAGAGCTAATAGCCTTGCTGAGAGAATACAGAGATGTATTCGCTTGGAGTTACAAGGATTTGAAGGGTGTTGATCCAGACATATGCTCACACACTATCCCCATGACCACATAAGCCAAACCTTCTAAGAAAAAGCCATACACATATAATGATAACTATGCTGCTAAGATAAAAGAGGAGATAGATAGACTGGTAGAAGCTGGATTCATCTATGAAATTGAGCACACTGAATGGGTATCCCCCATTGTTGTGGTGCCCAAGAAAAATGGGAAGCTGCGTGTATGCATTAACTTGAAGAAGGTCAATGCAGCCACAATTCGAGATAACTATCTGCTTCCTATCAGAGAACATCTCTTAGAAAGAGTAGCAGGCAAGGAAGTGTACAGCTTCCTCGATGGATTTTCGGGCTACAATCAAGTAGCCATAGCTCCAGAAGATCAGCATAAGATGGCATTTGCCACTGAATGGGGCAGTTTTGCCTTTAGAGTAATGCCATTTGGGCTTACCAATGCACCAGCTACCTTCTAGAGGCTGATGTGCCATGTATTTAAAGAGTTCCTGAGGAAGAACTTAGAAGTCTATGTTGATGATCTTTGTGCTCATTCTAACATTAGACAAACCCATATTCCCGAACTCAGACAAATCTTTGACAAATGTAGAGAATATTAGGTCTGCCTGAACCCCGAAAAGTGCGTTTTTATGGTCAGGCAAGGCAAGATTCTAGGACTCATAGTGTCAAAGAATGGCATATCCACTGATGAAGAGAAAGTGAGAGCCATAGCCGAGTTACCTAGGCCAAAGAATGTCAAGGAAGTACAAGCTTTCATGGGGCATTGTGGTTATTATCGATGGTTCATACACATGTATGCCCTCATAGCAAAGTCTCTGTACGGACTTTTGACTAACTTTGAGTGGACTGACGAATGTGAGAATTCCTTCAATGAGCTTAAACGGCGATTATGTTCAGCACCAATCTTAACCACACCAGATTGGAATAAGCCTTTCCATGTTCATGTGGATGCATCCAATTATGCTATTGGGTGTGTACTCGCACAACCTATTGGTGAAGGTAATATGGATCTTCCAATTGCTTATGCTAGTAGACAATTGAATGCAGCTGAACGAAATTACACCACTACTGAGAGAGAAGGCTTAGGCATGGTATATGCGGTTAAAAAGTTTAGACATTACTTGCTTGCAAATAAGTTTAAATTTTTTACTGATCATCAGGCATTGTTGTACTTGGTAAACAAACTTTGCAACACAGGTAGATTAGTAAGATGGTTTCTCTTACTAATGGAATACGACTTTGAGGTAGTGGTAAGGAAAGGGAAGACTCACTTGAGAGCAGACCATCTCTCTAGGCTCACATCTGGAGAAGCCCCACAAGGAGTGTCAGATGACCTTCCTGATGCTTACTTGTTTAATTTGGAAGTGGTGCCGCAGTGGGCTAAGCCATTAGTGCTAGTATTGACATACGGGCCTAACCACCTAGTAATAAACACACAGGATAGAGAGGTAGTAAAAGCCCAAAAGTATCACATCATGGCAGGTAGTATGTACAAGCACACGGATCAAGGGATCTTGGCGTGTTGTGTGGAAGATGATGAGTATGCTAAATGGTTGCAATTAGCACATGTGGGTGCATTAGAGCAACACTACTCAAAACAACGAACCCTACAGACACTAAAGAGACTCGGAGTGCATTGGCCGACTATGGAGGCTGATGTCCAAAAGTTGTGCAAGGAATGCCCAATCTGCTGCACTAAACCACCTGTGGAATATGCCACTCTTTATCAAGTGTCCATAGTGCCACATTAGAGTGAACCACTAGTATCCTTCTTGAGGACGAAAACATTCCCTCCAGACATGACTCTGGCTAGGACAAGGAGTTTAGAACAAGAAGCCCAGGATTACTCACTCATTGATGTGTATACAAGCGTGCTAAAGATGGTTACCTGAGACTATGTGTCCATGAGAGTGAATATCTCAAAATCTTGGAAACTGCTCACCAAGGTGTAGCAGGAGGACACTTTGGACCAGATCGGGTGATCAAGGCAATACTATTTGCAGGCTTCTGGTGGCCAACCCTTCACATGGATGCATATACCTATGTGAAACGGTGTGATGTGTGTCAAAGAACTCAGTATCCTATAAGCAAAGATGAGATGCCCCTGAAACCTATGATGGGTGGACGTGCATTCTCTAGGTGGGGAATAGACTTTGTAGGTCCTATTAATCCCCTAGCTAAGGGTTCCCATGCTGAGTATATCATTGTTGCCACAGACTATCTAACCAAATGGGTAGAGGTAAAAGCTACGACAAAGAACGACGCTTAGACAACTGCTAAATTCTTGTTTGAGAATGTATTCACAAGATACAGGCTACCTATAGAGCTAGTAAGTGATAGGGGCACTCACTTCTTGAATGAAGTGATTGAAAATCTGCTCCAAGAATTCTCGGTAGTTCATAAGAAGTCTGCCCCCTACCACCCACAAGCTAATGGGCAAGCCGAAAGCACAAACAAGATTTTGTGCAATGTGTTGACGAAATTAGTGAACAATAAACGCTCTGATTGGGACAAACAGCTACACCACGCTATTTGGGCATACCGAGTCGCCTACAAAACGGTACTCCAAGCCACCCCCTTTCAGATGGTATTTGGCCAAAATGCAGTGCTACCGTTGGACTTCTTAATACCTACACTGAAAGTAGCACAAGAACATGAATGGACGGGTCATGAACTCTCTTCGAGAATTTTTGACCTTGAACGATTAGGTGAAACCCGACTAAGAGCGGCTGCAGGGATATATGCAGCTAAGAAACGACAGAAGGCATACTTTGATGCCCACGTTAAGGATAAAGGTTTGAAGGCAGGCGACCTAGTACTAGTCTACACTTTGAAACAACATGCGAGGAAACTGGAGAAGAGAGGCTACGGACCCATGATCATTAATAGAATCTCAACCAGTGGAGCAGTGCAACTAGCCACATTAGAAGGCGATGTTCTCTCGAGCTACATTAGCGGATGCACAGTCAAGTTATATCAGGAACCTCTGACGGAAGAGATGCAAAGTCGACTCAACAGTGCTCAGAAACGCAAAGAAGAAGAAAAACGAATTCGCGAAGAAGCTCAAACAGAAGCATTGGAACGCATCCGGAGAATGAAGTTGAGAAGACAGGGTAGGGAGCAACCTAGGACAGATGCATATGCAGATCAAGGATATCATACGGCTATGTGTGAAGTTTCAGGTGTTAGCTCACATAGGATAATTGATCGACGTCCTTTTATAACCTTAGATATAGGACAAGGAAAGGGTGCAAGGATTGTAAGAGCCTTGATTGACTCACGTGCAGCCACTAGTGTTGTTAAATTATCTTACTGTCAAGAGTTGAAATTAACTATCAATCCTATAGAAACATATCTCATAGGATTGGGAGGTGTGGAAACCCCTTGCATGGGCGAGGTGGAAGTTCCCCTCTATGTTGAAGACGAAGTAATGACAGTCAAGGTACTAGTGTGTCAAGATGAGGACCTCACTGAGCCTCTTGTCTTGGGCCAGGACTGGATCTATGATCATACAGTCAACCTAAACCTAAAAAGTGGACTTCTTCAGGTATGGGTAAATCATAGCCGAATTACAGTTGAATTGGAAAATGAGGCACTCAAGGAACTAGGTAAAGCACAAAATCCTGGTCCTTCCAGGGGCGCACATGAAGTTGACAATGCTATTCTTGTCCAAAACTGTATGATGCAGAAAGAGGCTTGTCTCAACAACGGAGTCAAGGAGAAGATGGCACTCCCTTCTTTTCCAAAGGCCACAAGGAGGCAGCAACCAAAGGCAGTTCAAGTACAGAAGGAGCAGAGTACTACCTATACTGGAGGCCAAAAAAAGGAGCAAATCAGATTGTTTCAACCATTGAAACAAGTATGGATGCGGAAAGGCGAACAACCTATTGCGACCAGGCAAACCCCACGGCCAAAACCTCTTATTAGTAGTCAACAACACGACACTAATAAGAAGTCTTTCATAAATTCTTCTGCGAAAGTAAAGTTTTGGATACCCAAGAAGTCGATGAAGGCCAGCCCACAATCACGACAAATCTGGGTGTCTAAGGCTTGCTTGCGGGCTCAAATAGCTACACCAAGGCCACACCCGGTACAACACATTTCACTCACTCGAACATCCGATGCCCATTCTTACACATCACGCACGAACACATATTCTTCCATGAGCACAAGTAAAATCACTTGTAAATGGGTCCCTAAAAGGCCTCATTTTCAAGCAGATACTCCTACCAAACTCTCCAGATCCACAAAATCAAGATCAAAACCCATCCACTGCATTTGGCAACCTAAAACTTGTAATAAACCCCCAGACCCCAGTTGTAAATCCATGTCCCCCTACTAACTACATCACTCTCACACTACATCTTTCCACTTAGCTCCTGGGTCTACCCAACTCCTAACTACACACACAAGCACCGCACACTCACTGACTGACTGACTTATCACTAAAAGCTCATGTTAATGTTGTAACGAGGACACAGTGTCATTTTTGTGTCCATTGCAATGTTAACATTTATTCATATATTCTCACAGAACCGGTTGCAAATTTTTCAACATGGCTGAGGCGGCAGGAACTAGCTCTCAAACAGAAATGAGCCAGCAAGTGGTAGACTTAGACAGTTTACCCGTTTTGCCTGAGACAAATGAAAGACCAAAAGAATTGCAGGCCATCAAAATCATACCTATTGCGGACCCTCCTAGTGGCCATACCATGCCCGTAGGAAAAACTTCCCACTGATTTAGTGAAGTTGCAGGACCCTTGGGAGAGGGATCATACCTATGGGAATGAGAGTTGGACTTCAATGAGAAGCATGGTAAATACCATTTCTTTACAAGAGAATTCGAGAAGTTACAAAATGCAGAAGGTCTACGTTCGGTATGGGAGAAGGCATGATTGGATGCATATTTCAGTGCCCGGCTCCCAAAGCCTGACTTCATGCGATGCTACTATCTCATCAACACCTTGACTCCAAACAAGAACCCAAAAGGCGCAAGCTCATTTGTGCTTCCATCTCTGACAAAGGGAAATGAGCTCAAGAGGTTTAGGCTATCAAACAACTTGGTGAGAGAGGCCCTAGATATGCGCGGAATGCATATTCCTACAGAGAAAGAGACCCTAGTGCCTGATTACATGAAGAATCGAAGCCTCACCAAACTCAAGGACATGGTGTCCATGACGCCTAATATTGCAATACACCTTCGCATGTGCATGCAACACTTTGCTTTTCCTGCCCAAGATAGATTCACCATGCCCCCCAAAAAGATTTGGTTTAGTTTGTATCTGGCAGAGACACAGAGCCTCACCATCAACTTACCCCACTGGATAATTGATCAGATACACCTAGCCCACAAACGATGGCCGCCGAAACATGTTTTATATGGATGTTGTGCTCTGACTCGAATCATTTATAGATGTTTGGCTTACGGCATCCCTATTCAACGAGCTCTGATGTGGAATCGAGTGGAGTAGTTCAAAGGCAGGACGTCCACTGGACCCCCTTCTAAGAAGATGAGAGGAACTGTCAAAGTCCCTTGTGCTCAACCACGTGGAGCCACCCTAACACCAGACGTTACCCCTCCACCTCGAAGAGTTCGACCATTCACACTCCGACTTCCAAGACGCAGCACCGATGGTCCTAACTTGATATTTCCTCCCGTCCCAACCGATCTTGAATTTCCGGGTGGCGCACCCTTGGAGGAACTCTCGAATGAAGACTTCGAACAATTATTACAAGATGTAGAGTTGGAGGCAGAAGAGGCACAACAAGTGGAGAATGTGCAAACGCAGGCAACAACCTCCCAAGTACCTGTCACCACAGTTGAAGTGGATGAAGAGGATGATGAAGATGAAGAACAGGAGGAAGATTAGGAGGATTATGATCAAGAGCGTCAAGATGAGCAACAAGAAGTGCCAGAACTTGTAGGTGCACCTGCATATACAGCTCAACTACAAAGGTTATACGACACAATCAAAGCAGTACAGGAAAAGCATCAACTCTCTCTTGTGTCAGGTCAAGCTTTGATGCAAGAAATGCTATTAGATGATGGGGTGGATCAACATTTCATTGACACCCTCAAATTAGTGTCAGAATCTTTAGGAGTTCTGGAAGCTGTCCACACAGCAGTCCGCCAATTCGTGAGGTATGACAAGCGCAGGGTTGACACATTACCACGAGCAGGTAAGACTATCAGGATGCCCGTCACAGAACAAGAAGTAACCATTGAAACCACAGCCACCCCCACCACCACCATTGACCTCTCTATTGAAACCTTCATTCAGACATCACCCATCTCACCCCAGCACCCCCCATCACCACCTTCTCCACCCCCACCACCACCTCCCACCATGGAAGAAATGGCAGTCATCATCTCTACCTTCACTTATAACCCACCCTCATTCACATCATTCTCATTTCGAGAACCCACCTCACAAGACACCCTCTTCTCTTTAGTCACCAATCCCTTGTACACTTCAACCCTTCTATCCTCCGAACCCATAATTGGCAATCCCATAATTCCAAGTGTGGTTGGAAACCCTACACCCACAGAAGGCACCCTGTGTTTCCCAGCCTATCCCCCAATATGGGTACCTCCATTCCATGACCCTCACTTCCCATCTGACCCCTACACCTCATTCAACCTAACCTCACCACCCCAATACCCGTCCGTTGTGGAGCAGTTCATCCGCACTCCAATGTATCAGTCGCACATTCCCCACATATTCGCAACGACATCAATCTACACAAACACCACACTCATTTCACCTACCATACCAACCTACATGGTAGCCCCTGTACACACCACATTGTCTGACCCAATGGACATTTCACCAACCACCGCACCTCTCCCCACAATTCCACCATCTCCCCCTCCACTACCCCCCACCTCACCACTCAACACATCATTGGTAGACACAGCATTCACTACCTCCCTTCCCATTCCCACCTCCCCTGCATTCCAAACTTTTCCCCTTGCATCTCATAATGTAAATAGCACGTTCAATACATTGCTTCAGTGTGCACATCAACTACAACAAGAATATCATCAATTGGTGGAACGCACTACTGCCCTCCAGGCAGAATCTCGGTGCCTACAGGCTAGAGTTAACACTTTAGAAGCTGATTACCAAACGCTTCTAGCAGAACATACCACCTTACAACAGGCTCACACAGAATTGGAATCGAAAACCTCGACAGTGGATGATCAAGCAGTGAAGGAACTGGAAGGTATGCTCGAGTCCCAAATGATATCCAATGCTACACTTAGACGCAATCTTGGACTATTAAGGAAGCATATGGCAGCAGCACTAGAAGAGAACAAGAGGCTTCAACAACAAAACCAAGACAACTTTGAAGCGGCTATGGAAGGAACTGCAGGAGCAACCATTAGCCCTACCAAGTATAGAGCAGTCCCATCAGAAGACATTCGCATCTTACTCGAAGAGCATGCAAATTTCTTGGAGTCATATGAAAAGTTAGAGGTTGAACGTGCGGATCTAAAGAAGCAGATAGACAGTGCCCCCACAGCTCAACAGGAGCCAATAATCTTGCAACCCTCTACAGAAGAATTAGAGACCCTCCGGAAGCAGGTGGCCGAACTCCAAGCACGTCTCTTACCATATGAAAGGCCACCCTCGCTAGCTGAAGAACCAGAACCTGAAATAGTGGTGGAAATCCCCGTCGATGACAGCTATGAAGAGCCGTACGAGCCGATGCCCACACCCGGCAGTCGGGTAACATAGGAAGGACAAGACACTTTAGAAATAGGAGTTCCAGATTGGGTTAAAAGGATCGAGAAAGTAGGAAAGACACATGATGATCGTGTTGCCATGCAAATTCAATCTCTCACAAATCTGGAAGAAACTGTCCTTCGATCTTCTTACTTTCAGAACCTATCCCACCAACGTTTGATCACAACATCAGAGACGCAATACTTGCCTTACTTTGTCTTGCTACATGATTATAATGCAGAAGTTAAAAGGCATATAGGGAAGGAGCCCACATTCGCCACTCAATTTGAGCCAGAGGACTTACCGGCAGATGCCCGTGCTGGCTCCATCTTCCAACCTAATTGGCGTGCACGTCTACTAACCGATTACCCTGAGATGATGAGCACATGGGCAACCATGCCACTGTATATCAAGTATAATCCATGCTATTGCCCAGTGGTACGTCGCAGATCCTGGCAAGCATTTGCAATCAAGGTACGCAACAATAAAGAATGCTCGGCTTGGGTTAACTATCCATATTTTGCTTCGCCTCGAGGGACCCCAACCGTAGCCTACATGATCTCAACAATTCGACACTGGTCTACTCGTCTAAATAATGTACCCGACATAGCAGCGAAAATGTGTATGAAAATATTCGAGCTCAGACCATTGTCTTCAAAACCTTTCGGAAGGTACAAGCTCCATACATCTCTACCCCTAGATTCTCTCAAGGTAACAAGGATTTAGTCTACGACATGAGCCAGACTCCCTCGGTCACTATAATCTTTGTTTGGCATGCATGAATAAAGTACTTACCCGCATGCTTCAAGCAGACATTTGAGGAAATGTTCTCTACGGGATTCTGGGAATATCATTCGGAAAATTTCATTCCCAGACCAACACATTTGCTACATCTATTCGCAGTAGAACAAGCCATCCATGCAAATCAGTTACGTCTGCCACATCCGGACATTCCAGGACCAATTGATTGGGATCGTATGATGACAGATTTGGCCCGAGGACTACGCATACAAGAACATCAACTTGTCACTCATGTGGTGGACTATTACATCTAGCACTCCCAGCAACAAGAGTCTGTCAGAGACGACAAACACGAGAGAGGGGGGGGTGTTGAGAGCAGTATGGGCACCCAAGGACTAAGGAGACAAGGAAGCCAGCGGAGAGAGTCAGAGCAAGGCGAATGATTAAGAAGACAAAGTAGTCGACGCAGAACTGGCAGATAGGCCTTCAAAATTTTCCAAAATCAACATCTTTAAACAGTGTTTTTTATCACTAACCATCATTGTAAATACCATTTCATATTTTTGTAGCTCCATTTTGTGCAAGCCAAGGAGTCCTTGAGCTTGAGGAGCTTTAGAAGTACCTACATATCAATTTTCGTATTTTTTAGACTCCGTTTAAGCCCTCAAATAGGCCCTGGAACCTAATTTTTAACTAGGCCGGACACTAGGTCTGGAGAGGGCCAAAACCTAGTCAAAAACTATAAATAGAGCTAGAGAGGTCATTTTTGAGGTTAGCTTGTAATTGATCTAAACTTGTATGAGCATTTTGGAAGTAATCTAAAGAACTCCATTGCTTCTCACTCTTTGTCTTACTGTGTGTGCGCGTGTGTGTGTATGTGTGTGCATGCTAGTGTGCTTCTCACTCACGCACTTGTGCCTTCACTTGCTCGAGGTCTTCATACCATCCTCACGTCTTCCCGGATTGACATTAAAGGAGGTGCTACTCATCACTGAGCTACACATATACACACACACATACACACATACACACACATATATGCATACACACACACATAGAGAGACATACACACACATACACATACATGCATACATATGCATACATAATGCATATGCATACGTACATACTTACATGCATACATACACATACATAATGCATACACACACATATGCATACATAATGCATACACACACCTATGCATACATACATGCATACACATACACACATAGACAGATACACACACATAGACACATACACACACATAAATACATACACACTCATAGACACGTAGCGACACATACACATAGACACACAAACATACACATATACACACACATACACACATAGACACATACACACATAATGATGCATACACACACATACACATGCATACACATACATATGCATACATACATGCATACACATACACATATAGACACATACACACACATAGACACATACACACACATAAACAGATACACACTCATAGATGCACACACATACACATAGACACACACACATACACACCCACATATACACGCACATACACACATAGACACATACACACATAATGATGCATACTATTAGCTCAGAAAATGGTTGGTTTTAATGCACTAATGTGGTTCTATTTCGCAGGAAAATACGGTTGATTTCAGTTGCAGGAGCTTCCGGCATGCAATGTCGGCAGGGACGGGATAAAAGATCGGTGCAAGTGGTAGGTGGGTGGGCCGTCAAGGTCAAGGCATGAGAGTCACCATCCGTCATCTTGGACCTGGCATGATCCAGCAGATGTAGCGTATATGTCCGGTTGCAAAGGATCAGTTCAAGGAAGTTGCACAAGCTTAGGAGGTTTTACGTGATCCAGAAAAGAGGAATGTTTATGATAAGTATGGTGAGAATGCTCTGAACGAAGGCATGGGCATTGGCAGTTCCGTTTTTAGTGGTTGTGACTGCTCTGACAGAAAAACGGAAAAAGGGGGGGGGGGGTCTATTTTGGGCATGGGATTGGTGTTCACAGGGGGGGCTCACAACGGATTCTGAAAAAAAAAAATTCGTGGCTGTGGGACTGCATGGGGATAATCCTCCTATTCAGGAGAATTCAAAAAAAAGGAGAAGAAAAAAACTGGAGTTTACTCCTCCCAGCGGTAGAAGACGAAAAAAACAAAAAAAGGGGGCCTGTGTCTTCAGTTTAAAAAGGGGAGCGAGAAGAAAAATAGGGGACGCCCCCGAAGACGGTTGTGGCTTGCCTGGTGGCCTATGTCAGTATGCTGTGCATTTCCGGATACACAGACTCATTGGTTAATGGTACTCTGATCTTACCCATTCCTTACAAATTTCTATAATTTGTATTGTGATCCTCTAGCACGCTATTCCTCGCAGCTCCTTTATTGTAGGTCCGATTCCTGATAAGGTACTTGTATTGATCTGCGTGGTTTTGTATTTGTTATCGATTTTACGTTTTAACAGCACTATGCATGCACTCTCCATCTCGAAGATTTGTCCGAAGAGCGAGATAGCCTTTTAGCTGGTGAGATAATATATTATCCCATGGTACAAAAGAAAGGTGGGGGGCTGTAGGACACATCTGAGGGGGAGGCATTTGTGTGCTGCTTTGTTGGTTGAGAGGGCTTCAAATCAGGATGATCGCGGGAGAAGCATCTGGGACTCTTTTTCACACCACATTGGTAAAAAGTTTGGAGACATAGTTGATTCTAGGCCCATTATTTGTTTCGGCTGGGAGAATTGCGTTTTGCTTTGTAGATATCTTGGAACAGTATGCTACTATTTCTCTGCCTCACGTGGAATTCTAGAGCATTATGTTGTTATTATGCCATAGAGCTCCGTACATGTTACGCTTGGCATATTTTCGGCCTAGATGACACGACACTTATACTCATTTCTTATATTGCTATGATCTTGGATAAACTGCCAAGAGAAGAAAATCGTTTGTATGAGTGATCTAAGCTCAAACCTTTAGGACCTGGGGCGAACTTCACAGAGAGGTTAGCAATCTATGATTATGGCTATGGAAGCTGGAAACTGTGAATGCCTAAATTTTGCTTTGCTTATAATCACAATTCGTCGGCTTTTCATCGGGTATATTTTGGACAAGGTAAATTGCATTGAATCGAACTAGTAACAACTGGGACATTCCAGCAAATACAGAGAACAATTATCCAAGATGCCCATGCGTGAATGGAGGCAAAAAAAAAAATGAGGACATAACATAGTAGCATGTTTATCTTTTCTATTCATGTTTATAGAAAAGCGTCTCTGAATACTATAGACGTGTCAAATGGTGATATTACAAATGATCATTACAGCCGTTTCAAGGTTGCAAGGTACTTGAATTGTTTGCATTGGATTTACTAGGTGAGTTCACCTTACTTCGTCACCCATGTCTATATTGAAAAGCACAATTATATTCGAAGCCATTCTAATTTGTTCGTATGCTGCTATACATCTTGACTGAAAGTCTGAAGACTTTGACATGTTAGTTTCATTACTTCGGATACATGCTTCAACGTAATGTTTCCTCCGTTATGGTTTTCTGAACTTGATGCGTTATGAGAAAAATATATTTCCGCAATATTTCTATTATGTATGTTAATGGCTTCACTTTACATCCTGAGTTAAAAGGTGTGGGTTTGAATCTTCTTTGCATACGCATGCTCCTGATACACCGGATTGAAAGTTCAAACTTTTCTCCCTATACGATTATGGTTGTATGTTTGTTTCGACCATATGAAATGCATCAAAAATTTTATTTCGATAGAAGTTCTGTCAATTCTGCATAATGGGATTTTTCTATGCTAGTTGCATTAAACTCTTTTGCTTACAGATGGTCTAAGTCCAGCACTCGAAATCTTAAATCCGTTTGTTGAGGAATGTGAACTCCACATCTTGAGTATCGTCCTTGATAAATTGGAAGCTTCACATTTTAGACGGTGCTATGTACTTTCAGAATAGCGATCCATTCAATGTTTGTCACGATGCAAGCCAAGTTTGAAAATATCTTTGCTAAAAAAAAAATAAAAAAATTTGAATGCTTGATTGTGAGGGTCTGATTGGTTTGCTGATTGCGAGTGATTGATCATATGAGCATGTGTGTTCGAGTGCGTGCATGGGTGAAAGGTATGTGGGTAGGTGAGTGCATGCTAATGTGTGTGTGAATATGAGAGAAACATTGTATGTATGCACTCCCATATGGGAAGGTCCAAAACCATGTAAATGTGAGTGTGAGATTTGGAGGGCAAGTGTGAAACAGCATGTAAAGAAGTGTGTGAGAGTGGGTGAGTAATAAAAAGGAGCTTGAGTGTGTGAGTGGTAAAGGGGAAGAGGATCTTGCAAATAATAGAGTGTGAAAAAAAAGGGGTACCCTTGCTTATGCATAGAGACCAACATTCTTTCCCATATCTAGATAAAGGGGAATCAGAGACTAGAGCATCCTTGGATGAAACTTTGGGATTGAAATTCGTGTGAGATTACTATCCAAAAAGTCTCGCACTTACTGGGGACCAGCAAGTGGTGGTAACTATGCACATTCAGTGCTTCCGAGGCGAAAAGGACCTATTGGGAACACAAAAATCCGAGCAAATCCAATTACATGTGGGCATTTTTCCTTGGGCTTAAAAGCCTAACCATTTTGGTGCATTTGCCGGAAAGCATATGAACTAGTACATATACAAAGGAAGGATTCCTCGAGGGATAATTACGGGCTCCAGGTGATCCAATTGGACCGATTCCGAGGGGTTTGAACAAAATAAAGTGTCGTATAATCACTTTTTCCTCGGGCGTTAGAACCTAAACATTTTGGTGCGTTTGCCGGGAAGCATATGAACTAGTACATATACAAAGGAAGGATTCCTCGAGGGATAATTACGGGCTCCAGGTGATCCAATTGGACCGATTCCGAGGGGTTTGAACAAAATAAAGTGTCGTATAATCACTTTTTCCTCGGGCGTTAGAACCTAAACATTTTGGTGCGTTTGCTGGGAATAGCTTGGTACGTCTCTATAAGAGAGTGCCATAGGTTCGCCTAGCGCCACAGGTTGGCCGAGCTTGCGGACCCCAAGATCTAGTACATGAGTGAGGGGAGCTCATTGTCAGGAGCAACACAAACGCAAAGAGAGGAACGCGCTCAGAGAAGAGCCCTTGAAAGAGAAAGGAGAAGGTGGGAACCGCCAGGTGAGTGGACCTCGATTGGTTCGAACAAATTGGCCAAAAATGTGTACTCCCGTAGGAGAGTCGCGAATCAAGTACGGAAGTTTGAAGGAGGGATCCTGAAGCCACGTGTGCTAAATTTTTGGGATCGAAGTGATATTGACATCACACCTCTGTTCGAAATGGCTCAGCGGATTTCAGTTCACTTGGGGGACTTCACCAAGTTTTCAGGTACTTGGGACGAAGATCCGGATAGTTTTATCCAGTTGTTTGAGGTTACCTGTGAGGCCAATGATGTAGTTGACCAGGATCAAAGGTTGAGAATTTTTCCGGCTATTCTCCGTGATGAGGCAGCCAATTGGTATGGGAATCTGACACCACAAGAGCGTGGAACTTATCAGATGCTCAAGGAAGCCTTCTTGGCAAAGTTTCGACGACAAGGCTTCCAAGATAGATTGGCCCAACAAATGGACTATTTGCGACAGGGAGTCAATGAGAGCATCGATAACTACATTCAGAGAATGGAAACGTTGGTAAGAAAGATGGGCGCGAATGCCCCGAACGATGAGACATTGGAACAAAGATTCATTTCGGGATTGAGAGATCCTACGGCACAGCAGCATATCAGCCTGACAAGACCTGCGACTTTAATGGATGCTAAGGAACAAGCGAGGCTTTGGGAGGAAGTACAATTATGCCAACAAAGAAAGATGGAGCTCTTATACGAGCCTATGGGAGGCCCAGGAAGCATACCGATGAAAGATCCTGGCCAAGGAAGTCCCGCATTGACGACCCCAGCTTTTGTAGCTGCCACTAGCATGCCAGGCGAGGTAAAGCCTGCGCTAACTGAAGAACGAATATTGGAATTGGTCACGCAAGCTATAAAAGCTACCACAATGACTCAGGAGACATACACAGTAAAACCAGAGGTCACGACAAACCCGAATCAAGTGTTCCGATCAAATACATGGTGTGGAAAGTGCCATGGTTACGGCCATTTGGCTTCAGAATGCCCTACAGTCTCGAGAGTATTCACAGATAGATCACCACCTAGGATGCGTTGTACTTTTTGTTGAAGAACAAATCACACGGAGGACCGATGTTATAACAAGAGAGCCTATGAAGAGAGGACCATGAAATCAGGAGATACAAGAGAAAGACCTTACACGGGATTGCCCGCTCAAAGTGTCCCACCTACATCTCGTTTGGAAAACAGACCTACTTATGGATATGGTGCTCAGGGTCAAGGAGGAGACTATCCAAGAGGAGCCGCATGTGATCAAAGAAGAGATGGTCCAATCCAGTGTTGGAGATGCCATGGCTTTGGCCATACTCAATCTAGATGTCCAAACGAAAAGAAACCAATTGATTATACCCTACTATGTAGGTACTGTAGTGGAGAGGGCCACTTTGATGAGGATTGCCCAAAACGAAGAGCTACCGCCAGCAAGGAAAAAGGACCAGTAGGGTCCTCAAATTATGTTGATACTCAGATGCATTCCACAACAAGAGCTCAAGAGCACGTTCCTACAATCGGAGTAGTGTTCAAGACACCGAACCCTCAAGAAGGCTCTAGCTCGTCAATGCACTTTGTGGATGCTTACGAGGCCAAGAAACCACATAAAGAGCCAACTGTGGTAGTAGTCACAAGAACTCAAGAGTATTCGAAGAAGAATCCAGGAGGCAAAGGTGAAGAAGGGAGTCAAGAGAAGATCGTTGAGCATGAAGAGGTAGAAAACCAAGTTGGAGGATTTGCTGAGCAGCAAAAGTTTGAGGATGGGGAAGAAATTGAGATCCTTCCACCCATGACCAAGGTGTTTGTGCCGGGCATAGCACCATTCCCTGAAAGATTGAAAGCTCCTAAGAGTAGAAAGGAAAGACAAAGTTCGGAAGAAGTAGATATTGTGAAGTTGCTTGCTGACACGGAAGTCACGCTGGATATTGGCACATTGCTAAAATGTTCAGCTGCTTATAGGAAACAATTCTATAACGAATATATTAAGAAGCCGAGGAAAGCTCGAGATAAAAATAGACAAGATAAAGATGTCCAAGGGATCATTCAAAGTATTACGACGCAAATTGATTCGAATGCTCCAGCTGTGACAGTCGAGATTAAAGGGTATGCAGTCCCCGGTGCCCAGTTAGATAGTGGAGCCGCAGTCAACCTTATGATCGAGTTCATGATGAAAGCTTTGGGCCTCAACCACATGGAAGAAATGCCGATGTCTTTGAGAATGGCAGATCAAACACAAGTGAAGCCTACGAGCCTTTTGAAGAATGTAAGCACAGTTGTGGGTGGTTTAGAGTTTAAAGTTGATTATCTAATAGTAAGACCAAGAACCTCAGAGGCTACCTTTTCGATCCTACTTGGACGGCCATGGCTGGTGCAAGCCGAATGTGTGCATGACTAGCGCACAGGTTTTATTTCAATAGGGCCAAAGTCTGATCGGATTCAGTTGCAAGTATCCCCACCCTCGAGCAACAAGAAGAAAACAATAATAGTCGATGAGATGGAAAAGAAAGAGAAGGAGAAAGCAAGCCACGAGATTGCACAAGCTAGGTTCTCTTTGAACACAGACACCTACAAGAATCTGCTTCAAGACGGGTTCAACTTGCAGCTCTTTAAGAATCAAGACACGAAGATGGGAGAGTATCAAAATCCATTACTCTATAACGACGATTCAGACCAGGAGTTGCTGGGATGGTTGACACATACAAGTGAATTTGAGTGCTACATGTTGAGTATAGACACAAGTAAACACAAAGCTACTCAATCCCTGGAGAAGGGAACTTCAAGAGAAGAGTTGAAACTGGAGTTAGCTCCGACAATGGAAGTGCAACAATTGAGAGAAAGAGTTAGAATGCTAGAAGCAGAGATTCTAAAGAGAAGTCGAGAGTCAGAAAAAGAAGCGAAGAGTAAGTCTAAAGTGTCGGAAGCCATTGCAAAAGCTGAATTAAAGAAACTAGGTTCAATCGGAACAGAACAAAACAATGATTTACTGGCCAACCATGCACGCGTGATTGGAGAGCATGTTCCAATCACCATGTCATCAAGGAATAAGGAATATTCGCGAGAAGCTCAGGTAGAAAAATGGGAAGTTTTTCCAGAGAAGTTCTTGAGCGTGGGGTCAGAGCTACCATAGGGAGTACGAGATTGTATTAAAATAACACTCAAAAATTTCAGCAAGGCCTTTGCATGGTCATACAGTGATCTGAGAGGAATTGATCCCCGAATCTGCCAACATTATATAGATTTGGAAGAAGGCACCCGACCAATATGTCAACGACTCAGACGAACGAATCCAGTCTACTCGGAATTGATCAAGCTGGAATTGACCAAATTATTGGAAGCAGGATTCATATATCCCATCGCATCCAGCGAATGGGTATCACCAATTGTAGTTGTTCCGAAGAAAAATAAGAAAATCCGTATTTGCATAGATTATCGAAAGCTGAACGAGCGCACGAAGAAGGATCATTCCCCTTTGCCCTTTACTGATCAGATCTTAGATAGAGTAGCTGGCCATAAATTGTACTCATTTTTGGATGGTTTCAGTGGATACAACCAGATCCAAATCCATGAGGAGGATCAATCAAAAACTACTTTCATCACAGAATGGGGTACGTATGCATATCGGGTGATGCCATTTGGATTATGCAATGCACCAGCCACATTCCAGAGGGCAATGATAGCTGCATATCAAGACTATTTGCAGGATTGGATGGAGATATTTCTCGATGACTTTGCGATCAGAGGCGACGATGAAAACATGATAGAGAGGATCGAAGCGATTTTAAGAAGAAGCATTGAAAAAGGCATCGCATTAAATCCTGAAAAGTGTACATTTGGAGTACGAAGAGGATTGCTTCTGGGACATGTTATTTCCGAAAAAGGGATTGCGGTTGACGAGGATAAGGTGGAAAAGATTGGACAACTTCCACCTCCTCAAAATTTACGGCAACTCAGAGGATTCTTGGGCCATGCGAATTATTATCGACGTTTTATACTAAGTTTTGCATCCTTAGCGGCACCACTGACAAATCTTTTGAGGAAGGACCAACAATACCAATGGACTGGAGAGTGTCAAATTGCATTCGAATTGATAAAAAATAAATTGATAAATGCGCCAATTTTAGTAGCACCTGATTGGACGAAAGAATTTCATGTGCATACCGACGCTTCTCATACCGTGGTTGGAGCAGTACTATGCCAAGCCGATGAAAAGAAGTTGGACCATCCTATTTATTACGCAAGTCGCAATTTGAATAGCACTGAGAGGAACTACACGACTACAGAAAAGGAATGTCTCTCGATGATCTTTGCGGTGAACAAGTATCGGCATTACCTGATGGGAAAGCATTTCACGTTTTATGTGGATCATGAAGCCCTTAAGTACATCATTAATAAACGAGAGCTATCAGGGCGACTGATGAGGTGGATGCTACTTCTCCAAGAATTTCAGTTCACAGTGGTAACCAAACGAGGCAAAGCGCATATATTGGCTGACCATTTATCTCGAATTGTTAATGAGGAGCCAATCTCTGGTGTGCCTGACGATGCTCCTGATGGGCATCTATTCCAGGTTGAAGCTAAAATACCTTGGTATGCCGACTTGGTGAATTTCTTGTGCACTACTAAATATCCGCCAGGAGCAAGCAAGAGAGAGAAGCAAAAACTGTTAGCATTGGCAAAGCACCATAGCATCATTGGGGGGCAACTCTATCGATATTTTGTTCATGAGAGCATTTATCGGAGGTGTCTCGAGGAAGAAGAAGCAAACCTAGTGTTGAGGGCTTTGCATGACGAACCTTGCGGTGGGCATTTTGCTGGTGAATTGACGGCAAGAAAGATTTTATTAGCTGGGTATTGGTGGCCAACGCTGTTCAAAGATTCGCACACATACTGTAAGAAATGCGACAAATGCCAACGAATGGGCAAACCCACATTAGCACATGCTGCTCCTCTTACGCCGGTGTTGGCTCTTAAGCCGTTTGAGAAGTGGGGAATTGATTTTGTGGGGCCTATTGATCCTCCCTCACGACGAAGGTCCAATAGGTATATCTTGGTCTGTACTGCCTATGTTACCAAGTGCGTGGAAGCTAAAGCTCTGAAGACTGACCGAGCCGTTGATGTTGCTAAATTTTTGTACGAACAAATCATCACCCGATTCGGATGCCTGTTGGAAATAGTAAGTGATAGAGGAACCCATTTTGTCAACGAACTGATCAAAGAATTAATGGAATTGTATAAGATCAAACATCGGAAGAGCACTCCATATTATCCGAGGGCAAATGGACAAGTGGAGGTCACCAACAAGGTGTTGGAACAGATTCTGACAAAGACAGTAGCTGTGCATAGGAGAGACTGGGATGAGAGACTTTTGGAAGCTTTATGGGCGTATAGAACATCCTATCGAGTGACGACAAAGAGCACTCCGTTCTCCCTAGTATATGGCGAGGAAGCCATCTTTCCCATCGAAAAAGAAGTTCCGACATTAAGAGTGGCCATCGAAGCCAGGTTGGGCGAGGAAGAGTCATTAAAGGAGAGGTACATACAACTGGTCAAGCTGGAAGAAAAGAGACTCATCGCACAACAAAGTTTGGAAGCTATTCAGAAGAGACGTAAGGAGAGGCATGACAAGAATCTCAAAACCTATGTGATTCAAGAGGGGGATTTGGTGCTAGTTTATGATAGTAAATATTATAAATTCCCGGGGAAGTTACAGACAAGATGGGCAGGACCGTTTAAGGTGGTAGAACTCAATTCCAATGGTTCCATGCAAATTCAAGATTTAGGAGAAGAATATGCTCCCGTGAAGGTTAACGCGCTTCGAGTTAAACCATATTTCAAGTGATATTAAGACGAGAGAAGCCAGACGAGATCCAAACAAAATGACGAAGTAGATTCCTTGTACATACATGTATAGTTATATATATATATATATATATGCGCATATGTAAGCTATGATTTGTGTGTCATAAATATTCTTCCTTGCTAGCTCAAGAATTTTGGACTTCTAATTATTTTTCTTATGTTGCGCAGAGACTGTTAGGAGCTAAGTAACAAAATGGCAGATCAAATAATGCAACTCTACTGGTACGAGCTAAGGATATATTTCTCGGACCAAACATTCGCCCGCATGGACATAGATGTCGACGACTTTGAGATGGAATACGATATTGAGGAAGCGCATTGACTGGTATGCTTTATAAACCAGGGTTTGGGTGTTGCATTTTACATTGAGTGTTTTGAGGAATACCTGACTCGACATGTAGGATGGGCGGGAGATCGATATTACTATTTCGATCCTTCGAGGGAAATGCCTAACGAGGAAAACGATATCACATGGGCTTGGGCAGATATGCTAACAATAAGAAGTGATGACGGAGCTCCTGAAGTTGAGCCTGACTCGCCCTAGGGAAGTTGTCGGGATGCGAGTACGATGTGAGGCTACATGAGACATCCCGGAGACCCACATTCTAGATCATCTAAGGATAGGTATACGAGGGACTAAGGCATAGCTGGCTATAGTTACCAAGTGAAAAGTCAACTCGATGAATACATATGTACTATCTGTAATTGAGAGAATGGAGTGAAGAGGTGGTTGATCTGTCAAAGGCTAGAGTGTATATGTTTGCATGTATGTGTGGGAAAAGTGGGAAAGTCCCTTTCTTCCTCTCCCTAATTCTCAGGACTTGGGTGAACTAATTAACTATGAAAAAAAAAACGAAGAAAAGAAAAGAAAAGAAAAAATTTGTGTTGTTGTGATCGTACCAACGCGCTATGGTGGGCTAGTAGGTGGGTGGATTTATCCTCGCCGGGTGGTTAGGTCCACGAGCCGCAGCTAGTTTCGCCATAGGCTTGGGATATATATGTTGGTGTCTTATCTACGCGCCATAACGGGTTGGTAGGTAGGTGGAGTCATCGTGGCTAGGTAGTCACGACCATGAGCCGCATCCAGCTTCGTTATGGGCTAGCTGATATATGTTATGTGTTATCATTGTGTGTTTGTGTGTTGTGCGCTGCATTGCATTGGTAGATGGGTGGAATCAACCTGATCCGGTGGTCAGGTCCACGAATCGCATCCAGTGTCAATGTAGGCCAACCTCTAAAAATAAATAGAAAATTTTTTTCGTATGGAGTTATTCCCCAGTCCTGAGGGGGAGAGAGAGAGAGAGGAGAGGGCGATGATCGCCTGGAAGGGAACGTTATTTGCTTGTGTGATTGGTATGTGATGGCTTGTGACAGATCAGCTCACTTTGAATCAACATTCTTGAAGGCACGGAGACTCTATATGTACTTATGGATGAGGCTTTAGCGAGGTAATGCAACGGTCTTGCTTTATAACTTGTGTGCTCTATCTGAGGGTTTTTCTAGTATGTGTGACACTCCAGGGTTCTGATGTATGTCTTCACTTGCACTCGAGTTTCGATGACTTTTGTAGGACGACGATGGGGATTCTTCGGAAATGTCTGGTCATGGACTATGTGTACATAGCGAATAGTAGATGCAATAATGGGGTATGCATTTTGGGTATGTTGCATCTCCGATTGAATTCATTTCAGTTGTTGTTGTTTATTTCGGTATTTTCTTTTCTGTTTTCCGCAATGGTAGTTGCATGTGTAAAACATGGAAAGGTATGCATGTGTTATTTTGGTTGAGACCATTTTTCATAATGGAATGTATGGGCAAATTGATGCATGGCTGAAATGGAATTGCATATATGTGCATGTTCTTGGATCATTTGGAAGTGACTGATAGCTTCAATGACTGCAGGTACACTTGGAATGATGGCTCGATAAAAAGTTATGCGAACCAATTGAAAATTGACATGTTCATGGTTGTTTGGATTTTATTGCAGCAATAATGGCTTGTCGAGGACGACTTCGCAAATAAGAAGAGGGGAGTATGTTAGCTCAGAAAATGGTTGGTTTTAATGCACTAATGTGGTTCTATTTGGCAGGAAAATACGGTTGATTTCAGTTGCAGGAGCTTCCGGCATGCAATGTCGGCAGGGACGGGATAAAAGATTGGTGCAAGTGGTAGGTGGGTGGGCCGTCAAGGTCAAGGCATGAGAGTCACCATCCGTCATCTTGGACCTGGCATGATCCAGCAGATGTAGCGTATATGTCCGGTTGCAAAGGATCAGTTCAAGGAAGTTGCACAAGCTTAGGAGGTTTTACGTGATTCAGAAAAGAGGAATGTTTATGATAAGTATGGTGAGAATGCTCTGAACGAAGGCATGGGCATTGGCAGTTCCGTTTTTAGTGGTTATGACTGCTCTGACAGAAAAACGGAAAAAGGGGGGGGGGTCTATTTTGGGCATGGGATTGGTGCTCGCAGGGGGGCTCACAACGGATTCTGAAAAAAAAAAATTCGTGGCTATGGGAGTGCATGGGGATAATCCTCCTATTCAGGAGAATTCAAAAAAAAAGGAGAAGAAAAAAACCGGAGTTTACTCCTCCCAGCGGCAGAAGACGAAAAAAAAAGGGGGCCTGCGTCTTGAGTTTAAAAAGGGGAGAGAGAAGAAAAATAGGGGACGCCCTCGAAGACGGTTGTGGCTTGCCTGGTGGCCTATGTCAGTATGCTGTGCATTTCCGGATACACAGACTCGTTGGTTAATGGTACTCTGATCTTACCCATTCCTTACAAATTTCTATAATTTGTATTGTGATCCTCTAGCACGCTATTCCTCGCAGCTCCTTTATTGTAGGTCCGATTCCTGATAAGGTACTTGTATTGATCTGCGTGGTTTTGTATTTGTTATCGATTTTACTGTTTTAACAGCACTATGCATGCACTCTCCATCTCGAAGATTTGTCCGAAGAGCGAGATAGCCTTTTAGCTGGTGAGATAATATATTATCCCATGGTACAAAAGAAAGGTGGGGGGCTGTAGGACACATCTGAGGGGGAGGCATTTGTGTGCTGCTTTGTTGGTTGAGAGGGCTTCAAATCAGGATGATCGCGGGAGAAGCATCTGGGACTCTTTTTCACACCACATTGGTAAAAATTTTGGAGACACAGTTGATTCTAGGCCCATTATTTGTTTCGGCTTGGAGAATTGCGTTTTGCTTTGTAGATATCTTGGAACAGTATGCTACTATTTCTCTGCCTCACGTGGAATTCTAGAGCATTATGTTGTTATTATGCCACAGAGCTCCGTACATGTTACGCTTGGCATATTTTCGGCCTAGATAACACGACACTTATACTCATTTCTTATATTGCTATGATCTTGGATAAACTGCCAAGAGAAGAAAATCGTTTGTATGAGTGATCTAAGCTCAAACCTTTACGACCTCGGGTGAACTTCACAGAGAGGTTAGCAATCTATGATTATGGCTATGGAAGCTGGAAACTGTGAATGCCTAAATTTTGCTTTGCTTATAATCACAATTCGTCGGCTTTTCATCGGGTATATTTTGGACAAGGTAAATCGCATTGAATCAAACTAGTAACAACTGGGACATTCCAGCAAATACAGAGAACAATTATCCAAGATGCCCATGCGTGAATGGAGGCAAAAAAAAAAAAATGAGGACATAACTTAGCAGCATGCTTATCTTTTCTATTCATGTTTACAGAAAAGCGTCTCTAAATACTATAGACCTGTCAAATGGTGATATTACAAATGATCATTACAGCCGTTTCAAGGTTGCAAGGTACTTGAATTGTTTGCATTGGATTTACTAGGTGAGTTCATCTTACTTCGTCACCCATGTCTATATTGAAAAGCACAATTATATTCGAAGCCATTCTAATTTGTTCGTATGCTGCTATACATCTTGACTGAAAGTCTGAAGACTTTGACATGTTAGTTTCATTACTTCGGATACATGCTTCAACGTAATGTTCCCTCCGTTATGGTTTTCTGAACTCGATGCGTTATGAGAAAAATATATTTCCGCAATATTTCTATTATGTATGTTAATGGCTTCACTTTACATCCTGAGTTAAAAGGTGTGGGTTTGAATCTTCCTAATTGCATACGCATGCTCCTGATACACCGGATTGAAAGTTCAAACTTTTCTCCCTATACGATTATGGTTGTATGTTCGTTTCGACCATATGAAATGCATCGAAAATTTTATTTCGATAGAAGTTCTGTCAATTCCGCATAATGGGATTTTTCTATGCTAGTTGCATTAAACTCTTTTGCTTACAGATGGTCTAAGTCCAGCACTCGAAATCTTAAATCCGTTTGTTGAGGAATGTGAACTCCACATCTTGAGTATCGTCCTTGATAAATTGGAAGCTTCACATTTTAGACGGTGCTATGTACTTTCAGAATAGCGATTCATTCAATGTTTGTCACGATGCAAGCCAAGTTCAAAAATATCTTTGCTAAAAAAAAAAAAAAAAATTGAATGCTTGATTGTGAGGGTCTGATTGGTTTGCTGATTGCGAGTGATTGATCATATGAGCATGTGTGTTCGAGTGCGTGCATGGGTGAAAGGTATGTGGGTAGGTGAGTGCATGCTAATGTGTGTGTGAATATGAGAGAAACATTGTATGTATGCACTCCCATATGGGAAGGTCCAAAACCATGTAAATGTGAGTGTGAGATTTGGAGGGCAAGTGTGAAACAGCATGTAAAGAAGTGTGTGAGAGTGGGTGAGTAATAAAAAGGAGCTTGAGTGTGTGAGTGGTAAAGGGGAAGAGGATCTTGCAAATAATAGAGTGTGAAAAAAAAGGGGTACCCTTGCTTATGCATAGAGACCAACATTCTTTCCCATATCTAGATAAAGGGGAATCAGAGACTAGAGCATCCTTGGATGAAACTTTGGGATTGAAATTCGTGTGAGATTACTATCCAAAAAGTCTCGGACTTACTAGGGACCAGCAAGTGGTGGTAACTATGCACATTCAGTGCTTCCGAGGCGAAAAGGACCTATTGGGAACACAAGAATCCGAGCAAATCCAATTACATGTGGGCATTTTTCCTTGGGCTTAAAAGCCTAACCATTTTGGTGCGTTTGCCGGAAAGCATATGAACTAGTACATATACAAAGGAAGGATTCCTCGAGGGATAATTACGGGCTCCAGGTGATCCAATTGGACCGATTCCGAGGGGTTTGAACAAAATAAAGTGTCGTATAATCACTTTTTCCTCGGGCGTTAGAACCTAAACACATACACACACATACACATGCATACACACATACACACACACATACACGCACATACATATACACACATGCATACATACACATACTTAATGCATACACACATACATATGTACACATATATATATATTGATTTCTAACGATTTTGTTTTATATGTTAGGTAATATGGATCCTATAGAGAAAGGCAAAACTCACTCTCATAAAAAGTCTTATGAGAGCAAGAGTTTTGTCTGATACTCTAGGGGCCATCATACGTGATTACTTAGAGATGTCTGATGAGGAGCTGGACTATATGATCTAGATGCTTACCCAGTGATCAGAGGCAGGCTCTTCTGCGGCTCCACATGCAGGAAGACAGCTATCTGCTCATACGTATGTTGTTTTTTCATAAAATGTTTTAATGATATTATAACACATATTTTTATTTATTTTTATCTATCTATTTTTAGGACACCTATACCACCTCCAGATCGTGATAGCAGAGCAGAGTTGCCTATGAGGACATGCATAGGCACCTTAGGACTAGAGTGTGATATAGAGCCAGAGGGGAACATTGTGTACATAGGGAATGGATTGGAGTACAAGAGAAGAATGCGGTCACTATGCAACTCTTACCTGCACCTTGTCCACTTACTGTGGAAGTAAGTAAAAATTTTACATATAAATTGCAATAAATATCTTATGTTTTTTTATTTTTGTAATGAGCATGATGAGAGGGATAAAAAATACGTACTTAGTTCACTTGAGACAGAGTTTGGGACAGGATTGTCACTTAAGTGGTGTCTAAAAGAGATGCGGACACTTATGGCCCATCGTCGCGATAATGCACGGTATGCACTGCTTTTATGTATATATATGTGGATATGAGTATGTGTGTTTATGCATGTATGTATGTATATGAGAGAGAGAGAGAGAAAAGAGTGAGACTAGAGGTACAAATACAAGCATACACACACATATACATCATACATGCACATTTACACACATATACACATACATGCACATTTATACATACACACACATACATGCACATTTTTACACACACATACACATGCATGCAGTTACACACATATAATGAATACACATAGACACATACACATACTCACATACACGTACATATACTCACATACACATACACATGCATAATCATATGTACACACACATAGACTCAAATAATCATATTTACATGCATATATACATATACACATGCATATATACACACACACAACACATGCATATGCACATATAGATACACATACATACACAACACATGCATACGCATAGATAAATAAATGAATAAATCCTATTTCAAAAATCCTAAATTGAAAACACTAATTTTGATATTAGGGTTTTAAAACCCCTAATTTGAAAACTCTAATTCAACCTTTTAGCCATATGTTTGAAGTATATGTACACATTGCATCTATTCCTCTGACGTCCTACTAGAACGATGTCTCTCCTCCCAACCTTATGCCTCTATAAATAGCTACTCGAATCAACGAGGATCATAATATATATAAAGGTATATACACATCATGTAGATACACATACATAAATATAAAATGGAGTAGATATATTATGCATCACACATACATGCCTAAATGCACACATAAATATATATATATATATGCATACATATTTACATGTACACATTTACACGTAGAGATATATACATATATACATGTACACATCACATATACATGCCTACATGCACACATAAACATATATATACATGCATACATATTTACATGTACATACTTACACATAGACACATATACATATATACATGTACACAATTATAAACACTTGCATATATTACATGAATACATGAATATTTTACATAAATGCATATGCATATATACACATATGCATATTTAACACATGTATACATATATCACACACATGCAAACACATACATATACATGAAATACATATATATGCATACTAACATATGTATACATATAATACACATGAATACACACACATATGCATACATACATGATAAAAATTTGCTCCTCCAAGATAAAGCTATACATAAAATAATTAGGCATACCCCCGAGCTTCATGTTCTAACTTAAAAGAACATGATTTCATCTCTCTAGTAGGATTCATCCTTATTCAAGTTAATAAAAAAATCTATTATCTGATATCCATTCAGAAGCTTCAAGTTATTGATGGATAACTAGAGTAGAATTTACTATCTAATCTGTTCATATGTTTTCATTATTGCCATCATTTTGGTAAGACATCAATATAGTCTCATCTTCATTATCCTTATTGATTTCATTTATTTCTTCTATTGTTAAATCTATGTTCTCATGAATCACATCATCTATTGATGGATTAATATCTCTCTCTGGTAATTCCTCTTCCTCATCAGTAGAATCAGCATGTAGAGAATTATCCTCTTCATTAAAAAGATTAGTATCATTATCATGTATAATGATTCTAATTTCTATTTCAGATGTTGATGTATCAGTATCTGATGCTGAATCATCAAGAGGACTTTCTTTGATCTCTCTAACAATAAACTGTTCAAACAATGACCTACCTCTAGGTTGCACATGAATGACTTGCCACCAAGGATGAGCATCTAGGTTTTCATAAAAAAATGCTTGTTCAATATGCCTAGGAAGAATATATGGTTCTTTAGTAGATCACATTACCTTGGAAGAATCAATTGCCCAAAACCCAGATAATTCCTTTCTTAATGTGGAATTACTACCTTTATACTCCGCTCAAAACCAGTCAACCTTCAAAATGACCTATAAAAATATATAACAACAAAAATCCATTATTAGGTGCTTAAAAAAATAACTAACTCTATCATAAAAAATATAAACTTTTTTCTACCTGTTTGAATGTAGGAAATGAAATTTCGTAGATACCAACAATAGTTCCTACGTAACCAAGTTTGCTATTTATAAGGTTTGTGTCTTTTGAGCTAGCACGTGATAGTTGCTTGAAAGAAGCAACAATACTAGAATCCTCTGTTTTACGTAAAGAATCAATGGCCTTGATTCTAATATGTTGTCCAAAAGCCCACATATTAGTGAACTCTCTTTTAGTATTATTTTAATAAAATTACCTTTTGTTCACAACCTATCATTAACTCTCTTTGCTCATCTGATATTTCTTCATTATTTGCGTTGGCACATTGCAAATGACTATATAGCCAATCCGTGAAAGAAGATATATTTGTAATCTCATTATTATCGAGATTACATCTATATCTTTTGTTTTTTCGCCTTTTACTATGGAGATTTTTAAGTTCCTCATACTCGCTAAGGAATGCTTGCATGCATTTGCTATTATATGCTACAAAAGTAGAAACATGATTTTTCTCTTGAAATGTAAATAAGAATGGAACTCCCTTACCTGATAATACCTCATCTATTATTTTTGAAGAAGACTCGTTGGTCCATGCACGTGGAGCTTCTTCATGAACTCTTTCAAGGTACTCACTAACGTAATTGCACTCTTCAAGCATCCAACCCTTTGCCATGGATCCTTCTGGTTTCGCTCTTTGTCGCACATAACCTTTTAATATTCCCATAAATCGCTCGACCTAAAACATCCATTCAGTATTGACAACACGTGCAATCTCTATTTCATCTACAAGATGGACTGATAAATGAACCTGAATATCAAAAAATGAAGTAGGAAGTTCTTTCTCCATCAAACATAGTAGCTCTTTGCATTCACGTTTTTTTTGTGGAATCGAGTTTTTGTCAATCTCTTTGGATGTAATCCACCTATAAATATCATAAAAAAAGTTATAAAGAAGTTAATTAAAAAATAAAAGATATCCAATATTCATAAATATTAAATATAAAAGTATCATAATTACCTTATAAGTTATCCAAGACGATAGATCACATCTCGTACTCCTTTCGTTGTACTTCCATCGATAACCAAAGGTAAAATATGTTTTAAAAGGTTATGCCAGTCATGGGTCTTTAACCCAGATAAGCTCTTAACATCCATAGTAAACATGTTTTGAAAAGATGCTCCATATCCTGTAGGAGTCTTAATCAATTGAATTCTATTGTTGATAGTTTGTATCTCTTTTCTTGTAAGTACCCAAGGAGCAGGTGCATAAGTCGTTTCTTGTTGATGTCTATCAAAAACTGACCATAACTTTGGTTTGGATTTTTTATCTTTCAAATGATTCCTTGATGTTGTGGTATCTTTTAGTCCAAGAAGATGTTGCCATAGTGAATAACCAATATTTTTGAATATAGCATCAAGAAGATGACATACTTTTAACTCTTTCCAATACTCCAAAGAATACCATATTGATATGTTCTCTGCGAGTTTCCTTTACCTCTCTTCACATACTCATTATTTGAATCATCACTAAAGATTTCTGATTCTGGATCTATCAGAGGTCCATCTGTCCATTTTTTATTCCAATCCATAGGCATCATAGGTTTTGGACACTGACCTGTTTCAAGCTTTCCATTAAAATTTATTGCTTCTCTTTTAGATCTTAATGGATGATCATTAGGCAAGAATCGTCGATGTCGAAGATAAATATTTTTGTTGAGATTCTTACTATAGATTGATCTCAACCAATCACCACAATATGGACAAGCTTTATAACCCTTAGTTGATATTCTTGCATCATGAAAATGATAAAAATATAATTAGATTAAATCATATTTATTTACATGCATTTTGAATTAAAAAATTACATCAATACCTGAACAACACCATATCCTGGAAAATCGTGAATAGTCCAAGCCACAATACCAGGAACCGTAATATGTCTTTCATTGATGCTTTTCAATACATCAATGACATTAATACCTCTCCATAACTCTTGGAGATCGTCAATGAGAGGAGCAAAATATATATTCATATCTTTAACTTGTCTTTTGTCTTTGATTAAAAGTGAAAGCATTAAATGCTCCTTTTTAATGCTAAGATATAGCGGAAGATTGTAGTTTATGACTACCACTGGCCATGTTGACCATTTACTGGATTTCATGGAGAATGGATTAACCCCATCTAATGCAACTCCTAACTTTAGATTCTGTGGATTTTGTGCAAATTCAGGCCATGTAGAATCAATATGCTGAAAAGCAACACTATCATGAGGAATTCTAATTATTCCATCACTACTTGAAATGGACACTTTTTGTTCGCCCATCCTTTTAAATTAATTTTCCATCCTTCAAAATGTGTGTATATGTGTGTGTATGTTTATATGTGTGTATGCATTCATGTATATTATGTGTATGTTTATATTTGCATGTATATATATATATATATATATATATATATATATATATGTTTATGCATATATATATATATATATATATATATATATATATATATATATATATATATATATATAAATAGATAGAAAATTGAAAATTATACCTTAATAGTATTGGGACAGATACATTACTCCATCCAAAACAATTTTGAAGATTGAGAATAAGTAAGCTCGCACTTAGTCGTGTCAAACGACTTCCTTCATATACATGCTTTAGACATTCCTCTCGAAGATATTTCTCATTTTTAGAAATATCAATGCTCTCAGTGTCATTTTGATACCAATCCTCAATAAAATTTGCCATGCCATCATCTTCATCATTGTCACACAAATCTTGTACTTTATCGTCTTTTGAATATAGATCTTTCAACTTTGCATATTCCACAGGAGTACTTTTGCGTAGTCTCCTCATGGAAGCTTCTGATAAATGAGGTCTTACTGGTAATTGTGAATGCGATGGAGGAATATCATCAACATCATACATTGGAATCTACACATATAAATAAAATACATTAGTATTCCATAAATGAATAAAAAGTAAACTTTAAATATAAAATTAAGTATATAAATTATTAAATATGGATAGAAAATTTTTATTCTCTCTAGCTAAAAGGTGCTCTTGGAGGTCTACACCATCCATAATTCACTAATAGTTCATCACCGGCATGCAATGTAGTAATAGCATTGACAACTATGTATCTTGATACATCTCTACTCATGTATGGTGATTGGCATGACTATTTTCACGCTCCTCAAATGTGCAATTAGTCCTTGAACTATTATGTAATCCTCGACTACTATTTATTAAACCTGCTATATTTCCATGTGTGTAAGGTCTTCCATCAATATATAATCTTTCATTTTTTGCACGTAAAATCCTTCTACTAGTAAGGGATGTTGTAGCATCATCTTCCTTACCAGAGCTACTGGCCAAGAAAAATGCATGGCGTGTTGGATAAGGCAATAGCTTGCCTTCTTGTTGACCAGGGATCGAATTCCAAATTCTACAAACGCTGTGCACAATCATTTTGGCTAATCAAACCAAGTAGCAATGATTGCATACGGCGAGAAGTACTTCGACAGAGATGAAGAAGTGCTACAGTAATGCAATTTCGACGCAGCTCAACAAGAGCTTACAAGCTATTGATGAAGATAAAAATCTCCATAGATCTCAACCTAAGGGCTTTGATACCACTGTTGTGTGAGAGCTCCATAGCCTCCACAATTGAACTAAGAAGCCTAAGAGAACTAACTAGCAAGGCCACACTCTAGGAAGAGAGATGTGTTTCCACCCAACCAACCCCTCCAATATATAGCTCCAAGACCAAGGGGGTAAGTCCCTCTCAAGAGGACATGTGTACCTTCCATCACATGGGTCCTAAGGTATTCACATGGTTTCCAAGCTTACGAAATCACATGGGTTCTAAAAGAAGACTCTCTAAGCTTCCACGTACAAACCAAGTGGTTAGGAGAAGCTTCCAATCAAGCCTAAGGTACTCAACCTTAGAGAATCAACCCTAAGGATCAAGACCCATCTAAAAGGGGTAAATAAACCATAAATCCAAAGGGTTTCACACCTAGAAACCCAAGGGTTCTACCCCTTAGACCCATGTACTTATACAACAAAGCTCTTTTTATAATTTTTGAGCTAGTTTTGGCTGGTTTCATATCTAATGTTTGACATAGTAAAAAATTAGGTCCTATAACTAATTTGAGGGCTCAAATGAACTCCAAAAATTATGAAATCTGACATGTGACTTCTACCTAGGCTCCTCAAGCTCAAGAGCTCCTTGGCTTCCACAAAATGGAGGTAGTATCTACAAAAATAGGATTTTTTTAACATTTTTAGTGAGAAAAATCACTATTCATGAAGAATAATATATCCTTTTATTTAGTTTGAATTTTGGGGCTTTCCTTTACATGCTCCCTCTTCTCCTATGCATGTTCAACCCATGACTTCCACCCATGCTAGCTATTGATCTTCCTGTTGGACTTATCTGATGGACAACACTCCCCTCTCTCTCGTGTTTTCCGTCCCTAACATAATCTTATTTCTCGGAATGACTTTAATTTTGAATAATATATATGGTCAAAGTTTTCTCTAAAATGCATAAGCCTCGTGTGAGTCTTGTTCAAGTATTTTCCAATCAATGGCACGTGGATGCAGAACAATTCCGAAGAACTTGTTGTGCAAGTTTTCCTTAATATTCATTGCACTAATAGTGTGCTTTCCAATGGAATATTTCATTATTATTTGCGTCCTTCACCTCTTGAAAGATTCTTCTGTTCCATACTTTTCACATCACATACATTTCATTATTTCTCTATATCCACTCACTTCTAAACTAAAGAGAACGAAAATTATTTTTTTCATGTTCTTTTGAGCCATGCATCTTATGATTTTTTTTGGCTTAATACCTATTTTTCTCTTAAATGTATGAAAATAGCAATGATTGACCATTTCAAATACATCATGAATTGATAAATTTATGGGATTGTATATATAATATTTTTTAGGAATATATTTTCCACACGAGGGTTAGTTTATAAATTCATGCATTTTCCTTATCATCTCTACCAAAGAGATGATGAAAGATATCCTCTTTCCATTTCTTTAACTTGGAATTGTTGGAGTTTGAGGACTAAGGAAGCATGCAAACAACATGAGGAAGAAGAACAAGAAGCTTGCAACACAACATTGAGTGTATTAGGAAGTGATAATACAAAGATAAGTAGCTCATTAGTTTTATAGGTGTATAAATAAGTCATGGGGACTCGTTAAGAAAAAATACCCTAGCAATCATAAATGTGTTCACACACATTACAACCCAAATATGCTAACAAGTCCCCCTTAGGAGTGATGCGATGAGCAAGGAGGTTGTTGGAGTTAGACGTCTACAGAAGCACGCGAACAACACAAGGAAGAAGAAGAAGCTTGGAGCACAACACACAATACTGAATGTATTACTAGAGAATGTACAAAGATAAGTAGCCCATTAGGGCAATAGGCATATATACAAGCCGAGGGGAAAAACCTCCTAAAGAGGGAAAAAAGTGCCCTGGCGGTCCTAGTGTGTTCACACACATCACTACCTAAATATATCAACAAATCCCCCCTGGGAGTGATGCGAAGAACAAGGAGCTAGCACTCATGTATAAGGAAGTGCCAAGCTATGTGGAAATCACTCCACAAAAGGACGTTAGCCCAAATCTTTGCGAAAAGCTTCAAACTTCTCCCTAGGCAGAGTCTTTGTGAAAAGGTCTGCAATGTTCTCCTACGTGGGCACATATGCCAAGCTGATCTCCCCAACAGGGAACCTCTCCCTGAAATAGTGATAATGCACCTCAATGTGCTTAGTGCGAGGATGGAACACAGGGTTCCTCGCAATTGCCAATGCGCTCTGACTGTTAGTGAAGATGGTGGTGGTAGAAGACTGACCAACACCCAAATCAGCCATAAGGCGTATGAGCCACACACACTCAACAGTAGCTATGAAAGCTACCCTATAGTCAGCCTCACAACTGGAAGTGGCCATAGTAGGCTGCTTCTTGCTCAATCAAGATATACATGAGCTACCAAGCATGAAGCAAAAGCCATTAGTGGACACACAAGTGTCATAGCAACCAGCCCAATCTGAGTCAGAAAAAAGCATGCAAATCTGGCGGTAGTGATCCCCCCTTGGGATAAAACAACCCAAGTAGCTGAGTACCACTCAAGCAATGAAAGATGCGCTTAACTACCTACCAATGCTTGACACCTGGGCAATGCATAAACCTGCTCATCTGTGAGACAGAAAACTGAATATCTGGCCGAGTAATGCATAAGTAAATCAGGCGTCCAACAACCTACTGATAGAGGACAACATCAAATGCATCTCCAACATCATGAAGACTCAATCGTAAACCTGTCTCCATAGGAGTGGTAATAGGCTTATAGTCTTCAAGGCCAAAACACTACAATAATGTGTCAATATATTTCGTTTGACACAAAGCCATTCCACCATCAACTTGCATAAATTGAATGCCCAAATAGTGATGCAAATGCCCCAAATCAGACATCTCAAATGAGGCATGGAAATCAGCCTTAAAATCAGCAATATGCTTCTCAATAGGACTAGTGAATAGCATGTCGTCAACATAGAAAACAATGATTAGAAGCACATCATTAGCACACTTAACATATAAGGTGCTTTCAGTTGGACTGTTCCAAAACCATGTGCAATCAGATAGGCATGTATCTTCTCATACCAAGCACGTGGTGCTTGCTTTAAACCATATAATGCCTTCTTTAACCTGCACACCTAGTTTTCATGCCCTTTCTGCACAAATCCACGGGGCTAAAAAACATACACTTCTTCATGCAAGTCATCATTCAGAAATGCAGTTTTAATGTCCAACTGATGTACATTCTAACCATGATGGGTTGCAAGTGCACATATGCTCCGAACAGTAGCCATATGACATGTAGGTGCAAAGGTCTCATCAAAATCAATGCCTCTTTCCTACGCATAACCCTTTGCAACAAGCCCAGCCTTATACCTGTCAACTGTTGCATCAGGCTTATGCTTCAGCTTGTAAACCCACTTAGTGCTAATGGCCTTCTTGCTAGGAGGCAAGTCACATAAAGACTAAGTACCATTCTTCATTATAGCATCATATTCAGATTGCATAGCAGCGATCTAATTTTCTGAATTTTGTGCTTCATCAAACAAAACAGGCTCATTCTCATCACAAAGACTAGATGCAACCATAGCATAGCAATTTGATTTAAACGAGGCACTATGAGAGCCTGAACGAGTACGATATGACAAAGATGCATCTAATTTGCTGTCACGCAAAGTCTGCACCAGCCATTTTGGCATAGTTTTTGCTTGCTCAATATCAGCTCTCTCATCAACAAGTGCATCATGTAAAACTACATTAGAAATGGAATGATGTGCATCATCACCTGAAATGTGCAAAGGCTGAGAAGTTGCCTCATTAGGACCAACACTAGACTATCCACCTGTAAAAAGAGGCAGCAACATATCATACATGTCTTTGGAGCTAACATATGTCTTCTTAGTACATGAAAGCAATGGCTGAATAGCATCTTCCACAAAAACAACATGATGGCTAACCAAAATGCGTTTAGCCTATGGATTATATAGACGATAGCCTTTACTTTCAGAATTGTACCCAACAAAAATACATTTTACTACTTTATCATCAAATTTTCTACGATGTTGTTCATGCAACTAATGCATATGCCAGACAACCAAAAACACGCAGATGAGCAACAGATGGCTTGCGATCATGCCAAGCCTCACATGGAGTGATAGATTGCAGTGCTTTAGTGGGACACCTATTAAGTACATATGCCGCACACTGAAAATCCCTCCAAAAGTTAAGTGCCACATCATCAAACTCGTAACTTTGGTTGCCCCAAAACATGAATTTTTGAAAAAAAAACTCATTTTCCCTCTAACATACTGAAAAAAGTCATTTTGACCTATCCACATACCAAAACACACTTTTTTTCTTGCACAACGCTACTATACTAGCCATCGAGCCATCTCTGTGCTTCTTCCCATTCGGTGCTGCAGTTTTGGAACATCATGGTGCTCACATGTATTACGAACATGACACCAGCACCAGCGCGTGCTCCTCACTCAAAGAGTGTACATGTTCGTGTTCCTACAGAATTTGCACCAACAACTAGAGGTAGCAATGACATAGATTCTCAAAATGCACGACGTGCAGCTGGAGAGAAGAATATTGATATTTGGGTCCATGGTGCTTTGTATCCCTTGGATCCAATGGCTACTGTTCATCCTAGATTACATACTATCTCCACATTTCTACAATTCCTTGGTTGCGGTGAAGATGGACTGCTAGGCTATTGCAAGCAATTCTCTAACCATTCCACATCTATAGCAAATTATTCGATGCAACAATGTCATCACAACCATTTCAAGATACATAGTTTAGAGAGTGCTATACACACTTTAGAAAGTGCTATCAAATCTTTGGATGAGCACAATAATAGACTCCAACAAGATGTGGAAGAAAAGGAGAGGACAATTACAAAGTTAAAAGCCAATCTTACACAACTAAAAGAGACTCCACTTGGGATGAGATTTAGGAAACGACCATTATCATCCTTTCAAGCTCTATCAACTGGTGGTGGGGCACGGAAGCGACGTGTTTACGCACTTAGTTATGTATTTCCTTTGTTTAGTTATGTTAAAAGACTTTTAGATTGAGATTCTTATTGTGCAGGTCATTTGTTGAAGATGCGAGTGCTTCCTCAACAATGGAGGATCAATTGAAGTTTCTGAATTCTTGTCTCAGCAACAAACATGTGCTTATGATTTTGGATTCACCAATAGGAAATCACATCAAAACCCAAGTGATTAAAGATTTGGCAGGCGACTTAGAAGATATTATTAGTCCTAGTGAGGTACAGATGGTATGTGATGAAGCAGGTGTTAGTACTAGAGCGTACACTGCATTGTACAATCTTTTGAAGCAGGCTCTACAAAACAAAGGTATTTTCCAGAGCATTTTTCCATGCCCTTACAAGGTATCTCTGAAGAAGAAGATGACCAATCAGGATGTAGCCAATACTCTTGGCAATTACCTGCATATAGAAGATGTTATGCCTGCATCCATTTATCATTCATCTACATCAAAGAAAGAGTTGAAAAACACATCTAGAAAGGGATTCATCTACACAAAGTACAACAACATATTTGCCAATTTGGAGAGGCTTCAAAAGGAAATGGTTAAATTTTACAAATCCACACTTCAAGGTATATCCATTGTTTTGATAATGACATTCATAGTATTTTTAATAATATAATGTTTGTTATTTGATGTAGATTGTGGTTTCAAACTCAAGTTTGTATTGAAGCTAGACAAATGTCAAATCATAAAGGGACGCCGTATGGAGAGACTTAGTGTGACACTCATGAACGAAGCTATGGCCCATGCTATTATTGATGATAGTGAAGAATCTACCCACCACTTTACATATAGTGTCCAATCCGAGAAAGATATATGGTGGTTAGGTGCTATTGAAGTACCTAAAGAATCCAATGATGTTCTTACATGGATTTTCAATAGGATCCCATGGATCACAGAGGTGATAACTTCTCAAATTCATGGTGCCAAAATCAATGTAGAAAGCCTTGGTGATTTTGAAGTAGAGTGGCACTTAGGTGGAGACTTAAAGACTATCAAATGCATGTTAGGGTTCAAACAAGGTGCATCTACTCTCTATCCTTGTCCATATTGCACACGAGGTTATAAACGAACAAAGAGAAAACAAAACAACATAGATGATTTAGTTGATGACATAGATGCAACTCCATCTGCTGAATGGGATACACCTTTAATGAGGTGTCCCATGTTAGGTACACCTAATCGTGACATGTCAGATAAGGATTGGAATCCCATTATTCCATTCCTTTAGTCAATGTCCACTTTTGCACCTTGCATGCCTTCATGAGAATTTTTTATAGACTATTGAAGCTCCATATAGAATACGCATTTGCCATGAAGCCAGTTGATAAATCTATTCAAGCTATAAAGAAATTGGAGGAACTTCTTAGTTTCAATTGGTTGTCATGGTGGAAATGTAACCCTAGTTGTTAAGAAAGTTGGAGAATCTCAAGATAGCTTGCAACAAGTGTCAATGACAGGGAATAAAGCAAGACATTTTTTTAGAAGAGGTACTAGCACTCAAAATAATGAACGTTATGAGCTGTGGAAAGACCTATGCATGATCACAACAGACAATGACTCTCAAGTTGATCTTTGTAATAAGAGAATTAACGTTTGGTCGAGCTTTGATAAGTTGGTAGGCTTAATGGGTCTGACTAGGTCTAGTGCTATTCAACGTCAAATGTTTCAAGAAACATTAGTGGAGTTCACCAAGTGTTTCATTCAATGTTGGGGAGAGAGCAATATAACACACTACATTGTAAGTGTAATCTTCTTCTACAAGTGTTCATTGCACTTACCTTTTTCAATGTACTTAACAATTTGTAGCATATTTTGTTTGCACATGGAGCTTTTTTCATGCATCAATATGGGTCATTAGAGATTTTCAGTACCCAAGGAATGGAAAAGTCACACTACAAAGCGAGGGGCGTCTACTTCAAAAACACCCGACATGGTGGTGGCCCAATGCAATCAAACTACATGGAGGAGATGTTTAATTGGTTTTACCGCACTACATTCTCGAGAAAGTTTTTTGTGGAACGACTTAGGGATTCAAAATTGGAAAAACTTGCAAGAACGATGCAACACAACATTGCCAGTGAGAAATGGAAGTCATCGTTAGGTCCTCTTCATCATGCTCAGTGGCGTGCAAGGAGACAACGAGAAGGCTCAGCTTGGAAGTAAAGTGAATTCGTTATTTCCCATTATGTGGTAATACCTATGATTATTGTAATCTTGGTTTCAATGTGTTATTATTTAATATATAATATTCTGTATGGTTTTAAACAGATTTTGTCCATTCTAGTGTGAACAAACAGTTTTTTAAAAAACTCTATAAATAGAGAGAACTCACTTCATTTCACACTTTTGCAACTCAAGAGAATAGCACGCACCAAGCAAACTGCAAGGAAATATCGCGTCTTCTTTCCTAGCCCTCATCTAGGGACACAACGCCCACCATGGTTGCAACCCCCCCCCAAGGCCTCAAAGTGGTTCCCAGAGCACATCTGTGCCTGTGTCACACGATGGCACACCACCTGGGAGCAATTCAGTGCGAGAAAATGAAGTGTCCAATAGACAAGAGTATTACACTCCAGGACAATCAGAGGCCATTTCAGATGATGAGCCACGAACAAGGACACCCATCAAATCAAGACCCAAACAGAAGTTGATCAGAAGGAGTGTACCAGAGAGTGAAGAAGAGTCATCCCTGAACGAGGAAAGCAGCAATCAACCACCATGGAATGATATGCAAATTCCAACGAGCCATAGGGTGACACATGGAGGTAAGACACTTCCACAAGGACAAGGGCAAATACCAACAGAGGAGGAAAGAGAGCAAAGTCAACAACCACATCAACAACAAAATGTGCAAGATGAAGCTGGGCCCTCACATCGTGTACATCGGAGAAAAAAAACTATCAACCACGACGTCGACCTCAACGCCAGCCAAACATACCTCCCAACACAAGAGCTCCACAAAGAGGAAGGAAGCACTGCAGGGCTTTTGGAGAGATATGACACTACCAAAAGTCCGTTGAACTACTCATACCACGAAGAGCTTTTGCAAGGGTAGTGAAAGAGGAACTACAAAGCTACCAAGCAGGTCTAAGAATACAAGGGATAGCACTTGAAGCACTTCAAGAGGCAACTGAGGCCTACCTCATCTCCATGCTTGAGGACTCTAACCTCTGTGCTATCCATGCCAAGAGAGTAACCATACAACCGAAGGACATTCAGTTAGCAAGAAGAATTAGAGGAAATAACCCATGATGTGTATATTATACCCTATGATAGGCTACTTTGCGATAATACAATGGATAATAGAAAATTTTGTTTTGACTTATATTCTTTGTCTCTTTTTTCTCTCTCTCACTCTCTCTCTCTCTCTTTCAGTCAGTTATATATGGATTCAGTTAAACATGCATGCACTTGCCTATTGTTTTGTGACTAGATATGTTTCTTTTCTACCTATTGGTGTGCAACATGTCCTTTTCATACCAAAAAACCCCCAGCCACAGAAACGTGAGATTCAGCCCTGCAAAATTTTTGCAGGGCTGAATCTCGCGTTTCTGTGGCTTGGGTTTTTTTGCAATATTTGGTCTTTTGTAAGCATAAGACATATGGTAGAGATGCAATGGTCTAGTTATTAAGAGGTTATACCCTACAGGCAATGAGATCTTTAGCTAGTTAAGGCTGAGTTTATACCCTATTGGAAACTTTTGGTCCTAATTCTACCAAAACCAAGTGAAAATCTGAAATTACATACTTTCCTATGTATTATAGCACCTAAAAACACTAGATAAGGCCAAAAAAGCCCCAGCCACAGAAACGCGGGAAACAACCCTGCAAAAATTTTGCAGCGCTGTTTCTCGTGTTTTTGTGGCTGGGGCTTTTTTGGCCTTTTTATGCATATAATCATACAAAGGACCAAAGGACAATACAAAGACCCCCAATTAGATACAATTTGTGGAGAGAAGATAAGTTCAATTTTTTAGCACATTCATATACAAAACTAGACAAATGATGAAAAAAAAAGTCTGTATTATCAAGACATTACATCATTTCTCAGTTGCCTTCAATTTCTCTACCTCCTTTGTAGAGATTGAGGCAGCTGGTAAGTCAATACAGATCTTGATATTACATGGGGGTCTTGCATTCCAAGACCCATGGCGATACCTATTTGCCCTAATACTTTTCCTCTAAAATTAAGTCCTAATGTAGTTACAACTAAGGATTTCCTAACCAAAATGACACAATTAGTGCCTTGGGTAATTGTACATAAACACAAAATTTTGCTAAGGGCCTTCAAGCACCAAGTGATGAAGTGCCCATCGGGACTGTAGTCTTTGTGTATGATAACAAAATCATCCTTTAACAACTTTCTGATGTAGTTTGCCAAGGATGCACCACTCCCACGAGAAGCTCGATCCCCACTAGACCTTGCTGCGAACTTGTCGAGTTGAATTGCTTCTTGTTAAGAACAAATGAGAATTCAAGCTCTTACAATGTTAACTTAAAATTATCGATTTATTTAATTCAATTACCACTTACATCATGAAGCTTGTCTTCTTCCTCCCCTCTTCCAGGGGCATCAAGATCAATGCTAGAGTGGGCCATGCCACTCTGCTCTACTACAGGGAATGTAGCAATTTTTTGCTTCCGTATCCTCTCCCGTGCTGCACTGAACTCCTCCATAGTAGAATTGTTGTCATCATTTAAAATATCACCACACACCATTGCTATGGTGTCTGCCACAGAATCCCCAAGTGGGATGGACTTCTTTTCAAGTATGTCAGATGTGTTGTCAAGTGGAACATCTCACATTGTCGAGAAAATACTCAAGCATTCATCTAGACGTAGACCGAATGCCTTCTCAATGTCATGGAGTAAAATAAATTCCTCTCCATCCACAACGATGCTAGAGAGATATTCAAGTTCCACCTCTGGTAATGTGGGCTCAGAGGGGTTGAGATTTGAAGGGGGGGCCTCCTCCATGCTTGATTGCACACGTAGTTTATCCTCAACACCACAAGTAAATTCTTGGTGGATTGTAATGCTTTCTTTGGCAAAATTTATGGCCTTTGGTTGAGGCTCATTCTTCTCCTTAGCAAAACCCCCAGTGGCAAGGTTGGGGAGCTCAACAGGTGTAGGTTCCGGCTCCTCATTAATAATAAAATATGTTGTTGCAATGTAGGATAGGTACTTTGTACCCATCCTCTTCTTTTTGTTAAGTTTTTTTACTAATGGCACAGAGTCATCTAGTAAGTGCCCAGCAGTTTCCGCAATTGCCATGAAGTGCTTAAGGCGCTTCATGAAGGCTTCATCGCCTCTGTGTATGTAGAGTAGAAGGTCACATGGAACCCATTTACCCTCATAAGGCGGTATTTCTATAGAAAAACGCAAGATGTAGTACTCAAGGAACTCTATGATTTCCTTGAGCACATCAAAGTTCAATTGAATTGTTTTGTCTAGATCAGGGACTCTAGAGAGTAGGTCATACAAGTGGTTTTGACCTTTGAACTCACTTGATTCCAAGAACTCATTGAAGAGTTCACGTGGACGTTTGGGTTGCAGGGTACTGGAGGATGCGGCAGCCATTGCGCGTGATGCTAGCTTGTGTGCGTACTCTGCTAGTGATTGTAGCTCTTCTTGGTTGCAAAAGTGAGAAATGAGAGAATAAGTGTTGCTTTTATAGTAGTTTCAAAATTTTAAAGTGAGTGGGACCCATTTTAAAACTAAAATTGATACCTTCAAATAAAACAATCATGCACAAAACCCTCAGAAAAAAACTTTTGCTCATAAAAAGATTGAACATAATCATTAACCAGAATAAGATACACGACAACACAATAGAAAAAATAAATTCTCAGAACATTAAAATTATAATAAATTGCCATTGGAAAAACCAAAGATTCTGGCAAATTGTACATCATATTGAGATCAAAAAATTTTACATGCTACATGTCTTGCATGTTAAATACATTGTTGTAGATGTAGGATTATAAATGGAACATAGGTTGTGTGTACACTGTAGCACTCAAATAGTTCTTGAGCTATGACAATGAAAGTTGAGTTCCATCCACACTCCATTCAAGGAGGACTTTAATTTTATCCTCCAACCTCTTACCAATCTGCAGACAAATAGAAAACTTTAAATGAACATATTTGAGTGTAAGAATTTGTATAAATAAAGAAGAAATACCATATGCTACTTACCTTATGCCCTTGTATTCTGAACTTTGATTGATCCAGATCCTCAAATCCCATGATTACTAGATGTTCTCTCACGTTGGCAAGAGTCCAATGATGATTTACTGAAATAACTTCCATTTTGTTGTTGGGTAGATTTATCTTAATTTCAAATGAAATTGAAACACCCTCAAAACTTTGTAATGGTATCCATTCACCAAGTTTACACATCGAACGATCATAATAGAATCTAATGTACAATGAAGTATGATGTTTCAAGTAAATGTGCAATTAGTCCTTGAACTATTATGTAATCCTCGACTACTATTTATTAGACTTGCTATATTTCCATGTGTGTAAGGTCTTCCATCAATATATAATCTTTCATTTTTTGCACGTAAAATCCTTCTACTAGTAAGGGATGCTGCGTTCAAGCATATTCCATAAGTACTCATGCTTTGAACATAACGTGAAAGTCGATGCCAATCTCCCCATCCATATATAGGACCACAAAATGACATAAGAGTGACTTCAGAGTTCGGAGGCACATACAAATCCTCTACAACAAAGAGACCATGACCAGCATTAGTAATAGTGGATGGAGCAATCATATAGAGATTACCCCAAAAGTTGAAAACCTCTCCATCTAAAGGAAGTGGTCCTCTATTCCATCCTCCATATCTTCTTCTATCATATTTTTGTAGTAAAGAATGATCACGAGCTGGCAATGGATAATCTCCAGCCGTTTTAGTCTCTAAACCAGGAGGTAGAGGATTTCTAGAAACCTCTGCTTGTAATTGATGAACAGCAAGTCCATGACGTGTACGAGGTATATTAACATTATGAGAAAAAATATCATCATCGTCATCATCGAGCAAGTATTCCTGTATATCAATAGTAATTTGAATTTGTATATGGTTTTTAAATAAAATAATGACATTAATATATATAGAAAATACATACCCAAGCATTATCACGTTGACCAAGTGTGCACGCTCAAAAGTACCATACTCTGTCTCATGTTCAATACATTCCAATCGTGGTCTTTGATACATGCCATAACAAGAGTTACACGAACATATAATATGCTCTTGATAGTAAAATTCATCATAATTCCTATCGGAGGACACATGTGAAGTCGTTGCATGGGTAGAAGGTGGAGGAGTACCCTCTGATTGATCAGAATCTGCACATAATAAGAAACATAAATATATATAAGTTATGTATCCATCAAATATATTTAAAATTAAATGTTTGATATACTTACAGCATAAAGTCGTTGCACGATGAGGAGACGGTGGTGGAGTTCCATCTGATTGATTAGAATCTACAAATAATGGTATTTGATATTAATAATCTGATTATTTACATACACAAAAAGTTCACATATACATATTTACACATACACACATATTCACATATACACATTTACACATACACACATATTCACATATACACAACTACACATTGTTGTGGGATAAAGGCATGTATTTTGTATGAATGAGTGTATATGCATGCATGTGTGTGTACGTATATATGTGGATATGTATATCTGTGTTTATGTTATATGTATGTATATGTGTATATGTATACATATATGTATGCGTATATGTTTGCGTGTATATGTGTATGTGGGTATGTGTATGTGTATGTGTGTGTATATATGTGTATGTATTCTGATCTTTTTTCTATTTGAGATTAAATTAACAAGAGATATTGTATGATGGAAAAAAATCAGATACGAGCTAACATAACACCTGAGACGTAGCAGTTTTTTGTAGACAGCTACGACTTTAGGAGTCATTTCCTCATTAGAAGGTACACAAATTAATAGTTTATATTTATAATTTTTATATATTTTAGTAATTTTTTACATTTAATTTATGTATTTTTTTCTTCAATAAACAGGCTGCTGCAAAGAAGAGACTGGAGTCAGGACACACATTGCACCTAGGCCAAATGGGCCATAATGGTTTTGTAGCTACATTTGTAAGTATATGTGTTATTGTGAGTATATTTTTTATTTTAGTTAAAATGCCAGCAGCTAATCTTTTTTATTTGTTTCAATGCAGCGAAAGGATTATGGCCAATATCCTACGAAACATGAGATCGAGTATGCTACACATTTTGGATATCAGCATTTCAACGAGTATATGCAAGATCATCCTGATGCCTTTGTGAGTATTATTAAATTTTATATAATTATTTTATTTTATGAATGGTTTCATTGTTTTATTTATTTATGTTTGTTATATGTAATACAGGAGTATTATGGAGAGACAGATATGGATGAGGTGGAGAGACAGACATAGGAGGGACGATCTCGATCGTCACAGGATGATCATGACGATGAGGATGAGGAAGATCAGGACGATCATGATACTGCTCATGATGATGATCATGATGATGATGATTAGGATTTTAGTTGATTATGACATTGGATTATATGTATTTACATTGATATATATATATATATATATATATATATATATATATATATATATATATATATATATATATATATATATATATATATATATATATATATATATATATATATATATATATATATATATATATATATATATATATATATTAATCCATATATTTTTCATTTTAGTTATGTTTTGAATTGTGTGTATGGTATTAAGTAATGAAGAGTTTTGTTATATTGATTGTTATTATTGTTTATATTAAGCATGTGTTTTAATACTTTAATTATATAGTTCATTCATATGTGTGTACCTAAGTGTATATGTATGTGTGTGTATATGTATGTATGTGCATGTGTATGTGTGTGTATATGTATGTATGTGCATGTGCATGTGTTAGTGTATATGTGTATATGAGTATGTGCATGTGCATGTGTATGTGTGTGTATATGTATGTGCACGTATATGTGTAACTCTATGTGTATATGTGTGTATGTGCATGTATATGTGTATATGTAGGTATGTGCATGTGTGTGTGCATGTGTATTTGTGTTTTAATACTTTAATTACATAATTCATTCATATGTGTGTACCTAAGTGTATATGTATGTGTGTATATGTATGTATGTGCATGTGTATATGTGTGTATATGTATGTATGTGCATGTGCATGTGTAAGTGTATATGTGAGTATGAGTATATGCATGTGCATGTGTATATGTGTGTATATCTATGTGCATGTATATGTGTAACTCTATGTGTATATGTGTGTATGTGCATGTATATGTGTATATGTAGGTATGTGCATGTGTGTGTGCATGTGTATATGTGTGTGTACGTATGTGCATATATATGTGTATATATGTGTATAATGTATGCATATGCATGTGTATATGTATTCCACATGCATGTATAGGTGGATGCATTTCCATTTGCATCCATGTGCATTCATGTGAATGTGCATGCATGTGGATGTGCATATACATGTATTTTCGTATATGTTAATGTGTGTATTTGTATGTATATATATATATATATATATATATATAGATATATATATATATATATATATATATATATATATATGCAATAATGCATGCATGTAAGTCTTTTTATGTGGTTGTAGAAATGTTTGTGCATATGCATGTGTATATGTGTATATGTCTAAGTGTATGTGCACATGTATCTGTGTGTATATATGTGTGTGTATGTGCATGTGTATATGTGTATATGTGTGAAAGTGCATCTTGATCATGTATAAGTGTATAAGTGCATATCAATAAGTGTGAGTATGCTATCTAATGAAAATAACACAATTCAAATGATATACAAAGAATAGAAATTGTACTTACAGTAGTTAGCCATACTTTTTGCTTGGTTAGCTTCTTGAATAACCTGCAATAAAGAGAGAAAGAAGAGAGAGAGAGAGAGAGAGAATTCAAAGAGAGAAAGATGTAGAAAGAGAGAAACAGAGACAGAGGGAGACAATAAGAGAGAGCTTAGGCAAAACAACAATTCTGCATATACTTGCTTTAGCTCGTAAGCGCAGCGCAATTGCGAACGTTGGAGAGCTCTTCGATTAGATGCATGAAAATGCCGATTGAAGAGCCTCCAACGTTTTAATTTTTTTCCGTCAACACACTGTCGTGTAAGCGATGCTACACGTCGAGTTGGCGTCGCATAAGCAACATGTTTTGAGCATCGCTTATGCAACGCCAAATAGCGTTGCTTATGTGACATAACGAAGCATCACTTATGGGAGGCTATTATAAACCGTCATGTTAGTGACGCTCTATGGGAGTATTGCAAACCCTGTCGCACCACAAGTCGCAAAAAACGTCGTTTGGTTGGTCGTTTAATCGATGGTCTGCACGTGACGCTCATTACGATGCATTTTGCAATTTTATAGCGACAAAATTCGGTGGCATTAACCGTCGCTATATGCCCGTATTCCTTGTAGTGATATTACTGTCTAGTTTATGCCTATAAATTTTCAGAGCATTTGGTTTAGTAGATTGGGAGAAATCTTAGTTTTTCTCTCTCGGGGTCAATCTCTACACATTCCTAAAAAATAGGAGGTACCACCGTTGAGTGTCTAATTCATTCCTATAACATATTTTGCTTATTCCTTATACTTTTGTGCATTATATACACTCAATCCTATGTGTATCACTCCCATAAAAGGAGCTTTTCTAATTATAATCATGTTGGTTGCTATGAGCATTTGAAGTTCATAGTCTCTTCCATAGATAGTATGTTTTTTTTAGCTATTCAATGCACAAACCTATCTGATTTGTATCAATTCCTTCTTCTTGATGCTCCAAAGTACATAGTGCATTTGTTTGCACTAATCACATGCCTATAAGGTCTATTTGAGTCTCCATAAGCTTAAGGGCTGGTATTGTGCCAGTTGGTTGGACCAAACATCGTCGCTTTGTAACTCACTTTTCTACCTCCTACAAGCTTCTCCAAGTTTTTTTAGCATCTCCTAATGTGTATTACTTTAAACAATGTATTAGAATTTTAGTTCATTGAGAAGTTCCTGCAATAATTTTACAAATGTGCTTACATTACATTTTTGCATTCAACATCCTTTCCTTAGCATGTTGGTGCATGTGTGTCAATCTTGCCTATCTAAGGTTGACATGCACTTTTGCATTGATAGATAGCAAGTTTTGGTTTTCTTCATGTTGAACATTTTCCTGATCCATGAGAAGTTATCGTAGTAAATTTTAAACATGAAACCATGAGTGATATCAGTTGTCTTCTGTCTTCAAAATCCCTGCTTAATGTTGAATTATTGCAACATACATAGAGATCCCTATAAATCATTTCTACTTTGATTAGTGAGCTCCATAGTCACTCTCTTTTATCATCATCACAACATATAAAATGGCAAAGCTTTTAGAAGACTCTCTAGTTATGGAATAATTTTGCATTTTAACCTCCTTTCCCTCTCCTAAGATCACATTGCATGCTGAACAAGTAACATTACTGACGTGTCAATCAGGGGATTCAAATGTCCTTTGTGAGCTTCGGTTTGCAATTGGACTAGAGAGCAGTTTGTGCTATCTTGCTTCACATCATGATCAGCCTCAACCAAGAACAGAGCCAAACCCTAACAAAAGTGGTAGGACTGTGTGAACTTAAGACTATGAGAAAGATAACCAACGAAATTTCTGAACACTAAATTAGTGAACTGGCAGGCAACAATGTTTGGCATGCTTCAAGATGAAGATAATCTTGATGTGACCAACTATCCAATGTGTTCTTACATGATGAAGCATGTTCTTGTTGCAAAACAACTTTGAAACATAGTGCCACATGTTGATCGAAGACGCGTAGGTTCTTCTACTTCATAGTCTACTATTAGAGATGGAGCTTCTTCTTCAATTACAGTGGTTTCTCCTTCTCCATCTACACGGGAGCAACTTAGATGAGATCAAAAATATGCTCAAGCTCATGCATTGATTGTGCTTTCTATAAAGTGTCGTATAGTTTCACACATTCAGTCATGCTCTACATCAAGACAAACATGGGACACTCTTGCTTCTTTGTATGCCATGCATAATGAAGCACATGTTGCATACTTGAGGATGTACATATGGCTCAAAATGAGTGTGTGGATGTGTATGTGACATGCATCAAGGACTTGAAAGAGAAATTTGCAAACATAGATGAGATTATTCCCGATGCATCACTCATTTCTACATTGTTGAAAGGATTACCGGAATCTTTTCAAAGCTTTGCTACTATACTCTGTTTGGTTGCAAAAAGGAATCCTAATATGTATGCATTGATGAGGTTGTGTATCTTCTTTTGGAGGAGAGCAATCTAGAGTGAATAGGAGTGGTTTGATTGAGGAAACATAAGCACTTGCTATCTCACAAAAGGGGAAAAGTAGGTATGGTTCAACTTTCGGTTCCTCAAAACCAAAGCCTCAACATTGCTCTTCCACTCATTCCTCTAATAATATTGCCAAAAGGTTCATCATACTATTTATAAGTGTAGGAGGCTTGCTAAGTGCAATGCAAAGAAGGAGGAATCCGGCATGTCTATTGCTGAAAATTTAGCAAATGCAAAGAATGATGAATCTAACATCGCTCAAGATTTTTAGGCACATGTTATTACATGTCATTATGGTGCATCTTTGCATTCTAAATGTATGGTTGTTAGTGAGAATGATTCAAATTGGTTCTATGATAGTGGTGCTTCAAAGAACATAACTTCATGCAAAATATTTTTTTGATCTTTGAAAGATGCATTCAAAGGAGGACATGTGGTGTGTGCAAACAATTCCTCTTATCCTACAAATGAAGGTGTGATGCTCTTGAAAAATGCATTCTATGTACCTGATATCATGAAGCACTTGATTTGAGTTCCATGGATTGACAAAGCTCGACTTCATGTACACTTTGTTGATGATAAGAGTATGGTTCATGATTTCAACAATGGTGAAATGTCTTGTTCATTATGTAATGGTTTGTATGACTACCTCAAATGCCTTGGTTGCTCTTACTTCTTTCATGGCTGAAATGGAGCTTTGGCCTCCTCATTTTGGTCACTTGAACTTCAATAGTTTGCTTTATTTGCAAACAAAAAACATGGTTATTGGTTTGCGAACAATTGAATCCATTGAAAATCATGCATGTGAATGTTGCATTCTTGGAAAAATGCATCATGCTTCTTTTCCAAAAGATAGTCATACACACACCATAAGAATGGTACTTTGGAGTTATGTGAATTGCCAAAAGGAAAAAATGCCATTGATACAAAGTGGGTTTAAACGATTAAGAGAAAATCCGATGGTTGCATTGATTGCTACAAAGCTAGATTTGTTGCCAAAGGATATGCATAACAATATGGCATTCATTATGAGGAAACTTTTGCACCTACTTCATGCTTCACTACCATTCATACGATGGTTGCATTGGCTGCCCATCGGGGTTGGAAAGTACATGAGTTGGACATAAAAATAGCTTTCATGAATGGTGATTCTCAAGAAGAGGTTTATCTAAAGCAACCTCTTGGATTTTCTATGAGAGGGCAAAAGCATATGGTTTGTTGATTGCATAAAGCCTTGTATGGTCTCAAGGAAGATCCATGTGCACAGTATGAAAAAATACATAAGCACTTGATTGCTCTTGGCTTCACATGTAGTCCAATTGAATGCACACTCTATGTACAAAAAAATGAGGTTGATCTTATAGTGCTTGTTCTTTATGTTGATGACATACTGTTCATTGTGTCATGTGATGTGAAACTTGACATTCTTATGGCTGATTTGCAGCATACGTTTGATGTCACTTATCTTGGTCTTTTGAGCTCCTATCTTGGCATCCAGATTGTATCGATTGAGGGTGGAGTTGTTATGCATCAAGAAAAGTATGTTGGAAAACTACTTCCGCATTTTGACTTTGAGAATTTCAAGCGAGATTCCACACCAGTTGAGATAGGATTTAGGTTCTCAGTTGAGGATTCTAGTGATGCATTTGACACTTCTCTTAATCACTAAGCTATGGGATGCCTTGGAAAAGCATTGGAAAGTGGTGAAACGTGTATTTAGATATTTCAAAGGAACTTTGAGCTTAGGTGTCCTTTATGGAAGAGATATTCCACCAGGCTTGCATCCTTTTGTAGATAGTGATTGGGCTGGTTGTTATGATACTCGCATGTCCACTAGTGGTAATTGCTTTTCCCTTGGAGACTCATGCATATCTTGGTTGAGTAAGAAACAAACTATAGTGGTGACATTGAGTTGTGAAGCTAAGAACAAATTAGTTTTCACAACTACAGTGGAGTGTATATGGTTGAGATGCCTATTGATGGATCTTTGCATGCAGATTCATGCCGCTACACATATTCTCACCGATATTCAAAGTGCATTGGTTGTTGCACAAAACCTAGTGTTTCATGAACGGACCAAACATATTGAGGTGAATTATTACTATGTGAGAGAGCGCCTTCATGCAAGAGACATTGATTATGTATATGTACCTACACAAGATAATGTGGTAGACATATTCACAAAAGCTCTTGCCCAAGAAACTTTTTAAGCTTTTCACAAATCTTTAAACTTATTACCATGTGGAGGCTGATCTATCACTCCTTGTATGTGCTCACATCATTCGCCCCAAGGGGGTTTATTACACTTATGTGTTCCTCGAGTAGCTTTGATGTGAACATGTTCCGTTGGCATGGGCGCTTTTTACTCTAGTGCTGGCTAGAGGTTTTTTCCCCACTTACCACATACTTGCTACACTCATATGTGGTGGTACTTTGTACTTAGTGATATTATTTAGCTCTTACTTCAGTTCAATTCATCGTCAATAGAGAGAGCTATTCCAATAATCTATCTTCCTCATGTGTCTTCTTATGTTTGTGCTCCTTGTGTGTGCATCTTGTGTGTCTCTCGCAGTTCTATACACACCCAACATGGAATCTCTTCCCTGAGTTGTTTTTTCTTCAAGAGTTTTCCCATTTGTTTGTAGGTTTTCCCACTCTCTCTCCACACCATTCATTAAATTAAATTTTCACATACTTTATTTAGATTTCTTCTTTCTCTTAAAAGTTCACCTAGAGGTAAGAATCAATTTCTAGCTTGACAATCACAATAGTTTTTAACTTACAATCATAGAAATAGATACACATACATGCATACACATGCACATAATAGTGTGGAGATGATTTGAACAATCAAAATAGTTCATTGATGATAATATAGATACATACACACACATACTATTTCGAAGAAAGGAACAATGTTTAGTTAGAGACAAATACTATTCTGAAGACAAATTAATGTTGATCTAGACAATCAAAATTATTCTAAAATCCAACAGATACACATGCAAACATCTACTATTGTTTGCGTGTATATAGGATTTTTATTTATAAACTTCTCTAGTTTTGGAACTTAACAATGATTCTTACTTCACAATAGTATCTATATGTGTATGTGCATGTATGATTATGAGTGAAAAGCTATTATGAATGTCTAACTCAAAATTGATTATTACTTCACAATAGTATGTGTATGTGTATGTAAGTATGCATGTGTGTATGACTTTGAGTTATAAACTATTGTGATTATGTGATCCAACATTTATTCTTACTTCACAATAGTATATGTATGTATATGTACATCTGTGTGTATATATGTGTGTGTTGTGTAAGATTGTGAGGAGAAAAACTATTATAACTATTTTACTCCCAGATGATTATTACTTCACAAGAGTGTGTGTATTTGTATGCGTGTATGCATGTGTGTATGCTTATGATCATGACTTAAAAATTATTATGATTGTTTGAATCATTATTGATTCTTATCTCAAATTAATAATTGTGTTTTTATGTGTGTGTATGTGTATGAATTGAAACTTATTTTGGTTGTTTGTTTTGAGATTGAATTTTACTTGAAAATAATATGTGTATGTGTGTATATGATTTTTATTTAAAAACTACTGTGATTTTTTTACGCAACATTGTTTTTTACTTTACAATAGTAAACTTATGTGTGTTTGTGTGTGTGAATAAAAAAACCTATTGTGATTGTTGGACTTAGAGTTGATTCTTTGCTCATAATAATATTTTTCTATGTCTATGCATATGTGTATGTGTGCTTATTATCGTGAGTAATTTATTGTGATTTTATGTCTCGTGAAGTAAGAATGAGTTTATGATTTAGACAATGACAATGGTAGGTAAACTATAAAAATCATGTGATTATTTAATTCATAGTTTTGACTTTCAAAGAGTGGTTGATTGAAAAATCCCTAGTCTACGTAGATAGAAGAATCCATGATTGTAAGGAATCGCCCACTCCCTCTTTTAGACACCATAGGATGTTTATTTTAGAAAAAAAAAGTTGAATACAAATAAGTCCCCACAAAGGAAACAAAATTGTCGTTAACTTTCTTTGTTATTCCCTCTACATTTCCTTACGTTTGTCATTGTTTATAAATAAAAAAAATGCTTTGTAAAAAAAATAAAAAGAAATGTTTCATTAAGGGTAGCTTGATTTCTGAATCCATCAATGGGTTTTCTGTTCCTTAAAAGTCTAGAACAAATAGTGCTCGCGATGTTCATCGATGATTATAATATGTTTCGTACTAAAGAGCTTGATTGGTCCAAGCGATTCCTGAAATGTTTGGCAACCATCTCTGTTGCCTCTCGTCAATGAGTAGAGATAACAAGATTGCTATTACGACTTGAATCCAACACTCTTCGGAACTTTGGGAGATCCTTGCTAAAAAGATTTGTTATATCTTTGAGCATGATATTGGGCTTTGGGCTCTCAATGAATGAGCATTTCGATTCGTTTCTCAACAAGCGCGAGAGTGAGCTCCATTACGCAAATGGAATGCAAATGAATTTCACTAGGAGGGCTATCAATATGAACCCTTTCGTAATTCCCTCACATCCTATTAGGTCAAAAACCCTAATTTTGGTACTTAGTCATTTTTGGCACAAAACTTGGGTAAAATTTTTATGAGCCTATCTTGTTGAGCTTGAAGAAAGCTTTCTAATGGTATAGGAGATTGAGTCATTAGAGATCAAATTTGGGAGAAAAGCCTAACCTAAATTTTCTGTTGATTTAGGGTTTCTTACCTCATTTGATAGCTCTCAGCTTACAAGTCATAAAAATATCATCAGTTCATTCATCGGGTGGTCAAAAGATCTTAAATGCTAATCAAAAGAGTTTCTAAGCGATATCCGAAAGCTAATCTAAAATAAAGCAAACAATAGCTAAAAAGAAAAAACTTTCAATTCAAATTAAAAAGCGATAAGCTTTATTTCAACAACGAAAATCACATTTTTTTGCAAGCAACTTAGAAGGCTATATAAACAAGCATTGAGGTCACTTTTGGAGCATCCAATGCCACACTTAGCTACTTTTGGAGGTGGTTGTACTGTAGCACACATGGGGCAGCCATGTGTACATATGGGCAGCTATGGAGCAGCTTATAAAGATGCTTAAGAGCAGCCTTGGAGTTCTTCTTGGAGAAGAGTGTTCTCACACTCTTGCTTATGGAGAAGACTTATCTATCAGCAGCTTGGTGGTGTGGAGCATCCATCTACATGATGTATTTGAAGATTGTCTTCTACATGAAGATTATGGATTACTTCAAAGACATTGGATGGAGCTTAACATAAGATTGAATCTTATGTTAACTATTTAGGTAATATTCTCTTTATGCACACAAGTACTACTTGGAGCTTATGGAGGTAGTGGCATCCATATCTAGAGGAGTCTTATTCAGCATACATAAAGGAGAATCAGTACATGCATGTTACATGCATCAGCTGAGGTGTTAGAGAGGGTGTTTCCACATGAGTATGAGGATTTCTGTCAGCAACATGTTAGCATTCTATGCTAATTCTATAAGTATGTGATCTTTCACACACACATCTGATTTAGGGTCTTCCATAGCCTAAATTCAGATTAGGTTTTGTTGAATATCAGTTCCAAGCTGATCCTTCCTCTTTCTATCACTCATATACACTCTTCTACAACCTATCAGGTCATACATTTCATACATATTCAGATTTTTGTCCCTACATGTGAATATTCTTGTAAATTCTCTACATACACTCTTCCATGTATTTCTGTTTACATAGAGTGGTTGAGATTTTGACTCCCACATTGTAAATTGACATATGTATATATGATTGTGTGAGTAAGCAATGGCTTATGTAGCACTTTGAGCATGTTGTCTAATCTCTCTCTATCTTTGTCTCATCATTTGTATGAATAAGTGGTGTATAATCATGTCGGTCAATATTGGAAGATGCTGGAATCTGTGTTGTAGATCCTGGAAACCTGTGGGACCTATGGAATTAGTTATGGTCCTACCCAATTTCCAACATGAAGATCATGAACTGTACAATTCTGATCATGAAATTTGAAAACCAAGCCAACCTAGGCCAGTGTTCAAACTAGAAACACATTTTACTTGATTCTTTGCACAAATAAGTCATCTCACAATGTAAAAGATTACCATTAGCAATAACCAAGATGACCTTTCAAACCACCAATATAGGATAGAAAGATTTGTCAACACATCTAACATTATTCCCTTTAGGATTCGGCTCAAGTGAAGTGAAGAAGTTCTATTGGTTGGTAATATGTTTGGTTTGCACCACTATCAAAAACATTATTCCCTCTAGGATTCGGCTCAAGTGAAGTGAAGAAGTTGCATTTGTTGGTAATATGTTTGGTTTGCACCACTATCAAAGTAACAAACATATGAGTCTTGTGTAGACATACACTCCTCATGAGAACATGGCTCATAATCCACACAGTAGTGTCTATTTCTGCATTCTGAACAATATGAGTAGACAAAGAAAATACATTCTTAGGAGGGCAGACTTGAGGCATATTTTCTTCACCTACCCTAAGATCATTTAGTTTTGGCAAATCATTCGCCTTATGCTTGCTCTAGAGAGCCAAATGAGTTAAAAGCAAGCGTTACTATGTGAAAAAAATGGTTTCTCCTTGGCACTTTGGAATTCTGTTAGGAGCAAGCAGTTTGGAAGATTTGGAAGAAAAGGTGTGAATCAACTTCAAGAAATCTTCGGTATGATCCATTGAAAAATTGATTTTTCTTTTTTAAGACTACGTACAAAGAAACTTCATATAAATGTTTAGCAAGAGCTTCAAACATCTTCAATCATGGAAAGATTTACATTAAGTTCTTAATCTCAATGCCGTAGACTCTTGTACCTATCTCGTCCTCTTAGGCATTGTACTTTCTGCTTTCGTGCAATTCAATTCTATTTCTAAGGGAGAAAAATTTTGAAAAATGCTTTGATTCCAAGTGTGCGAATTATTAATTTTTTTGTGTAACTTAAAAATATAATATAAATAATCTAGCCTGTCCTTCACAGTGACATTATTTTCCTCTAGCTGGAACTTGTCTTCCACTACTTTAGAATGAAAAATTAAACTCTCGATGGCCCAATCTAAATACCATTCATGTCGTCTCTTCTTCTCGATTCTGCTTATCGAGAATGGAAAAGCGGCTCCCTATTTTTGTTTCTATTTGAGTGTACAAAAACCAATCCCTTTCCACTTTTCTTTATAGTCTGAAAAAGAGAAAAGAAAAATATTCCTTATCTCTTTTCTTTCTCTTTCCTTTTCAACGTAGAAGAAAGGGACAAATCTCACTTCTAAACTGCAGAGAGTTCCGACAAACCACATTTATCTTCATTCCCATCGTCTTCATCTCAATGCTTTTCTTTTTTGAAAAAAGAAGGAAAAATATTAAATTAAGAAGGACTAATACAGTAGCAGCCCCATGGGCTATAATATAGCCGAATACAGAAAAAAAAAATCTTTTTTGGAGGGTACAGGAAAAGCAGAAACTTTCTCCACCTATATGGGCTATTTCTCAACAATGACTATTTGAAGAAAGTCAAAGTTTTCAAGAGGAGTCTTAATGGTGTTAAGACTATACAGCCCCACTTTTCTAAAAGTTGTAGGTATAAGAATAAATGAAAGTCTCTTCAGTTCTATTGCACTGGACTTTGGTTTCTAGCCTTCCAGATATTCCATTGCACTTATCCTCTTCATATATTCCAGATGATGAGGTCCATTCTATAGCCAAAAACAAGAAGAGGTTTCTTCTAGCCCAAACAATGAGTAAAAATAAACTTTGTAAAGTTATGTAAAATTCCCCATTTCTTTTTAGCAGAGGGGAAGCCAACAAAAAGATCATATATATGGCTTTAAAATCATCACAGCTGCTGCACAGACAATCACTGAACCTAAGCATTCGGGCCTTGCTTCCAATCCCTAAGCTATCATGTTTTTTTTTTTATTCAAACAAGATGGAGAGATGAAAAACATAGAGGAATAGTGACACAATGACCAATGTCATGGAGCTAAAGAGCAAACGATATCCTGATCGGTATTATTAGGGAATAATGAGCCTATGGGAGTCACTCGTATTACAAACATAGAGAGAGAGAGAGAGTCGTATCATGAAGAAGAAACCGAGTTCACAAGAGCCAAAGAACTTGGTGTGTGTGTGTGAGAGAGAGAGAGAGAGAGGCGTTACCTGGTTGGAGAATATTCTGTAATTTAAGACGAACTAGATTCATTCCCCCATAGGTATGGAAAGCAATTCCCTTGGCGTTAACTCCTGACCTAATGGGCCGCTGCTTTCACAAAGGGGGTGGAACAAAGATGAGAAATCATCAGATGTTTCATCAAGAAATATATAGATTTTTATAGTTTTTATTTAAGAGAAATCCATTATTGAGACCAATTCTTTCATAGTAGCTTTAATTATTGAGACCTATTCTTTTTTTAATATAAAGGAAGTTCGGCATTAGCCTACTCTCCCGGACTTGAATTAAATAAAGAAAAGTACAAGAGAAGGGGACTAGTGCCCACGGGACCCCCCAAATCCCACAAAGCAGGGGAAGCTTTTACAAAGCTTAGATGACATTACAAAGAAGGTTAATTACCCTCTCATCACCCTCATGTGGGGCCCACTTGGGTTTAAGCTTGTTATCGATCAAAAGGAGTACTTGGTGATGCCTAAAGGGGGGGGGGGATTTTTTACAGTTGACAATCCTTTTGCCAAGGAGGAACAGCGATTTCTCAATTGACCACTCCTTGGGGGAGTCACCGAAGTTGAAAGCACATCTTTCCCGCCAGATTTTCCATAGGACCTCCCCTCTGATGGCGTTCCAGAGAGTCGCGGAGCAGCCGATCGCTTCTCCCAGCAGGGCTTGCTGCCAACTGAGACGTTTTCGAAGTCTAATTCTCTTTCGAACCACCTGCCAGAGTCTGTTGGAGTTGGGGCAGGTAAAGAAGATGTGTGAAACATCTTCGATAGACCGGTAGCAGCGTTTGCATCAAGGAGGGATCCCACAAATTTTGCTAGCCTTAAGGTTGGTCCAGATTCCATGATGAAGAATTTGCCATAAGAGGACAGACTTTTTGATTTCTATGAGGGGGTGCCAGATAGCCATGAACTTCATGTCCCACCGAAGCCGCGTCCATGACAGGCACCACTTTTTGTTGAGGTTAACCTGATAGTCGATCATTTCTTTGATGTTCGGGATTTTTGATAGGCTATTCCCATTGTGCCATTTGAGACCAAGCGAGCTTGACATGTCGTGTCCCATGAGAAGGCGAACTTTGTGTCGGTCCCAGGCGAGACATCTGCTTTGCAAAGTGTTCCATTCTTCATGCGAAATGTTTATGCTAGGGTCAATATCCTCAAAGTTGATCCAGCGGTTGGTGTCTTGTTTCCAGAGATGTTTCCATTTTTTGAAGCCTTTGTTCCATAGCTTCTTGGCATTTTGAATGTTCCAAGATTCCACACTCCGGATGCCATGGATCGGAAACCAGATAGAGTCGTTTTGTCTGATACCGGCAGCCCACTTCCAGTCTTCACTTATTCTTGTGAAGCTTTTGACTTTATTCCAACTCTTCCAAAGGGAGCACACCAGATTAGAGCCTTTCGGGAAGACGGGGATCGGGGAAAACAGCAAGGTCAAGATGTCAAGATTCTTCCAATTTGGGAAACCCATGAGCGCCAACTCATTCTTGTTTCTGAATATCAACTTGGCCCACGAGGCCTCCCCGTTGCACCAAGCCTTAATCATCCATTTGGCCGACAGTTTGTTAGCCATGCACCCAATGTCCAAGATACCAAGTCCCCCACTATCTCTATGGCTGGTGCAGATGGACCATTTGATTTTAGGCACCCCCCTCCTATTGTGGTCGCCCGTCCAAAGGAAGTTTCTACAAATACTATCCAGTTTAGACAGATCTTGCTCTTTCGGTCTCCAACAAGAAAGGAAATAAATGGTAGATGATAAGAGGAACGTGTTGATAACCATAGCACGACCAGCAAGATTGATTTGCATACCTCTCCAATAGTTAAGCTTGTTTTCGAGTTTGGCAAGCACCCAGTTCCACCGCTGTTCCATAGAGACGCCAAACCCCAAGGGAATCCCAAGAAGCCGAAAAATTTGGCCCTGCGGAATGATTTGACAGCCATGATCAACGAGAAGGTCGGGCTGTGACCCACCAATAGCTCTAAAGGCGGTCTTAGAGTGGTTGATTATGGATCCAGAGGATTCACAAAAAGTAGCAAGACACTTCCAGAACGTCTCCAGGCTGGTACTATCATTGTGAACAAAAGCGTTCATATCATCTGCAAAAAGTCTCATGGTGATCTGACTGTGGTCATGCGGCAAACGAAGGCCTTTAATGTTACCAGCTTCCACCTGATGCTCCACCAGCCTGCTAAGCCCTTCCGTGGCAATGGCAAAGAGAAGGGGAGCCAATGGGCACCCTTGTCTGATAGATCTTCTAAGTTTGATCACCTTTGAAAGTTTTCCATTAATGTTAATTTGGGTCGATGCGTTTCCGAGAAGGGTCGCGATCATATTGGTGAATTTCTGACTACATCCAAGATCTTGTAGCGACTGTAGAATATAGTCCCATTCTAGCCTGTCGTAGGCTTTATCAAAGTCGATCTTGAGGAATACTACTTCTTGTTTAGACTCATTTGCAAATTCAAGACCTTCCTAGATATCTAAAATGGTTTCCAAAATTGACCTGCCTTTGATGAAACCTTTTTGGTCCTCGCTTAACCACGCTCTCAAGTGGCAAGAGATTCTGTTGGCAATGACTTTGGCGATGATCTTGTATCCTGTTTGGAGCATTGTAATGGGACGCCAGTTCTCTATTCTGTTCTTTTCCCCTTTTTTGTGTACTAACTTGATAATGCCATTGTTGAGACAAGAAGGAAGCGCGCCAAACTTGAGTGCCTCTTGCCAAACCAAACGAAGAGCGGTGGCAACCGCCAACTTGAAGGATTTAAAGAACTCATTAGTGAACCCGTTGGGTCCCGGGCTTTTACCTGAAGGGAGGGCATCAATGACCTCAATGATTTCGGCTTCAGAGATAGAGGCATGAAGCAGAGAGTGAAGGTTGAGTGGTATCCTGTGGGGGGAAACCCTAGATATGGCTGCAATACAGTCCCTTCCATGGTGGGAGAGAGGGTTTGAGGTCCCCAGGAGTCTCGTGAAGTGCCCTTCAATGATCCCAAAATTATCTTCTTCCGTATTGCATACATTGCCATTTGCGTCTAGCAATAAGGGGATCGATTCTCTGTTGTGTTTCCTTTTGAGGATACGGCACATCTCTTTGGTGGGTTTGTCGGCTTTGCGAGCCCACCACTCCTTGAAAAAAATTTGCAAATTTTTCCTTTGTATCTCTTCCTCGTATCTCAGCAACGCTCTGATTTTTCGAAGTCCTTTCTGGGCTTGAGATTTGCCTTTGTTCACTTCCTCCTCGAGCCGCCAGAGTCTATGATATAGAGCTTCTCTACGAGCCCGCCGCACAGTATTCTTTCAACGAGTATCTTGGCCTATATTTAAAGCGTCCGTTACCTTTTTAACTTTTATGAATGACTTGCTAAATTCTAAACCTTCCATATATATATATATATATATATATATATATATATATATATATATATATATATATATATATATATATATATATGATGGGCATTTAGCACAAGTGCCCGTCACTTATAGGCTAATGTTTCATGAGCCTCGGCGTGCTCTCTGCAAGTACAACTTACAAGCCAGTGCAGCGTCCCTTGCCTACAATGTTTAGACATTTTACAACTTGCCGTTTGAGAATCAACAGTCCTGAGTCGGGAATCTTACTTTGCAGATTTTAGAGAAACAATGGCACCTAGCCTATAAACATGTACAATGTGATATGCAACTTATCTCTTACCTTGTTGCCCTACACGTTACAGAGTAATACAACACACATGTATGAAACTATGGAGAGTGTGTATTACCCACGAATGGGATTGAAATGCGGATCACAAATCTTAGATTAGGTATACCAATTTTTTTGCGTTGAGAGAGAGAGAGAGCGAGAGAGAGAGAAAGAAAATAGGTATATTGGATATTAGATGTATTTAGACCTCCATGGTTTACCACTCGTCTAGCTTCATTTGGTCAAGGATGTTAGCCAGGGCAAGGACAAGAGCTTGGAGGAGCCAAGGCTCTAGCACGAATCTTCAAGCTTTTTCCATCTCCTTAGAATGGACATATTAAGGGTGTTTGCACATTATAGAAGACTCAAGATGTGCCAAGGGCAAGAGCTATTTAAGATTAGGAGAAGAGTGGCAGGTAGCTAATTGGGATCTTTCATTTGGTATTAGAGGAGAGAGAGAGAGGAAAACGAGAGAGCTTTTGGGGAAGTTATTTGTGGTGAAGACAAATCATCATTTTCATCCTTGGAAGGAATTTTTGAATAGCTAAACACATGTGTATGCTTCACCTTCATCTTGTGCATGTGAAGGGGGCCTTCTACCTTGGGTAGTGTGTAGAGAGGATCCGAAAACCCAAAAAGAAAGAGTTTCGACCAACGATGAGATCGAGCGGACAAACTTACAACTAAGTATAGGAACCTTTCTTTCATATATGGGTAGGAACGATCCCCTGTCGGTTGGCAGCACCTATCTATGGGTAGGGCCGCCACCCACATGGAGGGGGTGGTGGGAAAGCTTAAGATCTATCTCTACCCTAAGAGACAATAATCACCTTACTTTCTTGCATCTTTAACGGACAAGGATGACATCATTGAAAGCCACATATGGAGTATTACGAGCTACATGCATGCCCATCATGAGTCTAATCGAGTGGAGGAAGAGAGGGGGATGGAAATGGCTCCACATGCCCTTTCATAAGTTCAAGATTGGCTACCCATGCTCACCAATTTTACCATAAATTTTGGCTAGGAGCATCCGAATTAGAAAATTCAAAAACCACTTGAATCTTTTTTAGAGATCTTTTTAATGAAAGATTGCGTGACATGTTTTATTTAAGAACAAGTGTAGAAGGCTTCAAAGTTGACTCAGTAGAACAACAACATGTTTCCAAAGATTTAAAAATGATTTTTATTTCTTCTTTAGGATTATGGAAAATGATCATACTTCATGAGGGATGAGCTCCTTCATAATTTCTTGCATCTAGGCTTATAAAAGAGAAAGGGAGAGATGGGAGTTTAGAGATTGAGGTTCACAAAAGAGTGTTTCTTTTTGAATTTGTTCTTCCATTATATTGAAATGGTCTCTTTTCAATTATTTATTTATTTTTTATGAAAATGATATTTCATAAATGAGCTTCTATATATCAATAGGAAGTCATTGAAGTTGAATCAATTATATTGTTTCTTTTGAAAAGCATAATTTGTATGCAGTTAATCATATACGTAGCTTTGCCAATGGGTGATTATAGGATGATTGTATGAATATATCCATTGATGGGGGAGCATTAGTTAATGAATAGGCATGAAAAGAGACTATACGCATGTAGGTATGTGCATTCCTTAATGAAATGATAGTCAAAATTGCTTATTTATTGACTCAATGATCTACTTTTATGATTGGTTTTAGGTTGCTAAACAAATAAATGAATTTGTTTTGCAAAATCATTCCTCCTGATTGACGATCTATTTAGAAAAGGTTGCATTGATAATTATTGTATAGATATATTTGTGCATATATTTCCATAAAAATATTTTAGTTAAAATAAAAAATCATTCTAAATACTTAAGAAGAATGAGTAAAGTGCATTCAAGTTATTTTTCCAATAATGGTATGGTATTGCTGCACATTGTAGTATTTATAACGTTAGGTAGGAAAGGATATTTCTCATGAAATATTGTAAGTTAATATATTTTCGGTTTTTGAACCTGCTTACGTATGTTTGGTAATTTTGAGTTATTTTGATACGTCTAAAGACCCCAAAGGTGCAAAGCTGTAGCTAGAAAAGTCACCTTTTGAAGGTTTAGATGGGTCACTTTGGAGGGCCTTATCTCATCATTCAAATGTCAAAACAATGTGCTTTTTCTTGTCTTGGGTAGCCTATATCTTTTGGTTTCAGACCTCAAGCTTTCATGAGCTTTCAATTCCGGATGAAGAGAAATTTCAAAATATCGATGGTTATTGTGCACTCAATCCTCTCTAATAAGTTGTCTCAGATTGGTAGAAACTAAATTGTTTCTCTCAAGTGCAATTATCTTATGTTATGCAATTGAGATATGCAATTGGAACATACTTTTTCCATGCATATTTATATATTTCATAAGATTTTAATGATACTTGGAGACTATAAGGTCTTGCTGAGCTCTTTAGTCCCTCTAGCAAAGGCTCGCTAGAGAAGTGCACAAAGATCTGACAATTATGCCATTTTTATATGGTAGAATGACCAATCATGATTGATCATTTTGAACGTGGTTTGAGGCTAAGAAAAATTTTCCCTCACCACATTTTAGATGATTTGGAAATTATTTGATGATTTCGGAGATGCAATCTAGTCTATGGTCCAATCTTTGAGTTGTGAAAAACTTAGAGGTGTTGCAGAAATCATTTTATATTTTGATATCATATAGATCATGAAGTTATGTTTAGACTTCATAAATTTATTAGATTATATATTTAACTTTCAAATGTAACGAATTGCATTGAGTTTGGAGCCCATTTGATAGGTATATGCATAGGTTTTTGGTAAGCATATGTCACTCCCTAAAGTACTTGCACATAGGTGCACACTAGAGAATAGCAATGTAGACTCATCACTTCACTTGAGTGAATCCCATAGGGAATGATGTGATATGTTTTAGTAACTCTTCTTATCCTACATTGGTGGTTGTAAGGATCATTTTTGCTACTACTAATAGTAATCCTTTCACATTTTTAGATGACTTATATTTGCAAGGGACCATCAAAAATATATTATTAGTTTAAGCACTAGCCTAGATTGGCTTGGTTGTCGAATTTCCTTATCAATATTGTAAAGTTCATGATCTCTCAGATGGTGTTGATATGCATCACAAATGGAATGATATGCATCATGATTTGAAGACTCTAAATGATGTCTTGTTGGAACATGAAATTAACGGCTAGATTGCATCTTTCACAAGAAAAGGTTCATGGCTAACCACAATGCATTTGCATCACTATTTGGGCATTCGATTTATGCAAGTTGTGGGAGGAATAGATTTGTTTCAAACAAAATAATTTGACACATTGTTTGGCCTTAGATATTGCAAACATATGGTCACTACCATGGAAATAGGTTTATGATTTAATCTTTGTGATGTTGGAGATGCATTTGATGCTTATATCTACCAAGGATCTCTTGGATTCATTATTTACATATGCACAACTTAGCTTGATATTCATTTTTGTCTGTCAGATGAACAAGTTTTATGCATTGCCTAGGTTTTAAGAATTGGTGAGTCATTAAGCGCATCTTTCGTGACTAGATTGGTACCGAACTACATGAATTCTTCTATTGGAAGGGGAATCATTATTGATAGATTTGCATGCTTTTTATGAATAAAACAGGGATGGTTTCATAGCAACTTGCGTCTCCACTAGTAGTTTTTTTCTCATGCTTGATAGATCATGCTTGATAGATGCTTGATAGATCTTGCGTGTCCACTAGTAGTTTTTTTCTCATGATAGATCATGCATATCCTAATGGAGCAAGAAGTGGGCTACTATGGCTAGGTAGAGTATAGGGTAGCTTGCAAAATGCGTCATGAATGTGTGTGGTTGATTTGCATGTTGGTCACTCTTCTACCACCACCATCTTTACTAGTAGTCAAAGTGCATTTGCACTTGTGAGAAACCATATGTTTCATGCTCGCACAATGCATATTGAGGTGCACTTTCATTATGTGAAGGAGAGCCTCTCTCTTGGAGAGATATGCATGGCGTTTATGCCCAAGCATAATCATGTTGCACGCATTTTTGCAAGAGCTTTGCGTAAGAGGTAGTTTGAAGGTTTTTGCAATGCTTTGCACTTAATTCGTTTTTTATTCATTTTTTTCCACATATCTTAGCACTTCCTTATACATGAGTTCCAATTCCTTGTGCAATACATCACTCCAAAGGGGGATTTGTTAATATGTTTCAATGTGATGTGTGCGTACACACTTGGGATCATCTTGATATTTTTTTTCGTGTTTAGAGGTTTCTCCCATTGTTTTGTATATACATATATAATCCTAATGGGTCACTTATCTTTTTACATTCATTTGTTAATACATTGATTCTTCTATTTTTCTCGAAGGATCTTCTTATTCTTTCTTGTGCTATAGTTCTGCTTCCAAAGAACTTGAACTCTAATAGGTTCTAGAGTTTACAACATTGGTTTTAAAGCCCACCTTTCATTGAGACCTTGCATAATTCACCATATTCGTCTTCAAGCTCTCAATGATATTTTTCTTTGTAATCATCTCGATGATGACATGAACATGTTATCATGCCATTTTCTTGAAACACTTCAGGCACCCATACTTCATTTTCCACATTCTTTTACATCTTTCATGTGGCTCTTTGCACTCTCCAAGGCATTTTCATGTATGTTGTGCAAAATGAGAACAAATTGTGTTGCTTTTACAACAAGAAAATCATGATTTGAAGGTTGGTCTCTTAACTAGGAGGGCAGTTGGCTATCGAAGGTGCCCATCATTTTTTTTTTAACGTAAAGGGAGTTCGGCAATGCCTACTCTCCCTGACTTTAATTAAATAAAAGAAGAATACAAGTGAATAGGACTAGTGCCCTCGGGACCCCCCAAGTCCCACAATGCAGGGGCACCACAAACATGTCAGGAAGTCATACGTTCATGTAAGACCATACAAAGCTTACATGGAGTTATAGAGGAGGTTGATAAACCTTTCATCCCCATCATGCGAGGCCCACTCGGTTTTAAGCTTATTGTTGACATATTGTAGCTCTTTGTTATGTCTGAAGGGAGGAGGGGGGGGTTCTTATAGTTAGCAATTCTTTTGCCGAGAAGGAATAGGGACTTCTCGATCGACCACTCCTTGGGGGTATTGCCAAAGTTGTGACTGCATCTTTCTCACCAAATTTTCCAAAGGATCTCTCCCCTGATCGCATTCCACAATGCCGTAGAGCATCTAATTGCTTCACCAATGAGGGCTTGCTTCCAATTCATTTGTTCTTGGAGCCCCAGAGAACAACCAAGGACCCTCCATAGTCGAAGGGATTTAGGGCAAGCAAAGAACAGGTGACCAATATCCTCTTTGCTATAGCAACATCACTTGCACTAGGGCTGAACACCACAGATCTTGTTAGCTTTTGCATTGGTCCATATTTCACGGTGTAAAATTTGCCATAGGAGGACCGACTTTTTGTTTTCATTGAGAGGGTGCCAAATAGACATACATTTCATCTACCATCGAAGTCGCGTCCAGTTGAGACATCATTTCTTGTTGAGACTGATGTGAATGTTGTTAGGAGCTTCGACATATGGAAGCTTAGTGAGGCGATTACCATTATACCATTTAAGGCCCTCTAGCTCCGGAGCGTCATGTCCCAGAAGGAGTCAGATTATCTACTGAATAAAATATTCCATTCCTCGTACGTGACTGCAGCACTAGGGTCAAGGTCCTCAAAGTCCACCCATCTATTCATGTCCTATTTCGAGAGGTGTTTCCATTGTTTGAATCCCTTATTCTAGAGTCTCTTGGCACTTAAGACATTCCAAGGCTCCACGTTTCTCATGCCTTGGATCAGGAACCAAATATAGTCATTTTGTCTTATACCTTCATCCCACTTCCAATCTTCACTGATTTTGATGTGAGGTTTGAATCTATTCCAACTCGTCCACAAGGATCGAACTAGGAGCGATCCTTTGGGTGAGACCAAAAACGGAGAGAATAAGAGAGTGAGGATGTAGGTGCCCATCAAATTTGCTTGTGATGCAATTTTAATAAGTTAATATTAATCAGTGCAGAAGAGAGCACCCAACAAATGTGATCACCAATATAACTGCACATGTTCTTTGAAACAGGATTAGGATCTGCATAGATGCCAGTCCACCCACATGGGCACAAGGGTGCAAGAGAGGAGCAATATTTCAGCTCTCTTCTCCTACTCCTAAGTTTCAAGACATTTTTTTTCTTTCCTGTGCTTCCTTTGGAGCACACGTACACATTAAGTAGATGTTGATTGTCTACTCCATGTAGTTTCACCCATCTTCCTTGTTGGGCCCTGTTCATTCCTTCACATCTACTCTCTTCTCTTATAGATGAGCCTAAGATCACGAAATTGGATACACACCAAGGTAGAAGAAATAAAACAGCAGCCCATGTATAGCTCTTTGAATATCTTTCTCAAAGCTATGCTTTTCAAAGCTCCTTTGTTCCCCTTTTCTTTTCTTTGGAGATGCACCTAAAGTGAAGATCTATACAAAGAGAACAATCAAGATAGACAAGGTTAATTTGAGATTATTAGTTTGTTCTTTAATAAAGCATCAAAGGAAAAGAAGGATTACGACCATGTATGCGGCATTTCTTCATGTGCAAGAAAGAAGCATAAGGACTAGAATGAGAGCAAGGTGTTTCTTTTGGGTTCTCGCATAAAGAAACATGGTAGAAGAACAAGGAAATGAGAATCATGCAAAGGACGGATGTAAAATGAAGAAGGAATACTAAAAGGAGAAGGAGAATGTTTTTCCTACTATTTTGTGATCGAGTTCTCAAGCTTATTTTAAGGCTTAAAGCTCCCTTTACGCACAAGATGCAACCAAGTGAATTCTCATTGAGAAAGATTAATGTAAGTTCCATTTCTTTCTCTCTTTTGATTTATGACATGATTATTCCATATGAAGGTGCTCTATTTCATGCATTGAAAGAGGATGCTAGATAACTTGAGTTTGAATATTTAAGAAAAGTTCATTTTAGAAACAATTTCCAAATCATGGGAGACGGCGATTTTGTTTCATCAAATTAAGGTATCAAACCCATTGATTTTTTTTTACTCTTGACCTGATCCATTCTTTGGAGTTTCTACTACAGAAAGGCAGATTCAAAATTGAGCATCTACCTCCAAGTTGTGTTTGGGGAGCATATAGGTAGCCACATCAAATAGTGATTCAAATCGATGATCACCTAGTAACTAGTCAACTTCAAATGCATGTTACTCTTTGCTTTAATGTTTGGTTTTTTTATGATCTATAGCCTTTTGGAAAACTATACTTATTAAATAGCAAATGATGTAAAGGTCCCTAGAAATGGAGAAGGTCTAATAATTTTGGGAAGAGAATTTAGTCCTCATAATCAGCTCTTGATACATACAAAATGAATTTGGCGACTTCTTTTGAGATCTTTTTGTTGATATATTCTCGTAGTGATGTGGGTGAACACTCTTAGCATTAGCATCTTTAGTGCTAAAGTGTAATGGATTTAAATTAGAGCTCTTGGATGCAAATCCCATAGCTGGTATGGATATATTTTCATCCGTGAGACCTGGAGGACCTTCTAGGAGAATCTCGCTCGATTTTATATGAATGAAGTGAATCATTACACCTTGCATGTGCATACTCTAGAAGACTAAGGCACTCCTCCCATTGCGGTTACACGTGCACAAGTTATGCTTACACATGCATATGTAAGCTAGAATTAGCTCGAATGCGTAGTTTCAATTGAGAAGCTATATAAGGGCTGCTTGGGATGAGAGTTCATGTTCATATCTCGTATGGTGTAAGATTCTTACGACAGTTTCGATTCTTACTTAAAAAAAAAAAAAAAAAAAAAAAACTTGATCTATAAGACTCACAGTACACATGCACGTCCTAGACTAGTTTTGTTGAATGAAAAATGATACTAAAGCTTCAGAAGTCAAGGCATCTACAAAGCATCTCATTACCAATCAAAGAGTAGAATCGAAGCATTGATAAGCATGATGTAGCCATTAAGACGAGTTTGTACAATTGATTTAGTAGAAAAACGTATCTACAAAAGCCAAGGTTCCTTCAAGTCTTTCATTTTTGTGATGGAAATCTGCATAAACCTGCCTTCATTTATATGCTCACTCTCCTCTTCTTTTTGTATGTAAGAAAAGGCCGCCTCATTTCACTTCTCAGATAGTGTGAGAAGAGTATCCAAGCATCCTTTGCTACTTTGCATGCGTGAATATAAGGGATAATGCAATGCTTGACAAATAGAAATCAGCATATGTGCTTATGCATTTCTACCATCCCATTGAAGCGCTCTCTATTACCTAGGAGATGTTTATGGTGTGAGTCACATAATCAAAATTGTAGCTCGAATAGGAATTAAAACAAACCTACAACATCCTCAATAGCACCTCCATTAATTTTCTTTTTAACATGTTTAGCTATGATAGGATGTAATTGAATGCCCTTTAGTATATTCTAGAATATTCCCCTTGCAACGAATATATGACGCCTCATGTATCCCCATAATGAACAGTTGGAGTCATCGAAGTTACCCTCAACATCCAACATGTGAAACATATCTGTTTTCAATCATGATGAGCAACTTTATCCTCGTACCAAAAATGGTTCAAAATACCTGGAACACCTATTTGACACAAAAGGATGAAATAACATGCGCATCACTATGATGGTGCGCTTAAAGGCCAAATCACTTCTCTCATTGTAAACTTATCTTCTAGGATACTTGTTTTGAAGTATAGACCACTGTGACTTTGCTCATAAATTTCCATAGGAATTTAAGTAGCGAGGGCGGTGTGTCAACTACATGGCTCAAGAAGCAATGACCTGAAGTAATACCTTTTATTAGAGTTTAGCCCTTCGGAATGCACAAAAAGGACACAAGGAAGAAGAAGAAGCAGCTTACGAGCACAACACAAAGTGTATTACTAAGTGTAAAATATACGGAGATGAGAGTAGTCGTTTAGGGCCATGAGGGTATATACAAGGATATGGAGAAAAAAGTCATGGATTTAAAAGAGTTCTCTACAGGATATGCTGAAATAAAAAGAACATTACCTCTTCACGCAGCCACAAAGACCTCCCTTCAATAGCTTCGTAAAGTCTTTTAGTTATGAGAAGGTCGAAGTTGAGTGTGTGAGTGTGTATTTTCAACTCATTGTACTCTCATGAAACAATGTCCCAAATGATTGAATGGAAGTCCAACTCGATAATTCATGTTGGGAATCATTTGCGGTCCATAGAAGAAAAATTTCCAAAAAAGAATCTGCAACGTATGCTTGCACATCCATATTAGATTGGGGACCACGAAAAATAACACGAGAGGTCCCAACTAGGCAGAACGTTTTCAAAAGGTCGCACAGAAATTTTCATGGCACGATTGCACATGTGACTGCATGTACGTAAAGCATGAGTTCAATCTTTCTTGTTTTAAAAGACAGCTGTGATTATGAAAGTTGGTTGGGGGGCCGGTCGTAAGTTTCAACAAGAATATCTAAACAATCCATTCGCTAACACCTCAAGCATCTCTCTCTCTCTCTCTCTCTCTCTCTCTCTCTCTCTCTCTCTCTCTCTCTCTCTCTCTCTCTCTCCCTCCGTGTGTGTGTGTTTGTGATGGATGCGGCTCCTACAGAATCATTATTTTCCTAATAATGGCCAGCAGTTATCCTTTGCACTCTAGCATGATGATATCGGCCAGTGTGTCAACTTTTTCTCTCCTCCTTGCTTTTTTTCTAGGCTCTTCATCTTGCTTTTTTTTTTTTTTGTTTTTTGTATTTTGAGAACAAAAAACTCTTTCAGAGAAGAACTCTGTTAGTGGAAGAGAGGTATGGTTATCCTGTTCATGGTGTGAGAAAGGGACAGAGAAAGAAATGGATGTTCCATTTTCAATAAAGCCAAGACAAAAAGGAAAAGAAGACAAAAATGTCATCATCTTTCTCATATTATATTGGGTCATAGAGAATATATCTCCCTAGTGAAAAGAAATCATGAATCTATCATAGAGAATGTTCATTGAAGATTTTCGAATCCAAACATTGGATTCCTAGAATGCATATTGAAGAACTATATATCACTTTGTTCCAAGTAAAGACTTTGTTTCACTACTAATAATGAAGACAACATGGATAGTGAAAGCTCCATCATTGGGTCGACGATCCCGGAAACGATGCCGAGCACAGAGCCCAATTCTCCCCGGCGGGGGGCATCCCGCAAAGGAAAACAGCCTTTGGAGTTACCCTGGAAAAGCCCTCATAAGAACCGATTTCTAAGTCGGGATCAGATCCCAGCGAAAAAGAAAGATGAAGCCAAAAGAAGAAAAGACAAGGCTCCCTCCCGCAAAGAGGGATCAATACATAAATGATTGTCATCTCGCTAAATGCTAGGGGGCTAACCGACCCCTCAAGAGCGGCCATCATTGGTCAATGGCTCCGCGACATTAGCTTAAAACCAGACATTATATGCATCCAAGAGATTAAAATTGACGGAGAAGACCTTCTGAAGCGACTCAGACAGGTTTCCTCGGACCATGTGTGTCCCCTAACGGGGATTTGGAGAGACTGAACACTTGGACTTCCCTTGACTCGCTTCCCCACAAAGTGCTTATATGTGGAGACTTCAACATGGTGGAGGACCCTATGGACAGATGGATGGGCAAGGGCAGGGTCATCGACAGTCGGGAGAAAGAAACGTGGGACATGACCAAACTCCACTTGGACCTGGTCGAATTCAAAGACTCGAATGGCTTTTCCTGGTCGAATCTCCAAGCGGGCGAGGATCTGAGAAAGGCTAGACTTGATAGATGCTACATCTCTCAGAGTTTTACTCAACTGTGGGGCCACCCTTCCATCAAGCAACGTACTGACCTCACCATTTCTGATCACTACCCGATCGTTATCACCTTTCAACCTCCCAACAGGATCCACAAAGCTCCGTGGTTCCATGCCAACGCTTCCACCTTCTCTCTCCCCTCCGTCCACCAAGAGATTGCCGATGTGTGGAAGGTGGCGTTCGCCTCTGGCTTGGCCCCAGCCAAGTGCTGGAGAAGTGCGGTCGACAAGTCTCGCAAGATCATGATCAGAACTAAAAAGATGCTCGAGACAGTGCGGCGGGCTCGTAGGGAAGCGCTTTACCACAGACTCTGGCGACTCGAGGAGGAAGTGAACAAAGGAAAACACCAAGCCCAGAAAGGTCTCCGAAAAATCAGAGCAGCGTTGAGATACGAGGAAGAAATACAAAGGAAAAACCTGCAAATCTTCTTCAAGGAGTGGTGGGCTGGAAAAGCCGACAAACCCACCAAAGAGATGTGCAGTATCCTTAAAAGGAAACACAACAGAGAGACGATTCCCCTACTGCTTGACCCACATGGCAATGTATGCAACTCGGAAGAAGATAATTTTGGCATCATCGAAGGGCACTTCACGAGACTCCTGGGAACCTCCAACCCCCTCTCCCACCATAGAAGGGACTGCATGGCTGCTATTTCTAGAGTTTCCCCCCGGAGAATACCACCCAACCTCCACTCCCTGCTTCATGCCCCGATCTCTGAATCAGAAATCATTGAGGTCATTGATGCCCTCCCTTTCGGTAAAAGCCCGGGACCCGACGGACTCACTAATGAGTTTTTTAAATCCTTCAAGCTGGTGGTCGCCACCCCTCTTCGGTTGGTTTGGCAAGAAGCGCTAAAATTCGGTGCTCTTCCCTCTTGCATAAATAATGGAATTATCAAGCTGATTCACAAGAAGGGGGAAAAAAACAGAATCGAGAACTGGCGGCCAATTACGATGCTCCAAACAGGATACAAGATCCTCGCCAAAGTCATTGCCAACAGACTTGCGTGCCACCTGAGATCTTGGCTTAGTGAGGACCAAAAAGGTTTCATCAAAGGCAGGTCCATCCTGGAAACCATTATGGATATTTGGGAAGGTATTCAATTTGCAAATGAGTCTAATCAAGATGTGGTCTTCCTCAAGATCGACTTTGACAAAGCTTACGATAGGCTAGAATGGGACTATGTTCTGCAGTCGCTCCAAGACCTCGGATGTAGTCAGAAATTCACCAAGATGATCGCGACCCTTCTCGGCAACGCAACGACCCAAATTAACGTTAACGGCAAACTTTCGAAGGCGATCCATCTTAAAAGATCTATTAGGCAAGGGTGCCCCCTTGCCCCCCTTCTCTTTGCCATCGCCACTGAGGGGCTGAGCAGACTTGTGGCTCATCATGTGGAGGCTGGCAATATCAAAGGCCTCCAGCTACCCCACGACCACAGTCAAATCATCATGAGACTTTTTGCCGACGATATGAACGCGCTCGTTCACAATGATAATACCAGCCTGGAGACTTTCTGGAGGTGCCTTCATACCTTTTGTGAGGCCTCTGGATCCAAAATCAACCACAACAAGACCGCCTTTAGGGCCATTGTGGGACACCAACCTGGCCCTCTCATTGATCATGGCTGCCAAATCATTCCGCAGGGCCAAATCTTTCGGCTGCTAGGAATCCCCTTGGGGTTTGGCGTCTCTATGGAGCAGCGATGGAACTGGGTGCTGGCCAAACTTGAAAACAAGCTCAATTACTGGAGAGGCATGCAAATCAATCTCGCTGGACGGGCGATGGTTATCAACACGTTCCTCCTCTCGTCTACCATCTATTTCCTTTCTTGCTGGAGACCGAATGAGCAAGGCCTGTCCAAACTGAATAGCATCTGCAGAAACTTTCTCTGGACGGGTGATCATAACAGAAGGGGGGTGCCTAAAATCAAATGGGCCATCTGCACCAGCCCTAGAGATAGCGGGGGGCTTGGCATCCTAGATATTGGGTGTATGGCTAACAAACTGGCAGCCAAATGGATGATTAAAGCTTGGTGTAATAGGGAGGCCTCGTGGGCCAAGCTGATCTTCAGAAACAAAAATGAGTTGGCCCTCACGGGGTCCCCGAACTGGAAAAACCTTGACATCATGACACTGCTATTCTCCCCGATACCTGTCTTCCCGAAAGGCTCCAACCTAGTCTGCTCTCTTTGGAAGGGCTGGAATAAAGTCAAAAGCTTCACAAGAATTAGTGAGGACTGGAAGTGGGCGGCCGGAATCAGACAAAACGATTCTATCTGGTTTCCGATTCATGGCATCAGGAGTGTGGAGCCGTGGAACACTCATAATGCCAAGAAGTTATGGAACAAAGGATTCAAAAAATGGAAACACCTCTGGAAACATGACACCAACAGCTGGATCAGCTACGAGGATATCGACCCTCGCATAAACATCTCCTACGAAGAATGGAACACCTTGCAAAGCAGATGCCTCGCTTGGGATCGTCACAAAACCCGCCTTCTCATGGGACATGATGCTCCGAACGCGCGTGGTCTCAAATGGCACAATGGAAATAGCCTACTCAAAATCCCGAACATCAAAGAAACGACTGACCTCCAGATCAGCCTCAACAAGAAGTGGTGCCTGTCCTGGACGCGGCTTCGGTGGGACATGAAATTCATGGGTATCTGGCACGCACTTATAGAGATTAAGAAGTCTGTTCTCTTATGGAAAATTCTTCATCGAGGAATTTGGACTAACCATAAGGCAAACAAAATTTGTGGGATCCCTCCGTGGTGCAAGCGCTGCCACCGTGCAATTGAAGATGTCCCACACATCTTCCTTACTTGCCCCAACTCCTACAGAATATGGCAGACGGTTGGACTGAAAATCAGAGTTCAGAAACAGCTTAGTTGGAAACAAGTCCTTCTGGGAGAAGCGATTGGATGCTCTGCGGCTCTATGGAACGCAATCAGAGGGGAAGTCCTGTGGAAAATTTGGCGGGAGCGGTGTGCTCTCAACTTCGGCGACCCTCCCAGGGAGTGGTCGATTGAAAAATCTCTTTTCCTCCTTGGCAAAAGGATTGTCAACAGTAAGAAATCCCCCCCCTTCAGGCACCATCAAGTCCTCCTTTTGATCAACAACAAGCTCAAACCCAAGTGGGTCCCGCATGAGGGCGACGAGAGGGTGATCAACCTTCTTTGTAATGCAACCTAGGAATCAGCCTAGCTTCCCCTGCTTTGTGGGATTTGGGGGGTCCCGTGGGCACTAGTCCCCTTCTTTTGTACCTTTGTTTCTTAATTTAATTCAAGTCCGGGAGAGTAGGCTATTGCCGAACTTCCTTTATATTAAAAAAAAAAGTAAAGACTTGCTCGTAGTATTTGAAAGCAAGCAGATGTTTTTCAAACTTTTTTATACACAATATGGCACGTGTTAAAGGAACTAGTTGTGTCTTTTTTAGGTGGTTGAGAAAAGAGAAACGCCTTATTCATAAAAAAGGTAGTCTGGAAAAGAAATCAATGTAGTTGGCTTCCTAATAAAGCCAACTAGATGGGAATGGAGAACTAGGAACAAAGGACATAAAAGTTACTACTTTATAGCGGAAATAGATCAACAATTATCATATACAGTTTAGAAGAAAAATGGATGATTAAGGCTTGGAGGAATGGGAATACCTCATGGGCTAAGCTGATTTCTAGAGAGAAAGATTATGTTGATCTCACGGATCATTTTGGTTGGAAAGGCCTCGGCTTACTCAGATTTTTGTTTTCTCCCTTCCTAGTTATGCTCAGAGGGTTTAAGCGTATGTGCCCTTTGTGGATGGGTTGCAACAAGATGAATCCTTTCTATACAGTCATTAACAATTGGAAATGGGCGTTGGGCATTATGAAAAATGTCTTTACCTAGTTCCCAATCATACAAATTAAGCAAGTTGAAATAGAGATTCTATGATGAGTGAACAAGTTATCGAACAAAGAGTTCTATATGTGGAAAGACCTCCCATACCAAGATAGAAGACACTAAGTTATATTTGGAGACATCAACCTGGTTGAAAGAGTTGAATTGGAAGACTGACACACCTCCTTCTCAGAGAAGATATATCAAGGCTAGAAGCACTGAGATGGCTGAATGGTAACACAATGCAAAAGGTTCAGGGATTGAACAAAAACTTGGACTATCGTCACTCATTAATACGAAGTGGTGTGATGAGTGGTCTTGCCTATGATGATGTTTTATATTAAATAAGATAAACTTGGACTATCTTCACTCATTAATACGAAGTGGTGTGATGAGTGGTCTTGCCTTTGATGATGTTTTATATTAAAGAAGCTATTCCTGTTACTGTAAAAAAAAACAGTCATCCTAATGTGGCAAATTATCTACAAAGCGATTTGGACCAATTTCAAGGCCAGCAAAGTTTGTGGGGCATCCTCATTGTGTAGATGATTCAATAATGGTAGAAAAGACCTTGGGCACGTGTTCTTCTCCTTTCCTAAGTGACTTCTTCTATGAGAAACCTTTCCTAAGTGACTTCTACCACAAACCATTAGACAAGTGCTTTTTCTAAAGAGTCATGTGAACTAGAAACAATGGTTAAGTGGGCAGCGATCCAATGATCCTCCACATTGTGGAATGCCATTAGGAGTGAAGCTCTTTGGAGAACTTAGAAAGAAATAAGTGTGCTTAAAACTTCCTAGGGACTGGTTGATTGAAAACTCCCTTAGTTGCTTAGAGATAAAAATGTGTAACTACAGGAGGTCCTAGGCCTTTAGACACCATAAGATGTTTCTTTTGGAGAACAATGGGATAAAAATAAAGTGGGACCTCCATGTGCGGGATGATAAGGTTTTAAACCTTCTTTGTAATTCTCCCTAAATTTCTTGTAAACTTTCCTTGTTCATAACTTAAAGCTTTTGGGGAGAAAAGAACAATTGAATTGTATTGTATGCACATGATTGAAACAAAAATGGAGAAGCTTGGAGAGCCTTGGAAAGTTGAGTTGTCAAGTGGTGAAGTTGGTCTAGCAAACCAACATAGGAGTATCCTAGCTCTTCTGATATATAAAGAAGACCTTGTAGGCTTGTAGTTACTGCACTAAAAGCCAATAGGTACTTTGGAACATCAACAAGAACAAGTTGATGCAAAATACATAACTTGCACCTTGACTAGCTCACAAAAACCTTCTAAAAATGTATGGAAGTTATGACTTCCAACCCTGAGAATAACAAGCACAATTACAAATCAAAACATTCCTCTTAAGGGAGTTCCATACATAGGGTTGTCTTGCTAAAACGCATATAATCCCTAATTTATATCAATTAATGAAGGATCAATCACCTTAACACTGATTGGAGGTCATTCGGATTTTTCAGGGATGTGGAGACAATGACCCCTAGACTGTAGAATTGAGATTTATCTCAAACTACTGAACAAAGAGACTTGAAAATTTTTATCCATAACCTAGCAAATTATTCATTTCCAAAGAATTCTTTAACACTTGATTTAAATCTCTGCAGAGAAAGCAGCAATCTCTGCAAGTTAACTAATTCAAAGGAAGAAGGAACACAGAATAGGAGTGGCACCAAACAATGCTTAAAGAGTATATGTATTGCTTCAAATCAATACTTTAAGTAATCTAGAAATATTTTGGAGGCTTTATATAGACTCTTGAGGATATGAACACACCTTTTCTTCATGAATTTGAATTTGAAATTAGGCGGGTTTGGTAGTTTAGATTGATTGGAATCTTTTCCTACAATCTAGGGAAAGCGAAAGTGGAAGTTTTATCTACTTCTTGATTGATTGATTGAGAATCATTAAAAGTGCTTCTGTTAAGCCACTTTTAATCTCGTTTCGGGTTCTTGGGATGGACAGGGGTCTAACACTGCAGAGGCCCTTTATTTAATTTTCCCAATTTAACATTCGAATGAACAATTAACTATCTTCCGACTCAATGATTATCACTACGCAGTACGTCTATGGAAACGAATCAACAACTACAAATTCGCATAGACTGTTAATGTTAAATGTAGTGTTACTGTGTTTAATGATTAACCACTGAGAACTTAAGAAACAAAACGTAGTACTCAGACTTCGGTGAATCTACAACACAACAGCTCCAGCGCGGTCGCCCAGACAGAAAGTTTGGCGATCCTCTCCTCTGTGCTGAATGCCGTGCTTGCCTTTTCATTAATCAATAGAAAGTTTCATCTGTTCGCTATGCCTTTTCGGTGCATGCAAATATGAAAAATAAAATTACATATCCATTTTGGCCGGCCAATACTGGCACGCACGGTGGACTTGAACCCAAAACGGAAAATTTCAATCAAGGCTCATCAATAATGCCTTGGGTATACAAAGTTCTGGCTACTTTAAATGTTCGCCTAATTTTCTATTTTAAAGAGTCTAATATGTCTTTCAAAATAGCTGGTTCTATAAGGTGGGCATCAGTTCTAACAAAAGTGGCAGCAATAACTTGAGTCATGAGTGATTCTGTTTGTTTCTGCAAAAGGGCTTCCTGTAAGTAGAAGTCATTAGCAATAGCAGCGTCTCTTCTCAGCTTCATCTCTGCGATTAGTGCATCAATTCTAGAAAGCCTATCAGCCTGAGCGCCTAATTGTTTCTCTCGTCTTTCGAGCTCCTCAGTTTGAAACTGCATTGTTTTATAATAGGCGTCTTTCTCTCGTTTAAGCACTTCTATTTCTTTCTTCAATTGTATAGTCTGACCAACTTCTGATTCCAACTCATGACTTTTCAGAAAAAGTTCTATGGACACTTTCTTCAAATCTTCAGTATTCTGCATAGCCAAGTCAGCCATTTCTTGTCCTTTCTATTCTACCAAAGCAAGGTCCGCGCGTGTTTCATCCAGCAGATTGCCGAGAGCAACTCGAGCGTCTTCCTTATCCTGTACCAGTTGTTCCAATTGAGATATTTCTTCCTCATGAGCAGTAAGAAGGACAGTCTTTTCCTACATTTCAGCAATTGCAGCATCCTGTTGAGCAATCAGATTGTCCCTTTCTGCTAATTGCTCTTGAAGTTGCTATAGCTGAATCTGCAAAGCATGATTTTCGGCTTTGACTGCAAGTGCCTCTTCTTGGAGCGGAGCAATGTGTGCTTCAAGCAAATCAACTTTACGCTGCAACTCTTGCTGAATATTCTGAGTTGCTAGCTTCATCTCGAAGGGTAATTGCTGGGAAAATATAAGAAGATGGCCCATAGACTCCAATTCGGTGAACATAACTGCTGAGGGAGGAAGAGAAGGAGGAGGTTGTGATGAGGAGGTCGAAAGCAGATGAGGGGAGGGTGGTGGAGAGTAATCGGGAGAAGATAACTAATGGGTGGATGTCTCGTGGATGGCATTGGAGAGTGCACCAGGAAGAACTTCAACAGGCACAGAACTGGTAGTTGGCGGAGGAAGAGGGAGAAGGGTGTTCGGCACCAAAATTATTCTGGTCTCGGTCTAATTTTCTTCCACAGCAGCTTCAGTAACAGCCTCAGCAGTGCTAGTCACTTCCTTGATTGCATTTGCTTCGACAATGACTGCATCTGCTTGGACCGTGACTGCTTTTGCTAGGACGTCCCTGGTTGGTGATGAAGGAGGTTGACAATCCGTACCCCCAGTAGCTTCTGCTATCTCCTTTATAGCCTCAGCATCCAATTGATGAGATTCAGCCCGCGATGATACTTCATCTACATCTTCCATGAGCATATCTTGATCAGGCTGCTTGAGAGAAGAAGATGGAACGGAGGACTCTACTTGTAAGGAGGTGGCGCTGTCATGGAAGACATCAGCTTCTTGACCTGCATTGGAGCCTTGTACCTGACTTTCGGATGGACTAATCCTTCTGCATTTGTGTTGGAAGAACTGAAGCAAATCTTCATCGTCATCATCTTCAATCAATTGAGTAGATTCTTCATGTTGCAACATGGTAGTCGGAGGTGGTTGGGCGGCTTGGAGCACCGAAAAGAGGAAGGTTAGGAGATGAGCTAAACAAGTTCGAGGGATGTCGTTCTTGGCAATTTTTTACCTATTAGTATTATTTAATCGACATATATAGAATGGTATATGACTCCTCCATGTGTCCTCTTGACCAATAGTGAAGGATCTGATTTTGCTAAAAATGAAACCATTATCCTACAAATACATCACAAGCCTATGATTCTAAGCTCTTTCAACTTGCTTTCCCCCATATAAGGCTTTTCTTAACCTACATACATCTTCAAAAAATGTCAAATCTTCAAACCTAGGGGGTTGAGACATATACATCTTTAGATATCCATGCATTCAAAAATGCATTCTTCATGTCCATTTGATATATCCTATAATTCTTCGTAGTCATAATGCTCATAAGCACTCTACTTGTTGGCATCTTTTCCATAGGTGAGAAGGTCTCCACATAGTCAATTCCTTGGGTATGAGCACATCCTTTAGCCACAAGTATAGCTTTATACATGTTAAGGGTTCATCAAATTTCTTCTTCTTCTTTAATATCCATCTCGATCGGATAATGTTCATCGTTCGAGCCTCGAGCATGAATTCCCAAGTGTGATTCTCGTGCAAGGCTTCAAATTCTTCTTTCATAGCATTAATACACTTTGGTTTCTTCTTTTCCTCTCCATAAGATAAAGATCTTCAAAGTTTAAGTCATTTGCTAAATAGATTGTTTACTCATTAGTGATGTATCATTGATGTATGATAGCCATACCTCGCTAGATTCTTCTTCTCTCTTGTAGATCTGCTAATGCTTTGTTGAGATGATTCTACAACATCCCTCAAAATGTTTATCTTGTCCTTGATCTTGGAGTTACATGAATCGATTTTCTTTGTAGGAGTCTTCTAATCATCTTTAGAATCACTTGATACTTCAACTTTGCATGTACTCTTGCTTGAAAGTGTTGGAAAGTCTTCTTCTAGGTCATATGGTAGCTTGATCTTCCTACAATAATCTTCAAACCATGATTTTTTCTCATTAAACACAACATCTTGAATAAAAATAAAATTTTGATGCTAGGATTATATAGGCTATAACCTTTTTTATTTAGCTTGTGGCCTAAATAGATGCACTTCTCTACTTTAGGGCCTAATTCACATGTGATTTGAAGCTTCATAAGGGGTCCAAGCTTTCTCTTCTTCAATTCAATGCTTCATAATGCTCCATAACTATTGAAACATCAAGCTTACACTATGCTTGAGGTGGATTTGATCTACATCAAGAAGTATCGCTTGGTTTACGATAAAAGAATATTCGTTGGAGAGTTCTTTTACCTATGCTCATTTATTGTATTTTTTTAAGAGATTTTTTATGGTTCATTTACCATTGTAAAAGCCCTAAGATTTACACATGTAAAAGTAGAAAACGAGAGACCAAATCCCACGAATTTGTGATGGTTGAGTTGTAATCAATCAAGCAATTAATCACCTAGAAGTAGATCAAACTAGATCTTCACTTTTTCCTAGATTGTACAAAATCGAATTGATTCCCTCCAACAAGCATTCCCACCTTCAATTGAATTCAGAATCCACTTGTAGAAGTTTTGGAACACTCCTAGAGTCTATATAAAGACTTCAAATCACTTGTATAATACATGGAAGCAATATACATACACTTGTGACTATTTTGCATCATCTTCTTCACCAACAGCAATCTTGTAGAGGTTGTTGCTCTCTCTCCAAAGTTCCAAATTTGATGCACGATAGCTCATTGGAAAGGTATTAGTGTCTAGTTTATGCATCTTTATTTTCCTAGAATTTGATGAAGTAGATTGGGATAAATATTAGTTCTCCTATCTCCGGTTCAATCTCTATGTGTTCCTGAAAAATAGGAGGTACTGCCGTTGAGTGTGTGATTCATTCCTATAGCATATTTTGCTTATTTCTTATATTTTTGTGCATTATATACACTCAACACTATTTTTTTCACTCCCATAAAAGGATTTTTTTCTAATTGTAATCAAGTTGGTCGCTATGGGCATTTGATAGTAACGTTTTTTTAGTTAGTTGACGTGCGAACATATCTGTTTTGTATCGACTCTTTCTCCTTGATGCTCCAAAGTACATAGTGCATTTCTTTGCACTTATCACATGGTTATAAGGTGTATTTGAGTCTCCATAACCTCAAGGGCTGGTCTTGTGCTAGTTGGCTGCACCAAACTTCATCACTTCGAAACTCACTTTTCTACCTCCTACAAGCTTCTCCAAGTTCTTTCAGTGGTATCAAAGCTAGATGAAGATGGGTGATGGCTTTTCCTCAATCATCGAGAAGCTTGATCAACACAACTAGGCAGCTTGGCAAATGAGAATGGAGGCCTATTTACAAGGTAGAAAAATTTATGGAATTGTAGTAAGTGATGAAGCTATGCCTATTCCAAGATCCAAAGGAGGACCTACACAAGAGGAGACAGATAAGCTCACACTTTGGTGTGCAAGGGATGCTCAAGCAAGGTCGTACATACTAAACTCTATCTCTAACTTTCTTTTACCACATATTAGAGGATGCAAGACATCTTAAGAGACTTGGGATGCCCTCAAGAATTTCTTTTCTGCTAGTACCAAAACAAGAAAGAATTATCTTTGGAACGAATTCAACCAAATGAACAAGACACCTAAACAAACCATCATAGAGTTAGGATCAATTAGCAACCATTGAAGAGCTGATTGAAGAAGAGGCTATCATGAGGCAAATTCTCAATGGCATTCGAAGCGATAAGCAATGGAAATCCTTCACGATGGCTTATGATGTCATGATGGATGTGCAGACTCCAGACTTCAACATCTTTCTTCGACAACTCTTCAATCAAGAGGCCAACAATAGCATAAAGGAAGGTAACTCATATCATGGTAATTCAACTAGTGCTCTATATGAAGATAAGAAGAATAAAAAGCAGAAAGGCAAGAAGAAGGAAGAAGATGAAGAAGAGACTTCCCAAGCCAACTTCACACGCAAGAGCAAGTGGAAAGGGAAGAAGAAAGGACCAAAGCAAGACAAAGCCAAAGGTTACAATGTTCAACCTTGTGGCATATGTGATAAGACCAACCACACCACTCAAAATTGTTGCTTCAATGGGAAGACCCAGAAAGGAAGTGGAAGAGGTGGATATGGCAACAATACAGACAGAGGTGGACATAGGACAAACATTCTGAGTAAGGTTCTCTATGTACCCACTATCACTAAAAACCTAGTAAGTGTAGGCCAAATAGTTGAAAGAGGTTGTAAGTTAGGTTCACTCAACATAGACCTTTCATGGAAGATCCATGTCAAGGCTTCAAGAAGATAGCCAGAGGTGAGAAGCCTGTTAGGCTCTTTACTTTTGAAGTAGGAGAAACCAAGAACATAGCTCTATTCACTTTTGGCTCTCAAACCCTAAGTGATCTTGATGTGTGGCATAAGAGACTCGCTCATGTGAATGAAAGAACCTTGAAGGATATATGCAAGGATCAAAGTGTTATAGGACTGATGAACATATCAAAGCAACACATGATCAACAGGTGTGATGCATGTTAAATTGGGAAGGCACAAAGACAACCATTCAACCACAAAGGCTACATCCACAACAACTTATTGGACTTAGTACATACAGATGTATGGGGACAAAGTCAAGAACCTTCATTGGAAGGATCAAGGTATTATGTCTCGTTTATTGATGACCATAGTAGATGGACTATTATATACTTTATCAAGAGTAAGAATGAAGTGTTTGATTGCTTCAAAAGGTATCTAGCACATGTGGAGAATCATACAGGTAGATCAGTAAAGAACCTTAGATCTAATGGAGGAGGATAATATTTCTCCAAAGAGTTTGATGAGTTCTTGCACGATAAAGGTATCAAAAGGGAAGTGACTACCAGGTACTCTTCTCAACACAACGGAATCACTGAGAGGAGAAACAAGACATTGGTTGGATCAGCCAGAACAATGCTTGAAGAGAAGAAGTTGCCACATTATCTATGGGGAGTGGCTATTTCAACTGTTGTGTACCTTGTCAATAGACTACCATCCATGATGTTTTTCACTCACTAATGCGACATTGCTGGATCGGGATTTTGCCCATTTTCCAATATTCTTCTTTAGCTTATGTTCATGTACCATCACATATAAGAGGTAAGCTACATGAAAGGGCAACAAAGGTAGTGTTTATTAGATACGATTCAACTCAGATGAGTTACATGTTCTATAATCCTTCAACCAAGCAATTCAATACAAGTAGAGATGTTGTGTTTGAAGTACACAGGTCTTTGTATGATGAAGACAAAAAAAAGGTAACTCTACCATATGATCTTGATTCTGATTCTCATCAGTTAGGAACCAAGCATGATACATAGGTCAAGGATTCAAGAAGTGATATGGATGATGACCAAGATGAAAGGGAAAAAGATTACAAGCTATGGAAGTCAAGAGGCAAAGCAAAGATGCAAGAGGTTGGAGAATGCTCCAAACAAGCCCCTAGAAGCTCAGCACGAGAGAAACCCTCAACCTATGAAGAGGCAAAGTGAAACCCTAATTGGGAAAAGGCCATGAAAGAAGAAATAGATGCATTGAAGGAGATGGACACTTGGGATTTGGTTCCAATGTTGCCAAATCAAAAGGTAATTGGTTGCAAATGATTATATAAAGTTAAAAGAAATTCAGATGGATGAGTTTGCAAGTACAAGGCAAGAGTATTTGCCAAAGTATGCTCACAAAATCATGTTATAGCCTATGAGGAAACATTCTCACTAGTTGAAAAGATGTCTACAATCAAGACATTGATAATTGTAGCTTCTGCAAGGAATTGGAGGCTCCTCCAACTTGATGTGAAAAATGCATTCTTAAATGGTTGGATAAGTGAAGAGGTATACATGTCACAACCACCAGGTTCTGAAAACAATAATCATCCATCTTATGTTTGCAGACTTAAGAAAGCATTGTATGGATTGAAACAAGCTCCTAGAGCTTGGAATTATAGGTTGATTACATAACTTCAAGATCAAGGGTTCAAACCTAGTAGCTTAGATCCTTCTCTATTCATCAAAAGGGATCACGATGAGGTTATCTATCCATGTGTATATGTAGATTATATTATTGTGACAGGTGATTATCTAAATGGCATCCATAGGATCAAGAGACACATGCAAGAGGAGTTCAAAATCAGTGTCCTAGGTGAGCTCACATATTTCCTAGGTATGCAAGTGATATACACAGATGAAGGAATGTATTTGACTTAGAGAAGATACATTCAGGATCTACTTCTCAAGTTCAAAATGGAGAACACTAAACCTGCAGGTACACCTTTGGAGATGAATCATGAACTTAGTGTTTATGAAGGTGAGAAAATTGAAGACATTAAAGAGTATCAAAGCTTGGTAGGTAGCTTGATATATGCTACTCATACAAGGGCAGCCATCTCATATGGTGTCCGAGTGCTTAGTCAATTCATGCAATCATCGAGAAGACCACAAATGGATGCAGTTAAGAGATTACTTAAGTATCTCAAAGGTACAATCAATGAAGGTATATTCTATCCGTACTCTTCAGAGTTGGATATCAAAATTTATTCATATGCAGATTGGGCAGAATTTAAGGATGATAGAAGAAGTACTTCTGGTTACTTAGCATTTGTAGGTTCGAAGCTGGTGTCATGGAGTTCCAAGAAGCAACCTACAGTTGCTTTATCCTCAACTGAAGCAGATTACAAAGGTTTGACCATAGCAACTCAAGAATCAATATGGTTAAAAGCATTCTATATAGATTTGGGACTTGGAAGTTCCAAACCTCACAAATTTGGAGATAATGTAAGTTCCATGCATCTAGAGGCAAACCCTATTTTCCATGCAAGAACCAAACACATAGAGGTTCATTACCACATCATCAGAGAGAAGCTCATGGCAAAGGAGATTGACATTTCACTTGTTCCTACTAAAAAGCAAGTAGCAGATATGATGACAAAGGCACTTGATCAAATAAAGCTTTGTAGATTCAAAGCTATGGAAGACATTCAACCTATCAGATAATGAAGACTCAACCATACTTTAGCTTGAGGGGGAGCTGTTGGAACATCAAGCTTACACTATGTTTAAGGTGGATTTGATCTACATCAAAAACTATGGATTACGGCAAAAGAATATCCGTTAGAGAGTTCTTTTACCTATGCTCATTTATTGTATTTTTTTGAGAGACTTTTGATGGTTCATTTACCATTGTAAAAGCCTTGATCTTTAAACATGTAAGGGAACCAGTCCTTACGAAACCATTGCCTTAAGGACTCAGGGGGAGGTTTTTGACCAAAGAACTGACCCATAAGACATGTTCTCTTTCGCTCTTCTTGTTTCGCCAAAACATCCTCTCTTTAAAGAGAGATGATTCAATACTTAACTCCAAAAAGCTCTAGAAAGACACCGGAGGTTTTGTTCTCCAAAGGTCAACCCACAGTACTCACCATCAACGCGTGGGAGAAGCCCACCATAACAAACGAAGCAACCGATGAACAAATAAATCTGTTATTGGACAAACTTGCCTTCACTCTCACAAAGATTCTTTCACCTTTTTTTTTCATGAAAGTTATTGAATGCCTTGGGAGAACTTGCGCTTGGAGAGGCATTCATTTTCTTTCTTTTTTTCTTTTCCTTTTTTTTATTTTAGAAAGAAAGAGGAAAGAACAAAGCGGAAAAGAAAAAGGAACAAATGAAAAATAAAAACTAAAAAAACCAAAAGGGACCACCTATTTTCTTTTAAAAACTTTGACTCTCTTAAACACTTTGAGTTTCGAATTAACCGTTTGAGATTTCACTAAATTATTTGTTACAATTTTTAAAGTAAAAACCAAAACCTCAAAAAACCGCTTGAGATTTCACTAAATATTTTATTATTTAAAAAAAATACCAAAAGCTAGACACGGGATGAGGACGAGAGAGCAGCATGATGAAAAGGCTCGTACAGAGCTCTATGGCCAACCTCAATTGGGGGCCGATCTAAGCAAAGCGAGATTGGATAGATGTTGTGCCTCGCAAAACACATAAGCAGCCACTTTGGGACCCCTCTTTCTGCGTTTACGGAGGTATTGCTATATCAAATCATTTTCAAATAGTGATTTCCTTCGATTAGAACTTGAAGGGGAAGAAGGTTCCTTGTTTAGGGTCAGTTCACACTAAGCGGCACACTTGTGCTGAGTGATATTGAGCTCCACCATCTTCTGTTCACACAGAGCAATGGTTGTGCTCAATAAGTAAACTGAATCTATATATTTATCGGTTGAGTGTTAAAGATAACCAATGAAAATCTATTGTCTGTTCGGTACATTGTTGTTCCAAGGGGGGGAGGTAGGCTCATTCTCTGGTGGACTCGGACACTATATTCTTTTCATGAACCAATTGGACATGTCCACCTGACAGCACAAAGTGTGCCGCCAGCCTCTGTGAACTCAACCTTATACATGGATCATTCGGTACTCTCGCTTTGGTAAAGCTCACCTACGAAACGAGAAAGCAGCTCTAGTCTTTTCAAAATCAGTCCTCAACAACAAGGTGTTGCATTGATGATATCAAGAATTCGGAAGGTTCAAAGACAACGTATGTACAAATGGCTTTCTTATCCAAAATAGAAATGAATAAAGGCAAATTGCACCTTGAGAAGGTCCTTTTCAAAACAGGGGCAAGTTCCTTAGGAGAATAAAGCTCCTTCTATATTTTACTAGAAGAAAGCTCTTTACGAGAAGATATGAAGATGAAATTACGAGAAGAAAGCTCCTTCTATATTTTAAAGAATGATCACCTAATGAAGCACACAAACTGAGAAAGCATATGTGCAAACTATTGAAAAAAAAAAAGAACACAAACTGAGAAAGCATATGTGCAAACTATTGAAAAAAAAGAACAGGAAAAAGAGTTTCTCTTGAGAATGATCCATAAAAGAGGTGTTGAATGTGCTTTTGAGGAGCAAAACAAGTATTTCATTGTGACCCACTTCAATGACTTGCTTGGGGCTTCTTCATTAGTGAGTGCCTATCTTAAATCTCCAAAATCAAAATAAAAAACATTCGAGAAGATGTTCCTCGTAAGTTTGATAGCCCTCTAATCTACTCTGAGATCAAAGAGGGTCTTGGCACCCTCCCTAAAGGAAAAAGCCAAGATTGGATAGGCTTACCTGCTAATTTTTCAAGTCTCTAAATGACTCATTTCAGGTCCCATTAGGATGGTGATGGGTGAAGTCATTAGCTTCAAGACCCTCTCCTAATGCAAGAGATAAGAATATTGAAGATAAGAAGAAAGGACCTCCTGTTCACTCTCCATTGAAGCATGTCCCAAAAAACAAGCACAAAGGTGAAGGCTCCAAAAAGGGGAAGCATAAAACGAAAAAGAAAAATATATAATTTTCCATATCAATGATTACGTCTTGATAGTTAGCCCATGTTTTTCCAACATATGTTGGAAGATATTTTCTTGCTTGTTGTTGTAAATACTAATTTTGTATAGAAAGAACACTTCATAGCATTTTATGTATTGAGAACTGATGATATTCTATCTTTATCTTGAAGATAGCCTTTGTAATTCATGTTTTCACATAGAAATCAATGTTTCAATGGTAGTACTATTTTTTTTGAAATATAGGAAGGATTTGTGGTTTACGCTATGTCATGATTTGTTGATCTTTGAACTGAAAACTTGGGTTTGTGAAGCAAAATGAATAAGATTGGAGGACATGCTCAATTCAAGCGATTAGGTCAATTGGAGAATTGTGATGGCTGTTACATAATCCTAGTAGGTGATGGTTTAACCATGCCTTAAGAGAAAGGATTGGGAAGTAATCCTCAACCATGGATTTTGGGGCAAGTGGTTATCCCATCATAGTCCTAACTGGGAGGTCGTGAGTTCAATTCCCAACATTGATATCAGAGCCTACCTGAGAAATTGGGAAACACGGAGGTTTGTGCCTCATTTGGTGGGCTTGGAAAAGGTCATTATCCATGGTGAGTGTGAAATTGGCCTTAGATGAAGGTGCATGAGCATTTGGGCACCCACAAAGGGTGGGATAGGTCCAAATTTGGTCCAGGAGCTAGAGTTTGAGGTTGGTGGAAGCACTCATGCATGGAAAGTGGGTCGAGGCGAGTTAGAAGGGTCCACAGGTAAGCATTGAGGACAATGCTCAATCTAGGGGGGAAGGAATGTCACATAATCTTAGTAGGTGATGGTTGAACCACGCCTTAAGAGAGAGGATTAGGAAGTAATCCTCAACCATGGCTTTTGGGGCAAGTGGTTAGCCCATTCCAATCCTAACCGGGAGGTTGTGAGTTCAACTCCCAACAATGGCCCTTATAGCTTGACTTGGTCATGTCCTCCAAACTTCTCTGTTTTGTAATATTCCTACCCTTCAGGCTCTATATACCTTGTTAACCACTAATTAAAAAGCCATGAGAAATTCATGCAAAGAGAGCAATTCGAGAACTTCAAATGGCCCTAATCGCTTGAATCGGTCGTTCCTTTTGATAAATAGCCCTAATCCCTTGAAGATTGGAGGACACGACCAATTGAAGTGATTAAGGCAGTTATAGAACCTTCAATGGCCCTTATCACTTGAATTAGTTGTATCCTCCAATCTTCTCCATTTTGTTATATTCCTACTCTCAATGCTCTATTTAGCTAATGAATGAAATTGAGAATTTCTTTATCCGTTCACAACAATGATATGTATCTGAACAATTAAAACCTTTAAAACAATGATATAAACCAAAACAATGCCGATATGAATATGGATTGTTTACATTAGAAACAAAATTGAGAAAAGTGCTTATCACTCAATGTCTTTGTTTCCATTCAAAATTTCTTATGGAAGAAAAAGGGCAAGAGTGGTTACATTTATAAGGGTTACAATATTCCTACCCTTAATGCTCTATTTAGCTAATCACTAACATGGAGATTTTCTTTATCCTTATCTTTAGCAGTTATTGTCAGGGAGAAAGACTTTAAAAACTAAAAACCTTCCACAACAAAGATATAAGTCTTTGAACAATAGAAACCTTCCATAGTAATGATATAAACCAAAGCAATGCCAATTTGAATATGAAGAGTTTACAATTAAAAAAAATAGAGACAAAAGTATTTAGCACTCAATCTCTTTGTTTCCATTCAAAATTTTGGTTGGAAGAAAAAGGGCAAGACTGGTTACATTCTTAAGGGTTGAAACTTGATCACCTCAGGTGGCAAGCAAGTAAGGCAAGATAATTTTTTCTTGGATCTAATGCATACCATTGTACCATCAATTGAGAATCTGAACTGTGAAACATCATCAAGGTATTTTGGAATCTCTCTAATATTTTTGACTTTCGAATCAGTAGTGATAATTATTTTTCTTGTGAAAAGTGGAGAATGACATGCCTAGGACTCACCTCCCAGCCTATTTATAGCCCTTGCCTAGTCACCATCTAGAGTTCTCTCTAAGGTCCCTCTACTCATCTGGCCATCATGAGTAGGTACCTCGTATGAACTCCCTCGCTTTTGGCCTTGGCTATCCCCCGAGCAAGGAACTTCTCATTCCTCCAAGCATGTACATCTCTGGAATATAACACTCTCTCCCGCTTCTAAATATCATTGTCCTCAATGATAAAGAAGGAGCTATAAACCTGGGAATCAGAATATGTGATTCCAAATCATATGAGTAGAGTGTACTAGATTTTTGAAATAGTAGATAATAAAAAAGAGGACCACTCATCTCTCTGCTTCCTATCTAGAATTTCCATCCATAAATAGTAGTCCTGGCCTTGGACATACTGTAGGAATCCCTCTCACGCCCAATGACTCCATATATGTGCAACATAAGTACTCAAAATATCCTCTGACTCCCTATGCCTAGACCTTGACCACTAACTTGTGACGGCTACCCTTGTATGAGTAGCATATATCAAGCTACCTACCAAGCTTTGATACTCTTTAATGTCTTCAATTTTCTCACTTTCATAAACACTAAGTTTATGATTCATCTCCAAAGGTGTACATGCAGGTTTATTGTTCTCGATTTTGAACTTGAGAAGTAGATCTTGTATGTATCTTCTTTGAGTCAAATACATTATGTCATCTCTGTATATCACCTGCATATCTAGGAAATATGTTAGCTCACCTAGGTCACTGATTTTGAACTCCTCTTGCATGTGTCTCTTGATCCTTTGAATGCCATTTAGATCATCACCTATCAAAATAATATCATCTATATATTCACATAGATAGATAACCTCATAGTGATCCATTTTGATGAATAGAGAAGGATCTGAGCTGCTAGGTTTGAACCCTTGATCTTGAATATATGTAACTAACCTGTAATTCCAAGCTCTAGGAGCTCATTTCAATCCATAAAATGCTTTCTTAAGTCTGCAAACATAAGATGCATGATTATGGTTTTTAAAACCTCGTGGTTGTGACATGTATACCTCTTCACTTATCCAACCATTTAAGAAGCATTTTTTACATCAAGTTGGAGGAGTCTCCAATTCTTTACAACAACTACACTTATCAATGTCCTGATTGTAGTCATCTTTGCAACTGGTGAGAATGTTTTCTCATAGTCTATAGCATGAGTTTGTGAGCATCCTTTGGAAACTACTCTTGCCTTGTACTTGCAAACTGATCCATCAGAATTTATTTTAACTTTATGTCCAACTACCTTTTGATTTGATGACATTGGAACCAAATCCCAAGTGTCCATCTCCTTCAATGCATCTATTTATTCTTTCATGGCCTTTTGCCAATTAGGGTTTCCCTTTGCCTCTTCATAGGTTGAGGGTTCCTCAGAAATAGAGTCTTTTGCCAAGTAGATTGAATGCTTTGTAACAAATGTGGAATCATATCCATACCTTTTCTAGTTGTTTCTTCTCTCTTGTTGAGCCTCTTGAATTCGATGGCTTGTAATCCTTTTCCCTTTCATCTTGGTCATAGTTTGTATCACTTCTGTGGTTCTTGAACCTATGTATCATGCTTGCTTCCTAATTGATGAGAATCAAAATCAAGACCATATGGTAGAGTTACCTTTTGTTAGTCTTCATCATACCAAGACCTGTGTTCTTCAAACACAACATCTCTACTTGTAGTGAATTGCTTGGTTGAAGGATTACAGAACCTATAACCCATCTGAGTTGAATCATGTCCAATAAACATTGCCTTTGTTGCCCTTTCATCTAGCTTACCTCTTATTTGTGATGGTACATGAACATAAACTAAACAACCAAAAACCTTGCGATGTCCACGACTAGGTTTTCTTCCATGCCATGCTTCATGAGGAGTCATACCTTGAAGTGATTTGGATGGTAGTCTATTGACAAGGTACACAACAGTTGAAATATCCTCTGCCCATAGATAATGTGGCAACTTCTTCTCTTCAAGCATTGTTCTGGATGATCCAACCAATGTCTTGTTTCTCCTCTTAGCAATTCCATTCAGTTGAGAAGAGTACCTAGTAGTCACTTCACTTTGTGAAGAGATGGATAAGTATGTGTTTGAAGATGAAGAGGTGTTGCAAAATCCTTGATATTCACCAGCCAAATGAACTCCAGGAGTAGATGGTGGGCCCTTTTAGCTTGACAATGGATGTATTAGACACCCTATGTACCTTGGAAGATCACTCTCAAAAAGATAGATCAAAACAGATAAGTTGGAGTTAGCTCAGAGGTGAAAACTTGCTATTCTTGGTTCATACACCTGTCTAGTGTTTTACATAATTCTCTGAGCACAGCAGCAATTAGCTTAATTCCTCTTGGGGAAGTCTAGGTAGCTTAAGGAGCTAACTTTCAAGAGTAATCTCATAAAAAATAACAAAGCACACACTGAGAATGAGTTTTAACAAGTGATGACATCATCCCGGTTTTCACGGGCTGCTACAGAAATAGACCAAATGAGCAGAAAAATCACCATAACTCAAAATGTAGAAATCCAATGATTATGAAAATTTGTATGGTTATACTAGACAGTACGCTGAATCTAACAAGCTTTAAATCACTGAATTTAGATAAGTAACCACTGAGAAATGGCTCTGACAAGATGAGTGAAAAAGTCGGGTACCTGACAGAGAAGTGAAGATGAACAGACCCTGTTGACTTCAAATGAACATAACTGAAGATTGCAACATCCAAATGACATGAAAATTTGTGAGCATATAGTAGACTTATAGAGCTAACTTTATCAAGTTAAATCACTGAAAATGATGCACCAGGCTCAGAGAAAACATCTCTGCAAGATGACTAAGAAAACTGAGAGTAATGGCAGTGAGTAGTACACTTCACAAGAACATGGAAAGATGAACTCAAATAATCATGAAAATGAAAGTATATTGCTTGTACAATACAATGGCTTACTGATACATATGTGTGCCTTGTAATCACACCTTGATATGGCATAAAGCTCAGCTCTTGGAGGTCTTCACATAGGTCTCTCTAACCACGACTAAAACTGCCATCTATTTATAGTTGAGTTTGGGAGGCTAACTTCCCTCAATCACTCTCCAATCAATCAATGATGGATTTGATTCTCTACCTACCACAAATCACAAATTCGTGGCTCCTCTTTCCATTCTTGATCAAGTGGACTCAACCACTTAAGATTCTCTTACTTTTACATTAAGTAAACTCTTCAAAAGTTACAAGAGGTAGTTCACAAGTGAACTTTACATAGTCTTCTTTTTAAAGCTTCTTCTAAGACTTTGTGAGACTCAAGCCAATACTTAGGCTTGTCATAGACTTGCTCCAACAGCTCCCCCTCAAGCCAAGTATGCTTGAGGTCTTCAATCTTCCAAGATTACCTGCAAACCTATCATAGCCTTGAATTTGCAAAGCTTTCTACCATCCAATGCTTTGGTTAGAATATCTACACATTGTTGATGAGTGGACACATATGATATTTGAATCTCTTTGCTTAGAACCTTCTCTCGTACATAGTGATAATGAACTTCAATATGTTTAGTCCTTGCATGAAAAATAGGATTAGCAGCCAAATGAATAGAACTCATATTGTCACCAAAAATAGTTGGAGTTCCAAACTCCAATCCAAGATCTTTGAACAATGTCTTCATCCACATAGCTTCTTGTGTAGCTATGGCAAGACCTCTATATTCAGCTTCAGTAGAAGAGAGAGCAACTGTGGGTTGCTTCTTGGATGACCATGAAATAAGCTTTGAACCTGCAAAGGTAAGATAACCTGAAGTGCTCCTTCTATCTTCCTTGGAGCCAGCCCAATCTGCATCAAAAAATAGCTTCAAACCTAAATCAGATACATAAGGATAATAAAGTCCTTCATTTATGGTTCCTTTGAGATACTTGAGAATCCTTTTGGCAGCATCCATATGTGGTTTCCTTGGTGTGTGCATAAATTGGCTTAGCACACTCACACTGTAACATATATCTACTCTTGTCAATGTGGCATAGTTGAGACTACCCACTAGACTTTGATATGATGTGATGTCCTCTATGAGTTCACCTTCATGTGAGCTCAATTTGTGATTGACCTCCATTGGAGCACCTGCAATCTTACAATCTTGCATCTTGAATTTTGCCAACATGTCCTAATGCACTTTCTTCGAGTGAGAAACAAACCATGATCTTTGTAGACAACTTCCAAACCTAGGAAGTAGGTAAGTGAACCCAAATCACTTATCTTGAACTCTTCTCTCATCTGATCTTTGATCTTCTTCATACCATCTGCATCATTTCCTGTCAATATAATGTCATCTACATATACACATAGATAGATGACCTCAGAATTACTCTTTTTAATAAAGAGTGAAGGATCTGCCTTGCTTGGTTGAAAGCCTTTGTCCTGCAAGAATGAAACAAGCCTAAAATTCCAAGCTCTTGGAGCTTGCTTGAGACCATACAATGCTTTGTTAAGTTTACACACATAATCAGGATAAACTTGATTCTCAAAACCAGGTGGTTGTGCCATATATACCTCTTTTGTTATCCAACCATTTAAGAATGCATTCTTTACATCTAGTTGAAGTATCTTCCAATTCTTGGAAGAGGCAATACTAAGCAAAACCCTAATAGTAGGCATCTTTGCCACAGGAGAGAAGGTCTCCTCATAATCAATTCCCTAAGTTTGTGCAAAGCCTTTTGCTACAAGCCTTGCCTTATACCTGTTAATGGAACCATCAGAATTCTTCTTGAGTTAATAGACCCATCTTGAGCCTATTACCTTCATGGATGAAGTCTTGGGCACCAAATCCCAAGTGTTGTTTTCCTCAAGTGCTTCAATCTCTTCCTTCATTGCATGCTTCCATTCTGTTTTTGCTTTGGCCTCTTCAAATGATGATGGCTCCTCTTGGTTTATGTCATGTGCTATGTAGATAGAATGTTTAGTTACTAATGAGGTGTCAAACCCATACCTTTCTGGTTTTTTCTTTTCCCTCATAGATCTTCTTAGGCCATGATGTGATGATTCTGCCTCATGTCCAAGTTCCTGCAATTTTGCTTTACCTTTAGACTTCCATGTGAGATTCTTCATCATCCTCTGAGGTGTCTTGTTCTTCAATCTTTGATTGTTCTCTACCAAGCTTTGGAAAATCTTCTTCAAGATCATATGGTAAATTGATCTTCCTGCATGAATCTTCATACCATGAATTGTTCTCATCAAAAACTACATCTCTACTTACCAAGAATCCTTTGTTGGTAGGGTTGTATAACCTGTAGCCCTTTTGATTGTTGTCATATCCAATAAATACACACCTTTCTGCCTTTAGATCCATCTTGCCTCTAACCTATGAAGGAACATGAGCAAAAGCAATACATCCAAAAATTTTACAATGATCTAAGCTTGGTCTTCTTCCATTCCAAGCCTCATATGGAGTCATCCCATCAAGGGATTTTGAAGGCAACCTGTTAATCAAGTAAGTGGCTATAGATACAGCCTCAGCCCATAAGTATTTAGGTAAATGCTTTTCATTTAACATAGACCTTGCAGCTTCAACAATTGTCCTATTCCTCCTTTCTACCACTCCATTTTGCTCAAGAGTGTACCTTGTAGTTACCTCTCTTTTGATTCCTCTTTCTTGAAGAAAAGAATCAAACTCATGGGAGAAATATTCTCCCCCTCCATCTGACCTTAGCCTTTTCTCCACAAGAGCCAAATATCTTTTGAAACATGAAAAAACTTCATCTTTGTGTTTCATAAAGAATAGGATAGTCCATCTGCTGCAATCATCAATAAAGGAAACATAATACCTTGATCCAGATATTGAAGCTTCCTTGCTAGGTCCCCATACATCTGTATGAACCAAATCCAAGAGATCTCCATGCATATAACCTTTCTTCATGAATGGTAACCTGTGAGACTTTCCAAATTGACATGCACTGCACTTATAAATCATATGTTGTTTTGACAAATTAGGAAGTCCAAGTACACTTTGGTCCCTGCAGATTTGCTTTAATGACCTTTCACCAATATGTGCTAACCTTTTGTGCCATACTTCCAATTCTGTGAGTGTCTGACTACCATAATTAAAGAGAGCAATGTTTCTAGTGTCCTGTAATTCAAATGTGAACAATCTACCTGTCGTTTCACCTTTTGCAATTCTTCTGAATCCTTGACTTGGATCTTCAACAAATGCTCCTGCTTTTGTGAACCTGACTTGCAACCCTTTCTCTACTATCTGCCCAACACTTATCAAATTCTTTGTAATGGTAGGGACATAGAGTACCTTACTGAGTAGGTTGATGTTTCCATCAGGTGCTTTGACATTACCTATTTTCTCCACAGGATGTTTTGTATCATCTCCTGTTTGTACCTCATGCTTATTCCTTGGATCTCCTAAATCTGATAGGAGTGCCACATTTCCTGCCACATGATTTGAACAACCTGAATCTATGTAGAAAACATGCTCATCAGATTTACCTTGTGGCATAGCCATGTTCATGATCAATAATGAATCCTCTTTGTTTGAGTCTTCTGTGTAGTTATTGTAGTCTCTCCTTCCTTTGTAGCCTCCTTGATAGTTTGAATGATTGTAGTTGTTGTAGTTGCCATGGTTGTTGTTGAACCTTCCTCTTGAGTAGCCATAACTTCCTCTATTGTATCCTCTGCCTCTTTGATTCCTGGAATTCCTAAAGCAATTTTCAGTTGTATGATTAGTTAATCCACAAATAGAACATGAGTTGGAGTCTTGGGATCTCTCCCTGCCTTGTCTACCTTCTCTTCCTCTACCTCTGCCATGTCTTCCTCTACCTGCATAGTTAGCTTGATATGTACCTGCTTCATCATCCACTTTCTTTGCCTTTCCTTTGTTATCTTTGGACTTGCTTTTATCCGTGTATAAAGCTGAAGATTGATTACCTTTAGAGCTTTCTCCATTTTTGATAAGCTTTGCCTCTTGAGTAAGTAGTTGTCCAATGAGTGTGTTGAAATCAGGTACATGCATGTCCATGTACAAATCCATAGCTGTGGTGAATGCTTCCCACTTATCATCTGCCTTCAATCCATTGATGACCTGCCTTACAATTTGCTCTTCATCTATTACCTCTCCAATGCTTCCCAACTGATCCGCTATGTTCTTGAGCTTTGTGACAAAATCAGTCACATTTTGTTTGGGAACCTTCTTGAGAGTTGTGAACTCCAGCCATAGTTGATGCTTCCTAGCTTTGGTACTTGAAGAAAAGAAAGCTTCAAGTGCATCCCACACTTCCTGAGATGTCTTACAACTTCTAATGTGAGGTAACAAAAAATATGAGATAGAGTTGAGGAGATAAGACCTTGCAAGTGCATCCTTGGAGCACCATGTGCTCAATCTTTCTTGCTCTTCTTGTGTTGGTTGACTTTTGTTCCTAAAACTTGGCATAACTTCATCTCCAGCCACATAACCATATAAACTTCTACCTTGGAGATAAGCTTCCATTCTTAATGACCAAGTAGAGTAGTTACCTCTGTCCAATTTGTCAATTGATGAAGGAAATACATCTGCCATGTTGTCCAACCTTGCTCTGATACCACTGTGAAGAGATGGATAAGTATGTGTTTGAAGATGAAGAGGTGTTGCAAAATCCTTGATCTACACCAGCCAAATGAACTCCAGGAGTAGATGTTGGGCCCTTTTAGCTTGCCAATGGATGTATTAGACACCCTATGTACCTTGAAAGATCACTCTCAAAAAGATAGATCAAAACAGATAAGTTGGAGTTAGCTCAGAGGTGAAAACTTGCTATTCTTGGTTCATACACCTGTCCAGTGTTTTACATAATTCTCTGAGCACAGCAGCAATTAGCTTAATTCCTCTTGGGGAAGTCTGGTTAGCTTAAAGAGCTAACTTTCAAGAGTAATCTCATAAAAAATAACAAAGCACACACTGAGAATGAGTTTTAACAAGTGATGACATCATCCCAATTTTCACGGGCTGCTACAGAAATAGACCAGTGAGCAGAAAAATCACCATAACTCAAAATGTAGAAATCCAATGATTATGAGAATTTGTATGGTTATACTAGACAGTAAGCTGGATCTAACAAGTATTAAATCACTGAATTTGGATAAGTAACCACTGAGAAATGGCTCTGACAAGATGAGTGAAAAAGTCGGGTACCTGACAGAGAAGTGAAGATGAACAGACCCTGTTGACTTCAAATGAACATAACTGAAGATTGCAACATCCAAATGACATGAAAATTTGTGAGCATATAGTAGACTTATAGAGCTAACTTTAACAAGTTAAATCACTGAAAATGATGCACCAAGCTCAGAGAAAACATCTCTGCAAGCTGACTGAGAAAACTGAGAGTAATGGCAGTGAGTAGTACACTTCACAAGAACATGGAAAGATGAACTCAAATAATCATGAAAATGAAAGTATATTGCTTGTACAATACAATGACTTACTGATACATATGTGTGCCTTGTAATCACACCTTGATATGGCATAAAGCTCAGCTCTTGGAGGTCTTCACATAGGTCTCTCTAACCACGACTAAAACTGCCATCTATTTATAGTTGAGTTTGGGAGGCTAACTTCCCTCAATCACTCTCCAATCAATCAATGATTGATTTGATTCTCTACCTACCACAAATCACGAATTCGTGGCTCCTCTTTCCATTCTTGATCAAGTGGACTCAACCACTTAAGATTCTCTTACTTTTACATTAAGTAAACTCTTCAAAAGTTACAAGAGGTAGTTCACAAGTGAACTTTACATAGTCTTCTTTTTAAAGCTTCTTTTAAGACTTTGTGAGACTCAAGCCAATACTTAGGCTTGTCATAGACTTGCTCCAACACACTTTTGATACCTTTATCCTGCAAGAACTCATCAAACTCTTTGGAGAAGCATTCTCCCCCTCCATCAGATCTAAGCTTCTTTAGTGATCTACCTGTATGATTCTCCATATGTGCTAGATACCTTTTGAAGCAATAAAACACTTCAATCTTACTCTCGATAAAGTATAGAATAGTCCATCTACTATGGTCATCCATAAATAAGACATAATACCTTTATCCTACCAATGAAGGTTCTTGACTTGGTCCCCATACATCTGTATGTACTAAGTCCAATAAGTTGTTGTGGATGTAGCCTTTGTGGTTGAATGGTTGTCTTTGTGCATTGCCAATCTGACATGCATCACACCTCTTGATCATGAGTTGCTTTGATATGTTTGGCAGTCTTAGAACACTTTGATCCCTGCATATATCCTTCAAGTTTCTTCATGAGCAAGTCTCTTATGCCACACTTCAAGCTCACTTAGGGTTTGAGACCCAAAAGTGAATAGAGCTATGTTCCTGGTTTCTCCTACTTCAAAAGTAAAGAGCCTACCATGCTTCTCACCTCTAGCTATCTTCTTGAAGCCTTGACATGGATCTTCCACAAAAGCTCCATGTTGGGTGAACCTATCTTGCAGGCTTTTTCAACTATTTGGCCTACACTTATTAGGTTTTTAGCAATAGTGGGTACATAGAGAACCTTAACTCAGAATGTTTGCCCTGCCATTGGAAGCTTTGACATTACCAATCTTCTCCACATTGTGCTTTGTGTCATCCCCTGTTTGCACTTCATGTCTATGCTTTGGACTCTCCAAATCAGATAAAAGAGCAATGTTGCCTGCAACATGATTTGAACATCCTCAATCTATGTAGAACAAATCATCATCTTCTTTACCTTCTTTGTGGCTTAGATTCATGAGAAGAAATGAGTGTTCATGTGGTTGATCTTCTGAATAATTGTTGTATTCCATTCTATTATAGCCTCTATTGTTATTGTTGAAGTTGTGTCCACCTCTGCCTCTATTGTTGCCATATCCATGTCTTCCACTTACTTTCTGGGTCTTCCCATTGAAGCAAGAATTTTGAATGGTGTGGTTCATCTTATCGCATATGGCACAAGGTTGAACATTCTAACCTTTGGCTTTGTCTTGCTTTGGTCCTTTCTTCTTCCCTTTCCACTTGCTCTTGCTTGCGAATTTGGCTAGGGAAGTCTCTTCTTCATCCTTCTTCTTGCCTTTCTACTTCTTATCCTTCTTATATGCATATAGAAAACTAGTCGAATTACCATGATAGGAGTGACCTTCCTTTATGCTATTATTGGCCTCTTGATTGAAGATTTGTTCAAGAAAGATGTTGAAGTCTGGAATCTGCACATCCATGATGAGATCATAAGCCATTGTGAAGGATTTCCATTGCTTATCACTTCGAATGCCATTGAGAATTTGCCTCATGATAGCCTCTTCTTCAATCAGCTCTCCAATGGTTGCTAATTGATCCAAACTCTGTGTTGGTTTGTTTAGGTGTCTTCTTCATTTGATTGAACGCGTTCCAAAGATGATTCTTTCTTGCTTTGGTACTAGGAAAAAAGAAAGTCTCCACGGCATCCCAAGTCTCTTGAGATGTCTTCAATCCTCTAATATATGGTAATAGAAAGTCACAGATAGAGTTTAGTATGTACGACCTTGCTTGCGCATCCCTTGCGCACCAAAGTGTGAGCTTATCTGTCTCCTCTTGTGTAGGTCCTCCTTTGGATCTTGGAATAGGCATAACTTCATCACTTGCTACAATTCCATAAAGATTTCTACCTTGCAAATAGGCCTGCATTCTCATTTGCGAAGCCGCGTAGTTTTGTTGAACAAGCTTCTCGATTATTGAGGGAAAGCCGTCACCCATCATGATCGATCTCTGATACCATTGAAAGAACTTGGAGAAGCTTGTAGGAGGTAGAAAAGTGAGTTTTGAAGCGATGAAGTTTGGTCTAGCCAACTGGCACAAGACTATCCCTTCAGCTTATGGAGACTCAAATACCCCTTGTAGGCATGCGATAACTGTAAAGAAATGCACTATGTACTTTGGAGCATCAAGGAGAAAGATTCGATGCAAAACAGATAGGTTCATGTGTTGACTAGCTCAAAAAGCTTACTATCTATGGAAGAGACAATGAATTTCAAATGCCATAGCAACCAACCTGATTACAATTAGAAAAAATCCTTTTATGGGAGTCATAAAAATAGTATTGAGTGTATATAATGCACAAAAGTATAAGGAATAAGCAAGATATGCTATAGGAGTGAATGAGACACTCAATGGTGGTACCTCCTATTTTTCAAGGATACACAAGATTGACCCCGAGACCAAAAAACTAAGATTTCTCCTACTCTACTTAACCAAATCCTATGAAAGTTTAGAGGCATAAAGTAGTCACTAATATCTTTCTAATGACCCATTGGGCATTGGATTTGGAAACTCTAGAGAGAGAGAGAGAGAGCAGCAGCCTCTTCAAGATTGTTGTTGGCGAACAAGATGATACAAGTGATTTGAAGTCTTTATATAGACTCTAGGAGTGTTCCATGACTTCTACAAGTGAATTTTGAATTCAAATGAAGGTGGGAATGGTTTTTGAAGGGAATCAATTCACTTTCCTACAATCTAGGAAAAAGTGAAGATCTAGTTTGATCTACTTTTAGGTCATTGATTGTTTGATTGATTACAAGTAAACCACCACAAATTCATGGGATTTGGGCTCTCTTTTTCTACTTTTACATGTGTAAAGTCTCAAGGATTTTACAACCGTAAATGAACCATCAAAAATCTCTCCAAAAAAATACAATAAATGAACATAGGTAAAAGAACTCTCCAATGTATATTCTTTTTCCATAATCCAAGCGATAGTTTTTTATGTAGATCAAATCCACCTCAAGCATAGTGTAAGCTTGATGTTCCAATAGTTATGGTGCATTATGAAGCATTGAATTGAAGAAGAAAAAGCTTGGAACCCTTATGAAGCTTCAAATCACATGTAAGTTAGACCCTAAAGTAAAGAAGTGCATCTTTATAGGCAATGACCTGAATAAAAAAGGTTATAGACTATATAATCCTAGCATCAAAATTTTATTGTTATTCGAGATGTTGTGTTTAATGAGAAAAAATCATGGTTTGAAGATTATTGTAGGAAGATCAAGCTACCATATGACCTAAAATAAGACTTTCCAACACTTTCAAGCAAGAGAACATGCAAACTTGAAGTATCAAGTGATTCTAAAGATGATAAGAAGACTCCTACAAAGAAAATCGATTCATTTAACTCCAAGATCAAGGACAAGATAAAAGTGTTGAGGGATGTTGTAGAATCATCTCAACAAAGCATTAGCAGATCTACAAGAGAGAAGAAGAATCTAGGGAGGTATGGCTATCATACATCAATGATACATCACTAGTGAGTAGACAATCTATTTATTTAGCAAATGACTTAAACTTTGAAGATCCTTATCTTATGGAGAGGAAAAGAAGAAACCAAAGTGTATTAATGCTATGGAAGAAGAAATTGAAGCCTTGCATGAGAATCACACTTGGGAATTCATGCCAGAGGCTCCAACAATGAACATTATCCGATTGAGATGGATATTCAAAAAGAAGAAGAAATTTGATGGAACCATTAACATGTATAAAGCTATAGTTGTGGCTAAAGGATGTGCTTATACCCAAGGAATTGACTATGTGGAGACCTTTTGACCTATGGAAAAGATGCCAACAAGTAGAGTGCTTATGAGCATTATGACTACCAAGAATCGCAGGGTATATCAAATGGACATGAAGAATGCATTTTTGAATGCATGGATATCTAAAGATGTATACATCTCAACCCAGTGGGTTTGAAGATTTGACATTTGCTGAAGATGTATGTAGGTTAAGAAAAGCCGTATATGGGTGAGAGCAAGCTCCACGAGCTTAGAATCATAGGCTTGTGATGTATTTGTAGGATAATGGTTTCATTTTTAGCAAATCAGATTCTTCACTATTTTTCAAGAGGACACATGGAGAAGTCATATACCATTCTCTATATGTAGATGAAATAATACTTGTAGGTTATGATGCCAAACGTATCAAGAGGACTAAATTACAAATGAAGGAAGAATTCAAGGTTAGTGTTCTAGGGAAGCTTACATACTTCGTTGGTTTGGAAGTAGTGTACACAGAGAAGGGTATGTATCTTACTCAAAAGAAATATATCAAGGACTTGCTACCAAGTTGAAGATGGCAAATTCTGAGGTTGCACACACATCCATGGAGGGAAATTCAAAGATATATGCTCATGAATGTGAGATAATTGAATATATAAAAGGACACCAAAGCTTTGTCGGAATTCTGAACTATGCAACACTCACTAGGGTACACATTTGCTATAGTGTAAGGGTTCAGATTCAAATCATGCATACTCCTAGGAAGCCACACATGGAAGCAATTAAAAGAATTTTCAACTATTTGGAGGGAACCATACATGAATATTTATTCTATCTATATACATTTGACGTAGACAAAAATCTATTCTCTGATGAAGATTGGGCAGGATCAAAAGAAGAGAGAAGAAATGCTTTAGGTTGTCTTACATTTGTAGGTACAAAAGTCATTTCATGTGAAGTAATTTGATGGTGATGCATCACAGGGCGCTCTCCTTCTGGAGAGCTCCACAACGATATGCTCGGGTTAGAAAACCAAGCTCCTAAGGCTGCACACAGTACTTCACATAGATGCTGCAGAATACACAAAAAACACAGTACACAAGGAGCACGAAGACAGACTTTGTAGGTCTTACAAATGCGATCGAACTTACAGTCTCTCACTGACCAGGTCACTATATGTTTTATTAGAGAACATATACAAGGAAGTTTCCGGTGGCCAGTTGGCCTTTCACATGGACACTAATAGTAACAATCTCCCACTAAAGGCCAATATGGTCAAAGTAACTATGGGAGAAAAATAAAGAATGATAAAGAATACGTGAGTGTAAGTATACAAACTATACCTCCCACTTGATGTGCATGTTACAAAGTATAAAAGTGACTGTGTAAGATCAAGAATCAAGTAACCCCCATCAAGTGACAACAGTGTAGAAAGCTATCCTATGGTAGAGCTTTAGTCAAAGCATCTGCAACATTATCTCAAGTGTGAACCTTCTCAAGAATAATGCTCTTAGTGGCTAAGCAATCTCTAATGAAGTGATAACTCACCTCAATGTGCTTGTTCTTTGCATGATATACTCGATTCTTAGCCAAAGCAATGGCACTCTGACTATCACTGAGCAAGCAAGGTACATGCTCAGGTAAACCCATATCATAAGCAAGATGAGAAAACCACAATGCTTCCTTACATGCCTCACTTGCTGCAACATACTCTCCTTCTGTGATGGAAACAACTGTACATTCTTGAAGACGAGATCTCCAAGAGATAGCACCTCCAACAAAAGGAAAAATGTACCTTGATGTAGACTTACGATTGTCTACACAACCAGCATAGTCAAAATCTGTGTAACCAATAATGGATGCTTTCCATCTACCTAAGCATAGACACTTGTCCATAGTGCCACTCCGATATCTCAAAATCATCTTTACCACTTCCCAATGTTTCTTGCCAGGATTAGAAATATATAGGCTCACAACCCCCATTGCAAATGCAATGTCTGATCTCGTAGCTACCATAGCATACATGAGACTACCAACAGCAGAGTGATAGGGAATTTCGGTCATGAATTCCTTTTCCTCATCTGATTTGGGGCAATCATTCTTGCTCGATTTTAGATATGTGGGTAAAGGTGTATTCAATGCCTTTCCACCTTGCATATTGAACCGATGAAGTACTTTGGATATGTACTCATTTTGAGACAAGTATATGCATCTTTTACTCGTATCACAAGTAATGTGCATGCCGAGAATATGTTTCGCATCCCCCAAATCCTTCATATCAAATGTCTGACTCAACTTCTTTTTTAGAATTGAAAAATCATAAGAGGACTTCCTAGCAATCAACATATCATCGACATAAAGTATCAAGCATATCAAGGTGCCATCTGACCATCTCTTTGTAAAGATAATGATCCTCATTGCTGCGAGAATAGCCTTGAGATTTTATAAAAGCATCAAACTTTTGATACCATTGTCTAGGGGACTGTATACAAGCTCTTCTTAAGCTTACAAACTAGACTTTCCTTGTGAGGAACTACATAACCCTCTGGTTGCTCCATATAGATCTCATATGTAAGATCTCCATGCAAGAAAGCAGTTTTCACATCCATTTGGACTAACTCTAAGTCCTTCATTGCAATGAATCCAAGCAACATGTGCAAGGTAGTCATCTTGACCACTGGAGAGAAGATTTCCTCAAAATCAATACCATGTTGTTGCTTAAAACCCTTTGCAACAAGTCATGCTTTATACTTTAGAGAAGCACTATCTGATGTGAATTTCAGCTTATATACCCATTTACATGGTAAAGCTTTCCTGCCATTTGGAAAATGTACTAAATCCCAAGTACCATTCTTTTGAATAGAATCCAACTCACTCTTTATGGCATGCTCCCATTTGACATGATCCTCTGTCTGCATAGCCTCTTTCTAGCAAGAAGGCGCATCGACATATGTTACCATAACAAAATCTAAACCTAGAACATATCTATCAGGTGGATGTGAGACATGTGTAGAATGTCTCAATTGTTGCTGAACAGGAACATGTGCAGACTGATCGGATCTGTATGAATGAGATCTAAAGGCTGAATTGAAGAGTCAATGTGCATTCTATGCACATTTCTGGTTTGCTTTCCATATTGACAATGCTCACAAAATGAAAAATTGGTGAAAGATAACATAGGTAAGTAGTCAAAATGAGAAATATTTTCCATTCCACTACGAGATATATGGCCCAAAAAACCATGCCAAATAGAAGCCATAGGTTGTTTAGTAACAGCTAACAAGTGTTCTTTCTGTGATACAAATAAAGGATAAAGTGAGCCAACATTTCTTCCTTTTGCAATAACCATATTGCCCTTTGATATGCAAAAGGACTGAGCATAGAAGACCACCTTGTAACCAAGGTCATCAAGTTGACCAACTGACATCAAATTGCATGATAGCTGAGGTACATGGCGTACATTATGCATAGTAGCTTTTGAACCATCAATGAGCTGCACAACCACATCTCCAATACCCACAACATTACACTCGTAAGAGTCACCAAGTCTCACAGTACCAAGAGACTTTGCTGCATAATTAGAGAACCATTCTATGTGTGGTGTCACATGGAAAGAAGCACCAAAATCTACCTGCCATTTATGGGAAAGACAATCAACCATAAGTGCCTTATTTGGCATAGTACTATCAAGTGTCAACACATCAGCATCATCAAAAATAGCATTAATTACTTCAATCTTCACAGTCAAAGTAGATGGTGCACGTAACTGTTTAACATTCCCATCAACATTCTGTCCTTTACCTTTAGCATTCTTTAATGTATAACATTCTTTCTTCATATGTCCTTTCTTATGAAAATAATGGCATTCAATATCCCTCTTCCTTTATTTACTTCAACTCTTATTCCGTTGAACATTTTCTTCCTTGTTCTTGCTCCTGCCATGTTGCTGATTCTTTCCTTGGTAAGAATCATGAATATTTATATGCATCTTCACTCTGAGTGCCAACCATAGATTTTCTATGAATCTCCTCACTCAAGAGTGCTCTACATATGTCATCATAGACGAGTTTACCACTAGGTGCTCTATTGCTAATGGCTGTGCAAAATGTATCCCATGATGATGGTAGGGTGCATAACAAGTTATTGCTTTCATTTCATTATCCTTATCCATTTTCAGAGGTCTAACTAGGAGAATATAGCATCAAAATCATTTAGATGAGCAGCAACACTATCTGTGTCATTCATGCAAAGGTCATGTAATTTTCTCATCAGATACACTTTATTTGATGCCGTCTCTTTTTCATATGTATTGCATAACTTCTTCCAAAGCTCCTCTGCACTTTCACAGTCTAATACTGTAAAGTAAACATTATGAACCAAGTGCAAGCGAATGGTAGACCTAACCATTTCATCTAACTCACCCCAATCATCTTCATCCATGTAAGCACACTTCTTTGAAATCCCATTTACATGCTTCCATTGCCTCCTTTGAATCAGCACATCTTTAATCTGATTCTTCCATAGAGCAAAGTTTGTGCCATCAAATTTTCGGATCTCAAAATGGTCTTTGTCGTGCAAGTTATAGCTCCTCCTCAGAAGACTAGCACTAGAACCTCATCCACGAGATGTGCTTGAGTCCTCTGATGCCATGATGGTAGAGAACTGAATAGAATGATAATGGAGCTAGAAGAGTCCAAACACCAACGAATAAGTGTATCAAAGAGTAAGTCGATCACCGTATAGTTGACTAAACCAAAAATTTGGGAAAATTTTGCCAGATTATCCTTTGCAAAATGAACATATGACGAGTGTCAAAATATCATAAAACTGCAAGTACTGACATGTTTACGAGCATAGTGAATTATTGAGTCCACTACATATAATCAGTTACCCAATAGAAGCCAGCTAGACTTATCGAGCACTTATGAAAAACTATCATACATCTACTATGGCGAGGCTAGGTAAGTCTTCCACCTACATCACCGAAGAGATCCCGACATCTGGGTGTCACCCAGTTAAGAAAACCTCACCATGACCCTCTTTTCCAAACGTAAAAGGCTTTATGCAAGAACGTAACCACTATATGAATGACCACATGGACGTACATAAGTGGTATCCACAGGAGCGTACATGGTGTGTATGTGCTGAATACATGTAGTAAAATGACACTAAAAAGGTTGAATGCACATCTCAAAACTAGCCAACACCTGTAAGTGTCTTTCAACTCTGATGTTTTAGGCTCAAAACACCTGCATAAATTTGTAGCAGCTGCTCCCACCAAAGCTCAAAACCTTTCTAGAAACCTATAGTTTTAGGAGTGTGGCTGAAAACACAGCCCCAATGATATTTATTGTCGGAGAAGTACAAAGAACAATCTTCTTGATGTTCGTGGACCTGTGTGAAGAGAACTATGTGCAAAAGTACTCCAAAATGGCTCTAAAACACACCCAAAAATGCTTCAAAAATAGGCTTTGAAAGCAAAGAATGAAGCTTTGAGGGACCAAAACATGTTCAGGGTAATTTCAACCTTGGTCTTTCCCCTTCTTTAGACACAAAAAGAGTGTAGCTTAGTGGCAAGGGATTGCCACGGTTAAGCAAGCTCTGCGGGGAATAGTACTCGGATGGGTGACCTCCGAGGAAGTACGAAGAACCTCTATCTTCCTTGATCATTGAGGTCCTCCCTCGTGTGTAGCCAACTACACCAATGGTGACTTCGGTGACTCAGATGACAAGGTATGCCAAGGTCTATGCCTTGGTTTCCACCTTTGTCAAAAGCCTTGTGGGGGGGGGGGGGAGTGCTTGCTTCGCTCGCACAAAAGAAACAAAGCTTTTTGCATCGAATTGCTTTGATACCAGTGAAGTAATTTGATGGCGATGCACAGAGGGCACTGTCCTTCTCAAGAGCGCCACGATGATATGGTTGGGGTAGAAAACGGAGCTCTTAAGGATGCACATAGTACTTTGCACACATGCTACATAATACACATAAAACACAGTACACAAGGATCACAAAGATAGACTTCTTAAGTCTTACAAATGCGGTTGAACTTACAGTCTGTGAATAAAAATAATGGCATTCAATATCCCTCTTCCTTTATTTACTTCTACTCTTATTCCATTGACCATTCTTTTCCTTGTTCTTAGTCCTGCCACGTTGCTAATTCTTTCCTTGGTAAGAATCACAAACATTATATGCATCTCCACTATGAGTACCAACCATGTATTTTCTATGAATCTCCTCACTCAAGAGTGCTCTACATATGTCATCATAGACGAGTTTACCATGAGGTTCTCTATTGCTAATAGCTGTGCAAAATGTATGCCATGATGATGATAGGGTGCATAACAGGTTATTGCTTTCATTTCATTATCCCTATCCATTTTTTGAGGTGTAACTAGGAGAATATAGCATCAAACTCATTTAGATGAGCAGCAACACGATCTCTGTCTTTCATGTAAAGGTCATATAATTTTCTCATCAGATACATTTAATTTGATGCGGTCTCTTTTTCATATGTATTGCATAACTTCTTCCAAAGCTCCTCTGCACTTTTGCAGTCTAATACTGTAAAGTAAACATTATCTTCCAAGTGCAGGAAAATGGTAGACCTCCCCATTTCATCTAACTGACCCCAATCATCTTCATCCATGTCAGCATGCTTCTTTGAAATCCCATTTACATGCTTCCATTGCCTCCTTTGAATCAGCACATCTTTAATCTGATTCTTCCATAGAGCAACGTTTGTGCCATCAAATTTTTGGATCTCAAAATGGTCTTTGTCGTGCAAGTTATAGCTCCTCCTCAGAACACTGGCACTAGACCCTGATCCACGAGAGGTGCCTGAGACCTCTGATGCCATGATGGTAGAGAACTGAATAGAATGATAATGGAGCTAGAAGAGTCCAAACACCAATGAATAAGTGTATCAAAGAGTAAGTCGATCATTGTTTAGTTGACTAAACCAAAAATTTGGGAAAATTTTGCGAGAGTATCCTTTGCAAAATGAGCATATGACGAGTGTCAAAATATCATAAAACTGCAAGTACTGACATGTTTACCAGCATAGTGAATTACTGAGTCCACTACATATAATTAGTTACCCAATAGAAGCCAGCTAGGCTTATCGAGCACCTATGAACAACTATCATACATCTCCTATGGCAAGGCTAGGCAAGTCTTCCACTTGCATCACCGAAGAGATCCTGACATCTGGGTGTCTCCCAGTTAAGAAAACCTCACCATGACCCTCTTTTTCAAACGTAAAAGGCTTTATGCAAGAACATAACCACAATATCAATGACCACATGGATGTACATAAGCGGTATCCACAGGAGTGTACATGGTGTGTATGCGCTCAATACATGTAGTAAAATGACACTAAAAAGGCTCAATGCACATCTCAAAACTAGCCAACAACACCTGTAAGTGTCTTTCAACTATGATGTTTTAGGCTCAAAAGACGTGCATAAATTTGCAACAGCTGCTCCCACCAAAACTCAAAACCTTTCTAGAAACCTATAGTTTTATGAGTGTGGCTGAAAACAGAGCCCCATCGATATTTATTATCAGAGAAGTACAAAGAAAACTCTTCTTCATGTTCGTGGACTTGTGTGAAGAGAACTATGTGCAAAAGTACTCCAAAATGGCTCTAAAAGACACCCAAAAATGCTTCAAAAATAGGATTTGAAAGCAAAGAATGAAACTTTGAGGGACCAAAACATTTTCAGGGTAATTTCAACCTTAGTCTTTCCCCTTCTTTAGACAAAACAAGAGTGTAGCTTAGTAGCAAGGGATTGCCACGGTTAAGCGAGCTCTGGGGGAACAGTACTGGGATGGGTGACCTCCGAGGAAGTAAGAGGGACCTCTATCTTCCTTGATCATTAAGGTCCTCCCTCACGCATAGCCAATGGCACCAATGGTGACTTCGGTGACTCAGATGACAAGGTATGCCAAGGTCTATGCCTTGGTTTCCACCTTAGTCAAAAGCCTTGGGGGGGGGGGGGGGGGGCTCGCTTCGCTCGCACAAAAGAAACAAATATTTTTGCATCAAATTGCTTTGATACCAGTGAAGCGATGCACCACAGGGCGCTCTCCTTCTCAAGAGCTCCACGACAATATGGTCAGGGTAGAAAACCGAGCTCTTAAGCATGCACATAGTACTTCACATAGATGCTATAGAATACATAGAAAACACAATACACAAGACAGACTTCTTAAGTCTTACAAATGCGGTTGAGCTTACAGTCTGTGACTGAGAAGGCCACTATATGTTTTATTAAAGAACATATACAAGGAAGTGTCCGGTGGCCATTTGTACTTTCACATGGACACTAATGGTAATATCATGGTCATCCAAGAAACAACCCACTGTTTCTCTTTCATCTACTCAAGCTGAATATAGAGGTTTGGAAAATGCAACTCATGAATCCATGTGGATTAAGACGTTGTACTTAGATCTAGAATTCAAAATTCAGATCAACTCCTAAAAGTGATCAATCAAAAGTTATGAGCAAAAGTGTACATATACACTAGTCACTTTAGTTGCGAGATACGATACTATTTATCATACTCATTTTGAGTGATTCACATCTTGCCTTGAAGCTAAAGATGCCCTCCAGTCTCGCACTATGTCAAACCATAGTTAGAAATACATATTAGAACTCATTTTTCATAACTACATTGATCTTTGTCTACTATTATAGTACTTTTAATAAAGTTTGTTAAGTTCTCTAAGATATTTCTCTACGTGTATGATCTTGTTACCTAATCTATCAATTGGAGTATGAGGATACCACCCTAATAAGCATGCCTACAAAGCTACATAGTTATTTTTGTGGTAGATTTTGAGTTGTTTTAAACACAAGGTGCCTATGTATATGTATCTTCATCCTCCAATATCATTTCTTTTTCAAGTTCATTTGTACACACAAGTTATCTCTTTTGACATAGAGTTTTGAGAATGATGATCCAAAGTACTATGGTGATCTGAATGCATATATTGGAACCTTAGGGAGCCTATTAAGGCTCTCTGGTAATACTTAGGTTGGTGAGGAGCAGGCTTTTGCCACTACACTCTTATATTTGTGTATTAGCTATTAGTCCTCACAATGTTCATTCATGGGGTGTAGTAGTGCTAGAGTAGGGTTCTATTTCATTTTTGTTTTTATATAGAGGAATTTTGATCATTGATGTCTACTTTTCCCATTAAGTCTGAATGATTTGAAAGTGCGATGAGAGGGAACCATACACCCATGGGACTCCCTATATCTCACAAATTCAGGGTTGCATGCTTAGCGACCACTAGGATACAGAGCTTGAAGGCCCCCAAAGGTAGATAATAGGCAAGGGATGGCCATAAGACCAAACTAGGTGCTAGTCTGAATAGTCCAAATGTTGGAAATATGTCCCAAGAGCCTAAAGGCTTTTCTACACTACTTAGAACTATACAAAACCATCTCAATAAAAAGGTGTTTAGGAGTTCCTATTGTCACAAGAAGGGATTGAACCCTTAGCCCCTCCCTAAGAGATGAGGATATGAGCCAATGGTGACATCATTGTTGCAACATCAAGATTGCATTATGCTTGAGGTAGACATGCTCTACATCAAAGCCATCATTTGGATGGTGCCATATATGTACCTTGAAGACTATCACTTATATGCACATTATTCCTTTTCATTGATTGGTTGATCACTTATGATCAGTTCTTGCAAGGTTCAAGGTACTTACCTTTGTAAAAGGAAAGAGTAAAAGGCCTAAAAGCCATGAGTTAGAAGTGGTTGGGATTGATTCTCAATCAATCAATCAAGAAGTAGATATAAATTCAACTTTCTCTTTTCCTAGATTGTAGGAAAAGATTCCAATCAATCTAAACTACCAAACTTGCCTAATTTCAAATTCAAATTCATTAAGTAAAGGTGTAGTCATATCCTCAAGAGTCTACACGAAGAATCCAAAACTGTTTTACATTAAGTAGAGTGTTGATTTGAAGCAATACATATATTCTTTGATCATTCTTGGTGCCACTTCTATTCTCTCTTCCTTCTTCCTCAAACTCAGTCAACTTGTAGAGATTTTTTCTCTCTCTATATAGAGCTCTAAATCACGTGTTTAAGCATTCAATGGAAAGGTATACGTCTCTAAATTGAGTATACAATTTTAAAGTCATTTTAATTAGTAATTCTAGAGGAATTTGAGTTTTATAGTCTTAACATCATTGTCTATACATCCCTGAAAAATTCAGATGACATCCAATGAGTGTTAAGGTGATTGCTTCTTCACACATTGATATGAATTAGGGATTTTATGCATTTTAGAAAGTCAACACCATCTCAAACAAATATCATAAAAACCTGTGGAAAATATTTTCCTTTCAACAACATCTCCTCCATAAACAATTTCCAACAGCAGGAGATTAAAGCTTAATTTTAACTAACTTTTACTCATCAGAATCCATGAAATTTTCCAGCCTTTTGTAGGTTTTTTCAAGCTTTCATTAGGCACAAAAATCACTTGATTTGGATATCTTCTCAGAGTTATATAGCCATTTTACTCGAAGGGTTGAACACTTTATGACCAACTCTAAAAATATACAGGATCATCTTCTTGAAGCCCTTAGACTCATCAAACAAACTCCACATTATATTTTCTTTGTGCCCAAATCTAGATCAACTTATCTAGTTAGGTCTCACAAAATTTCAAATTCAAAATGCAATCAAATACTCATACATAAGTATAATTCTATCTTTGCTACACCTCTGCTTAGGTGAGCCTAGAAACAATGCTTCTGCACTTTTATAATATCTTATAACTATGAAGATACATTTCAAAATCCTTGAATTTTGGGTATATCATAATGTCTATACTGGAGTAGCTTCTCCAACAAAAAGTTTTGAAATTGGAGTTTCCAATATGAAAATATCATGTTCTCAGTAGACACATGTACCACTCTTTGGAAAATCCTCGCCAGAGATTAGTCTGAGAGGAATAGGTCATTTGACCTACCAAATGATGTCTACGTTCTTCCAAATTTTAACAGTATACAGCTACTCATATCTTATTGTAGTGATATGAATCTCATAGTATTTGGAAATTGGAGGCTTTCACAATGACCAAAATACTAAGCCTCTATACTTGCATTATTTTAAACATTTGTAGAGGCTAACTTTTATTCTTTTATTTATATCTCCTAAATAGACAACCATTTGATCTTGAACTTTTGTAAAAACCATCTAGAAGTTTTTAGCTAATTATAGAAACAAAAATCATCCGATGTGAATAAATGAGCTAAGGGAACCAATCACCTCTATGTTATACACATCTTAGTTATACATGATGTATATACCTTGGCATTTATTTTCTAAACATACAATTAGCGGATGCATGGTACCTCGATCACATACCTCATGCTCACCCTAACTCATTGTGGTGATAAATAAAAGTGATCTTCTATAGAGAGAAAATGCATCATGCATTTCAACTTTCTAGCAATCATATTGTCCATGTATGCATGCATCCACTCATGCATTTTCTTCTCTACTTCAATCAATTTATATGCTTTTAGCTATGCACACATAAGACTTCCTCTCTCTCACAACACAAGATCACTGTAGTTCTCACATGGCATATAACGCCATGTGGCTACAAAATTTCCGACAGCATTTCCCCAAAAAATTGACTTGCCTGAAAAAAATAATAATAACCATTACAATGATAGGCATCAGCCAAGTGGTTGGAAAACCACTTTATTTACTCCAGAGACTTGCAAGTAAAAAGAAAACTTTTCCAACATGTGTTGTTGGGGCACTACATGCCCTCATAACAAGGTCTTTTCTTGCTCCAATACCTGCACAAAGATCTTGAAACACACAACAATAACCTCTGCATGCTTTCATGAATCAACATAAGTTAGTGTAACTTCATGTGCATAGATAAATTCACATGAAAACTAGCTATCATGCATATTCCCATGTTAATTTTATAACATTGGAGGAGAATACAATGCAAAATTATAAACTTTGATGTGAGATGTATTCAAATGAATCTATTTGAGACCAAACATATAATTCAAAACTATTCAAATTAATTCATTCCTATCCAAAATGGTTCAAAATATGATTAGAAATGCCTAATTATCATATTTGACACTCAAGTAAGTCAAAAAGAGTTTATTGCCATTCAACAGCCATCTAAAATCTTGTGTAGAGATGGCTTTAAATGGTCAAAATATATCATCTAATAGTCAAAAGAAACGTGAAGTCTAGAATCTATACCAAGTTGAATTTCTTGATTTGGATATTCTGTGAGGAAGTTATGGCCAAAATAATGGAGCTAGGTGAGTGGGCAGCACACCTCTTTGAAGAAGTATAAAGAGAATTAAATGCTTTGCGCAGGTGTATTATAATTAATGATAGCTTGCAGCTGCTCATTGGAAAGCCCTTGGAGTCTTCTTTCTCTACCAAGTGGAATCGTCCAATTTGGATTTCATATGAGAGAGTTATGCCCAATTTAGTCAATGTAGGTATGCTAATCTTGCTTTTTCTCTTACTTCGAATCTTTCTTTTTTTTCTCTTTCTTTACTCTTCTTTCTCTTTCTAATCTTTTCATTCTCTATCAATTCTTCAATTTATCTCAGTTAAGATCTCCTCCTTCTCTCTTTCTCTTCTTTCATCCTTTCTCTTTCTCCTTCACTTTCTTTTCTTCCTCTCTAACTCTCTCTTTATTTATATATATCTTAGATATGTATAGATGCATAATCAAATGCATAAGTACATTCATAATTAGATTACATATGTGTGTCATTATGTGAGCAAACATGAATGTGTATGTGTGTGTGTAAACATACACAATTCTATGTATGTATGCTTGAGTTTAAGAATTTTTCCTCTTTCTTTCTTTAAATTCAAAGTTGAATGTGCTGCAGAATTTCTAGAAGTAGTATCTCTTTAATCATTAGAGATCATCCCCCCTTTGTCGCATATCAAAATGTGTGGAGTGAAATGTTCGACATCATAGCGTGGATAGATCTGCAAAAACAACAAGAAACAAAGAGGAAACATGCTTCGAAAGTCTGACAAAAACATACTTACCTCGCACCGAAGCTCACCATGCGTGTATGTTGATGCATGGAAAAGTAGTCTCAATGTCTGCATATCCCCTTAGGACACTCATTTCTCACCATATCCATGCTCATCGAGCCAACGGAAGGAAGAAAAATGCCTCAAAAAAGAGAGTTACGAGATTTCCCAAAACCTCTCTCTATGCTCTGATACCAAATGTGAGAAGTGGAGAATGGCATGCCTGGGACTCACCTCCTAGCCTATTCATAGCCCTTGCCTAGTAACCATCTAGAGTTCTCTCTGAGGTCCCTCTACTCATCTAGCCATCATGAGTAGGTACCTTGTATGAACTCTCTGGCTTTGGCCTTGGCTATCCCCCGAGCAAGGGACTTCTCATTCCTCCAAGCATGTACATCTCTGGAATATAACATTTCTAGGTGGAAAGTATGTATGCATCAATAATTCTAACTCAAATTCTAGATAGTTCTCCTTTGAATTCAAGGGTATCTAGAGCCCAAGCTTTTTTCTCAACCTTTTGTAATCATATTCTAAAGCAAGAGATTGTTGTGATATTTGATATAAATCCAAAGAGAATTTGGACTAATGTATCCTAGCTTTTGAAATTCTTCACATTTTTTAGAACATGCTACAAAAATGTGAAGAGGCAAAAACATTGAATCTTTAACCTTCAAGAAATCCAGCTCGTTGACATTGCTCTTTAAATGTCATCTATCAACTTGCACAAAAAAATTGATACTCTCGATTGATCAGGAGACTCCCAATCTAATGATGAGATGAAAGGAGCAGGTAGATGTACAAGATTCCCATGAGCACTCCTCCCATTACCTCATAATCTGCAAAACAAACAAGTAATTGAACACAATTGAATAATGGAATAGATTTGCTTGCATACATAGGTTTTGCATAATCCTTATGAAGAACTTTCAATGTTCCTATTAAACATTCAACAGGTTGCCACTCTTGAACATTGAAAGAAAAAATACATGCAATACAAAAATAGATATCTTGTAATACAAAAGCAATTGAAAATTTCATAAAGCAAAATGCTATGGGACACAAAAGAGATAAATAGAATGAACCACGAACCATGAACCATGTACAAAAAAAGATATATATTTCATAAATGAAGCATGTACAAGAGTGTGGTAAACCACTGTCATATATGAGGCAAATACAAAATGTGGCAACACACTGCCATATAAGAATCAAATACAAAATTCTAGTGCACCACTACCATATATGAGCCAAATATAAAATTGTGGCACACCATTGTCATACACATGCATAGAATGATGAAAACATCCATATCAGCACTCTTGCAACAAAGAACATTCATGGAATGAGATAAATTCACATGAGATTTATAAACAACAAGTAAAAACCAAGTCTCTAAATTCATCAACTCATCATACATGCTCCCATGAAATGACTGCATCGCATCCCCCCAAGTCCTCCAATAGTGCAATCAATCCACGAAGATATCCATAAGCCTCCTCCGTTCGTACTGGAGGACGACCCATTGCCAGCTTGTGCAATAAATATAAACGTTAGAGGAACATACATGACATGCTTAACACAAACAAATTCAATAACCCAAATGGTACTTACAAATTCGTGGTGCATAGTGTCATATCTGCTGCTGCCCAAATGTGACAGTTCAACAGTATCTAAACGTGTGGCTCTGGCATCTTGTTGCTAGGGATATCCATTAGGAGTCTGCTGCTACGCATCGCAAATCATATCCCACTCCTCAGCATCTAAGCATACAGGCTTTGGTAAGCTTGCTCTGAAAGCATCAGGAGCCTCGGATCATTGATGGGACATAACCTCACGTGCCGTGTGTAGAATCCACTCTCAACTCTCAAGAGGATGTCCATGTGCTAGCCGCAACTCTCCATAAATCGTCTCTATGATATAATTTTTTTTATCTTTATCTTGCTCACTCCATTTCAACATGATAGAGTGCCCAAACTGTATGGAGCAAAGTTGTACTATATGTTGATGCATGGTCTTTCCGATCGCATCCATTATTAGATCTCCATCACAGATACTATACACCTTGGAATCATCATGATCATGAGCACCCCAAGGTGTACATGGTGTACAACGTGGCATACCCACATTTGAGGTACTTGCTCTAGAAGTAGAAGTGGGCGACACAATGTCCGTCTCACTACCTCCACAACAGCTGCCTCCTCCAGAGCTAACTTTAGATCCACTCCTAGAACCTCCTACTCTAGAGCCTGACCTAGACCTTATGAGACGGTGTCGGCGCGAAAGCGACGGTCGGTGGATCAGGGCGACCGCCAAAAATACGGCACACGTAGGGTGCTTGAGCAATCTCAGGTATGATGGTGAGGACTCTCAAAAAGCATATATAAACTCAAGTACAGTGACACCCCAAAAGAAGATTCAAGTCAAGTGATTGATTCTCAATTAAAACTCATCAGTTAAGTTTAAAATCACTGTTGATAATGAATTCAATCTTGGTCAAATTCTAGGTTTAATGATGTCAATTTTGTTCTATCAAGTTACTCCTTTATTTCATTAGGAAGTGTGTCACTCTGATCGGTAAGTTAAGAAGGTAAGCTGATGTTTACTATAGCATCCACAACCAAAATCCATACTTCATGTCTAAGACATCATTTTCTAGAAAAAGTGCGCATAAGAATTCGTTCATACACAAAGACAAGATTTTTACACAAAGATAAGAATTTTATTCCTCATGCAAATACGTAAGTCATAGTCGTTAATGATCAATTACTCCACCTTTTCATGAAATAGAATACTTCAATAAGAATGAAGGGCATACAAATAAATAACAAAGTTTGGCACTGTTGAGATCCTAGGTTTGAATTGGTCATCACAGTTTGTTTCATATGAGAGGGAGAGTCAAACAAATGGGTTAATTCAATAACAGATTGTAAATCACAATTAACTTAGCACAAAGCTTTTCCCAAACTTCTTTGTTTTTGTTTACTGAAAAGAGAAGTGCTTACGCATTGATACTCGGATGGCATGAAGTAATGAAATGACATTCTCTGACAAATATAATTCTTATATGCGAATAACCTGTGAATACTTATGTTTCCTTCACTCTGATACGCAACTTTGCTTGATTAGGTAAATATTAACATTGAAAAACAATAAATACAGCATATTTTGACCATAAAACTTGTGAGAAAGTGATTACTGTTCTATTCTTTACTTGCGGAGTTTAATACTATCCCTTCAAAAGTAATCGCAATTTCATTATTCGACACATTAATTCAATCATTTATACTAGCATAAGACAGCACGAATTGTTAAACAAATACTATTGTCGCACCCATCTTGAGTTTAGACATGGCGCTCCATTGATCACGTTCCTCCGTTTTAGAATTATGTTATCATCAAGCCATCATTATCATGCGCTTCGTAGCTAGAAGTTTAGATGATCCGTTTAGCGTTGTTGTTCAGTAGAAACAGATCATAAAACTACTCACACAGTATGCAAGAATAAACCAATAGCAGAGACGTTGATATGCAGAGTTATAAAGGAAAATCTATTTACACAGAAATCATTGGAGGCTTTTCTTTTCATCAAAACAGAATTGACACTCTTAAAATCACTCACAATACTTAATATGTTCTGTTGACTGCTTCGATTGATTTCCCTATAGTCATTCCTTTCTTTAGCACTTGCTCTCTCCGATGATCAGTTATGAGATCAAAGCTAGCTCTTCATCGCCACTTTAGTTTTGTGTAGGATTCCTCCGATCACAAAACAGTTTTTGATATGTTTCACCGTCTGGAATTGCGCATACGTTGTAGATTGTCCAAAAGAGATTCAGCCATTGATTAGCATCACCAAAAGAGAACAAAGAAATTTTTCCTCTTTCTACAATACTTCCCGTGACTTGTGAGACATCCTAACATAAGTATTGGTCTTCCTTCTGATCACTGCTCCTCAAAAACTTCAGCGCTATTTTGACGGACTCGAATGCCGTATATCCCCTTTAGCTCAGTCTTCAGCATGATGGACTTGAATGCAGAATATCCGTTTAGTTCTGTCGTGTGCCTCCAGTCTTCACCATCAGAATCCTCACAATCGTTCTTATTGTTGTTTAGTTTATCCAACTTTCAGAATCCTTTTCCGATAGACCTCCTCTGTCTGCCGTGCGCGTTCACTCCTGCTTTGTATCTCCTCCCTCTAAACGTGTCAAAACTGCCCTCTGGACTGATTAGAAGCGTCTTTTAAGCTGGCGAAACGTAAAACGGAAGAAGAAAATATCCTCTCCTTTCACTATGAATTCATGCTTTCCATCTCTCCTCCCCTCATCCTTCTGCCCCGCGCACCTCTGTATACCTGCCTTTTTCCAGAATGATCAATTGGCCCCCTTTTTTCCTCTGTGCGTGCCGCCAATGCCCATCTTTTTCACCGCATCAACTGACGAGCCCCTCCTGGTCGTGACCAAAGCGAGAGAGAGCTCCTTCCTTTCTCATATGCTTTCCCAGAATTTTTGCGCATGTAGCTTTTTCCCCCTTTTTTTTGTATTAGCCTTTCTTTTCAACCTTTGATCATGCTCCTTTGTAGCTTTAGATTCGATATAATTAGCAAGCATAATCTATCCATGCTGGTCTTATAACTCTCAAACTCGTCCACATCCGATTTGATGTATGCATTACTTTATGTTTACAAAAAGAATGACCTCCGATTGTTGAACTCTAACTTTAGCGATTTATTGTAGCGATCATTTTTTTCCGATCTAGAATGCAAGTGCAAATCATATGATAATGATGAGCTTCTCACGAAAAGTTCTAAAACAGGTAACGCTGACATTCGAGGAGCAAGGCTTCACACATTAACATGGATAAGAATCAACACAACTGATCGACAGTGATATAAAAGGTTAGAGTTCACCAATAAAGTTGTTTTCATTTTCTCTTGTCATCAACTGGAAGATGCAAATCTTCCCGACATCCACCGCCACCAAACTTGCACATCGTCCTCGATGGGCCAAACCTGCAGATCATAGAAGGCAATATCAAATTCTTTTGAAAATTATTTATGACTCAAATGCAAATAGTCTATATATAAAAAACAAATGCTTCTATCATTAGTTCATCTTCTGATAGCAAAGAAAACTTATAAAATTATGTAAGCTTGAATTTCAACCTTTTCGTTCAATGCATGAATTGAAAACAGGTTTTAGAAGGAAACTATAGAAGTCATTCAAATAGTGTTCGTACTAACTCTTCTATTAACTCTGTTCATAAGTAAAGCATATGTTATATAGGCCTTCTATCCTCATCTCCTAGCCACTTGCCATTAAGATACAAAAAACTAACTCCCCTCTAGCATACATCCGCCTTATATAGCCCACTAGTTATTTATCCATTTAATTAATCATTTTAATTCTATTTACCCTAAATTTCTCAATTAAATAAATCCATTAAATTAAGCTTAGGTTAAGCTTTTAATTAATTAGAACCTTAGTTTTTAAATGCACACAAATAATTAAAGTAATTATTAATAACATAGTTTAATTTTTAATACATAAATATGTAATTTATATATTAATGTTTTTTAAATAACATCTACTTTATCCCTTTAAATATAGTAAAACCCTAGAAAACCTATTGGAAACCCATAAAATCCCCTGGTTAGACCTTTAAAATCCTTCTGAAACCCTACCATTAACTCATTATAAATCATCTAAACCCTTTGGCTTAACCATTAGCAACATACAATCTTTGAACTTATGAAAATCCTAGGGATAAATACCCATAATTCTTGAATGAAAAAATAGGAAATTCTCATTAAATGAGTAATTAGGGTAAACCCTAACATGAACATATGTCCTGCTTCATCCTTCATACCTGAAAACACTTTTAAAATAGTTAATCCAATTAACACAACTGATCAACAGTGATATAAAAGAGGTTTAGAATTCACCAATAAATATTTTAATTTTTCGGGTCATCAATTGGAAGATGCAAATCTTCCCGACAACGGGCCAGCACCTGCATCACACTGAGGTATCAAACACACACGTCTACTACTAGAGCCACTAGGGGATGGTTGAGAATGGTCGTGATGGAGTGATAAAGCTAGGAGACATACCTCCAACAGAAGTAGCACCAGTGACGCTGGCAGGAGTGACACTAGTGGGAGTGAGGCCGGTAGGAGTGAGGCTGGCAGGATTGAGGCTTGCAAGAGTGAGGCCGGCAGGAGTGAGACAGGGGGGAGTGCTACCACGAGTGATCCAATACTGTGATGCAGCGTCCATATATGTGGGAGGTACCTGAGATATGAACTCTAAGAATTGCTCCTTTATCATGGAATGTGGAGTGACTAGAGGACTGTCAACCATTGTGCTCTTTAACAAAAGATCACAAATAATTAGCATATGATAATAAACGTAACATAGAGAAATCGTAGTGTACAAAAGAACATAGCAAAAACTATAAACAAAAATTAGTACATACAAGTGTTTGATTCAAAACTCCTCTATTCTAGCATCCTCTTGGAGATCCGATGCACAGAGAATATCTATCTCTATATTGGCGACTTCTAACTCACTTGGTATGCTAGCTTTTTCTTGATCATCATTTGTTGCTTTATCCTGTATCTCATCTTCTTCAAGGACATCTTCTTCTCAGACAATGATCTCTTCCTCCTTGACTATCGAATGAATCTCAGGGTCCACTACAGAAGGACTTTCTTCTACATCTATGTTCTCACAAATTTTTCTAATAGGTGGGGAGACTTGTAAAACAAATAGCCACTCTGGTTCTTTTGAATTTGGTTTAAAGACAACTTGCTCATTGTGTTCGGGAAGTACAAATGTATCTCTTTCATCCGTCCATACTTTTGTAGAGTTGACTTGAAGCAAACCACTTTTATCCCGCGTCACTATTGTGTTTCTTCCATAGGTGACTACTTTGAACCATTTCAC
>CM035436.1:36806028-36946028 GCA_020310875.1 Ceratopteris richardii | reverse complement strand
TTTCCTTATATAATTTTAATTGAATTATATGTACATAAAAACCCTAAAAGGCTAATCCTAAAGACCTAGACCTAAAATATGTATATGTGTGTATCCATGTGTATATACATGTATATATGTATTATGTGTATGTGTATGTGTGTATGTGTGTATATATGTTATGCATGTGTAAAAACCCTAAAACCCTAATCGTAAAGACCTAGACCTAAAACATGTATATGTGTGTATGCATGTGTATATTTATACGTGTATGTGTATATATAGGTGTATGTATGTATGTATGTATGTATGTATGTATGTATGTATGTATGTATGTATGTATGTATGTATGTATGTATGTATGTATGTATGTATGTATGTATGTATGTATGTATGTATGTATGTATGTATGTATGTATGTATGTATGTATGTATGTATGTATGTATGTATGTATGTATGTATGTATGTATGTATGTATGTATGTATGTATGTATGTATGTATGTATGTATGTATGTATGTATGTATGTATGTATGTATGTATGTATGTATGTATGTATGTATGTATGTATGTATGTATGTATGTATGTATGTATGTATGTATGTATGTATGTATGTATGTATGTATGTATGTATGTATGTATGTATTATATATATATATATATATATATATATATATATATATATATATATATATATATATATATATATATATATGTATGTGTGTGTGTGTATGTGTATGTGTATATATGTTTAATTTAATAAAAAACCTTAACATTCTGTTTTTATACATTTAAATATATATAGATAATTTATTTATTTGAAATACTAGCTCTTTCATATTTAAGTATAGAATTATCCTATTTTATATATATATATTCATTTCTATATTCAGATTATTTTCTTAATTTTTTGTTATTTTTCCCTATATAAATTTAATTGAATTATATGTATGTAAAAACCCTAATCCTAAAGACCTAGACTTAAAATATGTATATGTGTGTATGCATGTGTCTATACAAGTATATATGTATTATATGTGTATGTGTTTGTGTGTATATATGTTATGCATGTGTAAAAACCCTAAAACCCTAATCGTAAAGACTTAGACCTAAAACATGTATATGTGTGTTTGCATGTGTATATATATGTGTATGTGTATATATGTGTATGTGTATATATATTTGTGTGTATGTGTATGTGTATGTGTATATATATTTGTGTGTATGTGTATGTGTATATATATTTAATTTGATAAAAGACTTTATAATCCTATTTTTATATATTTAATTAATTCATTTAAGACACTAGCTCTTTTCATAATTATTTATCTATACAATTATCCTATTTTATATATATGTTTACTTATATATTCAGGATTTTTTCTTATTTTTTTCTTTATTTTTTTGTTATTTAAATTTAATTGAATTATATGTGTGGAAAAACCCTAAAGCCCTAATCCTAAAGACCTAAGCCTAAAATATGTATATGTGTGTATGCATGTCTATATACATGTATATATGTATTATATGTGTATGTGTATGTGTGTATATATGTTATGCATGTGTAAAAACCCTAAAACCCTAATCATAAAGACCTAGACCTAAAACATGTATATGTGTGTATGCATGTGTATATATATGTGTATGTGTGTGTGTGTGTGTGTGTGTGTGTGTGTGTGTGTGTATATATATATATATATGTGTGTGTGTGTGTGTGTGTATGTATGTATGTATGTATGTATGTATGTATGTATGTATGTATGTATGTATGTATGTATGTATGTATGTATGTATGTATGTATGTATGTATGTATGTATGTATGTATGTATGTATGTATGTATGTGTATGTGTATGTGTATATATATTTAATTTGATAAAAAACCTTAAAATTCTATTTTTATATATTTAATATATGTTTCTAAAACACTAGCTCTTTTCATATATTCATATTTTTTTCTTTATTTTTTCTTTATTTTTTTCTTATATAGATTTAATTGAATTATATGTATGTAAAAATCCTAAAACCCTAATCCTAAAGACCTTGACCTAAAATATGTATATGTGTGTATGCATGTGTATATACATGTATATATGTATAATATGTGTATGTCTGTGTGTATATATATGTTATGCATGTTTAAAAACCCTAAAACCCTAATCGTAAAGACCTAGACCTAAAACATGTATATGTGTGTATGCATGTGTATATATATGTCTATCTATATATGCATATGTGTATGTGTATATGTGTATATATATGTGTGTATGAGTATATGTGTATGCATGTGTAAGTAGCCTAAAACCCGAATCCTATTTTTATATATTTGATTTGAAAAAAAAAACTTAAAATCTTAATATTATATATTTAATTATATATATAATTAAAACACTAGCTATTTTTTTATTTATTTATCTATACTCAAATCATATATGTGTGTGTATATGTGTGCATGTGTGTATATGTGTGTGTGTGTGTGTATATGTAAGTGGATATGTGTGTGTGTATATATATGCATGTGTGTATGTATGTGTGTGTGTGTATGTATGCATTTGTATGGATGTGTAAATAGCATAAAAACCCTAATCTTGTTTTTATATATTTAATTTGAATGTGTGTATATGTGTGTATGTATGTATGCATGTGTGTATATGTCTGTGTGTATGTACGCATGTGTGTACATGTGTGTGTGTATGTATGCATGTGTGTATGTATGTGTGTGTGTATGTATGCATGTGTGTATATGTGTATGTGTGTGTATGTATGCATGTGTGTATATGTGTGTGTATGTATGTGTGTGTATATGTGTGTGTATGTATACATGTGTGTATATTTGTGTGTGTATGTATGCATGTGTGTACATGTGTGTGTATGTATGCATGTGTCTGTGTATGTATGCATGTGTGTACATGTGTGTGTATGTATGCATGCACGTGTGTATATGTGTGTATGTATGCATGTGTGTGCATATGTGTGTGTATGTATGCATGTGTGTACATGTGTGTACATGTGTGTGTATGTATGCACGTGTGTACATGTGTGTATATGTATGCACGTGGTATATGTGTATGCGCGTGTATGTATGCATGTGTGTATATGTGTGTGTATGTATGTGTGTGTATATGTGTGTGTATGTATGCATGTGTGTATATGTGTGTGTATGTATGCATGTGTGTACATGTGTGTGTATGTATGTGTGTGTGTATGTATGCATGTGTGTACATGTGTGTGTGTGTATGTATGCATGCATGTGTGTATAAGTGTGTATGTATGTATGCATATGTATGTGTATGCATGTGTGTATATCTGTGTGTGTATATGCATAAATCTATATGTGTCTGTGTATGTATTTCTATATCTCTCTCTCTTCATATCTCTCTCTTTATCTATCTCTCTATCTTTCTCTTTTTCATCTCTCTTTATCTCTCTCTCTCTATTTTTCTCTTTTTCATCTCTCTTTATTTCTCTCTCTATCTTCCTCTTTTTCATCTCTCTTTATCTCTCTCTTTTGTGCTCTCTCTATCTCTCTCTCTATCAATATAGAATAAAACAATCACTTACAGGTATGTCCCTCTTTTAGATTGCTATCGTCAAAGCATAATGTACGTCATCTATCATCAAATTCCAAAGAATCAATGCCAAAAAACTTCTGCAAAATCAAAGAGAAGAAAAATTATAAGACATAAAGCATAGAGAAAGACAAAAGTTAAGAGTACGCACACCACTTACCAAGATGCAAGATCTAAAGAGTGTGTGTGTGTGTGTGTGTAGAGAGAGAGAGATCTATGTGTGTGTGTGTGTGCACAAGACAATGCAAGTCACAATTCGTTTCGTGCGTGCAAGTTTTACAAAAGCAAGCAGTACTCAGTGTAAAACATGCACAAAATGTTGACTTTTGCTCTCGGGTTCCCAGTATGTTTAAAACATGGCCTCCGTATAAGTGTTCGTATCAGTGTTGGTAGTTTACTAGAAATTATCAATGTTGATACCAATGCTTATTCTGACACTTATATCGGCACCTCTATGGAGGCCTATACCGGCGATTGTGAGACATCCCAATGATCCATTTCAAAAGGTCATACCGACGATCAAGTGACCATTGGTATGATTAAGTGCTTTATTCCAATGTTTATACCGACATCGGGAGTGACCGTCTGTATAAGCAACATTGGTATGCCCCTCATATGTTGTAATTTCTTTAAATTGAAACTGAGAATACCACCTTTTCGATGGTTTTTTTGTTCTCTTTTAACTTGCTTCACTCTATGAGCACCTCTACAACTAGGAAGCATAGTCACACAATCATTTAGCTGCACACAAAAAGGTTTCCATAAGGAATCCTCTCTTCTAATGTAAATGTCACATGACGTTACATGATTGGAAGAATGAGGAGAAGTAGAATCCATTCGAACACTCAGAGAAATAGTAGAGAATTCTCAAAGACTCACAAACTTCACAGGTATTTGTAGACAATAAGTTTTGTACACATGGAAGAGAGTGGAAAACTTTTGATTTGATGTATCAATTGTGATCGAAATATCATAGAATTTTGTGAACCCAATAAATATTTTATATCTTCAAAAATCATTTCTCTCTTGGGAATTTAAATATTTGCATTGTGTGATGTGAAAACATATCTTTTTTTACATTAAAACAAAACCACTAAATACAAGAAATTCCATCGCTTTAACGGCCCTTTTAGAGCATATTTTCTAAAAAGAAACATTTTTTAGTAGGATTAAAAGAGACAGAAATGTTATATTTCTGTACACTTGGAAAGAACCTCTTTGTCAATTTTCTTAATCTATCATTAGCAAACAACCCCTTTTCAGGCTTCCTTGCTCTAATGGTTAAATTCACTGCAGTTCTATTGTCCTATTGTGTGCCTAGGACTATAGACCATTTTATTTTCATGGTCACCATAGAGCCATCTGAATCTATTTGCATAGTAATGCTCTGGATCATACTTTGGATCTCTTTCACGTTTTTACTTCTTTCTTGCCATCTTCATGGTTTCTTAGTATATTCATTGTAGACTTGTTTTCTACACATAGGAGAGCATCTTAACAAAGTCCCTTAGTCTAAATCCAATTTTATCTCTTCCAACCATGACATGATCTCCAATTCTCTATTGTCTCACTTAGTTTCTTGAGGTTCAATGGTCTTTAGACTTTTTGGGAATTGCCTCCTCTTTCCTTTCTAGATGGGAGTGTTTATTAGCCAGTTCAATCATCATAGATGTTTCCTTCTTTGCATCATCCTTTGTATCCCCTTGTGCTGTTGTGACCATCGTTGTTGTTTGATGTTCCTAAATAATATTGAGCCCATCTACTTCTATAGAATTTCTAGAGGACCTCAGTCCTTCCCGAGAATCATGTCTTTAGGACACCACTCCTATGGCTAGGACTTACTCGTGCACTTTGCTGATAGGTTGGTCTTTCATTTACACATAATTGAAGGATCAAACCGGCTCTTTTCCCTTGCCACTCTTGACTCTCTTTCTTGGCAAGTTCTCATTATAGTGACCTTCACCACTACAATATCTACAAATTGAGGTATATCCAATTGGTCTTCTTTTGTTTGGGAAAAGCCTAGCTATGTGACCATCTCCTCCACATCTCCAATATTGTATTCATGTAGTTTTAGGCCTTTTTTCTTATGTTTCTTCCCTAGGATAGGTGCCTGCCTATCCTTGGGCACCTCCTCCATAGGATTATCTTGACTCCCATTGTGGGATTAGGGGTTTTCTTTGAACAGGTAATCCCATACAAGGACATTCCCTCATATCGATAGGCCAAGTTTGCCCTCTTTCATAAGCCAGCTTTTGATAGCACTAGTCCTCAATATGGTTGTATTTATTGTGATGAGTGTGAAATCTCATGGGTAGAGGTCTTTCTGTAACTAATCTTGAGACAATATTACACTCTTTGGTTATGTGGCCATAGCTGAGGAATTTAACACACCAAATTTTTTACCTCAACGCATTTAGGGTGTGATCAATAGCTATTTCTTACTTCATGTTATGTGCTTCATAAGTAGGAGTTATTGCTTTTATTGCTTCACCGATTCAATTATCCTTTCTTCAGTTTGTACAAGCTTGTCTTTGACTAGTGTGCTTCCAGCTATGACAAAAACCTTTGTAGCTAAACTAGGACTCCCATAAGTTGGGTTCTTTGCTTATGCACTTCCCAATCCCTCCATAGGTTCATACGACAGTTCTCTTCTTCATTGTTGATGTAACTAAACTTCTTCCCATACTTTGGCTTCTTTCTTCATTGTAATCAACATAGGAGGCCATCTAAGGCTTATGTGTTGTTGCACAAGAGGATCTCTCAGTCTTGCAATGAATCACATTTTGAGGGAAGGTATATCATTTGGATCAATTTGTGTCCATTCTTCTTACTCAATATTTCCATGCATTGGATGTAGTAATCTACGTTTTCATTAATGCCTTATTGCAAATAAACCATTTACTGAGCCAATCATTCTTGGAATCCTTGCCATGGAAACTTAGCTAAGAAAGCATTCTTGACAACAGGATACATCCCTCTTTCCTAAGGTAAAAGGTTGACATACCAATTGGTGACTTCATCGCTCAAGGTTGTAGAAAACATTCTCAATATGTGGGCTTGATATGCTACTTTGTTTGCATCACAAGTGACCTAGAATAGCTGTATAAACGCATTAGGGTCCTCATCCCATGATACCCGAGAATCTAGGGAAGTCATATAAGTGAACAAGGATTCTATGAATCAATTTGAACAAAGTAGTGATGTCAATGTCAGTACTTTCCTAGAATTCCTTTGAGCTCTCTGAAATTTGGGAAGCTACTCTTGTGTTATAATATTTTTTCTCTGTTAATTCTCTCCAACTAGTTGGTTCCTTGCTTTGTTTACTTTCCATTTTCATGATCTTCTGCTCTCTGAGCCAATCTTTGTTTTCATTGGGTCATAGACTATGAGGGGGAACTCGCTTCACTCATATACTATTAGCTACTCAATTACAAGTGTTGATTCAACAAGGGGTGCTAGGGGAACCTATAGCAGTCGCTTGTAATGATATGCTAAGAAACTCAACATTAGAATTGGAAAATGAAGCTTATAGTGGGGTGGTCACAAATTTATATTTAAACATAATTTGAAGGTAAGATTTTTCATCCTTTATGATCTTCTTGCCCACTCTTTCACACAAAGGGTCCTATATATGTTCCTCTAGGAAATGATCTATAATGCTTATTTCCCTAACTTATAATTCTCTTTTATTTCATACTCTTTGTTGTATCTCTTCTTCTTTCCTAAGTCAAATACACTCTTTCTCACTCGCGTCCTTAGCGTCACTATTAACCTCAGTCTCGTCTTTCTTTCCTTCAGTTTAGACTGCTCACTCTCACTCTTACCAGTAGAAACTCTCATGTAAACACTCTCACTTAAATGCACAGACTCATTGACACACACACTCACCCAATCATACACTCTCACATAAACACACTTCTTTTAGATGTAAAATCACACGCTCTCACAATTAGAAAATTAGAATCAGACAAGCGGACAATCAGGCACACTCATTGAGGCAAGTAGACCATTGGGCACTCTCGCTCATATACTCTGAATTACTTGCTCTATAACTCTCAAATATTCAATCAAATAGTCTTACCCATACACTTTTACTCACACACTTATCTCTCAAAAACTTCATCCTTCTCTCTCTTCTCCCACACTCCCTATCTCTTTGTCCCCCTTTTGGCACAGCTCCGATCATTTTCTCACTTCCTTCCTTTTCAAGATCCAATAGAAAATAATTATGGCAGCATTATGTAGATTCAATCGGATCACACCTTCATCATCATTGTCCGGCATAGAACTCCCATTTGCTGAGAATTCATCCCTCTTGCTGAAGTCAAACTCATCAAAATTCGATTGTGCCTCCTCGTCCTCATCAACACACTTCTTCCTCCTCCCTTCCCTACTCTCTTACTCTCCATTCTCTCCTACTTTCATCATCACTCCCATTTGGTGAGAATTCATCCCTCTTGCTGAATTCAAATTCATCAAAATTCGATTGTGCCTCCTCTTCCTCATCAACACACTTCTTCCTCCTCCCTCCCCTACTCTCTTACTCTTCTCTCTCCCTCTATGATACACATCTATAAGTACTCTTGAATCTTCATCTCTCTCTCTCTCTCTCTCTCTCTCTCTCTCTCTCTCTCTCTCTCTCTCTCTCTCTCTCTCTCTCTCTCTCTCTCTCTCTCTCTCTCTCTCTCTCTCTCTCTCTCTCTCTCTCTCTCTCGTGCGTGCGCGTGCACCTCTATAGACGGAATGTGCAGCTCATGAAGTCACTAATGCGCTGGTGATTAGTTACATAATGTTTTATCGTGCATTGTTGATGATTTAAATAATGTTGATTAGTCACATTATGTTCAATCATGCACCCCTAATTAGTTTCATCTATTTTTGAAAGCTCATTAACTCAATAATGCGTTGTTCATTAGTTAGATAATGTTCAAAAGGCATTGGAGCATTATTCATGAAGTGTTAGAACATCAATTCAATAGCATTAAGTCAATATTCAGAACGCATTGGAGCGTATTCACAAGGTGTTGCTCATTAGCTATATATGCTAATCATGCATAGTTATATTTTAATGTAGATTAACCATATGTAACTTTATTTTGTTATATACATATCATAGTGCAGCTAATCTCATTTTCTTTTAAGTGTATGTATGTAAAAGCCAAAAACCCTCATCCTAAAACTCTAACCCTACAACATATATATGTGTGTATGTGTATATGTATATGTGAGGTGTGTGTATGTGTATGTATGTGTATGCATGTGTATATATATGTGTATGTGTATATGTGTATATGTGTATATGTGTATATGCATGTGTGTATCTATGTAAAAACCCTAAAACCCTAATCCTAAAACATGTATATGTGTGCATGTGTGTATGTATATATGTGTATATGCATGTGTACATATGTAAAAACCCTAAAACATGTATATGTGTGTATGTGTGTATATGTATATGTGTGTATATGTGTGTATGCATGTGTATGTATGCAAAACCCTAAAACCCTAATCCTAAAACCCTAACCTTAAAACATGTGTGTCTATGTGTATGTGTATATGTGACTACGTGTTTCTATGTGTATGTGTATGTATGTATATATGTGTGTATGTATATATGTGTGTATGCATGCCTACATGTATGTAAAACCCTAGAACCCTAACCCTAAGACCCTAACCCTAAGACCCTAACCCTAAGACCCTAACCCTAAGACCCTAACCCTAAGACCCTAACCCTAAGACCCTAACCCTAAGACCCTAACCCTAAGACCCTAGCTCTAAGACATGTGTTTGTATGTATATGTGGGTGCATATGTGTGTATGCATGTGTATATATATGTGTATGTGACTATGTGTGTCTATGTGTATGTGTATGTATGTATATGTGTGTATGTGTATATTTTTGTATGGGTATATGTGTGTATGTACATGTGTGTGTATGTTTATGTGTGTCTATGTGTGTGTATATGTGTGTCTCTTTTGTGTGTGTATATATGCATGTAAGTATATGTGTGTCCATATGTGTATGTATGTGTATGTATATGGGTGTGTGCATGTACGTATATGTGTGCATATGTACGTTATGCATGTGTGCATGTATATGTGTGTATGTACATGTGTGTATGTATGCATGCATATACATGAATATGCATGAGTTTGTATGTATGCATGTGAATATGTGTGTGTGTATATGTGTGTGTATATGTGTTTGTCTATCTATGTGTGTCTATCTGTGTATGTATATATGTGTGTATGTATATATGTGTGTATTTAAATATGTGTGTATGTATATATGTGTGTGTTTGTGAAAAAGTGTGTGTATGAGTGTATGTGTGTATTTATATGTGTGTCTCTTATGTGTATATGCATGTGAGAGTGTATGTGTATGCATATGTCTATGTTTGTGTGTGTATGTATGTATGCATATGTATGTCTATATGTATGCATGCATATGCATGAGTATGTGTGTATGTGTGTGTGTGTGTGTTTCTATGTATGTATGTGAGTATGTGTGTGTATATGTGTGTGTATGCTCTAGAACTAACATTAAATGTTAACCAACATTAGTCTCATTTCTTGTTCTTGTTCATCTCTCTCGCTCTCTCTCTCTCTCTCTCTCTCTCTCTCTCTCTCTCTCTCTCTCTCTCTCTCTCTCTCTCTCTCTCTCTCTCTCTCTCTCTCTCTCTCTCTCTCTCTCTCTCTCTCTCTCTCTCTCTCTCTCTCTCTCTCTCTCTATCCCCCTCTCTCTCTCTTTCTCTCTCTTTGTAACAAAGAACAAAACAATACGTGCATGTACATAAATCACTTACATTTATCTAATTTCCTTCGAATCACTCGTCCAAGCACAACCGACGTCTCTCATCAAATTACAAAAAATTGATGCCAAAAAGCTCCTACAAAAAAAATGAAAGAGAAATTAGGAAACAAAAATAAAAAGAGAAAGAGAGAGGATGAAAGAGTGCATGCATCACTTATCAAGATGCAAGAGAGAGAGAGAGAGATATGTGTGTGTGTGTGTGGAGAGAGAGAGATCTCTATGTGTGTATGAAGAAAGAGAGATTTGTCTGTGTGTGTGTGTGTATGGAAAGAGAGGAGGGTGGATGTGTGAGGGGAGAGAAAAAAGGGAGAGGATGAGCACAATGTAGGTGGATGTGTGAGATCAACCACAATGCAGGAAGGCATGCACAAATTCAACTGTGTGAGATTGCAGTTCAAAATAGAAGAGTAATCGACTTTCGAATCTTGGGTTATTAAAATGCATCATTGGTATAAGTTTCTATAAAAGTGTCAGTATAAGCACTGATAGTGCCTAGAAAAATATTGATGCCTATACCATTCTTATACCAATGGATATATCGACACTCACACCGGTGCTTAAAGCAAAAGTGAATTTTTTTAATGCATATATGACAATAATTTTCCAACATTTATATCGATGCCAAAGTGATCGTTGGTATGCCTAGCATGTATTTTCCAATGATTATACCGATGCTTGGGTATGACTGTTGATATGGCTAGTGTCGGTATGAGACTCATATGTTGTAGTGAGTGTTGATGCATGTGATGGAGAAGTTGCACTAATGATGTATAAGATACATGCTGATTATATGCTGATATCACAACATTCTATGTTGCAATATCTTTTAAATTCACTCTTTCAAAAAAATTTCATGCATCTTTCAAGTACTATACATATTAAGGAGAGTGGTTCCAAGTACCACATCTATATGAATACTATACCTAATCACTTGATCATACACAAGCTGACCTTATTGGTATAGCACATTTCATAGGGATATAATGATTTAAGTGAACCTATTCATGCAAATTTCCCTCAATCATCATAGGATTTTGTATAGAACGTCATGTGAATACCCCACAAATATGTGGGATTTGCAGAATTCCATAACTAGACTTATACTCAAGGAATTTTTTATCGGCCTTAACCTTTGCATGACTTATCGATTCATAAAAGATTTTATCCTTTTCAACCATTTAGGTCATTTGTCTTTCTAGAGTAACTCTATCCAAGTTAATTAAAGATTAAATAAATTATTTCCCTTTAGATCCCTTCTTCATCATTGATATTTACCCATGTGATTTAGCTCTAGTATTTAACTCATGCATATATAAGTCATATCTTTTTTAATACTTTACATCCTTTTGATGTGTTTGGAATATTTTCTTCCTCCAAAGATCAATAACTTACTTTATTTTAGCCAATTGATTACTTTAATTTATCCAATTGAATTAAACGGGTTGTCATACTTCCTAATGTTGAGCTAGACAAAAAGCTCACGAGCTTCTAGTGGTGGGGCTCAAATTTATTTCGATCCACATATGCTTCCCTATTCAAGTGTATGAAGACATGCCTCTTAGAAGCTATGAAGACCAAGAAACAACACCCTTAAAGAAGAGCTCATCCCACACACACCTTAAAATGAAGAGAGTTACATACTTAGAGCATGCCAAGGTACTCACACTTGGTAGGTATGGTTTTGAGACACTCCAAAAATGCCATTAAAGCTCAAGGGAAGGACAAGCTGGTAGAAAATGGCCCATGAAGAAAGATGAAAGAAATTCTATCCTTTTGGATTCAAAAAGTGAGTTATCATTAGGATTTATGGCCGTTATTATTTTGTACATGTACCTTTTCACATGATTTTTGAAAACGTTTTACTTAACAATAATACTACAACTTATTTAAACACCAAATTGAGTCCAAAAAACTTTTCAAAATTCAAGGTGGTTGGGGAAATACTCCATAGGCTCAAGGAAACCATGGTACTTACAAAAGGGGAGGAAAATGGATAGAAGCTTGTTTTCTATGACAAAATATATAGATGAAATGACTAGGAAGTAGGGATGATATGAGATGAGATACCTCTTTTCCCAGCTCTATTTCTAATCCCCTCCAATATATGGTTCCAAGGCCAAGGGGGTAACTCAACTACAAGAGGACGTGTATCTTCTATCACGTGTTGGAGTTTGAGGTCTGCGGAAGCACACGAATAACACAAGGAAGAAGAAGAAGCATGGAGCATAATACACAATACTGATGTATTACCACTAGAATGTACAAAGATACATAACCCATTAGGGCAATAGGTGTATGTACAAGCTGACGGAAAAAAACCTCCGAAAGAGGGAAAAATTTGCCTCAACTATCATGTGTTCACACACATCACTACCTAAATATATCACTAAATCCCTCTTGGGAGTGATGTGGTGAACAAAAAGCTGGCACTCAGGTATAAGGAAATTCCAAGCTATGTGGAATCAATCCACAAAAGGAAGTAAGCCTAAAGCTTTGCGGAAAGATTCAAACTTCTCCCTTATCATAGCCTTTGTGAAAAGGTCCGCAATGTTCTCTTGTGTGGGCAAATATGCCAAGTTGATCTCTCCAATAGAGAACCTCTGTCTAACATAATAATACTACACCTCAATGTGCTTAGTACGAGAATTGAACACAAGGTTCCTCGCAACTGCCAATGCACTATGACTATCAGTGAAGATGGTGGTGGTAGAAGAGTGAACAACACCCAGATTAGCCATAAGACATTTGAGCCACACACACTCAATAGTCTTTGTGAAAGCTGCCCTATACTCAGCATCACAACTAGAAATGACCACAGTAGTCTGCTTCTTGCTTAGCCAAGATATGCTTGAGCTACCAAGCATAAAGCAAAAACCACTAGTGGACACACGAATGTCATAGCAACTAGCCTAGTCAAAATTAAAAAAAAAGCCAATAAATTTAGCAGTAGTGATCCCCCCTTGGGATAAAACAATCCAAGTAGTCAGGTACCAATCAAGTAGTGAAAGATGCGCTTAACCACTTGCCAATGCTTGACACCTAGGCAATGCTAAACGTGCTTATCTGTGAGACAACAAACTAAATATCTAGCTGATTAATGCATAAGTAAATCAAGCATCCAACAGCCTGTCGATAGAGAACAACATCAAATGCATCTCTAGCATCATGAAGACTCAATTGTAAATCTGTCTCCATATGAGTGGCAATAGGTTTGCAGTCTTCAAGGCCAAAATGTTGCAATAATGTGTCAATATATTTTGTTTGACACAAAGCTATTCTACAATCAACGTGCATAAAATGAATGCCCAAATAATGATGAGACATCTCAAATGAGGCATGTAGATCAGCCTTAAAATCAGTAGTATGCTTCTCATGAGGACCAGTAAGCAGCATGTCATCAACATACACAACAATGGTCAGAAGCACATCGTTAACATGCTAAATATATAAGGTGATCTTTGTTACAATGTTCTCAAAACCATGTGCAATCAGATAGGCATGTATCTTTTCGTACCAAGCATGTGGTGCTTGCTTTAAACCGTATAATGCCTTCTTTAACCTACACACTTGGTTTTCATGCCCTTTTTGCACAAAGTTAGGGGGCCAAAAAACATACACTTCTTCATGCAAACCACCTTTTAGAAATGAAGTTTTAATGTCCAACTTATGTACATTCCAACCATGATGAACTGCAAGTCCGCATATGCTACAAACAGTAGTCATTCGGCAAGTGGGAGCAAAGGTCTCATCAAAATCAATGCCTCTTTCCTAAGCATAACCCTTTGCAACAAGCCTAGCCTTATACCTATCAACTGTTACATCAGGCTTACCCTTGAGCATGTATAACAACTTAGTGCCAATATCCTTCTTGCCAGGAGGCAAGACACATAAAGACCAGGTACCATTCTTCATGATAGCATCATAGTTAGATTGCATAGTAGCCATCCATTTTTTTGAATTTTGTGCTTCATCAAACGAAATAGGCTCAGTATCATCATAGAGACTAGAGGTAGCCATAGCATAGAAATGTGATGCAAAAGAGGCATTATGAGAGCCTGAAACAAGTATGATATGACAAAGATGCATCTAATTTGTTGTCTTGTAAAGTCTACGCCAACCATTTTGGCATAGTTTTTCCTCCTCAATATCAGCTCTCTCATCAACAAGTGGATCATGTAAATCTACATCAGATAATGGAATGATCTATATCATCACATGAAACTTCTAAAGGCTAAGAAGTTGCCTCATTAGGACTAGCACTAGACTATCCACGTATAAAAAGATGCAGCAAAGTGTCATACATGTCTTTGGAGGTAATAGATGTCTCCTTAGTACATGAAAGTAATCGATCAATAGCATCTTCCACAAAAAAAACATCATGGCTAACCAAAATGTGTTTAGCCTATGGATGATACAGACAATAGCCTTTACTTTCAGAACTATACCCAACAAAAATACATTTTTTTGCTTTATCATCCAATTTTCTACATTGTTATTCAAGCACTAATTCATATGTCAAAAAACCAAAAACATGTAGATGAAGAACAGATGGCTTGCAACCATTCCAAGCCTCAAATGGAGTGATATACTAAAGCGCTTTAGTGGGATACTTGTTAAGTACATATGATGCACACATAATAGCCTCAAGCGAGAAACTATGTGGTAAAGCCTAACTCTTGACCATACACCTCGCCATCTCCGTGAGTGACGTTCTTCATTTCAACTCCATATTGAGGTGTATACGGCACTTTACACTGATGTTTTCTCCCATGTTCAGCCAGAGATGCATTAAATTCAAAAGACATATACCCCCCCCCCCCGATCAAAATAGAGGATGCCCATTTTACATGCTGATAAATTTTCAGCCAAAACAAAAAACTATTGGAAGCACATAAACACTTCAGACTTTGCTTTCAGTGGGTATACCCATCCATGCCTAGAAAATTCATCAATGAAAGTCACAAAGTAAAGATAGTTCCCAAAAGAAGGTGTTTGCATAAGACCATAGACATCATTATGAACAAGCTGCAATTTCTTTGTAGCTGGAACTGAATCATCTTTTGGGAAGGATGAATGATGCATTTTGTTCAATATACAGCCTTCACAGACATGTTTTCTAGGTGCCTCAAGTTTGGGCAAAGAGGACACCATTTCTGATTTCTGCGGGCGTAGCAAACTAGCAAAATTTAGATAACCAAAGCATGCATGCCAAAGCTTTGCATCTGACATAGCCAAAGAATCATGTACTACCCATGCCGAATCATTCACAAATTTTTCATAGTCTATGAGCTTATAGAGCCCATGACATAAAACGTCAGAAGCAATAATCATGTTGCCATTTGACAAATCATGAATTGTACATCTGTCATCAACAAATTACACAACCAAGCCTTCTTGGCTAATGTAGAAACTCATAATAGATTTTTCTTGATCTCTGGCATAAATAAAGCATCTAACAATGTAAAGAAGCTACCATCAATAGTAGTCAAAATGATCTTATCAATTCCCATAATAGTATAAGAGGAGTTGTTGGTGCATGTGATAGTATTCCTTGTAGGTATAGGCTCAAGTGAAGTGATGAAAGTGTGCTGTGAGTAATATGTTTGGTTGCCCCACTATCAAAGTACTAAACATCTGAGTCTAGTGTAGAAATACACTACTCATAAGAAGATGGGTCAAAACTGCAAATAGTAGTAAACGCCCATTCTTCATTCTACTGAAGATTAGCAGACTCTCTTTTTGATGTAGAGGCCTCATTTTGCTTTTTCTGTTTTTTCTCATCTTTGTCTTCCTTCTTCGAATTTGTAGTATTTGCAGATTTCTACTTACTAGTAGATGAGCTCCATTTACCTTTGTCCTTCTCAGTAGCCAAGAAAAATTGATCTTCAACATGCATAGTAGACCTATTCTACCTAGACTCATCTTCCTGCAACACAATAGAGACTAACTCCTCAAATGTCAAGGCATTCGGATTGCCTTTCATCAAACAAAGAGTAGAAGCAAAACTCTAATATAAATTAGGATGACCATTCAAAATAGTCTACATAAGTGAGCTATCTAGTATAACTTCATCAGCAGAAATCAACTATTCCTTCAAGTCTTTGATCTTTGTTAGAAAATTGTCCATAGAATCACCTCCTTCATGTGCTCACTCTCCAACTATTTTCGGAGGTAAGCAACACGAGCCTCATTCCTTGCCTAGTATAAAGTGGTAAGTGTATCCCAAGCATGCTTAGCTATTTTGGAAGAGGGAATGTGAGGAATAATGGCAGGTTTGATAGACAAGGCTACCAATGCATGTGCTTGCCATCTGCATCAGCTTCAGTACATATATTTGCAAGTGAAATAGGACATTTTTCAACACCCTATACAATATTCCATATTCCTTTTGCGACCAACACGTGATGCATCATATAAGCCCATAATGGGTAATTCGTAGCATCCAACTTATCGTGAACAGCCAACATATGAAATACATCACTACTTTCAGCCATGGCCACTGACTAAAATACCCTAATGTAGAAAATTGACTATATCTCAAAAAGTTGAACAAAACTACCCTCTCAAGTTCTACTAAACCTATAGCAGACTTCGAGATGCTTATACTAGGGAACCGAAGCCTTTATATATCTTTGGCACAAAAAGACAAAATACCGTGCACAAGCACTACAATAGTGCATTTCAAGGCCAAAATGAGCTCATCATTATATTACCCTGAGTATGCTCATGAAATTTCGTCGGATTCTGAGACTATGATTGGTGGGGTGTCGAGAATACCCTAGATGAAGCGATGACCTACTCATATACCAATTGTTGGAGTTTGAGGTCTGCAAAAGCACGTGAACAGCATGAGGAAGAAGAAGAATCTTAGAGCACAATACACAACAGTGAATGTATTACCACTAGAATGTACAAAGATACATAACCCATTAGGACTATACGTGTGTATACAAGCCAGGGGAAAAAACTCCTAAAGAGGGAAAAAAGTGCCCCGGTGGGCCTAGTGTGTTCACACACATCACTACCTAAATATATCAACATCACTTCGGTGCCTAAGGTAATCACATAGTTTCCAAGGTTAGGAAATCACATGTCTTCTAAAAGAAGACTCCCCAAGCTCTCATGTATGATTCAAGAAGCTAGGAGAAACTTCCAATCAAGTTGAAGGTTCTTAACTTTACAGGAATCGACCCTAAGGTTCAAGACCTTTCAAATACGAGTAAATATTCAGTAAATCATAAACATTTCAAACCTAGAAGAGAAAGATTTATATCCCTTAGATCCATGTAATTATACAACATTCTCGTCTCCTTAAAAGCATTCCATCCTTGGAAATGAGTGGAGATATATACCTTGGGATATTCCCTTCTGTGCCATGCTCAGCCTCATTGATCATGGTCTTAATCTCTCTCATTCTCCTCTTTATTAACAAGGGTATCGTATCTTATACTAGATCTAGAAAGATGAGAATCCATGTGTGTTCTCGTCCATGCCCAAATCATTTTGAATCTCACAAACATTTGCATGTGAAAAACCAAATTAAGTGCAAACAATGGAAAGAATGGAAAGGGTGGAACAAAACATCCCCACCTATTTCATTTTTTGCAATATGCAAACTAGGCATCCACAACATAAACATGTAAATAAGGTGTAATCTAATTATTTCCATGCCAATCTCCTTTTTGTTCAATTTTATGCACCGTTTGAGTACAAACATAATAAAATAGGTGGATTATCTTAGCTATTTTAAGACTATATTATTATATTTATCTCCATAATCAAATTGCATCTGAAAAGAAGATGAACCTTTTCAAATTCCCTACCCAAATCACTTTTTCTTTACACATACACATACTCTCTACCTTTGGACTAGTTGAATGGGTGAATCACTTTCTTAGGGTTTGCCTCCATTAATTATATTAATAGACCAATATAAATAGAGGGAAATATATTAGTAATTTGTGATCAATCATTCTAGTTAGAATTGTGTAGATGGATTAGCTTCTAGATTTGTTAAGGGCATTTGGTATCCTCTCTCTTAGGAAAGAACTCGAAGGAATTATTAAACCTAGGTTAAATGCTCTTTTTTCAAGACTTTATGTAGTTTTCAGAGTGCACTTTATGAGAGTAAAGTCCATAAACATCAATCTACCTTTTGAAGCCTCTAATTGGTTGAGATATTTTCCAATCGTTTTAAATTGTTCTTCTAAAAAGATTAACATCTATCTAACTCCTTTTCAATGTGCCCAAAATGGTAAATCATAATGTTTTCGAAAAGATCCTATTATATATGAGTTGACAAGTACTTCTAAGAGTGGATTATTCCAATCAATTTCTTAAATGTTGCAATATATACTCAATCTTTATGTGTCCTTAAGATCACAAACCATAGATATCTTCTTGATCTTTCAAGAATTCTCTCCCCTTTTGCTCTATATAATTTTAAGATCTCCTAAACTATATCTATCTTATTCATTTTCTTTTTTGCTTGAACTTAGCTTTCAAAGGTGATCTTTCTCGACTTTATTCTAGGTCTGTCTTTTCCTAAAATCATCTTTTTATCTCTTTAATTCAAATCATTATTTTGGATGAAGCTTTGGTCCTTCATTTGTTGGATTTTATTTCCAAACTCTTAAGAATTAACCCCCTCTTTATTTCTAACTCTCACACTTGAGAGGTATAATCTTTTCTATGTTGATGGAAGAACTCTCCTTCCTTTTAGAGGATAAGTGAAGGAATGCCAATTTCTAGACATTGGAACATGATTTCCTTTTCCTTCTAGCCATCAAGAAAAAATAATCAATAGGAATTCTTTCCCACTCTCACATACCCGTGGGTCCTTGATCCAATTAACACGATTAAATCTCTATATTCCTTTTTTAGATGAATTTTGGATGGTCTGCTCTTCCTAAAGGCTTGAGAATGGTATTAGTCTCAAGAAAAAGAAGACAAGGAAGAGAGATCTCATACACTCTCATACAAAAGGAGAGGGGCACATAGATTGAGGCAAGGATGAATAATCTTATTCTACTTCTTCTATTACATTATGAGAATACACAAGAACCACCCAATACAACAATAAAACCACTACTATATATATATATATATATGTATATATATATATATATATATATATATATATATATATATATATATATATATATATATATATATATATATATATATGTATGTGTGTGTGTGTGTATGTATGTATGTATGTGTGTGTGTAAACTAAAGAATTAGTTGAAAAGAAAAAAATGTGCCATAACTCTCTGTAAATATATGTTGGAGTTAGATGTCTCTAAAAGCACATGAACATAACAAGGAAGGAGGCGAAGGTTGCAGCACAACACACTACTAAATGTATTGCCACTAGAATGTGCAAAGATAAGTAACCTGTTAGGGCCATATGCGTATATAAAAGCTAGGGGGGAAAAACTTCCTAAAGAGGGAAAACAGTGTCTTAGCAATCCTAGTGTCTTCACACATATCACTACCCAAATATATCAACAAATCCCCCTTGAGAGTGATGTGGTGAACAAGGGGCTAGCACTCATGTATAAGGAAGCACTAAGCTATGTGGAATCAATCTACAAAAGGAAGTAAGCCCAAAGTTTTGTGGAAAGCTTCAAACTTCTCCCTAGGCAGAGCCTTTATGAAAAGGTCTGCAATGTTCTCCTATGTGGGCACATATGCCAAGCTAATCTCTCCAATAGAGAACCTCTCTGTGACATAATGATAATGCACCTCAATGTGCTTAGTGCAAGCATGGAGCACAAGGTTCCTTGCAACTGCAAATGTGCTCTGACGGTCACTGAAGATGGTGGGGGCAGAAGACTGACCAACATCCAAATCAACCATAAGGCGTCTGAGCCACACACACTTAACAATCGCTATGGAAGCTACCCTATACTCAGCCTGACAACTAGAAGTGGCCATAGGAGGCTGCTTCTTGCTTAGCCAAGATATGCATGAGCTACTACGCATGAAGCAAAAAGCAGTACTGGACACATAAGTGTCATAGCAATGAGCCCAGTCAGAGTCAGAAAAAGCATGTAAATCTGGCAATAATGATCCCCCCTTGGGATAAATAATCCAAGTAGTTGGGTACACTTCAAGTAGCAAAAGATGTGGTTAACGTCGTGCCAATGCTCAACTCTTGGGCAATGCATAAACATGTTCATGTGTGAGATAGCAAAACTGAATATTTGGTCAAGCAATGCATAACTAAATCAAGCATCCAATAGTCTGTTGATAGAGAACAGCATCAAATGCATCTCCAGCATCATGAAGACTCAATCGTAAACATGTCTCCATAGGAGTGGCAATAGGTTTAGAGTCTTCAAGGCCAAAATGTTGCAACAATGTGTCAATATATTTCATTTGACCCAAAGCCATTCCACCATCAACGTGCATAAACTCAATGCCCAAATAATGATGTAAATACCCCAAATCAGACATCTCAAATGAGGCATGCAAATTAGCCTTAAATTGAGCAATATGATTCTCATGAGGACCAGTGAGCAGCATGTCATCAACATACATGACAATGATCAGAAATACATCATTAGCACACTTAACATATAAGGTGCCTTCAGTTAGAGTGTTCTCAAAACCATGTGCAATCAGAAAGGCATGTATATATTCATACCAAGCATGTGGTACCTGCTTTAAACCATATAATGCCTTCTTTAATGTGCACACCTGGTTTTCATGCCCTTTTTGCACAAAGCCACGGGGCTAAAAAACCTACACTTCTTCATGCAAGTCACCATTCAAAAATGCTATTTTAATGTCCAATTGATGTACATTCCAACCATGATGAGCTGCAAGCACATAGATGCTACAAATAGTAGTCATTTGGCAAGTAGGAGCAAAGGTCTCATCAAAATCAATGCCTCTTCCATGAGCATAACCCTTTTCAACAAGCCTAGCCTTATACCTATCAACTATTCCATCATGCTTATGCTTAAGCTTGTATACCCACTTAGTGCCGATGGCCTTCTTACCAAGAGGCAAGTCACATAAAGACCAAGTACCATTTTTCATGATAGCATCATATTCAGATTCCATTGCAACCATCCAATGTTCAGAATTTTGTGCTTCATCAAACAAAACAGGCTCACCCTCATCACATATACTAGAGGCAGCCATAGCATGGCAATCTAATGCAAAAGAGGCACTATGAGAGCCTGAATGAGTATGGTATGATAGAGGTGCATCTAATTTGCTATCACGCAAAGTCTACACGAGCCATTTTGGCATAGTTTTTGCCTCCTCAATATCAGCTCTCTCATCAATAAGTGCATCATGTAATTTTTCATCAGAAATGGAATGATCTACATCATCAGGTGAAACCTATAAAGGTTGAGAAGTTGCCTCATTAGGAATAGCTCTAGATTGTCCACCTGTAAAAAAGGCAGCAAAGTATCATACATGTCTTTGGAGTTAATAGATGTCTCTTTCGTACATGAAAGTAAAGGTTGAATAGCATCTTCCACAAAAACAACATCACAACTAACCAAAATGTGTTTAGTCTGTGGATGGTACAGACGATTGCCTTTGCTTTCAGATTTGTACCCAACAAAAATACATTTTACTACTTTATCATTCAAATTCTTGCGATGTCGTTCAAGCACGAATGCATATGCCAGACAACCAAAAACATGCAGATGAGCAATAGATGGCTTGCGACCATGCCAAGCCTCATATGGAGTGATAGATTGTAGTGCTTTAGTGGGACACCTGTTAAATACATATGTTGCACACATGATAGCCTCAAGTCAGAAACTATGTGGTAAAGCCTGACTCTTGACCATACACCTCACCATGTCCATGAGTGACCTATTCTCCCATTCAACGACTCCATTTTGTTGAGGTGTATATGGCATTGTACACTGATGTTTTATCCCACATTCAGCCAGAAATGCATTAAAGTCAGAAGACATATATTCCCCCCCTCAATCAGAATGGAGGGTGCCCAATTTACATGTTGACTGATTTTTAGCCAAAACCAAAAACTCTTTGAAGCACATGAACACTTTGGACTTTGCTTTCAATGGGTATACCCATGCATGGTTGGAAATATCATCAATGAAAGTCACAAAGTAAAGATAGTTTCCAAAAGAGGGTGTGTGCATAGGACCACAGACATCACTATGAACAAGCTATAATTTTTTAGTAGCTCAAACTGAACCATCTTTTGGAAAGGAGGAATGCTGCATTTTGCCCAAAATACAGCCTTCACAGACATTTTTTTTGGGGGCCTTAAGTTTTGCCAAAGAGGACACCATTACAAATTTTTGTAGATGTTGCAAACTAGCAAAATTCAGATCACCAAAGCGTGTGTAATAAATTAAGTCTATGATCTAAGGGTCCAGCCAATTCAGACGGATCTAAACTCGATCACCGTTTGATCATCCGTATGTATGACTAAATCTTAAGTCTAGACTTACTAGAAGGTCATTTACACTTGTAACCAAGAGAGCCACTTAGCCTAGCAGTTAAGACTCGAGGATGTGAAGGACGAGGTCTTGGGTTCAGCCCCCATGGGGTACATGGGGAGAGTGTTTTGCCCAAAGAGTCACTTGAGTTAAATCTAGTTAACTGAGACACTTGGTGCACATGCAATTACATGGCTCACACATGGATGGTTAGTATCCACCTACCCAAGCGTGCAATCCCATGGAGAGAGCTATATATAGAGGCATTTTTTTGGTAGGAGAGTCATCTCTCTAGCACGTGGTGGTCGTAATCTTGCATTGGTATCAGAGCAAGCTTTCTTGGTGACCTTGGTGGCTCATCATCTTTCTTAAGCTCTTATGGAGTCCTTGTAGGATTCATTATCATCTTCTTCCCAAGCTAGAGCTTCTATGCATCTCATTATTTCATCATCAACGATTATGAGATGCATCACATTTTTGGCCATGGAGATCGCAGAGGTTGAGGAAGCGGACGTAGTTGTTTATGATCTCCAAAAGCTTGTATTGTAATTTAAAGAATTGAAGAACCTTTACATCAGATATGTTGTCGCAAAAGCTCGAACTCTTAACTTCGAGATAAGATATCTCTCTCTTAACCAATAGGCCTAACTTCTGCGATGCGAAGATAATCAACACCCTAACCAATAGGCCTAGCTTCTACGATGTGAAGATTAATTAGATCTATAACTATTGTTCTTAGCATCATACTTTATAGAGGTTTTAATCTCTATATTGAGATCTATAGCTATGGCTGTCTACGTCAGATTTTATAGAGGTTTATCTCTTATTACCCACTTCATCTTCTTTCGATGTTGCTAAGTAGGATCGAATGACGCTGCTGAGCAAGAATTGAACACTAGATCATCAATTACCAGATTGATATCTACCCAATCCTCTAGCAACACACGATTGATGTTGTAAGCAGAGCCAATCATATACTCTCTTGTGCCTTGGCGTCGGTTTGCAGGTGCTTAATGGTAATTCTATGTGGTGTGCGTGGAAAAAAAAAGTTGCAAAAGTTAGTCATTCAGTTGAATTATAGAGGTCCCAATAGGGCTTGACCTGTTACCTCCTAGTTCACGCTCAACACCTCATCCAGGTGCTTGACCACACGACCTCCTTGTGAAGAGCTTCCTTTTATCCATTAAAGTGATGGTGGCGATGGCATTTATTGATTAATTTGAGCCAAAAATTCAGTGTTGTGAAAGCCTCCACTTGCAAAAGAAGTAGCTTCACCGGGTACTCTCAATGGATAACAGGATGTTTCATACACAAAGCCTACGATGTAGGACAACCACTTCAGTGTGTCACCAAACTATGGACGATACGAAAAGAAGTACATCAAGTCATTATTTAGTTGTCTCGCTAATGATTTGACTTGATCTTGCGACCTCTTGTTAAAGAGTGTTGTGCCTCAACCATAAGGGCAATGATTGTTTAGGATTGTGAGATCAACTTTATGCAAACATTTCCTATTGAGCACGGGAAAAAAATATATTTTTGTTTTTTCAAAAGTGTTGTTCATGGGAATCCAGCCCGTGACATCTAGATCAGATGAAGATAATCTATCCACGACAACATCTTGATGTGTTATGCATTAAAATGGAGCATTTTTTTCTATGTTCTTGTTTCACGAGATCATTGTTGTAATCTGAGCTCCATGAGCGTATTTCCCTCTTCTATTCTTTGGTATACCCAAATTTGCACCCCATTTGATGAGGCTTTGTGAGCTAAAAGCTATTTTTCAATTTGGCTTCTAGAGAGCTTTGACTCTTGAGCTCTTTGCTTCATCTCAAGCTTGAAGAGAGTGAAAAAATTCCAAGTATGTAATCTACAATCATGTGGACGGTAATTAATCTTGTGGAAGGTAAAACATAATGTTTTCCTATCCTTAAAGGGATTTTGGGTACAAATCCAGAAGGCATGAGCGGATGCTTAGACTTACACAGTAGAGAGTTTCATGTAAAGTCCTAGCCATGATAGGTACCTAAAGCATCAGTTAGAAAGGAATCTAAAGACAAGTAGTCAAAAGCTCTTGTCACTACAAATTGTTCAAGAATAAACCAATTGAACTTGAATATGTGAAAATTCAAGTACTTGGAATTTCGATTGGTTTTCATTTGAAAACCTTAGCAAATGAAGAATGGATATTCTATCAAGAGGTTTTCAAGTTTCCAAGGCAGAGCATGTGATTGTGAGACCATCATGTGAAGGAATCAAAACCTAGAAAATCTAGTTAGAGATAATGCTTCAAATTGCAAAATTCTTGTAAAGAATTGAAGCAAGAAGGTGCTCTATCAAGAGATGTTTAGACTTTAAGATAAGTATCACCCACACATTAATGTGAATATAAAATAGGGTTGTATGGGACACTAGATTTTATACTTAGATTGATGTAGGAAAGATGGTATGGGACATCGGATCCTGGGATGATAATTGTCTTTTAGTCCTAGATTTGATCTTGAAGTTAGGTTTGATCCTCATGGGAATTAAAACTTCAAAGAAGGAGTTTAATTTCAGGGAGGATAAAAGTAGTATCTCAAGATATTTCAAGATAACTTCAAGATCAAGGAAACAGAAGATATGAAGTAAGTAACTTCAAAGATCTTCTTGAAATACTTCAAGCTTAAGTGTTATTAGTGAGAAATATTTGATAAATTTTTGAAAGAGTGAGACTTTGACTTTGAACTCATCCTTTCAACTAACGAATAGACTGACTAAGTCAAGCAAAAAGTTCCTGGTATAACTTAGTAAATTCAATCCTCTGACTTGAAGAAATGCACAAGAATTACATTCCTAGTAAGGAGTCATAAAGATTGAATAAGGGCATGAACTTAATTAGTCTCAAGTGAAGCATTACTTGAGTAAAAACTCATCAATGGAACCTTTGTGGGTGGACACACTGATGTTGGTTACCACACTAGCATCTTGTGGTTGGATGATGTTTTAGATTTGCTATCAATCTTTTTGAGAATCCAGCTTATTTCTCTTAAAGATAGAAAAAATGCTTCAATACCTTGTTGAAATAGATCTTTGAGAAGTTGAAGTCCTGAGTCATCTAGACTTTGACTCATAATAGGTTTATGTATCTTTGAAGTTTGAATTGTTTGAACAGAGTCTTAATTCTTTCTTTCTGCTTTTCGAATCTTTTGGATTTGACTCAGATATGTTAACTGATTCTTTTCACAAAATTCAAGGGTTAGCCGGTTAGAACCAGGTAACTAAATTAAACATCTTGGACATATGTTCTGAATAAGAACCTTTTCAATCTTCAAAAGATGCTAAGTCCAGGATTGACTTATTCGTTTGAGTTTGCTTCAAGTTATTTAGCATAACTCTAAATGACTTTCTAGAGTACAATACACTCTAGAACAATGAAGTTAGGAATTGCTCATCAAGTTGATAATTCCCAAGAACTTTTAGCTCAAGTCTTTGAGAAAAGTGTCCTAAGTTGGACAATTTTCATTTTTAATTTGAATTAGTCAAGTTATAGTACGGTTGACTCAAAGTAAATGGTAAACGTTCTACTGTAGTTTATATAGAACTTTTAAACTCATTAGAAAAAGTATTCCTCTAGTCGGGTGAAAAAATCAAGTAACTCTTGGATAGGAGTAAACCATGATGGAGAGTGTTAATCTCCAAAAGAACAAGCTATCCTTGATGTTAGACCACCTCTATATCAAGAATAACTTTAAACTCTGACCAATTTTGGAAGACAAGCACCAAACTGTCAAGATTTTAACTAACTATGAAGAAAGTCATTTCACAGAAAAGTCTGCTGCACATTATTGACTCATTGACTAATCACTTTTGTAAAGTTTCTGATGAAACTTTGTAGGATGTGTCATCCAAAGTTTGCACATCTCCTCCAAGTTAAATCACTTCAAAATCTTAAGTAGATTATGAGAAATGTTTCAAACAATCTACCTATGTCTGAAACTGCCTTCTTGTAGAGTCGACTTTGACACCTGCAACTTCTAACACATGGTTCTCTCAAAGTAGAACTCGTTTAAGTGAATGGTTTTACCCATAGATGGCCTACCTTCCAACTTAGATTTTGACTCCTGATTTGTGCAAAACTTTACACTGTGCACTAAGAACTGACCATTTCTTTGACCATCGGAATTGTGCTTATTTCAGAAGACACTCAATACTTTCTCACATATGAATGTTCCTACACAAAATTCTCTCAGGCTGTTTGCAATTGGACTCTCAAACTTTAACCATACATAGATTAACTATGGAATTATATGTGTACAAAAGCATTTCTGATAAAATCAAACACAAAAGGAGAATTAGAGAAAAGATCGATGCGCAATTCTCTGAACATTCTTTCTATTCAACTCTTCATACATCTTATGGATGATACATCACTACACATCATCTATTCATCTGTATTTCATCTCTCACTTCTAATACAACCATCTACACATATCTATATATACATATGAGTGTTGATTCGTCATTACTTCAAGTATATTGAAGTATTTACAAAACTAATGTACATATTTTTGAAGAACTTTGCTTCCTGAATCTTCACTTCACTTCATGAAGTTGAACTTCAATATTTTTCTTCATATCTTCACTTCTAGGCTTCATAATCACCAATTGTTGATTGTCTTGCTCCAACAGCTCCCCCTCAATCATCAATTGTGATTACCTGCATCTTCTTTATTCCTGCCATATCTTTAAACCTCTACAACTTTGGTCCATCTAAACTCTTTGTCATCATATCTGCAAGTTGATCTTTTGTAGGAGTATGCATAACTTCTATTTCTTTATCAACAACCTTTTCTCTCAAAAAATGATATTGAATCTCAATATGTTTAGTTCTAGCATGGAATACAGGATTTGTTGCCAAATATAAAGAACTCATATTGTCTCCACAAATGATAGGAGTAGTCTGAACAATATCAAAACTCTTCATAAGAGTCTTTAACCATATTACTTCCTTTGTAGCTTCTACCATGGCTTTGTATTCTGCTTCTGTAGATGATAAAGCAACTGTATGTTGCTTCTTAGAGCACCATGAAATTAGCTTATCTCCCACATAACAAAAATATCCATGTGTTGATCTTCTATCATCAGAATTACCTGCCCAATCTGCATCACTGTATATCTTGACTCTTGTATCTGAAGTAAATCCATAATACAAACATTCTTTAAGTGTGCCCTTGATGTACCTAAGTACTCTTTGTCCTGCAATCCAATGTTCCTTTCTAGGACAATGCATGAATTGAGATAGAACTCCAACTGCATATGATAAGTCAGGTCTTGTTAATGTAGCATAAATCAAGCTACCCACCAAACTCTGATAAAGCTTCATATCTTTGAATTCTTCTCCTCCATATCTACTCAATCTATGATTCACTTCCATTCGAGTTGGTGTTATCCTGCAATCTTCCATTTTAAATTTGGTTAGCAAATTTTTCAGATACCTTTCTTGAGTTACATATACTCCATGTTGAGTATATGAAATCTCCATTCCCAAAAAGAATGACAAATTTCCCAAATCACTGATTTTGAATTCTTTATCCATCTGCTTCTTAATCATGTGTATACCTTTGTCATCTGTTCCTGTAAGTATTATGTCATCAACATAAATACAAACATAAATAAATCCATCCTCACTTGCTTTGACTAGCAAGCTACTATCTGCCTTAATATAAAGGAAGTTCGGCAATAGCCTACTCTCCCGGACTTGAATTAAATTAAGAAACAAAGGTACAATAGAAGGGGACTAGTGCCCACGGGACCCCCCAAATCCCACAAAGCAGGGGAAGCTTGGTTGATTCCTAGGTTGCAGTACAAAGAAGGTTGATCACCCTCTCGTCGCCCTCATGCGGGACCCACTTGGGTTTTAGCTTGTTGTTGATCAAAAGGAGGACTTGATGGTGCCTGAAGGGGGGGGATTTCTTACTGTTGGCAATCCTTTTGCCAAGGAGGAATAGAGATTTTTCAATCGACCACTCCCTGGGGGGGTCGCCGAAGTTGAGAGCACACCGCTCCCGCCAAATTTTCCACAGGACCTCCCCTCTGATCGCGTTCCAGAGAGCCGCAGAGCATCCAATCGCTTTGATGGAGAGTGTTAATCTCCAAAAGAACAAGTTAACCTTGAAGTTAGATCACCTCTATGTCAAGGTTAACCTTAGACTCCACCAAACTTAGAGATCATCCACCAAATTATCAGAAATATTGAAAGTTCTGAAAAATCAACTTCTCAGAAAAGTCTGCTGCAAATTAGTCACTCATTGACTAATCAATTCTGTAAAGTTTTTGATAAAACTTTGCACAACACTTCGCCTTGAGGTTGCGCAACTTTGCCAAGTTAAATCTCTCAAAAAGATTAAGTACACACTGAGAAATGTGTGAAACACTTTACCTATGTCTGGAAGTGCTTCTCTGCAATGGCGACTTTGACACCTGCAACTTCTTAGCACTGGTTCTCCCAACTCTGAACCCGTTTGATCAAGATCTTCTAGCCATAGATGGCTTACCTTCCAACTTAAATTTTAAGCCCTCATTTGTGTAAAACTTTACACTGTAGACTGAGCAATGATCATTTCATTGAAGATGAAATGTGCGCCAGATTTCTCGACTGTTAAAACATTCTTACATATGAATGTTCCTAAACAAAATTCTCACAGCCTGATTACAATTAACTTCTCAAATTCTAGCCATAGATAGATTAGCTATGGACATAGATACGTGCAAAAGGATTTCTCTAAAGATTAAGCACAGAAGGAGCAGACAGCAAAATATCGGGCGCAAAAATTCTCGATTTCTCAGAAAAATTTACATTTCAGTGAGGATGGACAAATCACTCACTCTTCATGTGTCTAATGACACTAATTTCTCTCTCCCTATTCTCAAATCTTCTTCTGCTCTCTTTGCCCGACATTTTCAAACATATTTATAGATGAATATATACAAGTGTATGACTTAAACAAGGGTATAAGTCAGCTAATGTACATATGTGTACATATCTTTGAGTTTTCTGAAAATGTCCTTCCTTCAACCATCTGACTTTGTTTCCTTCTTGACTCCTTGACTTCATTTCTCCATAATCCTTCAATTGATGATTGTCATGCACCAACAGCTCCCCCTCAATCATTAATTGAGGTTCTTTTCTATCTTCTTTACTCCAGCCATATCCTTGAATCTTTGTAGTTTCGGTCCATCTAGACTTTTAGTCATCATATCTGCAACTTGATCTTTTGTGGGAGTGTGTATGACTTCAATCTCTTTCTCAATGACCTTCTCTCTCAGAAAATGATACTGTATTTCAATATGCTTAGTTCTAGCATGAAATACAGGATTAGCTGCCAAGTATAATGAACTCATATTGTCTCCACAAATAATAGGAGTACTCTGAATCACATCAAAAACTTTCAAAAGTGTCTTTAGCCATATTACCTCTTTTGCAGCTTCCACCATACCTTTATATTCTGCCTCTGTAGATGACAAAGCAACTGTATGTTGCTTCTTGGAACACCATGAAATCAATTTGTCTCCTACATAGCATAAGTATCCATGTGTTGATCTTCTATCATCCACATTACCTGCCCAATCTGCATCACTATATATCTTGATTCTTGTATCTGAAGTAAAACCATAGTACAACCCTTCTTTGAGTGTACCCTTGATGTACCTAAGTACTCTTTGTCCTGCAATCCAATGTTCCTTTCTAGGACAATGCATGAATTGTGAAAGCACACCAACTGCATATGACAAGTCAGGCCTTGTCAATGTAGCATAAATCAAGCTACCAACCAAACTTTGATAGAGTTTCATATCTCTGAACTCTTCTCCTCCAAACCTAGACAATTTATGGTTCACTTCCAAAGGTGTAGGTGCAACCCTGCAATCTTCCATTTTAAATTTGGTTAGCAAATTTTTAAGATACCTTTCTTGGGTCACATATACTCCATGTTGAGTATAAGTGATCTCCATTCCCAAGAAGAATGATAGATTCCCCAAATCACTGATTTTGAACTCTTTCTCCATCTGCTTTTTGATCATTTGTATCCCCTTATCATCTGTTCCTGTAAGTATTATGTCATCAACATAAATACACACATAAATGAACCCATCTTCACTTGCTTTGACTAGCAAGCTACTATCTGCCTTTGATGCTTGAAAACCAAGATCATTCAAGAATTTCACAAGCCTATAATTCCAAGCCCTTGGGGCTTGCTTCAACCCATACAAAGCTCTTTTGAGCTTACACACATAATTTGGACTCACTTGATCTTTGAACCCATCTGGTTGCTCCATGTAGACTTCATCTGAAATGTAACCATTTAAGAAAGCATTTTTAACATCTAATTGAGACAACTTCCAACCTTTACAAGCAGCAATTGCAATGAGTGTCCTGATGGTTGTCATCTTTGCCACAGGACTATAAGTCTCATCATAGTCCACTCCATATGTCTGTGCATACCCTTTCACAACAAGTCTAGCTTTGTACCTAGACACACTTCCATCTGCAAATCTCTTTGTTTTGTAAACCCACTTACATCCAATAATCTTTTGACTATTAGATTTAGGAACCAAATCCCATGTTTGATTCTCTATCAATGCATCATACTCCTCTTGCATAGCATCTTCCCAATTCTTCTTCCCTTTGGCTTCTTCATATGTAGAAGGGTCTTCATCTGCTTTTACCAAATAAGCATAATCTTTAGTAGTCAAGAATGAAGTGTCATAGCTATACCTTGTAGGTTGCCATTTGTGCCTAGATGATCTCCTAACTTCTGCACTTCTTGAGGTCTCTGGTTCATCACATTCTGGATCAAACCTTGGCCTCTCTTCAACTTCAACCTGCACTTCATTACTCTCACTTTCATCAAGTAACTGAATCTTTGCTTTACCTTTCCTTTGATCCACCACTTCTTCATCATCTGCATGTACATTATATTTACCTGCATACCAAGTACCTTGCTCATCAAATGTAACATCTTTGGATACAATAAATTGCTTTGTGGATGGACTCCACAACCTGTATCCCATTTGCTTATCATCATAACCAATGAATACATACTTCTCTGCCTTAGGCTCCAACTTATGCCTCAATTGAGATGGCACATATGCATATGCCAAGCATCCAAATATTCTGCAATGATCCAAGGTAGGTTTCTTACCCCACCAAGCTTCATATGGTGTCATACCCTGCAAAGCTTTACAAGGCAATCTATTAACCAAATATGTAGCTGTATTAACAGCCTCAGCCCACAAATAATTTGGGCAATTCTTCTCTTTCATCATGGACCTTGCAAACTCAACAAGAGTCCTATTTCTTCTTTCTGCTACCCCATTTTGTTGAGGAGAGTACCTGCAAGTAACTTCTCTCTTTATACCTGCATTCCACAAATAATCATTGAACTCATTTGAAAAATACTCTCCCCCTCCATCTGACCTTAGTCTCTTCAATTTTTGACCTGTAATCCTTTCTGCATATGCATGATAGTGTTTAAATGTATTAAACACTTCTGACTTTTCCTTAATCACATAAATTGTGATCCACCTGGTAGCATCATCAACATATATGACATAATATCTTGAACCATTTATACTAAAGTCCTTTGAAGGACCCCACACATCTGTATGCACCAATTCAAGTCTTTCTGAGTACATAAATCCATGCTTGGAATAGGATTGCTTATGAGCCTTACCTAATTGACATGCCTCACATCTGTATGTCATGTGTTGACCTGCAATGTTAGGCATTCCAAACACTGAATCATTGTTAATCATTTCTTTGATACCTCTTTCATTAAAGTGTCCAAGTCTTTTGTGCCAAAGATCCAATTCTGACACCTTCTGCTCTCCATATGTGAACATAGCATGTCCAACATTTCCTTGTACCTTCAATGTGAAAAGCCTTCCTTCTTTCTTTCCTGCAATAACTTGTTTATACCCTTGACTAGGGTCTTCCACATAAACTCCATCATTGGTAAACCTTACCTCATAACCTTTTTCCACAATTTGACCTACACTGATCAAATTCTTTGGAATTGTGGGAACATAGAGTACCTTACTCAGAAGAGTGCTCCCATCCTTAGCTTTGACTGAACCAATTGACTTTACCTTATGCTTTGTATTATCACCTGTCTGAACTGTATGATTAATTGCATTATGATCTAGGTCAGTCATCAAAGCAATATTTCCACTTAAATGATTACTACATCCTGAATCAATATAGAACACTCTCATGTCCTCATGTGAGGTTTCACATGTATTCATAATGAGAGTCGAATCCTCCTTTTGATCTGATGCATAGTTGTAGTAGGTGTTATTATAGGATTGACTTTGGAAGTTTCTTCCACCACCTCTTCCAAAAGAATTCCTACCACCTCTACCTCTGAAATTTCCTCTTTGAAATCTACCACCTCTTCCTCTTTGATTAAAGTTCTGATAATTACCATTGTTTTGATTATTATGCCAACAATCATGAGATAGATGATTGGTCTTACCACATATCCAACAAGTTCTTGCATTATCCTTGTTGTTTCTGCCTCTTCCTCTACTTCTGCCATTTCCTCTTCCTCTTATGAAGTTTGCTTGGTTTGATGTACCTTCTTCTTCACCTGATTGTTGCTTCCCTTTGTTGGCTTTCTTCTTGTCTTTAGAATACATTGCATGACCTGCACTCTTATCAACATCTCCTTTGATATCATTCTCAAAAGTTAGCATATGACCTAACAATTGATTCAAATCAGGAGTAAAGTGATCTAATGAAAGTTCTGTAGATAAAATGAAAGGCTTCCACTTCTCATCTCCTCTTAGTCCTGTGAGTATTTGTCTTACCAATTTGTCTTCTTCAATATCTTCATCAACTGCACCTAAAGAATCTGCAATGTCCTTCATTTTTGTCACATAGTCAGAAATTGATTGTGAGGCCTTCTTCTTGAAGGTAGTAAACTCTGCCCATAGTGAAGCCTTCCTTGATTTAGTTGTATTTTGGAAATGCTCTTCCAAAGCATTCCAAATGTCACAAGCACTTTCAAGTCCTCTAATGTGAGGAAGCAAATAGTCATTGACTGCCATGTAGATGATGCTTCTCGCTTGAGCATCCTTCTTCATCCAATTCTTCAAGTCTGCAAGCTCCTCCCTAGTTGGAACACTAGGATCTCTGAATTCTGGCTTTTCTTCATCTCCTGTGATGTATCCTATCAGATCTTTGCTCATAAGGTGAGCTTCCATCCTCATAGACCATGCAGGATAGTTCTCTCTATCCAACTTTTCAATTTGGAGACTATCTCCCATCTTTACTTCACCTGTAGCTTCAAATCTTTAACCTTTACAGATAACAAATGTACCTTTACTTCGAATGTTGCTCCTTCTGATCCTTTTGATGCTCTTTGTATGTCTTCCTTTGATCTTTCTTCAACCTTTACCCTTCTGCACCTTCAAAATGTAAAGATTTGTACTTCTGCAATAGTCGGAGTCTTCTTCACTTCAATTTTGACACAACCTGCTCTGATACCACTGATGGAGAGTGTTAATCTCCAAAAGAACAAGTTAACCTTGAAGTTAGATCACCTCTATGTCAAGGTTAACCTTAGACTCCACCAAACTTAGAGATCATCCACCAAATTATCAGAAATATTGAAAGTTCTGAAAAATCAACTTCTCAGAAAAGTCTGCTGCAAATTAGTCACTCATTGACTAATCAATTCTGTAAAGTTTTTGATAAAACTTTGCACAACACTTCGCCTTGAGGTTGCGCAACTTTGCCAAGTTAAATCTCTCAAAAAGATTAAGTACACACTGAGAAATGTGTGAAACACTTTACCTATGTCTGGAAGTGCTTCTCTGCAATGGCGACTTTGACACCTGCAACTTCTTAGCACTGGTTCTCCCAACTCTGAACCCGTTTGATCAAGATCTTCTAGCCATAGATGGCTTACCTTCCAACTTAAATTTTAAGCCCTCATTTGTGTAAAACTTTACACTGTAGACTGAGCAATGATCATTTCATTGAAGATGAAATGTGCGCCAGATTTCTCGACTGTTAAAACATTCTTACATATGAATGTTCCTAAACAAAATTCTCACAGCCTGATTACAATTAACTTCTCAAATTCTAGCCATAGATAGATTAGCTATGGACATAGATACGTGCAAAAGGATTTCTCTAAAGATTAAGCACAGAAGGAGCAGACAGCAAAATATCGGGCGCAAAAATTCTCGATTTCTCAGAAAAATTTACATTTCAGTGAGGATGGACAAATCACTCACTCTTCATGTGTCTAATGACACTAATTTCTCTCTCCCTATTCTCAAATCTTCTTCTGCTCTCTTTGCCCGACATTTTCAAACATATTTATAGATGAATATATACAAGTGTATGACTTAAACAAGGGTATAAGTCAGCTAATGTACATATGTGTACATATCTTTGAGTTTTCTGAAAATGTCCTTCCTTCAACCATCTGACTTTGTTTCCTTCTTGACTCCTTGACTTCATTTCTCCATAATCCTTCAATTGATGATTGTCATGCACCAACACGCTTCACCCAAAAGGACTTGTTTCCAGCTAAGCTGTTTCTGAACTCTGATTTTCAGTCCAACCATCTGCCAGATTCTGTAGGAGTTGGGGCAAGTAAGGAAGATGTGTGGGACATCTTCGATTGCACGGTGGCAGCGTTTGCACCACGGAGGGATCCCACAAATTTTGCTTGCCTTATGGTTAGTCCAAATTCCTCGATGAAGAATTTGCCATAAGAGGACCGACTTCTTAATCTCTATAAGTGGGTGCCAGATACCCATGAATTTCATGTCCCACCGAAGCCGCGTCCAGGACAGGCACCACTTCTTGTTGAGGCTGATCTGGAGGTCAGTCGTTTCTTTGATGTTCGGGATTTTGAGTAGGCTATTCCCATTGTGCCATTTGAGACCACGCGCGTTCGGAGCATCTTGTCCCATGAGAAGGCGAGTTTTGTGACGATCCCAAGCGAGGCATCTGCTTTGCAAGGTGTTCCATTCTTCGTAGGAGATGTTTATGCGAGGGTCGATATCCTCGTAGTTGATCCAACTGTTGGTGTCATGTTTCCAGAGGTGTTTCCATTTTTTGAATCCTTTGTTCCATAACTTCTTGGCATTTTGAATGTTCCACGACTCCACACTCCGGATGCCATGTATCGGAAACCAGATAGAGTCGTTTTGTCTGATTCCGGCCGCCCACTTCCAGTCCTCACTGATTCTTGTGAAGCTTTTGACTTTATTCCAGCCCTTCCAAAGAGAGCAGACGAGAGTGGAGCCTTTCGGGAAGACAGGTAACGGGGAGAAAAGTAGGGTCATGATGTCAAGGTTCTTCCAGTTCGGGAACCCCGTGAGGGCCAACTTATTTTTGTTTCTGAAGATCAGCTTGGCCCACGAGGCCTCCCTATTGCACCAAGCTTTAATCATCCATTTGGCTGCCAGTTTGTTAGCCATGCACCCGATGTCCAGGATGCCAAGCCCCCCGCTATCTCTAGGGCTGGTGCAGATGGCCCATTTGATTTTAGGCACCCCCCTTCTGTTATGATCACCCGTCCAAAGAAAGTTTCTGCAGATGCTATTCAGTTTGGACAGGCCTTGCTCATTCGGTCTCCAGCAAGAAAGGAAATAGATGGTAGACGAGAGGAGGAACGTGTTGATAACCATCGCCCGTCCAGCGAGATTGATTTGCATGCCTCTCCAGTAATTGAGCTTGTTTTCAAGTTTGGCCAGCACCCAATTCCATCGCTGCTCCATAGAGACGCCAAACCCCAAGGGGATTCCAAGTAGCCGAAAGATTTGGCCCTGCGGAATGATTTGACAGCCATGATCAATGAGAAGGCCAGGTTGATGTCCCACAATGGCCCTAAAGGCGGTCTTATTGTGGTTGATTTTGGATATAGAGGCCTCACAAAAGGTATCAAGACACCTCCAGAAAGTCTCCAGGCTGGTATTATCATTGTGAACGAACGCGTTCATATCGTCGGTAAAAAGTCTCATGATGATTTGACTGTGATCGTGAGGAAGCTGGAGGCCTTTGATATTGCCAGCCTCCACATGATGAGCCACAAGTCTGCTCAGCCCCTCAGTGGCGATGGCAAAGAGAAGGGGGGCAAGAGGGCACCCTTGTCTAATAGATCTTTTAAGATGGATCGCCTTCGAAAGTTTGCCGTTAACGTTAATTTGGGTCGTTGCGTTGCCGAGAAGGGTCGCGATCATCTTAGTGAATTTCTGACTACATCCGAGGTCCTGGAGCGACTGCAGAATATAGTCCCATTCTAGCCTATCGTAGGCTTTGTCAAAGTCGATCTTGAGGAAGACCACATCTTGATTAGACTCATTTGCAAATTGAATACCTTCCCAAATATCCATAATGGTTTCCAGGATGGACCTGCCTTTGATGAAACCTTTTTGGTCCTCACTAAGCCAAGATCTCAGGTGGCACGCAAGTCTGTTGGCAATGACTTTGGCGACGATCTTGTATCCTGTTTGAAGCATGGTAATTGGCCGCCAGTTCTCGATTCTGTTTTTTTCCCCCTTCTTGTGAATCAGCTTGATAATTCCATTATTTATACAAGAAGGAAGAGCACCAAATTTTAGCGCTTCTTGCCAAACCATCCGAAGAGGGGTGGCAACCACCAGCTTGAAGGATTTAAAAAACTCGTTAGTGAGTCCGTCGGGTCCCGGGCTTTTGCCGAGAGGGAGGGCATCAATGACCTCAATGATTTCTGATTCAGAGATCGGGGCATGAAGCAGGGAGTGGAGGTTGGGCGGTATTCTCCGGGGTGAAACCCTAGAGATGGCAGCCATGCAGTCCCTTCTATGGTGGGAGAGGGGGTTCGAGGTTCCCAGGAGTCTCGTGAAGTGCCCTTCGATGATGCCAACATTATCTTCTTCCGAGTTGCATACATTGCCATGTGGGTCTAGCAGTAGGGGAATCGTCTCTCTGTTGTGTTTCCTTTTAAGGATACTGCACATCTCTTTGGTGGGTTTGTCGGCTTTTCCAGCCCACCACTCCTTGAAGAAGATTTGCAAGTTTTTCCTTTGTATTTCTTCCTCGTATCTCATCGCCGCTCTGATTTTTCGGAGACCTTTCTGGGCTTGGTGTTTTCCTTTGTTTACTTCCTCCTCGAGTCTCCAGAGTCTGTGGTAAAGCGCTTCCCTACGAGCCCGCCGCACTGACTCGAGCATCTTCTTAGTTCTGATCATGATCTTGCGAGACTTGTCGACCGCACTTCTCCAGCACTTGGCTGGGGCCAAGCCAGAGGCGAACGCCACCTTCCACACATCGGCAATCTCTTGATGGACGGAGGGGAGAGAGAAGGTGGAAGCGTTGGCATGGAACCATGGAGCCTTGTGGGTCCTGTTGGAAGGTTGAAAGGTGATAACGATCGGGTAGTGATCAGAGATGGTGAGGTCAGTACGTTGCGTGACGGAAGGGTGGCCCCACAGATGAGTAAAACTCTGAGAGATGTAGCATCTATCAAGTCTAGCTTTCCTCAGATCCTCGCCCGCTTGGAGATTCGACCAGGAAAAGCCATTCGAGTCTTTGAATTCGACCAGATCCAAGTGGAGTTTGGTCATGTCCCACGTTTCTTTCTCCCGACTGTCGATGACCCTGCCCTTGCCCATCCATCTGTCCATAGGGTCCTCCACCATGTTGAAGTCTCCACAAATAAGCACGTTGTGGGGAAGCGAGTCAAGAGAAGTCCAAGTGTTCAGCCTCTCCAAATCCCCGTTAGGGGCGTACAAAGAAACCATAGTAACACAGAGGGGAGCACCAAAAGAAACCGCAATCCAGCGGTGATTTACATCTTCAATGGAGTTCTCAAGCTTTTCAAGCCAGGGTTGTTTAACACCGATAGCCGTTCCACCGGATCCCCGCTGGTGCTTTGTTGGGATCCACACATGGGCCGAGGAAACCTGTCTAAGCCGTTTCAGAAGGTCTTCTCCGTCAATTTTAATCTCTTGAATGCATATAATGTCTGGTTTTAAGCTAATGTCGCGGAGCCATTGACCAATGATGGCCGCTCTTGAACTATCTGCCTTTGATGCTTGAAATCCAAGTTCCTTTAAGAACTTTACAAGCCTATAATTCCATGCACTTGGGGCCTGCTTCAACCCATACAAAGCTCTCTTGAGCTTACACACATAATTTGGATACACTTGATCCTTGAAACCATCTGGTTGTTCCATATAAACTTCATCTGAAATATAACCATTCAAAAAAGCATTCTTCACATCTAATTGAGACAATTTCCAACCTTTGCAAGCACAATTGCTATGAGAGTCCTTATGGTTGTCATTTTTGCAACAGGACTATAAGTTTCATCATAGTCCACACCATATGTCTGTGCATATCCCTTTACAACAAGCCTGGCTTTGTACCTAGATACACTTCCATATGCAAACCTTTTTGTTTTGTAGACCCATTTACATCCAATGATCTTGTGGCTATTTGGTTTAGGAACCAAATCCCAAGTCTCATTTTCCATCAATGCATCATATTCCTCTTGCATAGCTTTTTCCCAATTCTTCTTCCCTTTAGCTTCATCATATGTGGATGGATCTTCATCTGCTTTTAACATGTAAGCATAATCTTTAGTAGTCAAGAATGAAGTATCATAGCTATACCTTGTAGGTTGCCATTTGTGCCTAGATGACCTTCTGAGTTCTCCCCTTCTTGAAGTTTCTGTTTCATCACATTCTGGATCAAACCTTGGCAATTCTTCAACTTCAACCTGTACTTCATTGTTCTCTTCTTCATCAAATATATGAACCTTTGATTTACCTTTCTTTTGATCCACAACTTCTTCAACATCTGCATGAACATTAAGTGTACCTGCATACCAAGTACCTTGCTCATCAAATGTAACATCCTTAGACACAAGGAATTGCTTTGTGGATGGACTCCACAACCTATAACCCATTTGCTTCTCATCATAGCCAATGAATACATACTTCTCTACTTTAGGTTCCAATTTATGCCTCAATTGTGATGGCACATATGCATATGCCAAGCATCCAAATATTTTACAATCATCCAAGGTAGGTCTCTAACCCCACCAAGCTTCATATGGTGTCATACCCTGCAAAGCTTTACATGGCAACCTATTGAACAAATATGTGGATGTGTTTACAGCCTCAGCCCACAAATAATTAGGGCAATTTTTCTCCTTCATCATTGATCTTGCAAACTCAACAAGAGTTCTATTTCTTCTTTCTGCTACCCCATTTTGTTGAGGAGAGTACCTGCAAGTAACCTCTCTCTTTATACCTACATTCCACAAATAATCACTGAACTCATTAGAGAAATACTCTCCCCCTCCATCTGACCTTAACCTCTTCAATTTTTGACCCGTAATTCTTTCTGCATATGCATGATAGTGTTTAAATGTGTTAAACACTTCTGACTTGTCTTTGATCACATAAATTGTGATCCACCTGGTAGCATCATCAACTTATATGACATAATATCTTGAACCATTTATACTGAAGTCCTTTGAAGGACCCCACACATTTGTATGTACCAATTCAAGTTTTTTTAAATACATAAAACCATGCTTATTATATGATTGCTTATGAGCCTTACCTAACTGACATGCTTCACATCTGTATGTCATGTGTTGACCTGCAACATTAGGCAATCCAAGCACTTAACCATTGTTAGCCATTTCTTTGATACCTCTTTCATTAAAATTTCCAAGTCTTTTATGCCAAAGATCCAATTCAGACACACTTTGCTCTCCATATGTAAGCATAGCATGTCCAATATTACCTTGTATCTTTAATGTGAAGAGCCTTCCTTCCTTCTTTCCTGTAACAATTTGTTTATACCCTTGACTAGGGTCTTCAACATAAACTCCATCATTAGTGAACCTTACCTCATATCCTTTTTCCACAATTTGTCCTACACTAATTAAATTCTTTGGAATTGTAGGAACATACAAAACCTTACTCAAGAGAGTACTTCCATCTTTGGCTTTAACTGAACCAATTGACTTTACTTTGTGCTTTGTATTATCACCTGTTTGAATTGTGTGATTGATTGCCTTATGATCTAGATCACTCATCAAAGCAATATTTCCACTCAGATGATTGCTACATCCTGAGTCAATATAAAATACGCTCATGTCTTCATGTGAGGCTTCACATGTTGCATTCATAATAAGAGTTGAATCTTCTTTCAGATCTGATGCATAATTGTAGTAGGTGTTATTGTAGGATTGATTTTGGAAGTTTCTTCCTCCACTTCTTCCAAAAGAATTCCTACCACCTCTACCTTTGAAGTTTCCTCTCTGATATCTACCACCTCTTCCTCTTTGACTAAAATTTTGATTAAAGTTACCATTGCTTTGATTATTATGCCAACAATCATGAGATAGATGATTGGTCTTACCACATATCCAACAAGCTCTGACATTATCTTTGTTATTTCTGCCTCTTCCTCTACTTCTGCTACTTCCTCTTCCTCTTAGGAAGTTTTCTTGACTTGGAGTACCTTCATCTTCAATTGATTGTTGCTTTCCTTTGCTAGCTTTCTTCTTGTCTTTAGAACACATTGCATGACCTGCACTCTTATCAACATCTCCTTTGATATCATTCTCAAAAGTTAGCATATATCCTAACAATTGATTCAAATCAGGAGTGAAATGATCTAATGAAAGTTCTGTAGACAAAATAAAAGACTTCCACTTCTCATCTCCTCTTAGCCATGTAAGAATTTGTCTTACCAACTTATCTTCTTCAATATCTTCATTAACTACACCTAAAGAATCAGCAATGTCTTTCATCTTTGTCACATAATCAGATATTGATTGTGAAGCCTTCTTCTTAAATGTAGTAAATTCTGCCCATAATGAAGCTTTCCTTGATTTGGCTGTATTCTGAAAATGCTCTTCCAAAGCATTCCATATGTCACTTGCACTTTCAAGTCCTCTGATGTGAGGAAGCAAATAATCATTCACTGCCATGTAGATTATGCTCCTTGCTTGAGCATCCTTCTTCATCCAAATCTTTATATCTACAAGCTCTTCCCTAGTTGGAACACTAGGATCTTTAAACTCTGGCTTTTCTTCCTCTCCTGTGATGTATCCCATCATATCTTTGCTCATAAGATGAGCTTCCATTCTCATAGACCAAGCTGGATAGTTCTCTCTATCCAACTTCTCAATTTGGAGACTATGTACTATGAAATCTTTAATCCTTATAAGGAATGAATGTACCTTAGCTTTGAAGTTTACTCCTTCTGATCCTTTTGATTGCCTTTGTGTGTCTTCCTTCAACTTTTCCTACACACTTTATCCTTCTGAATCTTCAAGATTTGAAATTTGTATATCTGCAGCAGTGGGGGTCTTCCTTTCCTCAATTTTGATACTTCCTGCTCTGATACCACTGATGGAGAGTGTTAATATCCAAAAGAACAAGCTATCCTTGATGTTATACCACCTCTATATCAAGAATAACTTTAAACTCTGACCAATTTTGGAAGAAAAGCACCAAACTATCAAGATTTTAACTAACTGTGAAGAAAGTCATTTCATAGAAAAGTCTACTGCACATTATTGACTCATTGACTAATCATTTTTGTAAATTTTCTGATGAAACTTTGTAGGATGTGTTGCCCAAAGTTTGCAGACCTCCTCCAAGTTAAATCACTTCAAAAGCTTAAGTAGATTATGAGCAATGTTTCAAACAATCTACCTGTGTCTGAAACTACCTTCTTGTAGAGTCGACTTTGACACTTGCAACTTGTAACACATGGTTCTCTGAAACTAGAACCCGTTTAAGTGAATGCTTTTAGCTATAGATGTCTTACCTTCCAACTTAGATTTTGACTCCTCATTTGTGGAAAACTTTACAATGTGCACTGAGAACTGACCATTTCTTTGACCATCGGAATTGCGCCTGTTTCAGAAGACACTCAATACTTTCTCACATATCAATGTTCCTACACAAAATTCTCTCAGCCTGTTTGCAATTGGACTCTCAAACTTTAACCATAGATAGATTAAATATGGAAATAGATGTGTACAAAAGGATTTCTGATAAAATCAAACACAGAAGGAGAACTAGAGAAAAGATCGATGCACAATTCTCTGAACATTCTTTCTATTCAACTCTTCATACATTTGATGGATGATACATCCACTACACATCATCTATTCATCTATATTTCATCTCTCACTTCTAATACAACCATCTACACATATCTATATATACATATGAGTGTTGATTCGTCATTACTTCAAGTATATTGAAGTATTTACAAAACTAATGTACATATGTTTGAAGAACTTTGCTTCCTGAATCTTCACTTCACTTCATGAAGTTGAACTTCAATCTTTTTCTTCATATCTTCACTTCTAGGCTTCATAATCACCAATTGTTGATTGCCCTGCTCCAACAAACCATTGTATAGACATCCAAGTTAGATATTTGAGACAACCAAAATTCAAGTTCTCCAAATCAAATTCAGTGAATCAAGAGCTCAAAGTCTTGATTGGGATAAGAATCCCACCTTAGTTAGTAAGTCCATGCACCACTCATGCCCAGAAATAGACCAGTCATTTGAATCCACCCAGTTTGCATGTTTGTGCCCAGATCGCACCTAGTAAAAATTGTGAATTGGATAGGGATGTTTTTAGATCCACCCTTATTATTCATTCACTACTTTGTAATTTGACCAGTTTATCAAAGTGCAAAGTAAGACAGTGTTTTGAATCATTTGGACAAGGATGCCACCACTAGATGAGACATGTTCTTCGAGTTTTAGAACATGACCATGTTCTTCAAGTTCTAGAACATGAGGCTCTAGGGTTGCCTATAGTAGTTATATAGCTCTATTCTTTAGGAAAAAAATATTTTCCAAGGGGGGAAGAATATAATAAAATATGTCTATGATCTAAGAGTCCGGTCGGTTCAGACGAATCTAACATTCGACACCATTTGGTCATCCATATGTATGAACAAAGATATCAAGTCTAGACTTACTAGAAGGTCATTTACTCTTGTAACCAAGTGATCCACTTAGCCTATTGGTTAAGACTCACGGACGTGAAGTAGGAGGTCTTGGGTTCAACCCCCAAGGGCTACATGGGGAGAGTGTGTTGCCTAAAGAGCTCTAGAACCTTCTAGAAGCATCTAGTTGAGTTAACTCTAGTTAACTGGGACACTTTGCACACATGCATTTACATGGCTAACACATGGATGGTTAGTATCCACCTGCCCAAGTAGGAAGTCCCCTAGAGAGAGCTATATATAGAGTCATTTGGTTGGCACTAGAGTCATCTCTCTAGCACGTGGTGGTCATAATCTTGCAATGTGCATGCCAAGGCTTTGCGCCATAGCCTGAGGATCATGTACTGCACATGTTGAATCATTCATAGATTTTTCATAGTCTATGAGCTTATACAACCCACGACATAAAATGCCAGAAGCAATAATCATGTCACCATTTGACAGATCATGAACTATACATCTATAATCAACAAATTTCACAACCAAGCCAATCTTGGCTAATGTAGAAACTGATAACAAATTTTTCTTCATCCCTGGCACAAATAAAGCATCCGACAAAGTGAAAGAACCACCATCAAGAGTAATCAGAATGTTCTTACTAACTCCCATGACAAGATAAGAGGAATTGTTGGTGCATGTGTTAGTATTTCCTACAAGGGCAGGCTCAAGTGAAGTGAAGAAACTGCATTGCAAGGTAATATGTTTGATTGCCCCACTATCAAAATATCAATCATCTGAGTCTACTACAGGCATATACTCCTCATGAGAAAGTGGGTCAAAACTACAAATAGTAGTAAACACCCATTCTTCATTCTGCAGGATTTGCAGACTCTATTTTTGGTGTAGAGGCCTCTGCAACCACCATTCCAGCCTCTTTTTTCTTTGCCTCTTTTGCAACCAATTTTGGACTCTTCTTTATGACATGATCGTTTTCGTTCCAATACTTACAAAAGAATTTCTGCTTTTTTGATTTCTTCTCATCTTCTTCTTCCTTCTTCAAATGTGCATCAGTTGCAGATTTTTGCTTACTAGTAGATGAGCTCCATTTACCTTTTCCCTTTTGACTAGCTAGGAAAGCTTGATCTACAACACGCATAATGGACCTATTCTGCCTACACTAATCTTCCTACAACAGAACAAATCCTCAAATGTCACTGCATTTGGATTGCCTTTCATCATCAAACAAAGAGTAGAAGCAAAACTATGATATGGATCACGAAGACCATTAATAACGGTCTGCATAAATGAGATATATAGTATAACTTCATCAGTAGAAATCAATTGTTCCTTCAAGTCTTCGATCTTTGTTAGAAAACTATCCATCAATCAATCAAAAGGTAGATGTGATTTCAATTTTCCCTTTTCCTAAATTGTAGGGAAAAATAACAATCAATCTAAACTTAGAAATCTACCTAAGTTTGAATTTAAATCCTTGAAGAAAGGGCATGCCATGTACTTTCATATAAAGACTCCACAACGTTTGGACACTAAGTAGCATGATGATTTGAAACAATACATATACTTCTTGTTCATTGCTTGGTGCCACTTCAGTTTGCTTCTCCTTATTCCTCATACTCACTCACCTTGCAGAGAGTGGTGCTCTCTCAACAGAGCTCCAAATCTAGTGATTAAGGTCTCATTGGAAAGATATTATTTTCTAGTTTATGCTACAAATTTGCACTTCATTTGGTTCATTACTCTCAGATATGTTGAAGATTTTTAGTCTCAAGGTCATTCTTTGCAACTCCCTGAAATTTTGGGATGACACCAGTTCAGTGTTAAGGTGATTGCTCCTTGTATAGTTCGTATAAATTAGGGATTTCATGCATTAAACCAAGCGAAACCTATGTATGACACTCATGTAAGAGGACTTTTCCAATTGATACTATGTTGGCTGCTCTCAGTGTTTGAAGTCATAACTTCTATCCATTTTTAGAAAGTTCTTGTGAGCTAGTCATGGTGCAAGTTGTGTGTTTTTCATCAACTTATTCTTGTTGATTTTCCAAAGTACCTATTGGGTTTTATTGCACTAACCACAATTCCACAATATCTATTTTACATATCCAAAGAGTTACGGCTGGTCCTATGCTCGTTTGCTAGACCAACTTCATCACTTGAAAACTCATCTTTCTAAGCCTCTCCAAGCTTCTCCAACTTATTTTTGTGAACACACTTAGGACTACTCGGATACTTTTTTTCCAGTTTAGGAGGCTTTTTCCCCTAGCTTTTAAATACACATATGACCATAATAGTTCACTTATCTTTGTATATTCACTTGTTAATACATTTTGTATCCTTTTTTTCTCCAAGCTTTTTCTTCTTTCTTGTGATGGTTGTTGTGGTCGAGGTTTGGCTCACAAGCTCGAAAACTATTTAGGAGTACCAAATAAAAGGCAATAGGATGAATATTCTCTGAACATGGGCATGTCCAAGCAGCATGTATCTTCACTGTCAAATATGTTCTTTCCATGAAGAAATGTGAACTTAAATGACTCAGCATCAGCAACAATGTTATGGATGGCACTACATGATCCAGAAGAGTCAAATGCAAAGGCTGCATAGGAAATTTAAGACATGTATGTTTGGATAGATGGATGGACACTCCAAGAAATGAGTACGTACTTCCAAAACATGCTTAGTACCAGTCCCTTGTACCTTTAGAGGAACTATGTGGGCCCTCTTAGCTTTCCAATGACACTATATAAGTGCCTATGTACTTTGGAAGTGATGCAAGTAAAGATTGAATCAAACAGACTACTTCCAATTCGAAGGATCAACGAAAACCTTCTATTTTTTATCACACACCTGCTGCTTGTTATGCTCAGTGCTACCAGTATAGTAGGAATTAGAAAAATTTCCTTTTTAAAAGTATCTAATTAGCTTAGTAAGCTAATGATTCCAAGTGGAATCACTTGAAATACTACACTATACACAGAGCAATCAATTTAACAAACGAATCATTACCCCCAATTTTTTAGGACCTCTGTAGAGTTTGACCAGTGAGTGCTTCGATGCGCTTTTCTCCAAATTGGCTGATTCGATTTCCTTCAAAATTTTTCAGCATGTAGATAGCTTGGAGTGAATTCCAACAAGCTATAGGTCATTGACAATGGTGGGGAATTGACTGAGATATGAGCAGCACAAGTTGACAGTTAGGAATGACTATAATAGAGAGATCATAGATGAACAATGTAGATGTATTGTATTAATGAACAATGTTGTACAATATCATAGGCTTGATAGCCTTATGATGGAGAGTGGTTTGGGCTACACTGTATGCCTCACACTCTTACAAAATGACAATGAAGAACTCGAGAAGTGATCACTCTACACACAACTTTTTTCAAGTCACTTTATATAAGTGCTTCATTCAAATTTGAATTTGAATTCAGCTTTTGGCTCTCTCTAAAAGTGGTCCTTCAATCTAGGAGATATTCTCTCAATGAATTAGTTACTTTTGTAACTAACAATTCCACGAGTTTTTGGTAGGTGATTACAAATATTCTCTCAAGTCAAATAAATGACTTTTACAAATGTAAAAAGATAAAGTTCTTCTAGCAATGGTTTCCATGGAGCTTCATGTATTTATGAACTTCAAGCCAAATGTGTGGGCTTGGACTTTGCACCAATAGCTCCCCCTCAAGCGAAACATTTTGGCGTGGTCTTCATCTTCAATCTTCATGAATATCCTGCAATCCAATCATTAACTTAAACCTGCAAAGTTTTGTACCATCTAATGCTTTAGTCAACAAGTCTGCACATTGCATATTAGTTGATACATATGCAAATTGAATATCCTTGCTCAACAACTTCTCTCTCACATAATGATAGTGGACCTCTATATGCTTGGTCCTAGCATATAGAGGTGGATTAGCTGCAAGATGTAGTGAGCTGGTATTATCTCCAAAAATCATTGGAGATGTAGTATGCAAACCTAATTCTATATACAACAATCTGATGCATATGGCCTCGTGAGTAGCATTGGCCAATCCACTATACTCTGCCTCTATAGAAGATAAAGCAATAATAGGTTGCTTCTTTGAAGACCATGATATAGGCTTATCACCTACAAAGGATAGATATCCTTAGGTACTCCTCCTATCATCTTTGCATCCTGCCCAATCTGCATCTGAATAGATCTTGATGTCCAAGTCTTATGTATAAGGGAAATACAATCCATGATGTTGAGTACCCTTAAGGTACTTCAAGATCCTTTTGGCAGCCTCCAAGTGAGGTGCCCTAGGCTTATGCATAAACTTACTTAGAACACTTACTCCATAAGCAATATCAATCCTTGTCAAAGTAGCATAGTTCAAGCTTCCCATTATGCTTTGGTAACATGCAATGTTCTCAAGTACATCACCTTCATCACCACTTAATTTTAGGTTTACCTCCATTGGAGTACTTGCAACTTTGGCATCCTACAAATGCAACTTCGTCAACATATCCTATATATACTTTCTCTGAGTAATGTAAATTCCAGAGTTAGTATAGACTAACTCAAGTCCAAGAAAATATTTCAGTGATCCAAGGTCACTAATTTTGAACTCCTTCATCATCTGGTTCTTGATCTATTTTATGCCATGGGCATCATTACCTGTGAGTATGATATCATCAACATATACACATAGGTATATTACCTCCGAATTACTTCTCTTGATGAACAGAAAAGTATCTGCTTTACTCATGATAAAACCTTGATCCAGAATGTTAGTATATGATCAATGTCTACCCCTATGATTGTATGCGCATTTTGTAAGGCCCCCATTATGAGGAGAAGCCAAGCGTGCACTACCAATTGATGGGAATCCAAACTTGTATGTTGGATGAAGGTCATATTGGAACATCTAAGGTATTGTAAGGAAAGGGAGTTACTAGATTCCCCAATTGTGGGGTCCGTGCCAGCGATGAGCATCCCCCGCTAGGGGGTCCAAGGGGGTCCAAGGGGGTCAATGGGCCCCCTGGTTGGGGGGTCCCAGGGGGCCAGCGGTGTCGGGATGAAATCCCGCAGGGAGTGTGCACTAATTTTTTTCAAAAGTCCATAAATTTATGAGTTTTGTGTGATGTTTTGATTGAAGAGGGTATATTTCGTGCACGATTTGACTGATTTGATTTCCTGTGTGATAAGAAACCATGTTAGAGATGTGTGTTAGGACAGTGCGTGTAAATAACTGACGTTAGACCCATGAAAACTTTAGGCTTGACCCTTGAAACTGACTGGAAACACGAGTTTACCCCATGAAAACTGGACTTGAACCCTTGGAAACCCTTGGAGTTTAGGCCGAAACTGTAAATAAACCCATGAATTGGCGAGGTTGAGATAATTGTGAGTAAACCCTTACTTTTCGCGATCAAAAACTTTAGGTTGGACCCTTGGAAATGGCGGTTTCTGTAGGTCAAACCCTAAAAACCAATTAAATTGTAAATATCCAGTGTGAAACCAAAACCATAGTATAGGGGAAAAATTAAAAGACTGCCAAAAATAGAAAGTTCATTGAGGAGGTTAGAACGTTCTAGAAGGAAGTCCTAGGGAGGGGCCTATAAATAAGTCCAAATGCATTTGTTTCCTCCTCATTCCGTGGACTGCCCTGTGGAACGTTTTTACAGGTATGCTTCTTTTTCATTTATGTTCATATTCATCTTCTTGTTCATTCATTAGAGTAGTGCATATTGAGAGAGAAGGTTAAGAAGAGACGTAAGTGGCCGCCATAGCCGGCATGGTCATCAAGAGTGTTTGCTAGTTTTTATGACGTGACAAAGACCAGGAGGAAAAGATTGATTTTATGCTTGTTTATCTCTGTGTATTGCTTTTGATTATAGTCATAGTCCAAATGAAATACTTCAAGGGCCACGGTAGACATGAAAAGAGTGATGGATTCGTACAGAGAGGCTATAGTCGAGAGAGAGAGAGAGAGAGGCGCCAGATTCTGGGGAGATGTCAGAGATGTGCGAAGATTATCATAGATGAGAGAGAAGGGGTTGATTGGGCAGAGTCGCAGACACACGCCCCGCAAATCTACATAGAGAGAGACGATTATGGATGGCGGCGCTGTGAGTATGCAGACGCAGAGAGGTTATCGGAGCTCAGAGAGGAAAGAGAGATGGGTAGCACATGAGAGAGATTCGAGAGAGAGAGAGAGAGCAGCACACAAGGAATTCGCCTAGAGAGAGAAAGAGAGAAAGCTGGATGCTGCCAATGATTTGCCGGAGAGAGGAAGGCTGGCTCGATGCTGTTGATGAAGCATGCCCGTGCAGAAGGATACTTGGTTGCGCTTTAGAACACGTACAGAGAGAGATGAGACTTGGGTGCTTGCGTGGTGTAGAGTTTGCCAGTGCACGGAGAAAGTAGAGATAGAGAGAGGCACAAAAGTAGATTAGAAGATGACTGAATGGAACAAACGATGACAGAGAGAGAGAGAGAGAGAGATTCAGTATGCTAACAGATGGGCGGCGCTAGAAAATTCGGACGAAAACTTGAGAGAGAGAGAGAGATGGAAGAATTTGAACAGTCGCTTGATTGGCAGAAGTCGATGGAGGCAGGCTCTGGATAGAGATATTGTAGAGATGGCAGAAGACGTAGACCAAAGACAGTCGATGACAGAGAGAGAGAGAGAGAGAGATTCGGTTGGGTATTGTTGTGCATCACAGAGAGAGAGAGAGAGAGAAGCTGCCTGGAGAAACAAGCGCACGACAGAGAAGAGTAAAGGCGGTTATGCACAGAGAGAGAGACAGAGAGAGAAAGAGAGCCGATTCACAGAGGCGATGGTGGCTGGAGGTCGCAAGACCTGAAGACAGAAAGAAAGAGTTGGAAGGTGGAAAACTTGTTCCTAAGCTTGTTCCAATTGGCCGTGGGATTAAGAAATAGGATTAAGAAATTGATTATGATAATGATAATGGAAAAAGACCTTGTCTCTGCAGACAATTTGATTGCGATGCTTTCCACAGAGGAAACAGAAGATTACACAGACGGTCATGGAGATGATTAGGTTTCTTTGGTTGTGAATATGGGAAGCATATCTTGAGCGCGATGAGATGACACGGTGCATTACCGTTTCTAATTGTCTATTCTATGGATACTGTGTGTACCATTATCGGTGCCATAGTTGATGTACTGTTCCAATTGGACCCATAAGTAGCCTTCCAAAAATCGGTGTGATTTCTCTGCATGCGCACGCGCGCGAGAGAGAGAGAGAGGATAAATGTAGATATTCAGACTCAAGGTTTGATATGAAGAAAACAATGTATTTAAATTAACATAGAAAAATAGAGCAGGAACTTCTTGATGATGGAGCATCCCACTACTTGCACGCAGTAAACGAATGCATAATTTATGGAAAGCCATAGCATTTTGCGTAAAAAAATCTCATGCAAACACTTACACAGATGTACCTTATCACACTATGGAGAGAATTTTATTATATCTGGAATTGTCCAGAAGGCTCTTATCTGTTGGATTAGACGCCAGACAAAGGTGGAAAACTTCTCTGGAGATAGGTGCTATAGTTTTCTACCTTTTTTGAGCTGTGAACTTCCTTCCGTCGCAAAGATGACGTCACATACATCTGAGGAACTCCAATGTCAGATGCGGATTCATCAAATGTACCAAAAGAGCTGATTGTAATTGGGCTAAATGAAGTACTTTGAGTCGAGGGCATATTAATTTCTTCTCATTTTTTAAGCTTTTCAAAGTTTGACTCATTACCTCTCTAGCTTTACCATATGAATTCATGGATTTTGATCAATCAGGTCGGCAAGACGAGTTACGTGCTATAATTTATTTTGATAATTGAGGAAAATTGATTATAAATAAATCATAGATAAACAAAAAGTATAGATATAACATTATAAAGTAAATGAAATGTAAAATTAAAGAGGAAAATGAAAGGAAATAAAGGAAAATTAATAAAATAGAAAAATTATTCATTTCCATTCAAAGAGGTTTTTCTATGAGTTTTATGAATTTTTAGTAACACTAATGATGCGTTTTCTCCTCATTCCGTGGACTGCCCTATGGAACGTTTTTACAGGTTACTGCGTGATCAGAGATTTGTGTGGATTTTGAAGTAAAGAGCTACAAAGTGAGGACTTGAAGAAAAGAACGGACCAAAGTAAAGTTGGAAGAAAAGCTTGGACTGCGAAGATCGAAGCAGAATCTCGAGGGCGGTTTCTCGCACTATAGCGAGGGATAGAGTATACACTAGCCGGCCCGCACTGTAGCGGCGGCTTTCATAATGTGTCATCGCACCGCACTGTAGCGATTTTATTGTACCGTCGGCCCGCACTGTAGCGGCCTGTTTGTATCATTCATTTTATTGGAGGCTTCAGTTTCATTTCCGTTGTATCGTTGGCTTCATCTGCGTTCCGTGTATCACTACGGTATCCGATCGTCTCTTTTCGACGCCCACGGTCCCACGTCTCGACACTTTCGAGGGGCAAGGGACCCTACGAGGATCGCGCACGCTCCGGAGAGCACAGGCGAGGCGCCCAGCGTGCAGATGCCGCTCGTAGGACAGCGGGAACGACGCACCAGAGCGGGGCCTGATCCAACCCCACGCGTCAGCTTCCCGCCACGACCTCCTTCTTCCTGACACCTGAACCCGACGTGAAGTGAGGCGGTTGCCCGGTGATCCTCATCGCGTCACCTACTCCTTGAGGAAAAAGACAAGAACCTCGGCATCAGACAGAGACTCCAGGTACTAGCATTTCAAGTTATTTGAAATTTTGCATTGTTTCACATACACTGCTGAAACAGAAAGATTGTCTTGCTGCTTGAGTTTGAGCATCCATGCTTTGCATTAGTTTAGTCCATACGTGTGAGCATTTTTTTTCCTGCTAAGACTAGGGATTTAGTGATTTCATAGCTTAGACAGAACATTAAAAAACTTATCACAAAAAAGGGGGAAAATACATTGAAATCTTGGGAATCGAAGAGAGGACAGTTCGACTAGACTTTGGCCTAGGCAAATCAGAGAGCTTAGACTGACCTTTACCTCCTGGCTCGTGACTCATCAAGTCTCTTCTCTGATCTCTACTCTGAGCTTAGAGAGATAGTTGAACCACTTACACTAGACCTTGTGCTACATTCTAGGACAGAGCAGAGAAGAGAGATGGAGGATATATTCAAGGAAATGGTAATAGAGAAACAAGGGGCCCGCGTAGTCCAAGCGGTATTGAGAGAAAAAGGGAAGTTTACAGGCTTGAACGTAACCGAGTACCTAGATGTTTTTGAGGAACAGGCACGGATTTATGGTCTACCCGAAGATGTGTTTATACATTACTTTACACGGGTAGTATCAGGATCCATTTTAGCCCCTATTACTGCACATATAGCAAAGCCTTGGGCCGAATTCAGAAAAGAATTGCATAAGCTGTTTTATTTAGAAGACTTTTCCCAACACAGTAGAGAAGGGTTCTTGCGGTGGATAAGCTCTCCGAAGCCCACTGCATCCCTCACTCAACTTTTGAATGAGTTCTTGAGAAGATATGAACAACTTCCACAGGCCGATTTAGATGCTTTGAAACCTGACTTAGTTATATCTTTCCTTAGGATCTTAAGTCTTGAAGACAGGACTGAGGTCGAAAGGAGGATTGAAGAGCCTGGGAAGAGATTTGGATTGACTGAAGATTGGGGTGTAGTGAGGAGAGAGGTAGAAGTGGTTGCCCAAATGAGGCAACGCCAGGCGATGTTATACGATAGACCTGCAGTGGTAACACCACAACCGCCTAGGGAAGCTCCACTTCCTGCAATTCCGAATGTGCCTGCAACGTCAGCTTTTGCTAACGTTGCATCCACTTCGCGATCGCCAATAGAGCTACAGGTTGAGATTCTCAGTCGACAGATAGAGAATCTTATTACGATGCAAGCGTCTATGTCAAAAGAAATGGCGAGTATTCACAATAAAGTTAATTCTATGGGATATCACGACCCCACTCCTCCTCAGGCGAGTACGAGTTATGTAGATACATTACAGAGAGGCACTATGCCCATTCCAAATATGCAAGGCTATGTGATGCCACAGCCTGCACCTCCAGTGCAGCCTGTTGCCCAACAGATACCTACACCACCAGTGCAAACCACATTTCAAAGAAACACTGGACCTTTTGAGAGACGAGCGACTGGTGGGTTTGGAGGGGCTAAGAGATGCGTATGGTGCGATGCACAAGAGCATTTTTCATATGCCTGTGAAGAGCTTAAGCTAGCAAAAGAGCATCAACTGGTGATAGATATCAATAAGAAGTTATGTGACTTCAGGACCCGCCTTCCTCTACCTGTGAATTGGGGAAAGGGGGGAATGAAGAAGTTTTATGAAGATTTATCTGGCAATAATGCAAGTACATCAGCTGCACGATTAGAACCTGTTGAGGAGGAAGATGAAAAAGTGCCTAGACCTCGACCCCAAAGAAATTATTCCATTGAGGCTTTAGTGAGGGCTAGGGATGCCATTATGCAGAAGACTGCCTGGAAGTCTCCTGTTGATGAATCCTCGGTCTATTCCCATATAGCCAATGTGGAGGAAAAGAGGAAGAGGGATGAGAGCCAAGAAGAGACTGAGCCTGAAAGAAGGAGAAGAGTGACTAGAAAGCAAAGCCAAGAGGCCGAAGAAAAGGCTAAAGAGCCAGAAAGGAAAGTACAATTCAAAGAGCCTGTTGTTTCAAACGAAGAGGCAAAGAAGAAAGAGATAAGAGAGGGAAAGAGGCCGGCTGGGCCAACTAAGATTCAAGAACTGACTAAAGAGAAAGAGAAAGAACCTGAACCTGTTCAAAAGAAAGATGAAATTCAAGAAAGTATTCAAGAGGCTGAAAAAGAAAAGAAGAAGAAAAAGAAGAAGAAAAAGAAGAGAACTCCAAAGGCTGTATTAATTTCTGAGTTGGAAAGGAAAAATGATGCAAGAGAGATATTAAATGACATTTTACTGAAGAGTCAAGTGACCATGTCCTTGGAGCAGGTCTTCTCCATAGCGAAGCCTGAGTTCAAGGACAGTTTTATAAAGCTGGTTAAGAGAAAGAGGTTTCCACTACCTGAAGATGTAGAGATGGAAGAAGCAACTGAAGATATTCAAGTGATAAATGAGGCAGTTACATTGAGTGATACATCTGATGATGATGATGATGAGGTTGTCAGGTGTCATAAAAATTCTCTAGGTCCTATTATACCTGATGATGAAATGAGGAAGACAGAAAGTGAGTTTAGCAGGACCTTTTGGGCGAGAGGAACTCCAGAGATGAAGATAAAGTTAGGGAGCAACGAGGAGTCATGTTTTGCTCTGGCCTTGATTGACTCAGGATCAGAGATAAATGTGATTTCTAAGAAGCTCTATGATAAGTTTAGGTGGCCGATTGATAAAGATCATGGATGGAGGATGAGGACAGCGGATAATGGTTCATGAGCACTGCTTGGGGCATGCGCCTTTGTGCCTGTGACCATAGGTGGGATTTCTGAGGAATTTCACTTCTTTGTCCAAGACCATTGTTCATATGAGGCTACCCTTGGGTAGCCCTTTATAGCTGAGGTAAGAATGGAGACTAAGGCCATGGATGATGGATCTGCCTATGCACGAATCCGTTCTAGATCTGGTCTTCATTCTCTGCAAGTGATGATTGTGTGTCCAAATCACTCAGGAATAGAAAGAATATAAGAAAGAAACCTATTAATTCACATGACCATGATGAGTGTATGCCTGTTGGAGAGTATGGAGCTTTTGCTGATCAAAATTTCTGTTAGGATCCACTATTGAGCGAGACAACAGTGGGAGTTGGTTTGATGTCTCGCATGACTTTGTACATAGTTTTGAAAGTTTTTCTATTTATTCATCCGCATTCAAGTTGCTATGCTTACAAAAAGAAAATGTTTCAAATAAATTCAGAAAAGTTCATGAGAGACACTATAAGCATTTAGGAATGATGTTAGCTGATGAGAAGATTGAAGATGTGATCGAGTTGGAGAGAAGTTTGACTACTCTGGAAGAGCTTGAGAAGGCATTTGAGAGAAATGAGAAATCAGAAATCATTATGCTCAGCTCTATCCAAGAGTATGAGATGATTAAGGAGTTTATGAGAGAGCATGAAGTAAATGTAAATACGAAGTATAAGACTGTGGATAAGAAAGTGAAGCCTATAGCTCAGCCATTGCCAGAAGATAGTCATGAGAAATATCTACGAGTGTCAGATGACCCTATGCTGAGACGAAGAGAGCTCATAGGGCATCATTTTACTGATGAGACTATTAAAGAGATCAAGTTTGGAGAGAAATTGTTTCTGAGAAAAGAAGAGAAACAGAAATTTATTGAAGTCATCAAGAAACACGAAAAAGCATTTGCACTTTTCCCACATGAGATAGGGTGCGCAGACCTGAAACAAGTACCTCCTATGATTATATTTATAGTGCCACATATACCATGGAATATCTGGCCTATACCAGTCCCAAAAGCTCACTTACCTGAGCTAATGAGGCTGCTGAAGGAAAAGATTTCCATGCGGATATTGGAACCCTCCTCGGCTCCATATTCGAATAGGTGGTTCACTGTGCCTAAGAAAAATGGGAAGCTTCATTTCATTCAGGATCTGCAACCTGTGAATAAAGTCACAATTAGAAACGTAGGGACAGGACCCATAGTGGATGAGTTTGTTGAAGCGTTTGCTAGGCATTCCATCTACTCTATGGGTGATCTGTATTCAGGTTATGACCAGTTTCAGTTGGCTATGGAGAGTAGAGACATTACGACCATGAGGACTCCACTGGGCCTTGTACACATGTGTACTTTGCCGTAGGGAGTGACGAATTCTGTGGCTCACATGATGAATGCCATGAATCTGGTTTTACAAGACTTTATACCATCTGTGACTATGCCATTCATTGATGATGTTCCGATAAAGGGATGTGAGGAAAGAGTGAAAGATGTGAGTTTAGATGCTTCAGGATGTAGAAAGTTTGTGAGAGATCATATTGCTGATTGTGAGAAGATCTTTGTGAGGTTTGAAGATGTGGGGCTAACACTTTCTTTAGAGAAATCGGTTTTTGGCGTCAATGAGGTCCTCATTGTAGGACATCTGTGTGGACATTATGGCCGCAAGCCATACCTGCAGAAAGTTGAGGCCATTAGCAGGATCTCTGAAGTGTGTCGTAATGTCAGTGAGGTGAGAAGGTTTCTAGGAGCCTGTGTATTCTATGTGATATGGATTCCTCACTTTGCTCACGTTGCGAACCCCTTATATGATCTGCTGAGAAAGAGAAAGAAGTTTGTATGGACAGAGAAACAGTCGAGAGCTATGCGTAAACTGAAGCAGCTGCTAATTGAAGCTCCGATTCTGAAGCGTGTTGACTATTCTGGTCAGAGACCTATCATTTTGACCGTTGATACCAGTCCTATTGGCATAGGTTGGGTCATAGGGCAAGATGATGATGAGGGGCAGAGATATGCAGTGCGCTTTGGTGCTAAGATCCTACATGATACCCAAAGAAAATATCCACAGATTAAGAGAGAGTTATGGGGATTAGTGACTGCTTTAAAGAGCGATAAAGAGTATTTCATTGGGGCGAATGTGATAGTTGAGACTGACTGTCTTCCACTGATTGGCATGATTGCAAATTGTTCATCTCCGGATATTGCTATGCTTAGATGGATCTCTTATATAAAGTTTATAAATCCTGCATTTGTACACATAGCTGGGAAGTCGAATACAGTGGCTGATATGCTTTCAAGGGCAAAATTCAATGATGAGTCTGATGATGATGATGAGGTAGAAAAGGATATACATATGATAAGATACGATCCATTGGTATATGCATATGAGCAGTTCCGAGAGAATGAGTATGATGGTGAGTGGAGAGATATAGGGAGATATCTGACTACTCTGAAACCTTCCCCAAGCTGGTCCACAAATAAGTATAGATCCATCAGGAAAAAGTCTTACAACTTTTTCTTGAAGGACGGGCTTATTTGGCGACACGCTAAAGGCAAGGTGAAGAGTCCGCAGAGAGTATTGAGTTCGAGGAGTCTTCAGAGCAAAGTGATGAGAGAAATGCATGAGACCTTATGGGCAGGTCACAAAGGATTTTATGCTACATATGAGAAGATTAGGGAAGCCTACTGGTGGCCAGGGATTTATGTAAGTGTGAGAGATTTTGTAGAGACTTGTGCTACATGCCAGGTGCATTCATCAGTTAGGCACAGAAACCCGTTACATCCAACTTACCCTCCTTGTATCCATTACAAGTGGGTAGTCGACCTTGTAACCATGCCCAAAGGGATGGATAAGATGAGATACATTGTGCTTGCTAGAGAGGACTTGACCAACCATGTGGAAGGTCGAGCTCTCCGTACGAAGACTACTTATAATGTATGCAAATTCCTTTTAGAAGAAGTGATCTCGAGATTCGGATACGTTGAGAAAGTGGTTGCAGACAGGGGAGAGTTAGATGCGAGAGAGGCAAAAGAGTTCTTTGACCGTCATGGAATTCGATTGTCTCTCACCACTGCCTATAACCCAGAAGCAAATGGGAAAATCGAGAGAGGTCACCCTTCCATTGTGAAGGCGATCTCTAAGGCTTGCAGCGATGACATCAAGCAGTGGCCTAGGTTTCTTCCATTCGCGTTATGGGCTGATAGGATGACTTACACTCGGTCCACAGGTTTCATGCCTACTGAATTGATGTACTGTCAAAAGCCAATCTTCCCCATCCAGACTCAGATAGTGACATGGTTGACGCTCCCATGGAATGATGGTATGACGAGAGAAGAGTTATTATCATTGAGAATAAAGCATTTAGAACAAGGAAATGAAAAGTTGAAAGAAGCACTCCAAAAGTTAAAGGAGTCAAGGTTAAAGAACAAGATCTATTTTGACAAAACCCATCGACTCAGACCACGTAGGATTGAGGTAGATGATTGGGTGTTGGTGTACGACAGTACATTCGATACTCAATACGATGCTAGGAAGAAATTGACCAAACGATGGTTTGGGCCGTATGTGGTTACGTCTGTGTTTGAAAATGGTACGTATGCACTTCGTGAGTTAGACAGTACTCCTTTGAGATCTTTGATTGCAGGAAACAAGATAAAATTATTCAAGAAAAGAAATGAAGCAGATTATGAGATTGAGCAAGAATTTCTAGAGGGAACTGATGATACTGATGTTGATGCTGATGAAGAATGATAGACCATGGAATTAAAGAGAAGCTGGATCAAAATAAGGAAAAATGACCAGGTGAAACGTTTCTGATTTGAGATGTGTTTTCTTTCTGAGCATATGCTTTGCATTTGTGTGTATGATAAAGATATGTATGAGTTTATGAAAATCATGTAGAATGAAGATAACAAAGATCTATTATGGGTTTGCATGAAGCATGAGCGGCTAGAAATTATATGAATAGGATCAGTTAGTGGACTAGAGACTTTTGGGAGTGAAAGCTTGGGAATGTGATGGCATGCTTAGACCGAGTGCATGTATATACTGATTGATTTGAACACTTAGTGAGTGGGAAACTTTGGATCCTAGTATTTATTTCTTGCGAGACCTTACCTCCATATGGATCATGATTTATAAAGAAACATTCATACTCATGCCAGCTTATATGTGTGTGTATGTTGTTGGTGCGCTACGATGGGCTAGTAGGCGGGTGGAACCACCTTGGTCGGGTGATCAAGGCCACGAGCCATAGCTAGTTTCATCGTAGGCCTGACCTATCTGTTGTCATGCGCCTGTATGGGTCGATAGGCGGGTGGAGTCACTCTGATTGGGTGATCAGAGCCACGAGCTAACGTCGATTTCATGCAGGGCTGATGTTGTGTATGTCGTGCGCTATGTCGGGTCGGCAGACAGGTGGAACGAACTTGGCCGGGCGGACAAGTCCATGAGTCGCACCCGATTTCGACATAGGCCGATTTGTGAAAAATAAAAGATAAAAAGAAATGCTAAGTTGAGATGAAGAGGAAAAGAAAAAGAAAAAGAAAAATGAAAAAGAAAAAGAAAAAGAAAGAAAGATCTAATGGAGAGCTGGACAAGTAGGAGATAAATAGTAGGAATCGAGGTATATTCTATAAACTGAGTTAGTAAGAACATATGTATATGCTAGTGCTTAGAATGAGCAGTTTGATCTCAACCAGTTGAACGAACAAAAGATCTAGAAAGCCGATGATTTATTCATGTGATTACTTGTCAGATTGCAGACGCAGAAACATAATATGATGTTTGTGAATCTTGAATCTACCTAATTTTCTAAAATTCATACTAATCTTTATAAAAATTGCATGACTGCATGAGATCATGATTTAAGTTTTGAAAAGAAAAAGATAAAAAGTGTAAAGAGATTTTGTTGGATCTTGCAAGTTGGCCCATCGGGACGAAGTGCAGGTTTAGCGGGGGCGAATGTCGGGATGAAATCCTGCAGGGAGTGTGCACTAATTTTTTTCAAAAGTCCATAAATTTATGAGTTTTGTGTGATGTTTTGATTGAAGAGGGTATATTTCGTGCATGATTTGACTGATTTGATTTCCTGTGTGATAAGAAACCATGTTAGAGATGTGCGTTAGGACAGTGCGTGTAAATAACTGACGTTAGACCCATGAAAACTTTAGGCTTGACCCTTGAAACTGACTGGAAACACAAGTTTACCCCATGAAAACTGGACTTGAACCCTTGGAAACCCTTGGAGTTTAGGCCGAAACTGTAAATAAACCCATGAATTGGTGAGGTTGAGATAATTGTGAGTAAACCCTTACTTTTCCCGATCAAAAACTTTAGGTTGGACCCTTGGAAATGGCGGTTTCTGTAGGTCAAACCCTAAAAACCAATTAAATTGTAAATATCCAGTGTGAAACCAAAACCATAGTATAGGGGAAAAATTAAAAGACTGCCAAAAATAGAAAGTTCATTGAGGAGGTTAGAACGTTCTAGAAGGAAGTCCTAGGGAGGGGCCTATAAATAAGTCCAAATGCATTTGTTTCCTCCTCATTCCGTGGACTACCCTGTGGAACGTTTTTACAGGTATGCTTCTTTTTCATTTATGTTCATATTCATCTTCTTGTTCATTCATTAGAGTAGTGCATATTGAGAGAGAAGGTTAAGAAGAGACGTAAGTGGCCGCCATAGCCGGCATGGTCATCAAGAGTGTTTGCTAGTTTTTATGATGTGACAAAGACCAGGAGGAAAAGATTGATTTTATGCTTGTTTATCTCTGTGTATTGCTTTTGATTATAGTCATAGTCCAAATGAAATACTTCAAGGGCCATGGTAGATTTGATTAACACAGAGCATGAAAAGAGTGATGGATTCGTACAGAGAAGCTATAGTCGAGAGAGAGAGAGAGAGAGGCGCCAGATTCTGGGGAGATGTCAGAGATGTGTGAAGATTATCATAGATGAGAGAGAAGGGGTTGATTGGGCAGAGTCGCAGACACATGCCCCGCAAATCTACATAGAGAGAGACGATTATGGATGGCGGCGCTGTGAGTATGCAGACGCAGAGAGGTTATCGAAGCTCAGAGAGGAAAGAGAGACGGGTAGCACATGAGAGAGATTCGAGAGAGAGAGAGCAGCACGCAACAAATTTGCCTAGAGAGAGAAAGAGAGAAAGCTGGATGCTGCCAATGATTCGCCGGAGAGAGGAAGGCTGGCTCGATGCTGTTGATGAAGCATGCGCATGTAGAAGGATACTTGGCTGCGCTTTAGAACACGTACAGAGAGAGATGAGACTTGGGTGCTTGCGTGGTGTAGAGTTTGCCAGTGCACGGAGAAAGCAGAGATAGAGAGAGGCACAAAAGTAGAATAGAAGATGGCTGAATGGAACAAACGATGACAGAGAAAGAGAGAGAGATTCAGTATGCTAACAGATGGGCGGCGCTAGAAAATTCGGACGGAAACTTGAGAGAGAGAGAGGGAGAGAGAGATGGAAGAATTTGAACAGTCGCTTGATTGGCAGAAGTCGATGGAGGCAGGCACGCAGAGTGAGAGAGAGACACAGGTTCGATGGCGATCAACGCAAAGATTGATAAGTGACGCACTCTGTGTCCATGCTCCGGATAGAGATATTGTAGAGATGGCAGAAGACGTAGACGAAAGACAGTCGATGACAGAGAGAGAGAGAGAGAGAGAGAGTCGGTTGGGTATTGCTGTGCATCACAGAGAGAGAGAGAGAGAGAGACAGAGAGAGAGAGAGGGAGAAGCTGCCTGGAGAAACAAGCGCACGACAGAGAAGAGTAAAGGCGGTTATGCACAGAGAGAGAGACAGAGAGAGAGAGAGAGCCATTCACAGAGGCGATGGTGGCTTGAGGTCGCAAGACCTGAAGAGAGAAAGAAAGAGTTGGAAGGTGGAAAACTTGTTCCTAAGCTTGTTCCAATTGGCCGTGGGATTAAGAAATAGGATTAAGAAATTGATTATTATAATGATAATGGAAAAAGACCTTGTCTCTGCAGACAATTTGATTGCGATGCTTTCCACAGAGGAAACAGAAGATTACACAGACGGTCATGGAGATGATTAGGTTTCTTTGGTTGTGAATATGGGAAGCATATCTTGAGCGCGATGAGATGACACGGTAGCATTACCGTTTCTAATTGTCTATTCTATGGATACTGTGTGTACCATTATCGGTGCCATAGTTGATGTGCTGTTCCAATTGGACCCATAAGCAGCCTTCCAAAAATCGGTGTGATTTCTCTGCGTGCGCACGCGCGCGAGAGAGAGAGGATAAATGTAGATATTCAGACTCAAGGTTGATATGAAGAAAACAATGTATTTAAATTAACATAGAAAAATAGAGCAGAAACTTCTTGATGATGGAGCATTGCACTACTTGCATGCACTAAACGAATGCATAATTTATGGAAAGTCATAGCATTTTGCGTAAAAAAATCTCATGCAAACACTTACACAGATGTACCTTATCACACTATGGAGAGAATTTTATTATATCTGGAATTGTCCTGAAGGCTCTTATCTGTTGGATTAGACGCCAGACAGAGGTGGAAAACTTCTCTGGAGATAGGTGCTATAGTTTTCTACCTTTTTTGAGCTGTGAACTTCCTTCCGTCACAAAGATGACGTCACATACATCTGAGGAACTCCAATGTCAGATGCGGATTCATCAAATGTACCAAAAGAGCTGATTGTAATTGGGCTGAATGAAGTACTTTGAGTCGAGGGCATATTAATTTCTTCTCATTTTTTAAGCTTTTCAAAGTTTGACTCATTACCTCTCTAGCTTTACCATATGAATTCATGTCTTTTGATCAATCAGGTCGGCAAGACGAGTTACGTGCTATAATTTATTTTGATAATTGAGGAAAATTGATTATAAATAAATCATAGATAAACAAAAAGTATAGATATAACATTATAAAGTAAATGAAATGTAAAATTAAAGAGGAAAATGAAAGGAAATAAAAGAAAATTAATAAAATAGAATAATTATTCATTTCCATTCAAAGAGGTTTTTCTATGAGTTTTATGAATTTTTAGTAACACTAATGATGCGTTTTCTCCTCATTCCGTGGACTTCCCTGTGGAACGTTTCCACAGTTTTTACAGGTTACTGCGTGATCAGAGATTTGTGTGGATTTTGAAGTAAAGAGCTACAAAGTGAGGACTTGAAGAAAAGAACGGACCGAAGTAAAGTTGGAAGAAAAGCTTGGACTGCGAAGATCGAAGCAGAATCTCGAGGGCGGTTTCTCGCACTATAGCGAGGGATAGAGTATACACTAGCCGGCCCGCACTGTAGCGACGGTTTTCATATTGTATCATCGCACCGCACTGTAGCGGTTTTATTATACCGTCGGCCCGCACTGTAGCGGCCTGTTTGTATCATTCATTTTATTGGAGGCTTCAGTTTCATTTCTGTTGTATCGTTGGCTTCATCTGCGTTCCGTGTATCACTGCAGTATCCGATCGTCTCTTTTCGACGCCCACGGTCCCACGTCTCGACACTTCCGAGGGGCAAGGGACCCTACGAGGATCGCGCACGCTCCGGAGAGCACAGGTGAGGCGCCCAACGCGCAGACGCCGCTCGCAGGACAGCGGGAACGACGCACCAGAGCAGGGCCTGATCCAACCCCACGCGTCGGCTTCCCGCCTCGACCTCCTTCTTCCCGACAGCGGGCCCCTTGGTGGGGGTCCGGGGGCAGCACCCCAGTGCGATGGTTTGTTAGGTCGGTTCAATCGGTGAAAGCCGTGTGTGGCAATTACGCGGGCCGTGGCCGCCCACGCTCTACCACCCATGTATAGCCGTCCACCGAAGGCCACCCATGATCCTATATATACATGACTTCTGCACTACTTGAGACATCGAATTGAGCCAGCATGCCTCTACCTTGTATCTCCCTATCTGGAGTTGTCTAGATCACCATTTAAGCTCTATCTTGAGAGCACACGGGTGGACAACACCATCATCTTTGTACTTGCTACTAGCAGAAAATTTTGAGATTCTTCTATATCTATTATCTTCTCTGCTACTGCTCCTATGTTATATTGTGTAACTATTGTCTTACATGGTATTTGAGTTGTAAGGTTTGAATGGCTTGAGAAGTATCACTATTTTAGCCTACTAGCAGACTAGGATATCAGTAGATTATTCTAGTGATTACATGATGGCTTCATCGTCGAACACTTGTCTTGGTGCTTCAGTTAATGTTAATGTTGCACCTATTCGAATTTGCCCACCTGTATTCACTGAAGGGAAGCTGGATGGAACCAACTATACACTCTGGAAGTTCAAAATTTCTGCAATTTTGGACTCCTGTGAATTACTTGACACTGTCATGGGACCAATGGGATTGGATCTAGAGCCTATACCAATTGAAGATCCAGCAAATTCAAGATTGATTATTTAGCCAGATCCAGATCTTCTACGAGCTTGTAAGAGGCGGAATGTTGATGCATTATGTGCAATTGTCACTGGTGTAAGTGATTTTGTGCTTACTTTAGTTCAACATACTACTAAAGCACATGAGGCTTGGGGCATATTGGCTCGTCAATATGAGACCAAGAATCACACTCGGATACAGAATTTAGAAAATCAGTTGGCAAATGAAAAGCATTCTAATTCTAAAAAGGCTGAAGATTTTATCAAACAGATAAAACATCTTCAAGATCAATTGGCTGTAGTTGGTGTTATTATAACTCCAAAAGAGCTAGCTCGAAGATGTGTACATGTTCTTCCAGCAAAGTATGATGGATTAGTAACATCCCTTAACACTCAGGTAAGACCAAGTTCCCTTACATTTGAGGAGTTTTGTGCTATGCTTTTAGAAGAAGAGATGTGGCTGAAGAATCGGCAAAGTACAAGTGATGTTGCATTCTCAGCAAATGCAAAAGGTAAAGGCTCTTTTGATGGATCAAAGAAGAAGCCAAAGAAGAAAAAGTTCATAGGAAGTTGCTTCTATTGTGAAAAGAAAGGCCATGCCATCAAGGATTGTAGAAAGAAGCAAGCTGATGAATGGAATGGGACTCTGAAATCATCGTGGAAGAACAAAGAGTCTGCAAACAACACAGAGCTAGAACTATGGGTAGCTATTGAAGAGGTATGCTCATCTGCTCAAGCTCATGTTGATGAACCATGGATTTTAGATAGTGGAGCTTCTCGCCATATGACCAGTAAAAAGGATTGGTATAGTTCACTAGTGCCTCTACGGAATCCATCAATGTAGTGGTGGGAAATGACTCCAAGTGTCCAGCGGAAGGAACTGGAACCATCTCTTTTATCACTTCTCTAGGTGTTGAGAAAAAGATATCTGATGTTCTCTATGTACCTACACTTAAAAGAATTTTCTTGTCAGTTTCTGCAATAACAGATCGTGGACTCGAAGTTCACTTCAATAAGAGTGGTGCAGAAATCATGGATTCATCAGGGAATGTAGTAGGTAAAGGCATAAGACGTGATAACCTGTATGAGTTAAGTGCTTTAACTACTACAAAAGATAAAGATTAAGCGGGTTATGGCACCAACAATTTGGGCATCTCAGATTTGCAGTTTTGAAGGAGAATGCAAGAACAGGGATGGTTGCTCATTTGCCTGCATTTTCAGAGTTGTAGGAACCTTATGAAGCTTGTAGGATGGGCAAGCAACAACAAAAGGCATTTCCAAGAGAGACCAGCAATTGATCTCAAGTTCCTCTAGAGTTGGTACATGCTGATCTCTGTGGTAAAATGTCTACACCTGCTTTAGGAAGATCTTTCTACTTTTTGTTGTTAGTCGAAGATTATAGTAGAAAGATGTGGGTTTATTTCATTCGAGAGAAGGCTTATGCTTTTGAAAAATTTAAAACATAGCATAATTATGTGGAAAATGAAACAAGAAGGAAACTAAAGAAATTCAGAACAGATAGAGGAGGTGAATTATTGTCAACAGAATTCAATAATTACTGTAAGGAGCATGGTGTGAAAAGGCAACTTACTATAGCTCATACACCTCAACAAAATGGCGTTGTTGAGCATAGGAACAGGACAGTAGTTGAAATGGCTCATTGTTTAAAGGCTCAAGACATGCCTGATTCATTCTGGGCAGAAGCAGTCAATACAGTAGTCTACATTCTCAATCGAAGCTACACAAAAGCACTAAAGGGGATGACTCCTCAAGAAGCATATTCTGGTAAAAAGCCTTCAGTTTTGCATTTCAAAATTTTTGGTTGTTTCTGTTATGCACATATTCTTGATTCAACAAGATCAAAGTTGGATTCAAAAAGCAAAAAGTGTGTCTTCCTAGGATATAGTGAAGATTCTAAAGCATACAGGTTGTGGGATCCTGAGGCAAGGAAGATTTTTGTCAACCGAGATGTGGTGTTTGATGAACGACCACACTTAGTAGAAGATAAAGGTAAATCTACTATCTCATCAAACGGAGAAATATCTCACTTTGTGCCTATCAAAAGACATGTTAAAATTGAGGAGGAAACATCTAATGGAGAAATTTCCTCAATAAAAAGCCAACTAGTTGTAGCTACACAGCATAAGCCACTACCGAAGTGGCAACAAGAGCTCTTTGATGATCACAATCCACATGTAGATGTACCAGAATCATCCTCGGATGGATTACGAAGATCAAACAGAATAGAGGAGCAAAGAGGAGCCTCAGAACACATTGTTAACATGGCTCTAATGGCAGATATCATGGGCTCAATAAAGGAACCTACCACCATTGAAGAAGCCCTTGATGATCCAGGTTGGAGAGCCGCAATGCAATCTGAGTATGATAGTATACTAAAAAATGATACATCGGATCTAGTCGACTTGCCACCAAAGAAGAAGGTAATAGGTACTAAATGGATTTGGAAAGCTAAGTATAAAGCAGATGGATCATTAGAAAAGTATAAGGCAAGATTAGTTGCACAGGGTTTTTCACAGATCGAAGGATTTGATGTTCAAGAAATTTTTGCACCAACAACACGCATGACAACTATTCGGACGGTACTTGCAATAACTGCACAAAAGGCCTGGTCTATTTTCCAAATGGATGTCAAATCTGCATTTTTGAATGGTCACCTCAAGGAGGAGGTATATGTATCTCAACCACCAGGTTTTGAGGTGCCCAATTCAGAAAATAAAGTTTGCAGGTTGAAGAAAACTTTGTATGGACTTAAGCAAGCTCCATGGGCTTGGTACCAATAGATAGATAATTTTTTCAAAAATATGGGTTTTGAAAGAAGTACTTCTGATGCTAACTTGTATGTAACAAAAAGGGATTGCAAGCTAGTTGTTGTCATTGTATATGTAGATGACTTGATCATTAAAGGAGATCATCAGGAACTCATCAATCAAACTTGGATCAACTTGGGAACTGAGTTTGAAATGACGGACTTAGGTCTACTCCATTTTTGTCTGGGAATTGAAGCATGGCAAAGGACGGATGGCATTTTCATCTCACAACAAAAATATGGCAAAGAAATTCTCAAGGCATTTGGAATGATGGACTGCAAACCAACTAGCACACCTATGGAGGTAAATCATAAGCTATCTATGGATGATAACATGCCTGAAGTAGATGCTAAGAAGTATAGGAAGCTTGTTGCAAGTCTTATTTTTCTGTGCAACACTAGACCAGACATTTGCTATGTTGTTGGAGTGTTAAGCAAGTTTTCCAACAAACCTAAGGATAGTCACTGAAATGCTGGAATGTGAATTCTAAGCTACATTGCAGGAACCTTGGATTTTGGTATTTTTTATACCATAGGTGATACACTTCAAGGATATTGTGATTCAGATTAGGCTGGAGATTGTGATTCTAGAAAATCAGTTTTTGGATATTGTTTCTCACTTGGTTCAGGAATAGTTTCTTGGGTAAGTAGGAAGCAACCAACTCTGGCACTCTCCTCCACTAAAGCAGAGTACAAAGCAGCTTGTTTTGCTTCTTGTAAGGCGGTCTAGTTAAGGAGAATTCTTACAGATCTAGGCTTTCCATCAAATATGGCAATTGTACTCAAGTGTGATAATCAAAGTTGTATGGTTATTGCAAAGAACCTAGTATTTCATGTTCGCACCAAGCACATAGAAGTACAGTACCATTACATTTGTGAGCTAATTGAAGATGGAATTGTGGAGCTAGAATATTACCCAACAGAGACAAATCGTGCTGACATATTCACTAAAGCACTTGGAAGAGAGCAGCTCAACAGGCATCTTCAACAGATGGGCATAGGACCGAGACCTTCTTGATTTATCATCGGTAAACATTGAGGGGTGGTGTTAGTATATGATCAATGTCTACCCCTCATGGTTGTATGCGCATTTTGTAAGGCCCCCATTATGAGGAGAAGCCAAGCGTGCACTACCCAATTGATGGGAATCCCAAGTTGTATGTTGGATGAAGGTCATATTGGACCATCTAAGGTATTGTAATTGATGGAGAGTGTTAATCTCCAAAAGAACAAGCTATCCTTGATGTTATACCACTTCTATATCAAGAATAACTTTAAACTCCAACCAATTTTGGAAGACAAGCACCAAATTATCAAGAAATTAACTAACTGTGAAGAAAGTCATTCCTCATAAAAGTCTGTTGCACCTTAATCACTCATTGACTAATCATTCGTGTAAAGTTTTTGATAAAATTTGTAGAATGTTTTGGCTAGTGATTGCACACCTCCTCCAAGTTAAAACACTTCAAAAGCTTGAGTAGATTATGAGAAATGATTCAAACAATCTACCTATGTCTGAAACCGTCTCTCTGTATAGTCGACTTTGACACCTGCAACTTCTAAGACACGGTTCTCCAAAACTAGAACCCGTTTAAGCAAATGCCTTTAGCCATAGATGTCTTACCTCTCAACTTAGATTTTGAGTCCTCTTTCATGCAAAACTTTAATCTGTGCAGTGAGAAATGATCAAATCATTGACCACCGAAAATGCGCGTGTTTCAAAAAACTATGAACACTCTTTACATATGAATGTTCCTACTCATAATTCTCACAGCCTGTTTACAATTAGGCTCTCAAACTTCAATCGTAGACTCATTAACTATGAACTTAGACATCTACAAAAGGATTCTTGAAATGATCAAGCACAGACAAAGAATGCACAGAAATATCGGGCGCAACTTCTCTTCATTTCTGACAGAAATTACATCTGGATGAGAGAGCTATTCTAATCTCTTGATAAGTGTCTAATGACTTCTAATTCTTCTCAATTCTCATGCTCTACATTCTCTCATACTTGTCTTGACATTTTCCAAGTATATATATAGACAAAAAATTTACAAGCTTATGACTATTCAAAAGTATAAGTGACCTATATCTGAACTAATGTACATATGTGTACATATCTTTCAACTCCTGAATGTAAAATTCTTCCATGCTTCATAACTTGATCTTTTCTTCATTCTTTGACTTCCAAAACTTCAATTGTTGATTGATCTGCACCAACAGCTCCCCTTCAATCATCAATTGAGGTTTTCTCTATCTTCTTTATGCCTGCCATGTCTTTGAATCTCTGTAGCTTTGGTCCATCCAAGCTTTTGGTAAGCATATCAGCTATCTGATCTTTTGTTGAAGTATGTATGACTTCAATCTCTTTATCCATCACCTTCTCTCTCAGAAAGTGATACTGAATCTCAATGTGTTTAGTCCTTGCATGAAACATAGGATTAGCAGCTAAATACAATGAACTCATGTTATCTCCATAAATGATAGGTATACTCTGTATGGTGTCAAAACTCTTCATGAGAGTCTTAAGCCATATAACTTCCTTTGTAGCTTCAACCATAGATGATAAAGCAACTGTGTGTTGCTTCTTTGAACACCAAGAGATTAACTTATCTCCCACATAACACAAGTATCCATATGTTGATCTCCTATCATCAGGATTACCTGCCCAATTTGCATCACTATATATTTTGATGTTTGTATCTTATGTAAAACCATAATAGAAACCCTCTTTGAGTGTACCCTTAATGTACCTCAACACTCTTTGACCTGCAATCCAATGTTCTTTCCTAGTACAATGCATGAATTGGGACAAAACTCCAAGTGCATATGATAAATCAGGCCTAGTTAATGTAGCATAGATAAGACTACCAACCAAACTCTGATATAGCTTCATATCCTTGAATTCTTCTCCACCATATCTGCTCAATTTGTGATTTACCTCCATTGGAATAGGTGCTACCCTGCAATCATTCATTTTAAACTTGATTAACAAGTTTCTCAAATACCTTTCTTGAGTCACATACACTCCATGTTGAGTGTATGAAATCTCCATGCCCAAGAAATATGACAAGTTTCCCAAGTCACTGATTTTGAACTCCTTCTCCATTTGCTTCTTTAGGCTTTGAATGCCTTTCTCATCTGTACCTGTAAGAATTATATCATCAACATATATGCACATATAAATGAACCCATCATCACTTGCTTTAACAAGCAAGCTACTATCTGCTTTAGATACTTGAAATACAAGTTCTTTCAAGAACTTCACAAGTCTATAATTCCATGCCCTTGGGGCCTGCTTCAACCCATACAAAGCTCTCTTGAGCTTACATACATGATCTGGATACCTTCTATCTCTGAATCCTTGAGGTTGCTCCATGAAAACATCATCTGAAATGTAACCATTTAAAAAAGCACTCTTCACATCTAATTGACATAATTTCCAACCTTTACATGCAGCAATAGCTATGAGTGTCCTGATGGTTGTCATTTTTTCCATAGGATTATAAGTCTCATCATAATCAATACCATATGTTTGAGCAAACCCTTTCACAACAAGTCTAGCTTTATACCTAGACACACTTCCATCTGCAAACCTCTTAGTCTTATAGACCCATTTGCATCCAATGATCTTCTGACTATTTGGTTTATGAACCAAATCCAATGTTTGATTCTCGATTAATGCATCATATTCTTCCTGCATAGCTTTCTCCCAATTTTCCTTACCTTTTGCCTCTTCATATGTGGAAGGGTCTTCATCTGCCTTTATCATGTAAGCATAATCTTTGGTAGCCAAAAAAGAAGTATCATAGCTATACCTTGTAGGTTGCCACTTGTGTCTTGATGACCTTCTAAGTTCTCCACTCCTTGAGGTTTCTGGTTCTTCACACTCAGGATCAAATCTTGGCATTTCTTCAACTTCGACCTGCACTTCATTATTCTCCTCTTCATCAAATATCTAAACCTTTGATTTACCCTTCTTTTGACTCACAACTTCTTCATCACCTGTATTAATATTGATTGTACCTGCATACCAAGTACCTTGCTCATCAAATGTAACATCCTTAGACACAATGAATTGCTTTGTGGATGGACTCCACAATCTATAACCCATCTGCTTGTCATCATAACCAATGAATACATACTTTTCAGCGTTAGGTTCTAACTTGTGTCTTAATTGTGATGGCACATATGCATATGCCAAACATCCAAATATTTTGCAATGATCCAAGGTAGGTCTCTTACCCCACCATGCCTCATATGGTGTCATACCCTACAAGGCTTTACATGGTAGCCTATTAACCAAATAAGTAGTTGTATTTACAGCCTCAACCCATAAATAATTTGGGCAATTTTTCTCCTTCATCATTGACCTTGCAAACTCAACAAGAGTTCTATTTCTTCTCTCTATTACACCATTTGGTTGAGGAGAGTACCTGCAAGTAATTTCCCTTTTTATACCTGCATTCCACAAGTAATCACTGAACTCATTAGAGAAATACTCTCCCCCTCCATCTGACCTTAGTCTCTTCAATTTATGACGTGTAATTCTTTCTGCATATGCATGATAGTGTTTAAATGTATTAAACACTTCTGACTTATCTTTGATCATATAGATAGTGATCCATCTGGTAGCATCATCAACATAAATCACATAGTACCTTGAACCATTGATACTGAAATCCTTTGATGGTCCCCACACATCTCTGTGTACCAACTCAAGCTTCTCTGAATACATGAAACCATGCTTGGAGTAAGATTGCTTATGAGCCTTACCTAATTGACATGCCTCACATTTGTATGTCATATGTTGACCTGCAACATTAGGCAATCCAAGCACTGAACCATTGTTAATCATATCTTTGATACCTCTTTCATTGAAGTGTCCAAGCCTCTTGTGCCAAAGATCTAACTCAGAGATCTTATGTCCTCCATAAGTGAACAAGGCATGACGAACATTACCTTGAATCTTTAATGTGAACAACCTTCCTTCTTTCTTCCGTGAAACAATTTGTTTATACCCATTGCTAGGGTCTTCCACAAACACTCCTTCATTAGTGAATCTAACTTCATAACCTTTTTCAACAATTTGTCCTACACTTATCAGATTCTTAGGAATTGTAGGAACATACAAGACCTTACTCAAAAGAGTACTTCCTCCTTGGCCTTCACTGATCCAATTGACTTCACATTGTGCTTTGTATTGTCACCTGTTTGAACAACATGATTAGATACCTTATTTTCCAAATCAGTCAACAATGCTATGTTACCACTCAGGTGATTGCTACACCCAGAGTCAATGTAGAAGACTCTCTTCACTTTGCCTTTCACAAGTTGCATTCATTATCAATGTTGAATCCTCCTTCTGATCTTAAGCATAATTGTAGTAGGTATTATTGTATTGTTGACTTTGGAATCCTCTACCTGCATTTCTTCCAAAGTAACCCCTACTACCTCTTCCTCTGAAGTTACCTCTTTGATTTCTGCCACCTCTTCCTCTTGAATTAAAGTTCTGATTATATCCACCATTACTCTGAGTATTATGCCAACAATCATTAGCTAAGTGATTTGTCTTACCACAAATCCAGCAAGCTTTGACTCCATCTTTATTATTCCTGCCTCTTCCTCTACCTTTGCCACCTCCTCTTCCTCTTAGGAAGTTGGCTTGACTAGTTGTGCCTTCATCTTCATTTGCTTGTTGTTTTCCTTTGCTATTTTTCTTCTTATCCTTTGAGTACATTGCATGACCTGTACTCTTGTCACCTTCACCTTTGACATCCTACTCAAAGGTTAACATATGTCCTAGCAACTGATTTAAGTCAGGAGTAAAATGATCAAGTGATAATTCAGTAGATAGAATGAATGGCTTCCATTTGTCATCACCTTTCAAACCTGTGAGAATCTGCCTTACCAATTTATCCTCCTCAATGTCTTCATCAACAGCTCCTAATGCATCTGCAATGTCCTTCATTCTTGTTACATAATCTGATATGGATTGAGAGGCCTTCTTCTTGAATGTAGTAAATTCTGCCCACAAGGATGCCTTTCTAGACTTTGTGGTATTTTGGAAATGCTCCTCCAAAGCATTCCATATATCACTTGCACTTTCAAGACCTCTAATGTGAGGTAGCAAGTAATCATTGACTGCCATATAGATAATGCTCCTAGCTTGAGCATCTCTCTTCATCCAATTCTTCAAATCTGATAATTCCTCCCTAGTTGGAACACTAGGGTCTCTGAATTGAGGCTTTTCTTCTTCTCCTGTAATATAACCTATCAAGTCTTTGCTCATTAGATCAGCTTCCATCCTCATTGACCATGCTGGATAGTTCTATATGAGAAATGAGGAATTGAGGCTTTTCTTCTTCTCCTGTAATATAACCTATCAAGTCTTTGCTCATTAGATGAGCTTCCATCCTCTATAACCTGAGTAGATTATGAGAAATGATTCAAACAATCTACCTATGTCTGAAACTGTCTCTCTGTATAGTCGACTTTGACACCTGCAACTTCTAAGACATGGTTCTCCAAAACTAGAACCCCTTTAAGCAAATGCCTTTAGCCATATTGGCTTACCTCTCAACTTATATTTTGAGTCCTCACTCATGCAAAAATTTAATCTGTGCAGTGAGAAATGATCAAATCATTGACCACCAAAAATGCACCTGTTTCAGAAAACTATGAACACTCTTTTACATATGAATGTTCCTACTCATAATTCTCACATCCTATTTACAATTAGGCTCTCAAAATTTAATCATAGACTCATTAACTATGAACTTAGACATCTACAAAAGGATTCTTGAAATGATCAAGCACAGACGGAGAATGCACAGAAATATCGGGTGCAACTTCTGTTCATTTCTCACAGAAATTACATCTGGATGAGAGAGCTATTCTAATCTCTTCATAAGTGTCTAATGACTTCTAATTCTTCTCAATTCTCATGCTCTACATTCTCTCATACTTGTCTCGACATTTTCCAAGTATATATATAGACAAAAAATTTACAAGCTTATGACTATTCAAAAGTATAAGTGACCTATATCTTAACTAGTGTACATATGTGTACATATCTTTCAACTCCTGAATGTAAACTTCTTCCATGCTTCATAACTTGATCTTGTCTTCATTCTTTGACTTCCAAAACTTCAATTGTTGATTGCTCTGCACCAACAATAATGAAAGGGACTTACGAGGGTCCCCAATTGTGGGGTCCGGGGTAGCGATGAGCAGCCCCGGCTAGGGGGTCCAAGGGGGTCAATGGGCCCCTTGGCTGGGGGGTCCCAGGGGACCAGCGGGCCCCCTGGTGGGGGTCTGGGGGTAGCGCCCCCCAGTGCGATGGTAAAGGGAATATTCCATGGAATATTCCCTATCGGAGTCAGAAATCATTTATATTTGTTAGGTCGGTTCAATCAGTCTAAGTCGTGTATGAAAATTACGTGGGCGGTGGCCGCCACGCTCTACCACCCATGTATAGCCGTCCACGGAAGGCCACCCATGATCCTATATATACATGAATTCTGCACTACCTGAGACATCGAATTGAGCCAGCATACCTCTACCTTGTATCTCCCTATCTAGAGTTGTCTAGATCACCATTTAAGCTCTATCTTGAGAGTGCACGGGTGGACAACGCCATCATCTTTGTACTTGCTGCTAGTAAAAAATTATTGAGATTCTCCTATATCTGTTATCTTCTCTCCTACTGCTCGTGTGTTATATTGCATAACTATTGTCTTACACAGAAGGTATGTAGTCAACCTATGGCTCCATGCCCTAGGTGCCTACTTCAATCCATAAAGAGCTTTGTTCAATTTACATACATATGTTACCTTGCTTGGGTCTTCATAGCCAAGACATTGAGACATGTACACCTCCTTTGAAATCCAGCCATTTAGAAATGCATTTTTTACATCCAACTCATACATGTTCCAATTCTTTGATGGAGCCACACTTACCAATACCCTGATGGTTGGCATTTCGGCCACATGTGAGAAGGTTTATTCATAACCAATTCCTTGGGTTTGTGCAAAACCCTTAGCCACAAGTCTATCTTTGTATCTACTTATTGATCCATCAGAATTCCTTTTGATCTTATAGATCCGTCTAGAACCAATTACCTTCATAGACTCCTTCTTTGGTACTAATTCCCAAGTATCGCTCTCCTTGAGTGCTTCAATTTCCTCATCCATAGCTTCCTTCCATTCTACCTTAGTCTTTGCCTCTTCATATGATGCTCGTTCTTCAATTGTCAAGTCTCAACATGCCCTAATCTTTTATGCCAAATTTCAAGCTTTGATAATGTTTGATCTTTATAACTATAAAGTGCAATGTTCCTTGTATCCTCAAGTTAAAAAGTAAATAATCTACGTGTCTTTTCTCCTTTGGAAATTCTCTTGAACCCATGTTGGGGATCCTCCACACATGCTCCATATTTGTTGAATCTAACCTGCAAACCCTTTTCCACAATCTGTCCAACACTCATCAAATTCTTGGTAATTGTGGATACATACAGAACCCTACTCAAGAGATTCTTGTTTCCATCAAAGGTCTTAGCATTCCCTACTTTAATCACTGAGTGCTTGGTGTCATCACCTTTTTGGTTCCTCAAGATCAGAGAGAAGAGCTACATTGCTTGCCACATGATTTGAGCATCCTGAGTCAATGTAGAAGAGATGGTCATCATTTATACCTCGTTTTGAAGTCATGTTCATGATCAAAAGAGAATATTTTTGCTACTCTGTGTACTTGTTATAATCTTTTCTGTATCCGTATCCTCCTTGGTAGTTGCTAATGTAGTTGTGTTGTAGTTGTTGTTGTAGTTGTTGTATCCTTGGTGGTGATTGAATCTTCCTCTTGATTGTGTATATCCACCTCTTTGATATCCCTTACCTCTCTGATTCTTGAAGTTCTTGAAACACTCATCTGTAGTATGATTTGATAAACCACAAATATTGTATGGTGAGGAGTTGTAAGGTCTCCCCCTACCTTGCTTACCTCCTCTGCTCCTTCCTCTTGAGGTTCTACCTCTCCCTGCATAGTTGGCTTGAGAGGTAGTTCCTTCATCTTCAACCTTCTTGTTCTTCCCTTTATCTTTGGACTTACTTTTATTAGTATATAGGGAAGAAGAGCTATTACCTCTTGATGAATCTCCATTCTTGTTGAGCTTGGCTTCATGGGTAAATAATTGCCCCATGAGTGTGGTAAGGTCTGGAATCTCCATGTCCATGTACAAGTCCATGGTAGTTGTGAAGCTCTCCCATTTGTCATCAGCTTTAATACCATTGATTACTTCTCTTACAATCTTCTCCTCTTCAATTTCTTCTCCTATGCTTGCCAACTGATCTGCTACATCTTTGACTTTGGTCAGATACTCAGAGATGCATTGCTTAGGTTGCTTTCTTTGAGTGGTGAATTCAATCCACAATTGGTTCTTCCTAGCCCTTGTGTTGGAAGAGAAAGAAGAAGACAATGTTTCCCAAGTGGAAGAAGATAATGTTTCCCAAGTGGAAGAAGAAAATCGTAGATTGAGCTATGTAAGTAGGACCTTGCTAATGCATCCTTGGCACACCATGTGTTGAGTCTTTCATGCTCCTCTCTTGTAGGTTGTCCTTTGCTTCTGAATATGGGCATCTCCTCATCTCTTGAGATGTATCCATAGAGGCTCCTTCCTTGTAAGTATGTCTTCATCCTCATGGACCATGCTTGATAGTTGTTCCTATCCAATTTATCAATGAAAGAAGGAAAACCATCTCCCATTTTACCTTAGCTTTGCTCTGATACCACTGTTAGGATAGATAGATGGACACTCCAAGAAATGAGCAGGTACTGCCAAACCCTGCTTAGTACCAGCCCCTTGTAGCTTCAGAGTTGATATGTGGGCCCTCTTAGCTTTCCAATGACAATATATAAGTGCCTATGTACTTTGGAAGTGACGCAAGTAAAGATTGAATCAAAACAGACTACTTCCAATTAGAAGGATCAATGAAAACCTTCTATTTTTTATCACACACCTGCTGCTTGTTATGGTCAGTGTTACCAATACAGTAGGAATTAGAAAAATTACTTTTACAGGTATCTAATTAGCTTAGTAAACTAATGATTCCAAGTGGAATCACGTGAAATGATGCACTATACACAAAGCAATCAATTTAACAAATGAATCATTATCCCCTATTGTTTAGGACCTCTATAGAGTTTGACCAGTGAGTGCTTCGATGTGCTTTTCTCCAAATTGGTAGAATGGATTTCCTTCAAACTTTGTCAGCATGTAGATAACTTGGATTTGATTCCAACAAGCTATAGATCATTGAAAATAATGGAGAATCAACTCAGATATGAGCAGCACAAGTTGAGAGTTAGGAATGACTATAATAGAGAGATCGTAGATGAACAATGTAGATGTATTGTATTAATGAACAATGTTGTACAATATGATAGGCTTGATAATCATATCCTGATGATGGAGAGTGGTGTGGGCTACAATGTATGCCTCACACTCTTACAAAATAACAATGAAGAACTCAGGAAGTGATCACTCTACACGCAACTTTTTTCAAGTCACTTTATATAAGTGCTTCATTCAAATTTGAATTTGAATTCAACTTTTGGCTGCTCTCTCTAAAAGTGGTCCTTCAATCTAGGAAATATTCTCTCAATGAAGTAGTTACTTTTGTAACTAACAATTCCACGAGTTTTTGGTAGGTGATTACAAATATTCTCTCAAGTCAAATAAATGACTTTTACAAATGTAAAAAGATAAAGTTCTTCTAGCAATGGTTTCCATGGAGCTTCATGTGTTTATGAACTTCAAGCCAAATGTGTGGGCTTGGACTTTGCACCAACAATGTACAACCATGAGCTTGGCCATGATTTTACTAGTCTTTATTCATCATGCATGAGTTGCCAAACAGTGTTCAGGGAGTGGCACGAACTTTATCTACTATGATGGGACCTTCATATGCAAGGAACTAGGTTGCATTGAGAATCTCACCTTGATAGCTGGTTCTCGAAAAAGAGAAGAAGGGGATTCTGGAGGCATAACTTCTTTTAATCAAGTGATGATGGGAAGTGGAGGAGAATCGGGTACTCCGACTCCTCATGGCAACAATTAGTGGGGGACAATCAACTTTCGATCAAGTGATGATGGGAAGTGGAGGAGAATCGGGTACTCTGGCTCCTCATGGCAACAATTAGTGGGGGACAATCAACTGTGATTCTAGGGGTGCACTATTGATCAAACAAGGAGGATGGGGCATCACTAAGGAGGAAAGGTTGGCACTGAATTGATCATTGGGAGGTGGATGAGTGAAGAAGTTGGCTGATAATTAACAAGAACAGAGATTTGCACTTTTGATTCAAGATGGAGACTTGCACAGATTGTTGAATAGTTTTTTTTTAATATAAAGGAAGTTCGGCAATAGCCTACTCTCCCGGACTTGAATTAAATAAAGAAAAGTACAAGAGAAGGGGACTAGTGCCCACGGGACCCCCCAAATCCCACAAAGCAGGGGAAGCTTTTACAGAGCTTAGATGACATTACAAAGAAGGTTAATTACCCTCTCATCACCCTCATGTGGGGCCCACTTGGGTTTAAGCTTGTTATCGATCAAAAGGAGTACTTGATGATGCCTAAAGGGGGGGGATTTTTTACAGTTGACAATCCTTTTGCCAAGGAGGAACAGCGATTTCTCAATTGACCACTCCTTGGGGGAGTCACCGAAGTTGAAAGCACATCTTTCCCGCCAGATTTTCCATAGGACCTCCCCACTGATTGCGTTCCAGAGAGTCGCGGAGCAGCCGATCGCTTCTCCCAGCAGGGCCTGCTCCCAACTGAGACGTTTTTGAAGTCTAATTCTCTTTCCAGCCACCTGCCAGAGTCTGTTGGAGTTGGGGCAGGAAAAGAAGATGTGTGAAACATCTTCGATAGACCGGTGGCAACGTTTGCACCACGGAGGGATCCCACAAATTTTGCTAGCCTTAAGGTTGGTCCAGATTCCATGATGAAGAATTTGCCATAAGAGGACAGACTTTTTGATTTCTATGAGGGGGTGCTAGATAGCCATGAACTTCATGTCCCACCGAAGCCGCGTCCATGACAGGCACCACTTTTTGTTGAGGTTAACCTGATAGTCGATTGATTCTTTGATGTTCGGGATTTTTGATAGGCTATTCCCATTGTGCCATTTGAGACCAAGCGAGCTCGACATGTCATGTCCCATGAGAAGGCGAACTTTGTGTCGGTCCCAAGCGAGACATCTGCTTTGCAAAGTGTTCCATTCTTCATGCGAAATGTTGATGCTAGGGTCAATATCCTCAAATTTGATCCAGCGGTTGGTGTCTTGTTTCCAGAGATGTTTCCATTTTTTGAAGCCTTTGTTCCATAGCTTCTTGGCATTTTGAATGTTCCAAGACTCCACACTCCGGATGCCATGGATCGGAAACCAGATAGAGTCGTTTTGTCTGATACCGGCAGCCCACTTCCAGTCTTCACTTATTCTTGTGAAGCTTTTGACTTTATTCCAACTCTTCCAAAGGGAGCACACCAGATTAGAGCCTTTCGGGAAGACGGGGATCGGGGAAAACAGCAAGGTCAAGATGTCAAGATTCTTCCAAATTGGGAAACCCATGAGCGCCAACTCATTCTTGTTTTTGAAGATCAGCTTGGCCCACGAGGCCTCCCCGTTGCACCAAGCCTTAATCATCCATTTGGCCGACAGTTTGTTAGCCATGCACCCAATGTCCAAGATACCAAGACCCCCACTATCTCTATGGCTGGTGCAGATGGACCATTTGATTTTAGGCACCCCCCTCCTATTGTGGTCGCTCGTCCAAAGGAAGTTTCTACAAATACTATCCAGTTTGGACAGATCATGCTCTTTCGGTCTCCAACAAGAAAGGAAATAAATGGTAGATGATAAGAGGAACGTGTTGATAACCATAGCACGACCAGCAAGATTGATTTGCATACCTCTCCAATAGTTAAGCTTGTTTTCGAGTTTGGCAAGCACCCAGTTCCACCGCTGTTCCATAGAGACGCCAAACCCCAAGGGAATCCCAAGAAGCCGAAAAATTTGGCCCTGCGGAATGATTTGACAGCCATGATTAATGAGAAGGTCGGGCTGTGACCCACCAATAGCTCTAAAGGCGGTCTTAGAGTGGTTGATTATGGAACCAGAGGCTTCACAAAAAGTAGCAAGACACTTCCAGAACGTCTCAAGGCTGGTACTATCATTGTGCACAAAAGCCTTCATATCATCGGCAAAAAGTCTCATGGTGATCTGACTGTGGTCATGCGGCAAACAAAGGCCTTTAATGTTACCAGCTTCCACCTGATGCTCCACCAGCCTGCTAAGCCCTTCTGTGGCAATGGCAAAGAGAAGGGGAGCCAATGGGCACCCTTGTCTGATAGATCTTCTAAGTTTGATCACCTTTGAAAGATTTCCATTAATGTTAATTTGGGTCGATGCGTTTCCGAGAAGGGTCGCGATCATCTTGGTGAATTTCTGACTACATCCAAGATCTTGTAGCGACTGTAGAATATAGTCCCATTCTAGCCTGTCGTAGGCTTTATCAAAGTCGATCTTGAGGAAAACAACTTCTTGTTTAGACTCATTTGCAAATTCAAGACCTTCCCAGATATCTATAATGGTTTCCAAAATTGACCTGCCTTTGATGAAACCTTTTTGGTCCTCGCTTAACCACGCTCTCAAGTGGCAAGAGATTCTGTTGGAAATGACTTTGGCGATGATCTTGTATCCAGTTTGGAGCATTGTAATGGGACGCCAGTTCTCAATTCTGTTCTTTTCCCCTTTTTTGTGTACTAACTTGATAATGCCATTGTTGAGACAAGAAGGAAGCGCGCCAAACTTGAGTGCCTCTTGCCAAACCAAACGAAGAGGGGTGGCAACCACCAACTTGAAGGATTTAAAGAACTCATTAGTGAGCCTGTCGGGTCCCGGGCTTTTACCTGAGGGGAGGGCATCAATGACCTCAATGATTTCGGCTTCAGAGATAGAGGCATGAAGCAGAGAGTGAAGGTTGGGTGGTATCCTGTGGGGGGAAACCCTAGATATGGCTGCCATACAGTCCCTTCTATGGTGGGAGAGGGGGTTTGAGGTCCCCAGGAGTATCGTGAAGTGCCCTTCAATGATCCCAAAATTATCTTCTTCCGTATTGCATACATTGCCATTTGCGTCTAGCAATAAGGGGATCGATTCTCTGTTGTGTTTCCTTTTGAGGATACGGCACATCTCTTTGGTGTGTTTGTCGGCTTTGCCAGCCCACCACTCCTTGAAGAAAATTTGCAGATTTTTCCTTTGTATCTCTTCCTCGTATCTCAGCAGCGCTCTGATTTTTCGAAGTCCTTTCTGGGCTTGAGATTTTCCTTTGTTCACTTCCTCCTCGAGCCGCCAGAGTCTATGATATAGAGCTTCTCTACGAGCCCGCCGCACAGTCTCTAGCATCTTCCTGGATCTAATCATGATCTGTCGTGACTTATCGACCGCACTTCTCCAACACTTGGCTGGGGACAAGCCAGAGGCGAATGCCTCCTTCCACACATCAGAAATTTCTTGATGGACGGAGGGGAGAGAGAAGGAGGGCACACTGGCATGGAACCACGGAGCCTTACGGATCTTGGTGGGGGGTTGAAAAGTGATGACGATCGGGTAGTGATCAGAGATGGTGAGGTCGGTGCTTTGCGAGAGGGAAGGGTGGCCCCACTGATGAGTAAAACTCTGAGAAATGTAGCATCTATCAAGTCTAGCTTTCCTCAGATCCTCGCCTGCTTGGAGATTTGACCAAGAAAAGCCCTTCGAGTCTTTGAATTCGACCAAATCCAAGTGTAGTTTAGTTTTGTCCCACATTTCTTTCTCCCGACTATCGATGACCCTACCCTTGCCCATCCATCTGTCCATAGGGTCCTCTACCATGTTGAAGTCACCACAAATAAGCACGTTGTGGGGGAGCGAGTCCAAGGAGGCCCAAGTGTTAAGTCTCTCTAACTCCCCATTAGGGGCATACAAAGAAACTAAAGTAAAACAAAAGGGAGCACCGAAAGAAACAGCAATCCATCGATGGCATTCATCTTTAATGGAGTTCTCAAGCTTTTCAAACCAGAGTTGATTAATACCGATTACCGTTCCACCGGACCCCCGCTGATGCGCCGTTGAAATCCAAACGTGGGTCGAGGAGATGTGTCTAAGCCGTTTCTGGAGGTCTTCTCCGTCAATTTTAATCTCTTGAATACATATAAAATCTGGGTTTAGGCTAATGTCGCGAAGCCATTGGCCAATGATGATTGCTCTTGAGGGGTCGGTTAGCCCTCTAGCATTTAACGAGATGATGATCATTGTCGTAGTGAGCCCTCTTTGCGGGAGGGAGCTTTGTCCTTTCTTTTCTTGGATTCATCTTTCTTTTTCGCTCGGATCGGATCCCGAGTTAGCATTAGGTTCTTGTGGGGGCTTTTCCACGGTAACTCCATAGGTTGTTTTCCTTTGCGGGATGCCTCCTGCTGGGAAGAACAGGGCACCGTTTTCAGCTCCGTTTCCGGAATAGTCGATCCTATGATGGAGCTTTCACTATCCATGTTATCTTCGTTGCTAGTAGTAAAGCCGTCTTCTTTGCTTGTAGTGTAACCCTCCTGCAAAGTTTCTTTACTGTCAGGGATCTCTGGGCCTTTGACGTCGGTGTCCACCTCAAGTTGGTTCCCACCTGGGTAGTCAAACTCATTGATTTCCTTTTCCAGATTGCAATACAAGTTGCTGGAGGGGGTAACTGACATGTTGTTTCGCTCAGAGGTTGCCCTAGGACTTCTTTTCCTTCTTCTTCTGACTTCGATGAACCCGTCTGCATCAGCTTTTGGATTAAGGGGACCCTTGAATTCCTCTACTTTCGTCGAGTGATTCAATGCTCCATTGCTATCTTGAGCATTTTTGGGGGCTTCTTGAGTTCGCTTGCTTTTTCGTCTCAAAGGGCAATCTTTGATCCTGTGACCTTGTTGGCCACAACGAAAGCACGCGTTGGGAAGGTTTTTGTAGCTGATGTCTTGCTCCCATACATCCCCTTCGCCCAAGTCCAGTTTGATCTTCGATGGAAGTGGCATACTGAGGTCAGCCTCGACACAGATTTGAGGGTGCCACCGAGCGTTGAACGAGTGTCTTGCACCTTCATAAATGAGACCACCAATGTCCTCGCGTGAGGCCAACGGCTTGCCGATAGGAGAAACGATGTCCCACACGAAGTTGTACAAGAAGTATGGCAGGTTAGGGAGCTCGACCCAGAGAGGGTACCGAAGCGATTTTGATTTGTCGGGAGTAAAATCAGGGGACCATCTGAATAGGCACAGGGTCGCCCGGCCGAGTTACCAAGTTCCGACACTAAGGGCTCGAAACGCCATATCTTCATTTTCAAAGACTAGCAGCAAGTGGCTTGCCGGTAAGAACTGACACTTACAAACAACTAGCCCGCGGGGGAACCACTCGTTGCGAAGCCACTGTCGCACAGTTTCGAGAGGGGGCTTAGGGCCGAACATTTGGCCGATGAGGCAAACTTTCTTGCTGAATAGTTTTCAAGGTTAATATCAAGAAGGAGTTAAGTATTAAGGCAGTGGAAGTCAAAGCAATGCCAAGGACAATTTGGAAGTTCGAACGTGGATGCCATCAGTTAAGTGAAGGCAAATAATTGCTCTTGTCTAATTCGTATATCAGCACTTATGAATAATGCAGTGGAATTCAAGGAAGATGGAGAACTGAAGAATGAATGAAAGATCTAGCACCACTTTTCAGCAACCGCAATTGATGAATTATATATGTTTATGACAGTAAGTGCATATTAATATTCTGTTATCAATTTAAAGAGAATGAATATAACCTTTAGCTGTTCTGCATCTTAGTGTCAATTGCGAACTCATCTTACTTGGCTTTTTGTATTTATGCAAAAAGGTGAACACTATTTCATATGAATATTGCTATGATGTTTTTGAACACAATACTTGAAGTTCGTGCACATTAACAAAGAGTGTGCTTTGCTATTTGGGTTATGAATTGCTCTACCTCATATTCTGTGAGAAGAATACAATAGACTTACTCTCCGAGTGTACATCTTTATCAAACATCGTTTGTTTTGCAATGTTTTGTGCGTAGTTTATTGATTGCTCAAATCATGTACAAGGTAAAGGTCATACGTTCTATTTTTAGGAATCACTACAGCCATCATACGTTCTATGTGCTACTACGATTATGGAGTCATTGGACGATAGAGTATTTGAACAGATATTAACCTGTGGATGAGCCGAACGAGATAACTTGCCTCAGTTAATTTATTTGCGCTTGTAGTTTTCTTTGAGGTTCATTTATTCAGTGATGACATGGAACTCTTTGCATAGTGTTGTACCCACGTTGCAAAGTTAAGAAAAACTATAGGTTATTTGACTATTGAAAAAGGTTACTTCTTGCATTCATGTTTAAGCATTGAAGGAATTTTGGATATCGCTGGGTTGGCGGACAAGCTAGCGGTAGAGTGGGTTATCAAGGCTTGGAGCAATAGTGAGTCCTCTTGGGCTAAATTGATCTTCAGAAACATGGAAGACCTTACCTTAGTTGGCCATCCTGGTTGGAGAGACATAGGGATTCTCACGCTTTTGTTCTCCCCTCACCCGGTGTCCCCTGAAGGCTCTAGCCTTGTGTGTTCTTTATGGAAGAGTTGGAACAAGGCCAAACAATTCATCAGAATCAGTGAAGAGTGGAAGTGGGCATCGGGGATTAGACAAAATGACTCTATCTGGTTCCCGATCAGTGGCATTAGGGGGGTGGAGTCTTGCAACCTCCAAACAGCAAAGCAGTTATGGAACAAGGGGTTCAAACAGTGGAAACAACTCTGGAAACAAGAGACTAGCCAGTGGATTAGGTTCAAAGACTTGAACCCGAGACTTAGAGTTACCCTAGAGGAATGGACTCTTCTTCAAGGCAGGTGTTTAGCTTGGGACCGCTCAACTACCCACCTTCTCTGCAGTCAGGATCTTCCTTGCCTGGAGGGTCTCAAATGGAGCAATGGGAAGAAACTATCCAGAATCCCCAACTTCAAAGAGAACTTAGATGTTCATCACACTCTAAACAAGATATGGTGCCTTTCTTGGACCAAACTTCGATGGGAACTAAAGTTCATGTCTATTTGGCACCCCCTAATTGAGATCAAAAAGTCCGTTCTCATGTGGCAGATCTTGCACAAAGGTATCTGGTCCAATGCAAGGGCTAACAAAATCTGTGGTGTGCCACCATGGTGCTAGCGTTGCCATCGATGCATCGAAGATTTAGCTCACCTGTTCTTCGATTGCCCCAAGTCCCATGTGATCTGGCATCACGTAACCCAGATATTAAGACTCACGAACCAAATCAATTGGCAACAGGTGTTGTTGGGTGAGGAGGTCGGCTGCTCATCGAGGCTGTGGAATGCCATCAGGGGTGAGACTCTTTGGAAGATATGGAGAGAGCGATGTGCTATCAATTTTGGCCAAACTCCTAAGGAATGGTCGATCGAGAAATCCTTGTTTCTTCTAGGTAAAAGAGTCTCTCGAGATAAGAGATCTCCACCGTTTAGACACCACTGTATTTATCTCCTCGAAAACAACAAATTGAAACCCAAATGGGTCCATCATGAGGGTGACGATAGATTTATCAACCTCATTTGTAATGCCCTCTAGCTTGACATACTCCTCCCCTGCATTGTAGGATTTGGGGGGTCCCATGGGCACTGGTCCCATTTAAAAAATAAATAAAATGATTCCATACTCTTTTACGGTGAAGTCCTTGATGTTTTGCAAACTGCGTTAGTTAAATATTTTCGCTATTGGCTCAATGGTGAGAAACAAGGACCCTAAGAATTAAGAAAGTTTACATATATATTATTTGATCCCCATACAGCGCCTAGAAACATAGGGACATTACCGAAAACACGAGGCAATTTGTGGAAGGACTTATGGAGTGAACTGTATGTTTTATTGTGAATAAAACAATATTGGTTGATGATGAGTACCAAAGCTTGACATGCTATTTCTACCAAAGCTTGACATGCTATTTCTATTCAACTTTTTGAGATACAATCAATTTTTTGCATTAGGGTATTTAATCACTAGGCATGGCTTAAAGCGATGATGTATTCTGCATGTTGGCTATTAAGGATAAGTTAGATGGTACTAATTACCCATTGTGGGCATATATGATGTGTTATGTATTGGTAGCAAAAGGGTTGCAGAAATTATGTATGGTGTTCAAAAACAACCTATTATACCTAAAAATAAAATTATTGAAGGTGATGTAGATGTCATTGAAGATGATGATCTTCAATTTTTTTATCATGATATAGTTCATGTTGCATCTACTATAGAGAAAATCCGTTGGGATGGTAGAGATGATCACGCACATGGATCGATATCTTTTTCTATCAAACATGCCATTATCCCTCACATTCGCTCCTACAAGATAGAAAAGGATGATTGGGATACACTTAAAAATTTACACTAGGCAAGGAGTGAGGCTCATGTTGCCTACCTCCAAAAAAACACTTGGAGAGTGAGCATATGAATGAAGTATATTCTATGGGAAAATTTTGACAAAGATGAAAGATTTGAAGGATCAATTCATTTCTGGAGATAAAATCTTGCAAGATAGTTCACTTTTGTAGAGTGTTCTTAATGGCCTTCTAGATTCATATCTGATTTTTGCTTCTACTCTTAGATTGATGATAAAAGGCAATCCATATGACTTAACATTTTAAGGAGTTAATCTTTGTTTTGTTGTAGGAAGATCACTTTCGGTAGAACAAGTCAATTAGCATGTTATAGATCAAGATTTCTTAGCTAGTCAGAAGGGCAAAGGTAAATGGATCTCATCTACAAGTAAGCACGAATTTGCTAATGATGCACAATCAAAGAAGCAATGCAAAGATGATAAAAAACTAAAAAAGTAGAAATAATTTTGCAAGTATTGTAAGGCAGATAATTTCATAAACATGCAAAGATGAAAGAGGCTAGAATGGTTGTTGCAGAGGCATCTACACCTAAAATAGAGTCTCTTGATCTTGTTCAAAATGAAGAATGGGCATCTATACTGTTTGCAGCTATGACCCAGCTTTGCATTAGCAATGTTTGTCATTTCTAGACTTGCATATTTGGTACTTTGATAGTGATGCAACTAAATGTATTACCTTGTAGTGCAGTTTCTTCACCTCACTTCAATTTGTCCCTAGAGGGAATATTATCACATGTGCTAAAAACTCCTCTTACCTATAATGGGATTTGATAAGATCATTTTGACTATTACTGATGGTAGTTCTTTCACATTGTGAGATGCTTTTTATGTGACAGGGATTAAGAAAAATCTTTTTTCAATTCAACATTAGCCAAGATTGGCTTGATTATCAAATTTGTTGATGATAGATGTACATTTCATGATCTCTCAAATGGTGATGTTATTATTGTTTTTGGAATTTTATGTTGCTAGATATATAAGCTCATTAACTATGTTAAATCTATGAATGATTTAGCAAGAAAAGTTCAAGATTTTATTGGTATCTTAGATGCAAGGCTTTGGCATGCACACTTTGGTCATGTGAATTTTGCTAGTTTGCTTCACCTGCACAAACCTGAAATGGTGTCCTTTTGCCCAAACCTGAGGCACCTTGTAATTTGGGAAAAAATCAGCATTCCTCCTTTCCAAAAGATTGTTCAGTTTGAGGTTCCCAAAAACTACATCTTGTTCATAGTGATGTCTATGGTCCTATATAGATACCTTCATTTGGGAACTACATGTACTTCTTGACTTTCATTAATGCCTTTTCCAAGCATGCATGGATGTATCCATTGAAAGAAAAGTCTGAAGTCTTTATCTGCTTTATAGGAGGAGTGCTTTATTTGCATTCTATTAGAAAATGAGACATCTCCTTGAATATGAAATCCCATATTATCCAAGTAAAAGAGTTGCAACACTTTATATTGAGAATGCAATAACCTTAAGTCTATATTAACTCTTAGAATTTCCTAAACATTAGGGCAAAAAACGATCGAAAAGGGGTTGTTTGCTAATGAGGGATTAAGGAAATCGACAAATAGAGTCTTTCCACGTGTACAAGAATATAACATTGTTGTCTCCTTTAACCGTATGAATAAATTCTCTTTTTAAGAGAATATGATCTAAAAGCGACGCAAAAGTGATGAAGATTCTTGTATTCAGTGTACAATTTCTTGGTTTGATGCAAAAAAAGATATTTTTGCACACCACACAATGCATATTTTTAAAGTTCCAAGAAGGAAATGATTTTTGAAGATACGAAATATTTTTGGGTTCACGAAATTCCATGGTCATTCGCCGACAGGGTTTACATCAAATCAAAAGTTTCCACATGTACAAAGCCGTTTTATCTATAAATGTTGGCAAAGTTTGTGAATGTTGGTTTCTCACTTTGAGCATTCTTCTTCTTCTCGATTCTAATGGCTTCTTCTTCTCGTCGTCCTTCCAATCATGTAACCTCATGTGAGGTTTACAACAGAAGAGATAATTCTTTATGGAAACCTCTTTCTGTGAAGTTAAATGAATGAGTAACTATGCTTCCTAGTTGTAGAGGTTCCCATAAAGTCAAGCATGCTAAAAGAGACGACACAAGAAACCATTGGAGCGAATGTATTCTTAGTTTCAAATTGAAGAGATGGGGTTGGTTTGCAAGAGTACAACATGTGTACAACGCTAAAGATCTTGTTCTAGAAAATCATCTGCAATTCCCTTCATACTATAAGTGAAGTTTTACAATGCTCTTCTATCATTTCAGTTGTTTTTGTATAACAACATATATGTTTTTGTATTGCACATATTTTTCCTTCCAATATTCTAGAGTGGCAACCTCTTGAATGTTTCACACGAACATTCAGAGTTCTTCGTACAGAATATGCAAAGCTTATGTATGCAGACAAATCTGCTCAATTTTTCAATAGAATAGAGTTATTTGTCCATTTTTCATATTATCAGGTGCCATTAGGGAGGAGCTCTTATAGAAATCTTATACATTTGCCGACTCCTTGCATCTCTTCATTAGATTGGGATGCTCCTGATCATTCAACAAAAGGTGGAAAAGAAAGCTTGGACTTTGGATAGCCTTGGACTCAGAGGAGAGCTGTCCAGAAGTACTCATTCATCCATATTTTCAATCTAGGAAGATAATTGTCACTGCAAATTGGAAATTCAGAAATGTAAGGGAGCTCCTAGAATACCTTGATGAGGCATCATCACAATTCAGATTCTCAATTGATGATGCAATAGTTAACATAAGATCAGAGAAAACATTATCTTGCATAACTTGCCTGCCATCTAGGGTGATCAAGTTCCAACCCTTTAGATTGTAACAAGTCTCCTTCTTTAAGAAGCTTTTTTTTCAAACTTCCATTGATTTTTCTTTTCAGGATGGTGACTAAGAATGTGACTAATTACATCACTTCAATTATGTCTTTTTATGGACTATATTCATATTGGCATTTTTTTGTTTAATTTCAAGATTATGAGGAGGTTTCAATGGTTCAATGATTATACAGGAACTTGCATATGACAAAATGGAAAAGATTGGATTACACGACCGATACAAGTGATATAGGCCATCCGAATTTCTTCGATTGCCCGTATTGCTTCCATCGGTCGTGTCATAAAAACTTCTCTATCCTCTTCACATTTAATTTTTCTGTAGGATGGTGACTAAGAATGTGACTGATTACATCACTTCAATTATGTCTTTTTATGGACTACATTCATATTGGCATTTTTTTGTTTAATTTCAAGATTCTGATGAGGTTTCTATTGTGCAATGATTATAAAGGAACTTGCATGAGTAAATTCTAGGTGATTCAAGAATATAAACCAAGAAATTCTTACATAATATATCTCCCCTTTTAGAACCTTTTTCCATACTTCCATTGATTTTCCTTTGCAGGATGGTAACTAAGAATGTGACTCATTACTTCACTTCAATTATGGTTTTTTATGGACTATATTCATATCGGCAATTTTTTTGTTTAATTTCAACATTTTGATGAGGTCTCAATGGTGCAATGATTATACAGGAACTTGCATATGACAAAATGGATGGTATGACAAAATGGATGGTATGACAAAATGGAAAAGATTGGATGACACGACCGATACAAGTGATACAAGCCATCCAAAATTCTCCGATTGCCCATATCGCTTGCATCTGTCATAAAAACTTCTCTATCCTCTTCACATTTAACATTTCAACAAGAATAAAGCAAAAAGCACACAAAATAGACATTTTGATGATAGAACCAATTCACTTTTGCTTGTTCTCAAGAGGATCAATTCAACATTACATTACTCAAGCCATATAAATATAGTTACAATGACCATCTTCGAGATGAAGATTGGCATAATTACATACAATTTGTACATCAATAAATCTTCCAACATATGTTGGCTACACATTAGATTACAATCTTATATTCCAAAAATATAATATGTCACCCTTCTTTTCTGTCCTTTTTGGAGCCCTCACCTCTACTCTTATTCTTTGGCCCATGCTTCAATGGGGAGTGAATAGGAAACCCTTTCTTCTTTTCTTTAGACTTCTTTTTATCTGGTGTGGTGGTGGAGGTGAGTCTCAATCATAATGGCATATTGCATGTTTCATAATGGAATTTATTGCTCTCTCCTTGATCAAGATGACCCAAGCATCTGGATAGTCTGACAAGTTCCACTCAGGATTGTAAAACCTGCTTTCCAAGAACCTTACTGCATTTTCAATCACTCTCCAGCCACATGAGGTGTTGTCTTTCTGTAATGACACATGTATTTGAATGTATCCAAAACTTTTTTCTTCATTCAATTTAGGAATTCCTGGAATGTTTTGATCAATATGCATCTTGAGAAGCTTAGCAGCACTGCAAGGTAAACTTAAATTCAAAATGGATGGCAAGGCTTTAAAATAGAACACAACAAAACATATGCCAAGGCTTACACTTCAGAGTTCCCATATTGTGATTGGAGAGAATTCCTTGCTGTCTTCTTTGTCCTAGCCATAACCTATAAAAAAAAGATTATTATCATCAGATAACTTTCACTAGAGAGAAACAAATCATGGATCAATAAAGATTAATATTAGGAGATGGATCAATTACACAAAAAAAGATTACATCCTTCATATTTGGAATGTCTTGTATCCCTTTGGGCAATAAATATGTGTATCTATGTACATTTCATGAGTAATAAGCTTTGAAAAGAAATATATTTAATCCATCTTGAGTCTTTTGAATGAACTTGGCTCTAGCAAATCTCCTCTATATCTAAGGTACTCTTTTCTCCTGTAGCCAACAATACTTTTAACATCTGACACCCCTGCAACCATTGCATAGCTTGAGTAACAAAGGAAGTAACTTGCCCTTGAAGCATTGAATCCTAGGGCATATCCAAAAATTCTAAATGTAGTTGTTCTTTCAAGTAGCAAAACTATGTATGCATTAAAGGGTATTGAAGTAAAACCCATGTATCTTGAAAGAGTCCTCAAGGAGGATAGTGCAAAATCTACCTCTTCACTATACTGCTTATGAATAACACAAAATAATTTTGGATTCAATCTTGAAAGATAGTAGACCACTGAATGAATATCCATCTTTGTCTTTCCTTTCTCCTCTATGGTTTTCCTTGTTCCCTTCCCCCTGCCAATGTAGTTGTCTTCATCCAATATAGATAACTGTGGAAAAAATTGAAAACCTAGGAAACTTTTAAAGTCATAGAAATGACTGGAAACACAAGCAGAAACAAATCATGAGACACAACCGATCCAAGCGATTAGGGTCATCAGAGAATATCAGATGGGCCTAATTGCTTGCATGGGTCATGTTCCGTTTCTCATCCTTAACTTTATAGAAACATATAATTAATGTTGAAAATAATATTTATACACACATTAAGTTGTTCTATATGGAGCATTCATTCATATAGCTATAAATATGATACTTGATTGGACATGACCAATTCAAGCGATTAGGCCCATCAAGGAAGCTTGGATGGTCCTAATCACTTGAATTGGTCGTCTCCAAAGGAGGTCATCTTGAAGCTTAGATTTATGTGAACTTTTTTATCTTAGTATTGGTTAAGAATTTGGAGAAAATAATGCTACCATTGCGTCCGGAACGTGCCAAAACCCTAAGATTGACTGTATATTTGCATGATTTCAATACCTAGAGGTCTTGATAAGCCTTTTTGTATTGATTTCCAGACACGACCAATGCAAGCAATTAGGCCCATCCAACATTTCCAGATGAGCCTAATCGCTTGCATTGGTCATGTCCTAGATTCATGCACAAATAGGCTCATCAAGACCTCTTGATATCAGAATCATGCAAATAGACAGTCAATCTTAGAGTTTTGGTATGTTCTAGATGCAATGGTAGCATTAGTTTCTTGAAATTTTGAGCCAATAGTAAGATAGGGAAGTTCACGATCGATGCAAGAAAAATAAGCTAGTCAAAGGTGGGTCAAACGTGTGTAATCACTTGTATCAGTCATATCGGGTATGAAGCACAAGTATGCATGGGTGATGAAGAGAGAAATTCTATGAACGTTGAAAATATGAAATGGTGAAGGGGACTCATATTTATAGTCGAGGAGGACTGGGTAACGGTCACATGACATGGACCAATAAGCGAGTGCCACATGGCAAAAGGACATTGGGAATCACAACGACTAGATGATGTGGCCCACTCAAATGATGCCACATGGCATTGTACGTTGGGATTTCCAATGGCTAGATGACATGGACCAATCACACACTGCCACGTGTCACCAACGGTCAACTCATTCCAAAGACCTATTTAAGCTCCTCTATTCACTTTTTTTTTTCATTTTTTTGTGAACTCCTTGCTACCACCGACTTGCCATTGTCTTCGAGTTTTTACATGCTTTTCAAAACTTTCCATAGACCACATTTTGTGTGAGGGTTTAGGGTCATCATGATCAATTATTTTACAACACAACCGATACAAGCGATTAGGGACATTCGGGGATTTTTGGATGACCCTAATCGCTTGCATCGATCATGTTTCTTGAGTGCTTTGTGAAAGCTTTTTTAATTAGTTTCTGCATTTTAAATTTGTTCCAAGCTTTTAAACTCTTTTTTGTGCAAGTTAACACGACCCATACAAGTGATTAGGGACATCCAAGGATTTCGAGATGACCCTAATCGCTTGCATCGGTCGTGTTTCTTGAGTGCTTTGTGAGAGCTTTTTTACATCAGTTTTTTTGCTTTTTAAATTTCTTCCAAGCTCTTAAATTCTTTTTTTAAATTCCTCTTCTTTGTCCTAGCCATAATCCTCGGATGTCCCTAATCACTTCATACCCAATACGACCGATGCAAGCGATTACATGCATTTGACCGGCCTTTGACTAGCTTATTTCGCTTGTATCGGTCGTGAAATTTCCTATCTTATTATTGGCTCAGAATTTCAAGAAACTAATGCTACCATTGCATCCGGAACGTGCCAAAACCCTAAGATTGATTGTCTATTTGCATGATTTTGATATTGAGAGGTCTTGATGAGCCTATTTGTGCATGAATCTAAGACACGACCAATGCAAGCGATTAGGCTCATCTGGAAATGTTGGATGGGCCTAATCGCTTGCATCGATCGTGTCTGGAAATCAATACAAAAAGGCTTATCAAGACCTCTGGGTATCGAAATCATGCAAATAGATAGTCAATCTTAGGGTTTTGCATGTTCGGGATGCAATGGTTGCATTATTTTCTCCAAATTCTTAACCAATAATAAGATAAAAAAGTTCACATGCAATCTAAGCTTCAAGATGACCTCCTTTGATCACGATCAATTCAAGTGATTAGGACCGATGCAAGCGATTGGGCCCATCCGATATTCTCTGATGACCCTAATCGCTTGGATTGGTCGTATCTCATGCTTTGTTTCTGCTTGTGTTTCCAGTTATTTCTATGACTTCAAAAGTTTCCTTGGACTTTTTCTGACGTAGATTTTCAGTTTTTTCCATAGTTATCTATATTGGATGAAGACAACTACATACGCAGGGGGAAGGGAACAAGGAAAACCATAGAGGAGAAAGGAAAGACAAAGATGGATATTCATTCAGTGATCCACTATCTTCAAAAATTGAATCCAAAATTATTTTGTGTTATAAATAAGGAATATAGTGAAGAGGCAGATTTTGCACTATTCTCCTTGAGGACTCTTTCAAGATACATGGGTTTTACTTCAATACCCTTTAATGCATACAGAGTTTTGCTACTTGAAAGAACAGCTGCATTTAGAATTTTTGTATATGCCCTAGGATTCAATGCTTCAAGGGCAGGCTACTTCCTTTGTTACTCAAGCTATGCAATGGTTGGGGATGCAGGCGCCTTTCCTTCACGGAATTCAAACTACGACGTCAGATTTCCAACCTGATCGAATGGTGGAGAAGAGTTCGCGTTGTTTGTAATGATTGCACTCATCTTGGCCACTTGTTCTAAAAGAAATCCAAGGGAGGAGAATGAAAGTAGCCTTGACTTTTGCCATTTCACCTTCACCTTTAGATCTTCAAGCAATCCAAGGGCTCTAAATGATTTGCAAGCAATTCAAAACCACTCTCAAAACAAAACCCACGAGTTTTTCCTGGTTTTATCATGGTTGACCACACAAAAACAAGGGAAGCCTATGCCTACCCTATGTGATTAAGCCACTAGACTGTGTCCACCACCCTCCTCTCATTGGTCCATCTCTAATCACTCCTTAATCTAAAAGGCCCATGCAGGGTTCATTTTTTCCCCTAATGGAAGAAAGGGTTTCCTTTTCACTCCCCATTGAAGCATGGGCCAAAGAATAAGAGTAGATGTGAGGGCTCCAAAAAGCACAGAAAAGAAGGGTGAAACATTATATTTTTGGAATGTAAGATTGTAATCTAATGTGTAACCAACATATGTTGAAAGATTTATTGATGTAAAAATTGTATGTAATTATGCCAGTCTTCATCTGGAAGATGGTCATTGTAACTATATTTATATGCCTTGAGTAATGTAATGTTGAATTAATCCTCTTGAGAACCAAGCAAAAGTGACTTCATGCATGGTTCAAGCAAAATTGAATTGGTCCTATCATCAAAATGTCTATTTTGTGTGCTTTTTGCTTTATTCATGTTGAAAAGTTAAATGTGAAGAGGATATAAAAGTTTTTATGACACGACCGATGCAAGCGATACGGGCAATCGGAGAATTTCGGATGGCTCGTATCGCTTCTATGGGTGGTGTCATCCAATCTTTTCCATTTTTTCATACCATCCATTTTGTCATACCATCCACTTTGTCATACCATCCGTTTTGTCATATGCAAGTTCCTGTATAATCATTGCACCATTGAAACCTCATCAAAATGTTGAAATTAAACAAAACAATTGCCAATATGAATATAGGCCATAAAAAGCCATAATTGAAGTGATGTAATGAGTCACATTCTTAGTTACCATCCTGCAAAGGAAAATCAATGGAAGTATGGAAAAAGGTTCTAAATGGGGAGATATATTTATGTAAGAATTTCTTGGTTTATATTCTTGAATCACCTAGAATTTACTCATGCAAGTTCCTTTATAATCATTGCACAATAGAGACCTCATCAGAATCTTGAAATTAAACAAAAAAATTCCAATATGAATGTAGTCCATAAAAAGACATAATTGAAGTGATGTAATCAGTCACATTCTTAGTCACCATCCTATAGAAAAGTTAAATGTGAAGAGGATAGAGAAGTTTTTATGACACGACCGATGCAAGCGATACGGGCAATCATAGAATTTCGGATGGCCCATATCGCTTGTATCGGTCATGTCATCCAATCTTTTCCATTTTTTCATACCATCCATTTTGTCATATGCAAGTTCTTGTATAATCATTGCACCATTGAAACCTCCTCAGAATCTTGAAATTAAACAAAAAAATGCCAATATGAATATAGTCCATAAAAACACATAATTGAAGTGATGTAATCAGTCACATTCTTAGTCACCATCTTGCAAAGAAAAATCAATGGAAGTTTGAAAAAAAGCTTCTTAAAGAAGGAGACTTGTTACAATCTAAAGGGTTGGAACTTGATCACCCTGGGTGGCAGGCAAGTTATGCAAGATAATGTTTTCTCTGATATAATGTTAACTATTGCATCATCAATTGAGAATCTGAACTATGATGATGCCTCATTAAGGTATTCTAGGAGCTCCCTTACATTTTTTAATTTCCAATTTGCAGTGACAATTATTTTCCTAGATTGAGAATTTGGATGAATCAGTACTTCTGGACAGCTCTCCTCTGAGTCCAAGCTATCCAAAGTCCAAGCTCTTTTGTACATTACCTGTATTTTGTAGAAGCTTTGGATCTTTTCTTAGATGAACATCACCACCATGAAATCCCATTTTTGAAAGTAGAGATTCACATTGTTTAATGAAAATCCCTCTAATGTAGTGTGTTTTGTAAATAGTTTATGTATTGTAGATAATTCCTTGAAATCTCCTAGAGCCTTGAAGGATAGCCTTGTAAACCATCCTTACCATCTCCTACAAATCTAATTAGATCATGAAGATTATGAAAAGGGGGATACCTTCCAATTTGTGGATCAATTAGATAAACAAATCCATCTGCCCATATGTCGATATGTTTTTTGCCTTCCTTCGACAATCCATCCACTTTAGAATGTTGAAGAGCCCTTCAGCATACCTTTCTTATCGTTGCATACTCATGACTAACTACAATGTTGATATGGAACTTTTCACAATGATTTTGGCTGGTTGAAAGCTGAGTGAGAGTGTTTGGGTTGAGGTTCTCCATTGTCTACTACAAAGAGTGACGCGAAGGTTTCTAAAATGACATGAAAGAGAGAAACAAGCCTGCTATGGAAAGTAGAGTAAAAAAAGTGCAAAACGTCATAAGCACGCATTATATAGGTCCGTGAACAAGAGGAAAATTCAAATTTCCATGAACGCCCGATGAGCACAAACTTTGAGGCATAAGATATCACACATACTTTTCATGATTATCACACGAATTTCTCTCTCTTCAAAATTTTCACAAGATACGTTTTAAATGCGCTTACATGGAATTTTTTAAAATGATTTGACAACTTTCCAGATTAAACACAACTAATTGAAATCCTTACAGAGCCCTTTTTTGGCCGTTTTTCGCCCTAATGAGTCCATTGGCATTTTTCCATCTCGTGCTATTTGGGTGCATATCTTCTTGCACTAGCACCAATTGCACCTACAACACATCCATGCATGGGTATAGTTTAGGAGCATGCACAATCATGATAGTCTAATTAGAGGCTAGAATCAATATCTTCCTGTTTGATCAACTTTCTTCAAGGATCATTCTGCACACATTTCTTGTTGGAAAACCATTTGGACTAGATTTTCTTTGATATATGAGTATCTCTTATCTCAACTGGCTTAATACATTAAATGAGGAACTAGAAAGATTCATTCTTTCTCATGCTATCATCCATTCCAATCATAGCTTTCTCATAGCTTTGTGGATCATTGATATGCTTGAAAAAAAAACCTTGATGAGATCATCATAATCTCCCTTCGATGACCCTAAAAGAGTTTCTTTTGTATATTTTCACTTAGATTCCTTGATGTTAATCATGCCTTGATCATCAATTTACTCACTAGTTTTTTAAATGATCATACCAAATTTATAATACCAAGCTTGTTCAAATTATTAGGGCTATCACATATTTCCTGTTTAATTTTTGGCACACTTCTCTTTTTAATGTCCCCATCCAGAAAAGCTCTTCCATGCTCTTTACACTTTATAATTTTTGGTTTGTTTGTTCTCTAACAAGAAATGAAGTAGATGATGGATGGAATAAATGTTTTGATCACCATATCCCTCCATTGCACATTCATCTACTTGCCCTTCTAGTATTTGAGCTTGCATTCAATCATAATGAGAACCCAATCACATGGTTGATTCATTGATCAAAGCCGGTATAAATTCCTGATAATCAAGAAATTTGAATTGCATCAATCTCTTACACCTATGGGCTCAAGTAAATTAATGAGCAAGGAGATCAATGGCTTGAAATGTCCTCTTGCTTGACCTTGGAGACAGGGATAATGCAAAAAAGCTTCAAAATCATCTAGAATTTCTTGGAATATTAATTATCATTCGGATGTAGCACATTAGTGTCATCATGAAACAACCTAATAGATTTAGATCATGCCTTTGGGGAAAAGAGGAACCTTTGATATCGCCTTGTTGTACATGGACATTTACCATGTTGCTTAGGCCATCCAAACCACTTTTAGGTTGAGGAGGGGCAATGAAGAAAGCTTGCCTAATGGACCTTCTAAGGAAAAAAGGAAAAGAAGAGATTTCTGTTTATATTAATCTAAACCAAATAGCTCTAGAATAAAGAGATAACTATTTTGATAAATCTACAAACGACGCTCATGTCCTTGAGGGACTGAAGCATGAAATCCCACTTTTACTTATGATGATCTTTGTAAAAATCAATATAGCTTTGTACCCAAGATTTTGGAATACTCCAACACTTCCAAAATATTGATGATGGCCTCTAAGATTGAAATTCCCTTGATAAATTATAAATTTCTTTATTCATGTTCATATAGGGAAGGGCTAAAGGATGTATTCTTTACCATCTACTTACCTTTTTTTAAGAGAAAAAAGAGGAAAGAAATCTTTTTAAACTTGATCTTCTATTATGAGTAAATAGTCTTTTGAATTATTTATCTTTTGTATCAGAATGGTTTTTCATAAAATAACATCTATATATAATAGATACATATAGGAAGCCATTGAGGTGAAAATCATTTCTCATCCTTCATTTCATTTCTTTTGGAAACACATATTCCTATGCACTTAATGATGCACATAGTTTTGCAAATGGGTAACTTTAAGATGATAGGGATGAATATATCCATTGATGGGAGAGCATTAATTGAATAGGCATGCAAAGAGACTAATTTCATTTGATTATATGCATAACAAATGAAATGATAGAAAAAAATTCTTATTTATTGAGTCAATGATTTACCTCCATGATAGGCAGATGTGCTCGTATCCTCCTTTCAACTAGCCCAATCAGCATCACTAGAGCCTTGTGGTTGTAATTCATATCCATAAGGGTAGTACAACCCTTGGTTGACAATATGCTTGATGTACCTAAGAACTCTCTTGGCACACCTTTTCATGTACCCTTGATGTGGGATACCTATTCATCAAGCACATAGCAGTAGATATAGCATCTGCCAATCTATTAATGGAACATTCATTTCATTTAATATACTCCTATAAATTTCAACAATATAGCTATTCTTCCTCTTGCCACCCCATTTTGTTGGGGAATACACCTACAAGTGGTTTGCCTCTTTATATCTTGGTCCTAGAAGAATCACTAAAGGCATTGGAGAAGTAATTTTTCCCCTCCATCTCACCTCAAGGTTTTGATGCAGTAGTTTGTCTCCTTCTCAACATGTGCCTTGAATCTTTTCAACACATCAAACACATCTCATTTTTCTCCTTATACAAAAGAACCTTAATTTTCTTGAGTAGTCATCAATGAAGGTTACAAATTAACTATTACCTGCAAGAGAGGGCTCTTTGGTTGGCCCACACACATCTGTGTGCACAAGGTCTAATACACCATGTGCCACAAATACACTCTTCTTGAAGGGCTGACTAGTGGTCTTTCCTAGTTGGTAAGCTTCACACATATCATGCATGATTTGTATTGAAAAATGTGCTAAAATTGTTATCCATTGCCTCTTCTCCATGTCTTTCAACCTTTGAATGTTGATGTGAACAGACCCTTTGTGCCACAAATCCAAGTCTCCAATCTTCTTATCTTCATAGGTGATGACATTTGCTTGTTGCTTTGCCCTTTTCCAATGCCAAGAGTCAACATACCTCTTTCTTTTTGCTACTAGATCATAGACATTCCTTCAGTCTTAAAGAAATCATCCTTTTGTGGTTGAAATTTACGTAGTATCATGTTTCAATCATCTGTCAAGATTAAGTTCGTTTTAATAATAGGAACATGGAATACCTTAGATAGTCCTCTTGCTTTGTGGTCCCCTTCAAGCTTCACATCTATTTCTTGTATCTCATGCTCTAAGTTGTCTTGTCCCTCCACAAAGCCTCTTTGATTGGGTATTTGAGATTTTTTGAAATATTCCTCTCTACCTGACATGTGGTTACTACAACCACTATCTTGCACTTTCTAATTGTTCCCAACTTTCTTTTGCCAAAAATATTTGGCATAGTGTCCTTGATTCCCACAAGTGAAGTAGCTTCTACCTCCATATCTTCGTCCTCTACCCTTCCTCTTCCTCTTGAGGATTGACCTTCATCTTTACTTGGTTGACTAGATTGATAGTTTTGGTTTCATTCTTAGTAGTCGCTTCTACCTCTTCCTCTTGAACCACCTTTGTTGCCTTTGTCTTGCACTTGGGCAATGCATGAACATGCTCATTAGAGAGACAAGAAATTAAGTATCATGTATATTTATGCAAAAGTAAATCAAAGATCCAATAGCCTATTGATAGAGAACAACATGGAATGTGTGTCTAGCATCATCAAGACTCAATGATAAACCTATTTCCATGGGAGTGGAAATAGTTTTGCAATCTTCAAGGCCAATGCACCGCAATAATGTGACAATGTATTTTTCTTCCACAAAGATATGCCCCAATCAAGTTGCATAAATTGAATGCCAAAATAATGATGCAAATGCCTAGAACATAACATATCCAAAGAGGCATGAAAATCGTCCTTAAATTCAATATGCTTCTCATTAGAACTAGTGAGCATAATATCATAAACATATACATAAATGATCATAAGTACATCATGTGCATGCTTAACATATAAGGTGCTCTTAGTTGAATTTTTCTAAAATATGTGCTAGCAAGTAGGCATGCATATTTGCATACCAAGCACATGGTGCTTGACTCAAAGCATATGATGCTTGTTTCAACCTATACACCTTATTTGCATGCCTTTTTTGCACAAAACCATGGGGCTAAAATACATACACTTCTTCATGTTAATCATCATAATGAAATGTAGTCTTAATATCCAAATGATGTACATTTCAACCATGATGAGATACAACACAAATGCTACAAGTAGTTCTCATTTGGCATGTAGCACCAAAGGCCTCATCAAAATCAATGCCCTTCTGTTGGGCATAACCTTTGATAACAAGTCTAGTCTTATACCTATCATTTGTTCGATCAAGCTTATGTTTCAGCTTGTATATCCATTTAGTGCATCTGACCTTTTCTCATGGAGACAAATCACATAAACACCAAGTACCATTCTTCAAAATAGCATCATATTTTTTTTTCGATTGCATAGTAGCCATCTAGTTTTCTAAATTTTTTGCTTCATGAAAATGAATATGTTCATTCTCATCACAAAGAATTTCTTAGCAATCTGATGCAAAGAGAGAACCTGAATGAGCATGTTATGAAAAAGATGCATCTAACTTGCTATCTCTTAATGTTTTCACTAGCCATCTAGGCATAGTTTTTGCTTCTTCTATGTCAAGTCTCTCATCAATAAGTGCATCATGTAAATCTACATCACAAATAGAATGATTTGCATTATCATTTGAAACATGTAAAGATTGATAAAGTGCATCACTATGAACATCATTTGATTATCCACCTATAAAAAGAGGAATCAAAGTGTCATACATATCCTTTGAGCAAACTAATGTTCCCTTGGTACAAAAAAGTAAGGATTGAATTGATCTTCCACAAAAACATCATCACAGCTTTAAAAAAATGCATTTATTGTATGGATGATAGAGATCATAGTCTTTGCTTTCAAAACTTTACCCAACAAAAACACATTTCAAAAACTTATCATCCAATTTCTTGTGTTGTTCTTTTGACACTAATGCATATGTTAGACAACCATAAAACACAGAGATGAGCAATAGATGGCTTATGATGATGTGAAGCCTCATATTTACTGATAGATTGTAGTGCTTTGGTGGGTCACCTCTTAAGTACATTTTTTGCACAATGTTAAACTAGTGCTGGAATAAAAGTGTCATTGGGTTCTTGGGATGGTCAAGGGTTTGTATTACAGAGGCCCTATATTTATTTTCCCAATTCAAACATTCACTACACTGTGTTCTTCATTACCTTACTCTGACGATTCCAATAGACTTAACTACTAATTTCATCAACAAGTTACTCAACAGTCACGAAGTATTCACCGCAACCAAAATATATAGGTTCCTTACTGACGATTAACGCACCACCAAAATTAACTTATACTTCACCAATGAATGCAAAACGTAGACAAGATCACCAAATTAACTCAGTATCAAAAACATTAAGGGAATAGTACAACAATATGAGTAAATTACGTTGGAACCAGTTTGCACGCACACTGCCCAGACCCACAATCTGGCATGTTCACTCTACCCCTCGCTTCCACGTGTTCTTTCATTATCAAAGGGTTACAACGATTATGCTACATCCTTTTGATGTGCATCCTTTAACATTTTCCATTAAGTATAATTACATTCCGTTCTGGTGGCCTAACATTGTCACGCATGGTGGACTCGAACCCAAAATGAATGTATGACAAAAAAGGGAGCTAAGAGTCATCGATGATGCCCTAAATATACATAGTATGGGCTAATTTAAATGTGTGGGATATATTCTTCTTTAAAGATTCTAACATCTCTTGGAGAACATGTGGTTCTACCAAATGAGCTCGATTTGCACGGAGCTAGAAGTAATAACTTGGGAAAGCAAACTTTCGCTCTAGTTCTGCAAAAATGATTCTTGCAAAGAAAAATCATTGGCAAGGGTTGTATCTCGATGTAACTTGCCATCAGCAATTTCTGCATCAATGCGGGACAAATGATCATGCTGAATACCAAGTTGCTTCTCATTTCTCTCCAACTCTTGCTACTGAAATTACATTGTCCGAAAAAAACCCTACCATTCCTTTTGTATGGCCTCAATTTCCTTCTTTAACTTAGCTATACATCCAATTTCTTCAACAAATACTTGAGCTTTTTGAAACAGTTCCTCTGTAACCTTCTTTAGCTATGCTTCACCTTGTAAAACTTTGTCTGACAATACCTGATAGGCCTATTCCACAATTATGAATTTGGTGTGAGTGTTATCTAACTCACAACCGAGAGCTTTCATGGCATCATCTTTATCCATCACTGCATGTTTGAGCAGGGCAATCTCTACATCTCTGGTCGCAATAATTTCATCCTTCATTGTTACTTGTTCTTGTAATACTGTTACATGTTCCTGTAGTAGACATGCATTGGCATTAACCGCTAGAGTCTCTTCCTGCAAGGGCGCAATGTCGGCTTCCAACATATCCACCTTTGCTTGATATTCGATGCAGAGAGATTAGTGAGCATCATGCAATTGAGTAGGGAGTTTCTTGGATAGGTGCAGTAGGAAATCACCAATTTGGGCTAATTGGGCAAATGAATCTGGTACTATAAAAGTTGATACTGGTCGAGAGGGGTTAACAGATACCATAGCTGAAGAGGAAGGTGGAGAGTAATCGTGAGAAGAGGGAATAGGGTGAGAGTGGGATACTTCCACCGAATGATTAGGTGATGCAGGGCGTACCGGAAGATTAGGAGGTAAGGGAACCCGAGAAGGGGAAGGAGGAGGGGTTACCAGGTGTGCGGTATGGGTATCTTCAACCGTATCCTTCGGAGAGGATGGAGGCACATTGGATTCCACATTATCTGGTTGGGCTTCCTGGTGAACAAGGGACTCCTCAATCTATGTTTGCACGATTTGATGAAGGGTTTCCACTATTGTGCCCTGTGCTTTATCAAGAACCTCCTTCTGTTATTGGTCGGTTGTCTTAGTGTGTTGAGCATCTTCCATCATTGTATCCTTGACGGTTTGATCTTTAGGTGAGGGTGGAGCAGAAGATGCATGCAAGGACAAGGCGGTGTCCTAAAGAAGTACTTTAGCAGAAAAAGCTTGGGCTTGAATCTGAAAAGGGCTAACTTTCCTACATTTCTCCTGGAAAAATTGAAAAAGATTTTCGTTGTCATCATCGATGCCCATGATCTGCTCCAATTCTTTGCGAAAGAGGAGGGTATTCGTCGGACGATTTGAAAAAAGGTGAACGACAAGGATGAGAAAGGAGAGAAGGTGAGGAATACAGGTACAGGGAATATCACCTTTGGCTAACTATCACGAGATTTCTTGACACTCACGATGGATCTGTCGAAAGAAAAATAACACCTAGTTAACAAATTCTCGAGCAACAGTGTCAATTAGGGAATAGAACGGGTGAGATATACCATACGTATGTTTTTGGAGATTAAGGGAAGCTACCAAAAATTGAACAGCGGAACATTCTGGTTCGGGCCAGTAGAGAGTGGTGAACTCGTTGGACGACTGACGAGGAAATAAGTGCTTCATTGTTGCCACGGGAAGTAGAAGGACCTCAATACATCCATCTTGGGAAAGATGGAACCTTTCAGCGATAGTGTTGAGAGTAACAATTGTCCGTGGATTCAGACAGGTTAGAGGCTAGCAGGTTTCAGTCTAGGGGGGTATCGACAATGGCCATAATTACTTGGGTGAAATAGGGCTGACATTCGACCGAATGCCAAGGCAATCGATGAATGGCAACAACCCACGAGGACGAAGGAAATCACTCAGGTTGGAGGAGAGACCGACACGGAAGGTGGTGATATTGGAAAGATCTTCCATGGCAGAGGAGCATAAGTCGAATACACAACAATAATATGTAGAATACACAGAATACAAGAACGCAATAACAAAAAAAAGGACGAGGACCCTAGTTAAGTAAAAAACACAGGGTGAAAGCACGGGTGTAAAATGCAATCATCACCAGTGGAGGGAAACATGCATGCACGATGACGACATAAGCACATTAAGAAATTCCCAATTGTGAAGAGTGGTGGCAAATCATGGATAATTAATCAAAACCGGAAGATTACGGTTAGGTGGTCAATCGAAATGCTCGTAATGTAGAAAGTGGTCAAAGATACAAAACAAACATGATTCGGATGAATATAAATAAAACTGACACAAAGTTAAGACAAAGTAGACGGCAGGCAATACGGACAAAGTTTTGATCCATTGATGGGTTTAGGGAGTAGAGTACCAGTTAGAGTAGATAACCAAAAAGTAGCAGGACTGATCTGTTCTGCAATATGATAGGGACTGAACCAACAAAGTTTGAACTTGCTAGTCGAATGATTAGACTCAGCATTGTAAAAAAGAACCAATTGTTTGTTGGTAAAGATAGGGGCCTGAGGAATCGATCATGGGTTTTAGCTTGTCACATTTTCTTGAAGAAATAGAAAACTTGCAAGACGTTTTTCATCCAAGGATGGCAACACATCCAACCAGAAAGGGAAGGATTTATGAGTAATAACTTATGTTCCAATGCCACATGTAAGCTATGTACCACGAATTCCATAGGTGCAATTGCCTCCAAACCATATGCCAGTTTTAAAAGGAGTACCTCCGGTAGAAACTTTATAAGTAGTGCGGTATGCCCATAACACCGAAGGAAGGAATTGATCCCATCGCTCCAGACATTCCAGCATCAGTTTCTTTAGCATGTTAAGAAGTTTTTTATTGGTACTTTTGGCTAGGCCACTCGCGCGAGGATAGTAAGGGGAACTGAATTTATGGACAATCGCAAAGGTTTGGGTGAGCACTTGCATTAAGGTATTATCAAAATGAGTACCTTGATCAGAAACAATCTCGAAAGGAATCCCATAATGAGGAAAAACATCACTCATCAAACATTTAGCGACCATTGAAGTAGTTGATGATCGTAAAGCCCAGGTGTCGGCCCAACGAGTAGCATAGTCTATACAGGTAAGAATATACCAATGATTGGTGACTTAGCAGGAGGCGTAATATGACCAATCATATCCAATCCCCACTTTTGAAAAGGCTCAAGAGGAAGGATAGGCTGAAGCGGAAAATGATGCCATTCTAAAGGTTGTTCAGATCATTGGCAAGCATCACACTATTGAACATAAGTAGCAATATTGTGATGCATAGTGGGCCACCATAATCCACTATGCAAAATTTTTTGGTATGTAAGATCTACTGAAAAATGACCAGGCACGGAGCAGAATGAGCCATTATAATGATAGAAGAAACTTCATGTGGTGGGATACATCATAAACATGCACCAGATGGGTCCATATAATACAACTGTACACAATTATGTGAAATTGATGACTATACATGGCCAATTTACGGTGAGTAGAAGTTGAAGTATTATTCGGGGAACAGCCACTGGTTAGAAAAATCATAAGGGTATCATAATACGAAGGTTCGATAGGTAGTACCTAGGAATCATCCTGAACCGAATTAGCCGCATAAATGGCCGGAGTGGTATCATCAATACCACCGGGAGCTCACCAAAATCAAGTCGAGACAGAAAATTAGCAAGAGCATGCACTGACCCTATGTGATTTACAACCTCATAATCGAATTCTTGCAACAACAACACCCACCTGGCTAATCTACCCCCTAAATGTTGCTGTCGTACAAGATAAACCAGAGCCGCATGTTCCACATGGAAGGTAGATGGGTGTCCCAATAAATAGTGCTAAATTTTTTTCACCAAATAAACTAAACCAAGGCATTCGCGTTCAGTCACATAATAATTCCGTTCAACAGTGGCTAATCATCGACTGGCATAATAAATAGGACGAAACCACTTATCATATTGTTGCATTAACACAGTGACTATTGCAATGCCTAACACATCCACAAAGACATGGAACGGGAGTTGCCCGTTTGGTGCCTGCAGAATAGGATCCTATGTTAAGAGCATTTTCAGGCGATCAAATGCAAGTTCATATTCCTTCATCCATGCAAACTGTCGAGGATTGCTAGTAATCAGACGATTAAGTGGTATAGCCACATGAGCGAGCCACTGAAGATATCATCCATGCCATCGTATTTTTCCAAGGAATCTCATAAATTCCTTTGGTGTCATAGGGGTAGGTGCATTCACCACTACATTCACTTTACCATGGTCCACTTGAATGCCCTATTGTGAAATAATATGACCAAGCAGTTTGCCACAAGAAGTTGAAAAGATGGATTTGGTGGGATTTAAGCAAAGATGGAACTCTCAACACTTTGAAAAGCAATAGTGTAGGTGATAGAGGTGAGCCGATGTGTCACGAGATAACAAAAAATCATCCAAATACACCCGCATAAATGTACTTAAGTAGGGAGAAAAGATCTCTTGCATGCATCGTTGAAAGGTACTGGGAGCATTGCGAAGACCAAACCACATCACCATACAAGATATACACCCCAATTTGTAATAAACATCGTCTTGGGAATATCCATTTCAGCCATGTGCCCCTTATTGTAACCACTATAACCATCCAGAAAAGAATACATTTCTCGTCGGGCAACATCATCGAGCATGGTATCCGAGAACGGAAATGGGAATGGATCAAGCATCGTCGCTGCATTCAGCTTCCGGTAGTCCACACAAATGCATAATTGCTTGTTTTTCTTTGGGACAATGACAATAGGAGAGATCCATTCAACATGCTCAATGGGAACAATGAAGCCTAATTTCAATAGATGATCCAATTCAGCCTTCATCTGTGCAGCATAATTGGGATTCATTTGGTAACTTGGTTGTTTAATTGGTCGAGCATCCAGTTTCAGCATCACACGGTGTTGGTAGATATGAGGGTCCAATCCTTTCATGTCGCGATAATCCCACGCGAATACATCAACAAATTCCTTCAGTAGTTGTAGTAAATCATCTTGAAAAGTTTTTGGTAACCCAGCCTTAAGCTTGACCAGATGCGGATTAGCCTCATCTCCCAAATTACAAGTGATTAGTTGATCTTCCGATACATAAAACTATTGGGGCATGGAGATATTCTAAGGTGGATGGAGTAATTGTTGCAGATTAGTGGCATCCAACACCTGATCCGTAACTGATTCCAATCCTTTGGTAAGGGGAACTACCGTACAAGCGACCAGAGTCCAATTATCCATGATGGCTTGTAAATCAATGGTACCCAATGCTAACAAATCCTGGTTAGCATTTAGAAAAGCTTCTTCTTTGTCATCTGAAAGACCATCCAACATATGCACGAGTTCGGCCACGTAAGGTCGATCATGAAGGTCACAAGACTTCATATCATCCAAGGGTACCACATATTTCCGGTGATTTCTTTTGAAAATAAGTTTGTGCGCAGACCAATCCTATAACACTTTTGCTTCTTTCAACCAGGGCCTCTCAAATAGTAAGTTGTAATCCAAAATTAATTCACGTAATTCCAAAACAACAAAAGTCATTTTGAACACTACTGTGTGTAGGGTAATGGGTATATCACGCACCAAGCCCACTAGATGTACCCTAGATTGATCAGCCATTCTTACCAAAAACTGGAGGGGTTCAATCTGAGTCCATCCTAACTTTTTACAAAGTGTGATTGTGGTAATATTAACACCTCAGCCTCCGTCAATTAATACTTGTGTAATTTTGTGGTTTTTGTACCATACTGTAATTAAAGGAACAACATGGTCCACTATAGAATCAAGTTCTGAACTGATGGTTGTTGTGGCAGGCGTGCACAAAGATCCTAGATTGATTTGCTACTGAAATTGTTGGCGCATACCAGGGACCAATGCTAACAGCTTCCCCAACAGTATCATAATAGATGCTTTCGATAAAATATTCCACATAGAATCAAAATTTGATGTACCCGGTATTAAGTCGGGTGTGTCCTCCGACAATAATTGGATCTGATTCTTATCTTCCGATGGTGTATTTTGTACTGTTTGTTGGACCACTAGTACCGGATTGGGAAAAATAATTGGTTCTTAACCTGCCCACATGCTAGCTTTAGTAAAAATTCTCTGTTGCTCTCGAATGCCTAGCTCAAAAATCTCAGGAGCTGGTTGCAACTTCTTACCGGACCATGTTTAAACTACTACTGCTTGGGTATCTACTATCGAGATGTATACCATATTTTCCATTAAATGTTGTCATTCTTTTCTTCGCTTATCATATTCGGATGCTTCTTTGCAGTATCTACGAATATGTCCAATTTCGCCACAAAAATGGCATCTTGGTGGAGGAGGAGACACACCTTCACCCGATTGGCTCGAATTCCATCAGGACTATCCAAAATTGTTTGGTCGTGGTCCTTTGTAGGTTTTGTAACTTTGATAAAAGGTATTTATCAAATGAGGTGGTACATAGTGGGTAGCCTGTTGTCCCTGCTCCTGTATTATGGCATTTATGGTCGGCCTGGTCTGCACTTTAGCATTGTATGGACAAGTTTCAGTGGAATGACACACCGTATTACAAATAGCACAATACATTTGATTTAGTGCACATGCTGAAGTGGTATGTCATGGGTTCTTACATTTGGTGCAATATACTTGTTTCAATGGGTCATCGTTCGTGCTCTTGGAAGCCTTTAACCAATCCAAATCTTCGGTAAAACCACCAACCTTATGCTCCAACTATAATGCCATGACAATGACTACATCCAAGGTCATACCGCCCACACATCCTATAATCATAACTTGTTTGAGTTGGGGGTTTAATCCATTGATGAACCATTGGGTAATCACATCATCTCATAGATTAGCATGCACTGACGGTAGCTGCCATAGATGAGTGCAGAATAACATTGCATACTTTTGCACACTCTAATGTGGTTTCTGTCTATTGTTTTGTAAATAATCAAAGATTTCAGTCGCATTTTTCTTTAATAAAAAACGTTGTAAAAAGGCATTTTTAGCATCGTATATTGATTGAAATGATTAATATCATATTTGGTTAACCACAAACTATCACCAAAATTCACGAAATTGTCACTAGAATTCACCAAATTGTCACCAAAATTCACCAAATTGTCACCAAAATTCACCAAATTGTCACCGGAATTCACCAAATTGTTACCGAAATTCACCAAACTATTACCGGAATTCACCAAACTATCATCGAAATCAATGACTACTCCATTCATTGTACTTTCAACAGATGAGGTTGGGTTGAACTTCTGGTATACTCTATAGTCCTTGAACAAGAAAATACTGAGGTGGCACTCCACTAGCCCATATATCCCGATTTCCTTCCGATGATTGTCCTTCACCACTACCACCGGGAGGCATTCCCAACATGCTAGGAACTTTCCAGGGATGCTGATGACTTCTATACTTTGGGTAAGATTCTTTGAAATGCGTTACAGGCATATATCATAGGGTTCTTTCTTCAAACCTTAATTTGCTCCCATATTGGCTACTCCATGCCCCATGGCCAGTGCTAGTGTTAAACTAGTGTTAAACTAGTCCTGGAATAAAATTGTCACTGGGTTCTTGGGATGGTCAGGGGTCTATATTATAGAGGCCCTATATTTATTTTCCCAATTCAAACATTCACTGCAGTGTGTTCTTCATTACCTTACTCTGACGATTGCAACAAACTTAACTATTGATTTTATCAACAAATTACTCAACAGTCATGAAGTATTCACCGCAACCGAAATATATAGGTTCCTTACTGACGATTAACACACCACCACAATTAACTTATACTTCACCAATGAACACGTAGAACGTAGACAAGATCACCACATTAGCCCAGTATCAAAAACATTAAGAGAACAGTACAACAATATGAGTAAATTAAGCTGAAACGAGTCCACAGGCACACCGCCCAGACCCACAGTCCCGCATGTTCACTCTGCCCCCTCACTTCCATGTGTTCTTTCATTATCAAAGGGCTACAACGATTATGCTACATCCTTTCGATATGCATCCTTTCCAATTGCTTTTTCTAATAAGTATAATTACATTCCATTTCGACGGCCTAACACACACATAACAATTGCAAGCTAGAAGCTACATGGTAAAGCCAATATTTTGACCATACAGCTTGCAATTCGCATGAGATACCTATTATTCCTCTCAAGAACTCCATGTTGTTGAGGTGTACATGACACATTGACGTATTATCCCATACTAATCCTGAAATGCATTAAAGTCAAAAGACATACTCCCCCCCGATCAAAATAGAGACTACCCATCTTACATGCTAACAATTTTTTAGCCATAATTAGGAATTGTTTGAAGAACATAAAACACTTGAAACTTTTATTTCAATGGATAGACCCATGCATGCCAAAAAAAATTCATCAGTAGAAGTCATGAAGTATAGGTAATTCCCAAATGAAGGTGTCTATATAGGACCGCAAATATCACTATGAACAAGCTACAATTTATGTGCATCTCTAATTGAACCATCTTTAGGGAAGGAACCATTTGGTGAAGATGTATTCTTTGTACTACATAGATCCATATGAACCAAACTAACTGAAGACTTAGATTTGGTAGGGGCTTCTGTTAAGTCCTAATGCCCACGAAAAAGATGCTTATTCAAGTCCTTATTTTGCTCAAACCCCGTGGAATTGGTCCACTTGGATTATTTGGAACCCACAATGATCTCGCAATGGATTCTTCTTATGGCTATGCACTAGCTCGTATGGTTCCCGGCAAACGCACCAAATGAATAGCCTTCTAAGCCCAAGGAAAAAGTGATTATATGAGACTTTATTTTGTTTAAATCCCTCGGAATCGGTCCAATTGGATCACTTGGATCCCATAATTATCTCTCGATGGATTCTGACTATGTCTATGCACTAGCTCATAAATTCCCGGCAGACGCACCGAAATGTTTAGCTCTAACGCCCAAGGAGAAAGTGATTATACGAGGCTTAATTTGGTTTAAACCCCTCGGAATCGATCCACTTGGATCACGTATATACTCAAGCTCTTCCACACTTTCCCTTTTACCCTCTCTCTCTCTCACTCTACTTTTCCAAATTATCCAATTCACAACCTCAACCACTCAGAATGCAATCGTGTCCTTCCCACACTCTCTCACACCTCACGTCTTTGATGTTACTTTTTTCACTTACAAATACTCTCCATGACACATCCTCCTCCCAACATGGACACTCACATATGAATGCCCAAGCATTTGCACTCAGTCCTTACACACATACCCTCACCAACACACACTCACCAGAAACTGAGTAGTTTCGGTAGTCCCCAAGGGCAATTAAATATCCACCCGATCTGTGGTGGACCCTGCAAATGTATTGAATGACATTTTTTCTTCGATTCAGAATTTAAAGAACCCTGTACACTCACGCACACGCACACAAACGCACGCCGTCCCAAACACACATACACACCATTGCCTCTCCAATAAGTTTCCCGTCTGGACCAACATCTGATAGTTTAAAAACCCAAAATGCATCAGAAGATAATATCACGAATATTAAACAGCATGACTTTAATAGAACTGAAACTTCTAATGCGAAGGCACGTACGTCCTACTATAGCTTGACGATCTGATTCATACTACCTTAGACTGGGATCCAGCTCCTCGGACGCATTTTGAACATAATAAGCAGTATAATAGTTGAGGCCAACAAAATCTAAGCTTCCTTGGAGTTTCTTGGACTCCTCTTCAGTAAATCTTGGCAAGCGTGCATTTACGGAACTTTTCATTGACGAAGGATAATCTCCGAATATAATTGGATCTAAAATCCATGAAAGCTCAAATTCAATACATCGTTGTGCTGCACGAAAATCATCCTCTGAACTATTCAAAGCAGGTAGTTCGACCACTCTATTCAAAGAATCCACTGGGACATCAAGTTCCATGGAAGTGCCCTTCTCCATGATGTGCTCAGTATCCTTAGCAGCAACAGCCTCATCATCCACATAATTGTTTGAGCCATCATGCAATGGGAAAATCGTTTCTGTCTCTAATGTCTCAGATTTCACCAAGTTCTCCAAAGCTCTTGAAACAGTTATGGCATCTCTGCTTACAATGTTTATGCCATCTGCCTTCAGTGGCACAGATATTATCCACATAAGCAGCAGTTAGAACAGTGCGGTGACACCAACTAGTATACTTAGACAAAAAGACGGATTTGCTTCTCCCCAGTTCACTATTGTGCAATCCAATCCCCTCACCAGACTCAAACTTGTTGATCCGATATATTCTTCAGTTTCAGCAGGAAACATGCCGAACGCAATCCAAACATTCACAAGCTAAAGAAGACCAGTGCATGCCCATAAAAATAATAAATCGAAAAAATTGTATAGATATCTGCCAAGCGCGTGAAGAGATGAAGATATAACCTGAATGATCGTATGTATCTACGAAAAGAAAGTGGGACAGAAACAGTAGAATACAGAGACAGGTCCCCCCCCCCAACCTCAACATATTGTCTCTGCCTTTCTCATAAAGGTGAATTCGCCAGCCAATATTCCTCCCGAATCTGCCCGTTGCTCCTCTCTTATGCGTGAACTGCCTTGCATTCCAAGTTGTGACCAAGATCGTGTCCTTCTCGAATTCCTACATGCGCTTTCAACCTCAGATGCGAGCACTGTCCATCCACGTACTGCCCTTCTCCATCCCTTTTTTGCTTGCGCCCTCCTCATCCATCAGATGCCTGTACAAAAAACAAGAGAGAGACCAAAATGCCAGCCCTCCCCTCCTTATCTTGTGGCAGCCGACTCCCCCTTTTTCCATTCAAATTTGTGGTGCCCCTTTTATTTTTTCTTATCCCCAAAATCTGAAAAACAATATGTACCCTTCTTGATGAGTTTCTAGACTAGTGTATGCATCAACAAGACAAAGGAATGTGAGATGGTTCGGCTTTGTGCCCTCAGCTTGCTTTTGATGAAAAAGGCTTAAAGCCTCCCTAGCACACCCATTACAGGTGCATGAGGTGATCATAGTGCTCCAAGAAACAACATTCTTCACTGGCATTGTTGGAATTGTACTCCTTGCATCATCCATTAGACCACACTTGCCATACATAGAGATGAGTGCATTTGCAACCAATACATCATTTCCAAGCAGAAGTTTTGTAGACATGAGTGCAATCTCCCTTCATCCAATTGATTAACTCTGCAAGTACCTGCAATCAAACAATATTTTCCTACCAAATATAAACATATTAGTGCATAAAAATCAACCAAATTGTGGGCTAACATACTCCCCTCTTCTTAATTGCGAAGTCGTCCTCGACGAGCCAAATCTATTCTTTTCTTCCTCAATGAAGCACCTGAAATCATACTCATACCATCATTTGTCAGTACCGAAATCCAATCATTTCATTTACCATCTTCGTTCATCCTGATGTATCTTCATCGACATGTCCACCTGTCTACAAACTTATTAAACATATTAGATCATTTTTCATCAAACACCACATCTACTACCAAATGAGAAACATCCATATTAATCATCCATATCACACGTGTATACTCAACACACGCATCACGATCTCGCATCACACATGCATTCTCGTCACGAACAACATACATACATGCAAACAGGAGATATGTCCACATTCGCTCTCGTCACTCTTCTCGACTACTCATTCAACGCGTCACAAATCTTTGTTCCACATGCATACTCAACACACTTTCCACACACCATCAAAAACCATTTGCGAGTTCCGTTTCGATACTCTTCCCAACCACACGATCGTTTTGCTGGTTCCTTTGTCTCATTTCTAACCGAGTTCTCTTGCCAATTTCCCATTTCCTTCCCACCTAGGGTTTTCTATTCCCACTTACCTTTTCATCTACTCTGTGCTCTTTTGTTCATCAATCAGATCCTATGCTAGGTCACCACCACACCACTCCTAAATTGATGGACACACGACAAAGACCACTCAAGCCTAACACGAGCTCACTCTAACAAGATCACTCATCGTCGACGCGATTCCGAACTTCACAAGTCATTGCACCACCTAAGAGCCAAACTGAACACTTCCGGAAGGTTTGCAGACAAACAATGCAACTAGCACAATTGGATTCTTCAAGTCCAAGCTTTCCATAGACACATCGCAACCAAAACCCTAGCCGAGCTTAAGCTTCAATTTGACATGTTTCATCGGGAGCCCACACATAACCCAAATCCCCACAACACAAACACATATATTCCCATCCGAGCATCATGCTCTCTCACCTCTCTTATGTCCCCCCTCGAGCGAGGAATTCTTCTCATTCATTTTTTCCACATTTTTTTTTCTCTTTTTTTTTTCATCATTTTTTTCACATATTTACTCACACTTGCCGGCCTACGCCGAAGCTGGATGCGACTCGTGGACTCGACCACCCGATCGAGTTTGTTCCACCCATCTACCAACCCAACGAAGCGCGCGACACACAGACAGCTAGCCCTATGCGAAACCGACGTCGGTTCGTGGCTTTGACCACCCGGCCAAAGTGAGTCCACCCACCTATCGGCACACATAAGCGCGTAGCCACACTCACACATACACAAACATATATTTTTTCATTTTCTTTTCATTCCCACATCTCGAGAATTAGGAGACAAAAGAAAGGACTTTTTCCCAACCATCCCAATCACGACACACACACACATATATCCCCTCGTGGACATCCCAATGAGACATATCTCTTCTCTGCTGCCACTCAAGCCAAAATCCAGTCACTAATGCCATGGTCAACTTTTCCTCTCGAAACCCGCACACACTAATTACTTTGCCGACCTGCAACCTCAGAAAGTGTCACTTCAGTTCCTAAGTGTACAACACACTTGGTCCACCCGTCCTCACATCTCTGACTCGCAATCCACAAAGCAAACCCTAATCAGACTCAAGCCATCCTCACCAACATCCATTGCCTCGTCTATTTTTTCATCTCCAACCTCTGCCTCGCAGAGATTCCACATGATTCGACAAATGACCTGAAAAATTATTATTGCTCATTGTGCTCCTCAATGATTCAAGCCTCGCCGCTAAGTCCCTTAATCCTTGTTTGTTGTGCTCAATATCACTCTGATATTGGAACAAGTCACAGTCGATGCCTCGGAACCGATTCCATATTTGCTCCATCTCTTTATCCTCTCCCACCCTTTTTGCTGATTCGAGGGGAACATCCTCCCTCTTCTCAACTCGAACAGTCAACTTCTCGACTTCCTCTCTAATCGATCTTTCCTCCCAAATCCTACTCATATTTTCTTCATTTAGATCATCTACCTTCTTCAACAATTCATTCTTCATTTTTTCTAACTCCGTTCCGAATGCATCCAACCTATCCAACACCGCTTTCAGCTCTTCCTCCATTTTTCCTGCTTTCGGGTCCTCTACCTGTACTCGCATCTCATCGTCTTTCCGATTCATCCACCTACCGAGCTTGCTACTCAGCTTTGCATTCTCTTTCTCTACACGTCTCACTTTCTCATCACTCTCTCCTTGGGCACTCTTCATTCTTTATAACTCCAGGTGGAACTCGTCACATGCCTTACCCGCTTGATCACTGTATCGACGGATTATGCTTTGTACCTTCTCGATTTCATGCTCCATTCCTTCGACTCTCCTCATTAGGTCATCCTCGTCTCTTGAGAGCTCTTCTTCGATCGCAACTCCAAAGCAGTCGGCTACCATCAAGCCGGATCTCAAGTCCCAGACCACGTTTTCACTCTCGGGCTTCACAAGATCTTGCCTCCAGCTTTTGTTTACTCTTTTCCTTTCCTTGTTTTCATTTTTCAACATTCGTACTTGCTTTTCCCAAGTTCCTAGGACCTCGGCCATTTTCACTTGATTTTCCTCTAATTTCTCTATTTTGATCCTCTCGTTATCTCGCTCTACCCGAAGCAAATTGACTTGACATTCCAAGCTCTTTACGAGTTCTACCAAGTCTCGATCATGAGATCGAGTGTCCTTGCTTTCACTTGCTCTCGCAGTCTCCATCGACGAAGTGACTCCACCTTTGTCAACTTCCACATACAAAGAGGATAAGCACCTATCTGGTTCATTCGTTGCGACCTTTAGGTCAATCACCTCTTTTGAGCCACACACGTGCTCGCATAGTCTCTTTTTTCCGCAGTCCTCACATGTGGGGACAAAATCCAACGGGGAGCATACACGAGGGCAATATTTGGCTATATGCCCGATCTGCTCGCAACACCAGCATCTCACATAATTTGATATCGGGCCAAATCGCCACCCTCGGTTCACATGATGTCTCATGGTCGGACGAGAATCTATCCATCTCCTATTTTGTCCAAAATTCGGTTGCCTCATATTGGCATTCTCCAAACCACATGCTGGCTTTTGTTGGGCCATTTCTTTAATGAAGGTCAAAGCAGATTTGGGATCAACTTGGCTGTGCCACACGATTGGGGCACCGAGCGAACTCGTAGCACTCTCGATGAGATGTGCTAAGCCAATCCCCAGCAGGATCGCCAAATGTTAAGTCTTAATGCCCACGAAAAAGATGCTTATTCAAGTCCTTATTTTGCTCAAACCCCGTGGAATTGGTCCACTTGGATTATTTGGAACCCACAATGATCTCGCAATGGATTCTTCTTATGGCTATGCACTAGCTCGTATGGTTCCCGGCAAACGCACCAAATGAATAGCCTTCTAAGCCCAAGGAAAAAGTGATTATACGAGACTTTATTTTGTTTAAATCCCTCGGAATCGGTCCAATTGGATCACTTGGATCCCATAATTATCTCTCGATGGATTTTGACTATGTCTATGCACTAGCTCATAAATTCCCGGCAGACGCACCAAAATGTTTAGCTCTAACGCCCAAGGAGAAAGTGATTATACGAGGCTTAATTTGGTTTAAACCCCTCGGAATCGATCCACTTGGATCACGTATATACTCAAGCTCTTCCACACTTTCCCTTTTACCCTCTCTCTCTCTCACTCTACTTTTCCAAATTATCCAATTCACAACCTCAACCACTCAGAATGCAATCGTGTCCTTCCCACACTCTCTCACACCTCACGTCTTTGGTGTTACTTTTTTCACTTACAAATACTCTCCATGACACATCCTCCTCCCAACATGGACACTCACATATGAATGCCCAAGCATTTGCACTCAGTCCTTACACACATACCCTCACCAACACACACTCACCAGAAACTGAGTAGTTTCGGTAGTCCCCAAGGGCAATTAAATATCCACCCGATCTGTGGTGGACCCTGCAAATGTATTGAATGACATTTTTTCTTCGATTCAGAATTTAAAGAACCCTGTACACTCACGCACACGCACACAAATGCACGCCGTCCCAAACACACATACACACCATTGCCTCTCCAATAAGTTTCCCGTCTGGACCAACATCTGATAGTTTAAAAACCCAAAATGCATCAGAAGATAATATCACGAATATTAAACAGCATGACTTTAATAGAACTGAAACTTCTAATGCGAAGGCACGTACGTCCTACTATAGCTTGACGATCTGATTCATACTACCTTAGACTGGGATCCAGCTCCTCGGACGCATTTTGAACATAATAAGCAGTATAATAGTTGAGGCCAACAAAATCTAAGCTTCCTTGGAGTTTCTTGGACTCCTCTTCAGTAAATCTTGGCAAGCGTGCATTTACGGAACTTTTCATTGACGAAGGATAATCTCCGAATATAATTGGATCTAAAATCCATGAAAGCTCAAATTCAATACATCGTTGTGCTGCACGAAAATCATCCTCTGAACTATTCAAAGCAGGTAGTTCGACCACTCTATTCAAAGAATCCACTGGGACATCAAGTTCCATGGAAGTGCTCTTCTCCATGATGTGCTCAGTATCCTTAGCAGCAACAGCCTCATCATCCACATAATTGTCTGAGCCATCATGCAATGGGAAAATCGTTTCTGTCTCTAATGTCTCAGATTTCACCAAGTTCTCCAAAGCTCTTGAAACAGTTATGGCATCTCTGCTTACAATGTTTATGCCATCTACCTTCAGTGGCACAGATATTATCCACATAAGCAGCAGTTAGAACAGTGCGGTGACACCAACTAGTATACTTAGACAAAAAGACGGATTTGCTTCTCCCCAGTTCACTATTGTGCAATCCAATCCCCTCACCAGACTCAAACTTGTTGATCCGATATATTCTTCAGTTTCAGCAGGAAACATGCCGAACGCAATCCAAACATTCACAAGCTAAAGAAGACCAGTGCATGCCCATAAAAATAATAAATCGAAAAAATTGTATAGATATCTACCAAGCACGTGAAGAGATGAAGATATAACCTGAATGATCGTATGTATCTACGAAAAGAAAGTGGGACAGAAACAGTAGAATACAGAGACAGGTCCCCCCCCCCCAACCTCAACATATTGTCTCTGCCTTTCTCATAAAGGTGAATTCGCCAGCCAATATTCCTCCCGAATCTGCCCGTTGCTCCTCTCTTATGCGTGAACTGCCTTGCATTCCAAGTTGTGACCAAGATCGTGTCCTTCTCGAATTCCTACATGCGCTTTCAACCTCAGATGCGAGCACTGTCCATCCACGTACTGCCCTTCTCCATCCCTTTTTTGCTTGCACCCTCCTCATCCATCAGATGCCTGTACAAAAAACAAGAGAGAGACCAAAATGCCAGCCCTCCCCTCCTTATCTTGTGGCAGCCGACTCCCCCTTTTTCCATTCAAATTTGTGGTGCCCTTTTTATTTTTTCTTATCCCCAAAATCTGAAAAACAATATGTACCCTTCTTGATGAGTTTCTAGACTAGTGCATGCATCAACAAGACAAAGGAATGTGAGATGGTTCGGCTTTGTGCCCTCAGCTTGCTTTTGATGAAAAAGGCTTAAAGCCTCCCTAGCACACCCATTACAGGTGCATGAGGTGATCATAGTGCTCCAAGCAACAACATTCTTCACTGGCATTGTTGGAATTGTACTCCTTGCATCATCCATTAGACCACACTTGCCATACATAGAGATGAGTGCATTTGCAACCAATACATCATTTCCAAGCAGAAGTTTTGTAGACATGAGTGCAATCTCCCTTCATCCAATTGATTAACTCTGCAAGTACCTGCAATCAAACAATATTTTCCTGCCAAATATAAACCTATTAGTGCATAAAAATCAACCAAATTTTGGGCTAACAGCTTCTTTAGCAATTGGTGTTCTATGTTTCCTTTCTTGAGTGTCATCCTTACAAACATCCATCATTGGATTTATTTTTTCCAAACCTTGACTAAATCCAAAATTGAAATCTTTGACGGATGTGATGTAATCCCAAATCTACTATGCCATGGCTCTTCGATTGATTCCTTAGAGAAGAAATAGGAAATCTTACATAAAGCTTTATCTTAAATTCCTTGATTAATGAATTATTATTTATCAAGATTTGACGCTTTTATGGAGTGGTTATCAAATGAACTTGCATGTTTGTATCAATGATTTCCTTCATAGATTGAAGGTTCATGCACAAGCTAAGTGATGATGTTGAGCTTTCCTTTCCTTTCAAGTGAAAGACTCTTGTTGTTGCCAAGGTAGAATTTTCTTGTATGATCTTCTAGATCTTGGAAGGTTTCCTTATTCTTGCATTTCTAATTTTTTGATTCACTAACGAAAATTCACTCTCTGGAAGAACTTGAAGCAAGTAATTCATTCTTTTTTATAGAGATGAATAATTATTCATGTGAGATTATGAATCTTCACTTGAACAATTTATTACGTCTTTTGAAGACTAAAGATTGCTTTGTGTTGGAGTTCTTCTAAGCTTCCTTATTGTGACAAAATATTTCTATACGACCATGATTTCCACAAAGGTTTCAAGAAAATGTCATATTAGATTTATCCTTGGATTCTTGCTTTTGATTATCTACTTTATGCTTACACTTGTAGAATGGTTCTTTAGTTTTCATGGTTGACCATTGAATTGAGTTGTCCTTATGTCTTGATTCATGCAAGAGTAAAAGTCGTCTTACTTTCTACTAGGTAAGATCTTCACCCCTATTGTAAGTTGTGGTTCCAAAGATTTCACATGAGTGTGCGAACTTGTTCAAAATATCGAACCCCACTAGCGTTTGTTGAGCTTATATCATCTTGCTGATAAATCTTCACCCAATATCTTAAATTGATTTTGTTCTATCATTGTTTTATCATACTCTCTATCCACTTCCATTAGTTGTTTTTGTGTGTCCATGGCTATTTGGATCATTTGTTTTACCACTAGTTTCAATTGTGCATCATCCACATTCAACCATGTTTTGGGTACACTAAGTTCTTCACCTGTTTTTACGTCTTTTCCTTCTTCAATGTGTATTATCTCATCATACTATTGACTGATTTGTAAGTGAATTTGAAGATCATCTTCTCTGACCTTGCTAGAATTTGTAGTGCTTCCTTGAAGGGTTACATTCATAGGTGATGGCTCTACCACCAGTTTAATGGATGTAAATGGTTCTTGCTAAATGACTTCTTCTTCCATGTGTTCCTCATTCGGATATTTCATTCTAGGTTGATCTTCCAATGTGACCTCCTTGAATTGAAGTTTTGTTGTATCGTTTACTTGAATTGTGTATACATTTTCTTTTTGTTGTTTCTACACTCTTTCATCCTTTAATTTAGTATTTTGTGCTTTCTCTTGTTCTTTGCTCTCCACTTCATGTGAATCCATTACCTGATTCAATTCTTCCCATCCACTATCATCATTTGATTCCATTTGGAGATCCGTGTTCATGGTTGATTGGTCATGCTCTTCTTGGGGTTCTAAGGATGAACTTGAATTGACTAACCCCAATTCTCTATATCTATGAAACTTGTTTGGTCTCTTGCTTGGCATATGAAGAGATGTTGTATGGGCTTCATGGTAATGATGCCATTGAACTAGCAGATTCAATTGTCATTCCATGAACTCATGGGTCTTCTCCATAGCTTCTTGTAACTCAGCCTTTGTGATGGGTGTGGGCTTTTCTACTTGGGTTCTTAGGAGGACATGTATCCTCTTTGATGTTGGAGTCACTCCCTCATTTAGCACTTCTCGGAGTCATTTTGCTCCTCGCATTATGGGTTGTGAGCTTGTTCCTACTTCTTCTGTAATCTGCATAGCTTTCTTCTTTTCAAGTATCATCGTTGGTTTTTCATATTTAGCCATTCCCATTGAAGAAGGCATTTCCTTGAGATATTCTCTGATACTCAATGCGTGCTAGATCAATATTGTTAATGCCACACTTCCATTTAGAAACTTTTTGTGGCCCCATTGTTCTTTGGCTTCAAACAATCTTTCTTGAATGTAAGGTATCAAGTTTATTTGGATTCCAATTTGTTTGGTTTCATGAGATAAGAGTTGGACAGCAATTTTTTTGAGGTGCCATATATATGTGCATGTTTGGGAAAAAGAAGTGTTGATGCACCACTCCATTGTAATCGAATATTCGATCTTTGTTGTATTCTCATAGTCAACATACATATATGCTTTTCAATGTGCTTGCTAATGTGGTCAAATGAAATGTCGTCACTCACTCTTGAAGTTTCACTTCCTAAGGGAGAATTGGCTAAAGGATCATGTGGTACATTATAAGGTATGGACAAGTTGGGGTTATGGCCCTCTTGATTCATGAAGACATTGGAAATTTCATCTCTACTCTCCTCTAGACTTGTTGTCCTAGTTACTATCATCAGAGTCACTTCGGGTTGGTTGGCCTCTAGAAGACTAAAAACTTCCTTGTGTCCTATTTTCACTGATATATGTATCCCTGTGCAAGATGTATGCTGACTTCATTTTCAAGAATCGAGTCTTGACCTAGTATTAGATCTTCAAGAAGTTCTTCATTCTTGCATACCAGGAATCGTTGATTCATGGTAGTATTTCCCAGATGTAGGGACATTCATACTTCTCCTATACACTCAATGACTTTCCTCCAATTCCTATCATATATGCTTTAGTAGGATTCATGGTCGTTTTGAGGTCATTAGCTAATGAGACTCACATGCAACATAATGCGACCCCTGTGTCAATCAAAGAATCCACTAATTGATATTTGTTTACACCAATCCCTAGGTTCAAGTATGGTCAGGTGACACAATTACTCATGTTCTCGATGTTACCTATTTGATAGCTTGCCATGGGTATAGGTTCTTCTCCTTGTATATATTGTTCATCCCTCTATCTTATCCACTCTTTCCTCTTCATGATTTGCTCCAGTGCTTCCATTCAAGCTTCTTATCTAATCCTTTCCTCTTCCCTTTTTCGGTTCTGTGCTCCTAATAGTCATACCAACATTCATTCCGTTAATGGTTCCACTTTTGTAGTTAGGAAGTACATCATCTAATGTGGATAATTTTACTACTCCATTGGTTGATATTCGATTTATCAAAAGTGGGCCATATCCATGTTGTTGTAGCTTTTCTGCATGTTGTTTCAATGTGTGTACCAATACTAGATTGCCTTCCTTTAAGCCATTATCTTTAATGTGTGCATCATAATATGCTTTTTGTCTTCTTTTAGCCGCATAAGTTCTTGCCACTACTTGTAATCTAGTCTCATGCAATTTCTCAATTTGATACAATTGTTGAGATAGTTCATGGCCCGTTCATTCATTTTGTTGTGCCACTTGCAAAGTAGGGACTAAAACTTCAATTGGCAAAATTGCATTTTGTCTATACACTAAATTGAATGGAGTAGTTCCAGTGGCATTCTTGTATGCCACACAGAAGGCCCACATTGATTGATGTAATTGTTTTTCCTAATCTCACCTTCCATTATTAATAATAGTTAAGACTACGCATAGTACTTTATTGGAACTCTCAGCTTGTCCATTGGCTTGGGGATGATAAGGATTTGATTTTTTGTGAATCACAAGAAATTCATTCATCAGTGATTCAATCACCTCATTGACGAAGTTTGTTCCCCTACCGCTAATAATTTCTATCAGAAGTCTAAAACATGTAAAGATATTTTCAAATAGAAATTTAGTTGTGGTTTGGGCATCATTTTTCCTAGTCACTTTTGCTTCCACCCATTTTGTCAGATATTCAATGGCCACAATAATATATTCAGCATATGATCCTTTTGCAGGAGGGTTTATAGGTCCTATGAAGTCAATGCCCCATTTGGAGAATCCCCTTGCACAAATCATGGGTCTTAGAGTCATGTCATCTCTTCTCATAAGATATTTGGTTCTTTGGCACATTTCACAACTTTGTACCTATGTATTAGCATCCATACATAAAGTTGGCTATCATAGACCTGAAAAGAGAATCATTTTTATAGTCTTCTCAACTGAAAAATGACCTCCTACTGTGCCTACATGTGTCATCTCTAATGTAGGTAAGTATTCTCCTTCATGAACATGCAGCCATAGTTGATCATCCTTTCCCCTTTTGAATAATTGTTTTCCAGTTATCATGCAATCTTTACTCATTTCTTCTAAGGCCCTCTTTCTTGCTAGGATCGATCCTTCTTCATGTGTTCACAATTTCAAAAACTTCACCAATGCTTTACTCCATTTTGGTGCTATGGTGGAGAATTGTAAGAAAGAATGGTTCTCAAGGATATTCTCTTGGCATTCTTGGCAATTCAGAATGTATTCATGTGTGTCCTTTTACATGTCCGGCTAGTATACCCCTAGTCTTTTCAATTCCCTTGTTCCGTTAAGGCCCTTATGCATTTTCCATTGGTTCACATGAGCTTGGTTGAATAGATTTTTTTGTTCTGCATCTTCTACACACCTCAATAATAAGCCATTAGGTTCTTCATAATATAGATTGTCGGCCACAATATGTAGATTCCTTGATTGCATAAACTCCTTCCTATTGTCTCTATTGATCCTATGGTGTGGTCCATGTGTGAGGATCAGGATCAATTTTTTCACCCATTTCGGACACACTTCCAAGTTGAACAGGTATGTATCAGGCAAATCATTCGCCACTCCAATAGGTGGTTCTTCATGTGTCATCCTTGATAAATGGTTAGCTCTTACATGTGTATTTCATTTTTTAACTACCACTTTGAAATCGAATTCCATGAGTAATAGGACCCATCTCACTAGCCTTCCCATATTGCAAGGCTTATTGACCAAGTACAATAGGGCTTTTTTTTTAATGGAGGTTCGGCAGAGGCCTACTCCTCCAGGCTTTAACTTTGGAATTGCAATTGTATAAGGGCTTGATAGTCAATAAAAACTTGAATTTATTGGCTAGGAGGTAATGTCGGAATTTCTTAATTGTGTACACCATTCCTAGGCCTTCTCTTTTAGTAATGGTGTAGTTTCTCTCCGCTTGATTTAGTTGTCTACTAGCGTATGCAATAGAGTGATCTAATTTTCCTTCATTTGTAGGTTGAGCTAGTATACATCCAATTGAAAAATTAGATGCATCCACATTGATATGGAATGACTTATTCCAATTGGGTACTCATTGAATGCCTTTTCGCATTCCCCAATCCATGTCAATTGGGTTAGCAACCCGTACAATGGTTTGGCAATTATGGCACCCATGTGGATGAACCGATGGTAATATCCAAATGTCCCATATAATCTTGTACTTCATTTGTGTTTCTTGGTCTAGGAAAGTCCAAGATGACATTTATTTTATCCTCGTCAGTGGAGACACCATTCTTGGATACAATATGTTCCAAAATCTTTCCTTGCCTTACCATAAAGACATGTTTCTCCAGATTTAGGCACACTCTATATTGTTTGCATTTCTCGAATATTTTCCTTAGCTCGGGAATGTGTTCAATCCTTCTATACAAATATGTGCATAAGTCATCTACGTAAACTTCCATGATTTTTCTTAGAAATTCTTTGAATACATGACACATCAATCTTTAGAAAGTTGCAAGAACATTTGTGAGCCCAAATGGTATCACTTGGAAAGCATACACTCCCCATTCAGTAGCAAATGTTGTTTCATAGCAATGGCTATTTGCTTATAGCCTGAGAATCCATCAAGGAAGATGTAGACCTCCTTGCTTGCTACTCTTTCCAAGAGGTGGTCAATTATGGGTAATGGGTAACTATCACAAATTGTAGCTCCATTAACCTTTTTCAAATTGATACACACCCTAAGTTTGCCATTCTTTTTGGGTACTACTACTAAAGGTGATTCCCATTTTGTATGTTCTATCTCATAAATGAATCCTGAAGCTAATAGTTTGTCGATTTTCTCCTTAATCTTGGCAGAATAGACATCATTATATGTGTACGGTCTTCATTTGGAGGGTTTTACCTCAGCTGTCATTGGAATTGTATGAGAGCAAATGAGTTCTTTGTAGGTCCAGGCAAATACATCTCTGTACTCTCTTATTAATTCTATCAATTCTCACTCCCCTTCTGGTGATACATCCCTACCTATGTAGGTACATCTCTCCTCTTCCATAGTTACTATCACCTTTTTTGTTTGTTCCTTATTATCATAGGCCTTTCCTTCTTAGGCTTCTCTTTTTGGCATTTGAATTGCTATTTTTCGTTCTTCTATTTTCTACCGCTTGATATGTTTTGGAACCTCGAAAAGATTTGATGGTTGCTCTTTTCATACTTGGACCTCCTTATCATCTTGTTTCTCTTGATACTTTTCTATGGTTAATACTCTTGGTACCTCTACCTCTTTATCAAGCTTAATCTCTTTTAAATGTTGTTCCTATAAATCAAATTCTAGCTTCATTTCAATACTCTCGTAATCCTCGCTCCATTCATTTTCCAATAATTTGCCATCTTCCATTTCTTGGATTACCATGTAAAGATTCATATCGTAACCTTCTTCATCTACACACTCCTTCATGGTCAGCACTTCCTCATTTACACAAACATCTAGGGTGGCTAATATTTCCATCCATCCGTGCAGTTTGAATGCTTCATCAGGAAAGCTAGACATCTTCCTTCATCCATGATTGATCACTAGATCTTGCGTTATGAATTGATAGATCATCTTCCTCTCTATGGACTGAATTCCATTGCAATGGGGATACGTCTCTATATGAGAAGGTATGTAAATTTATCTTTGTAGTTGTCCCTTGGCATTGTAGGTATAATACATCTCTTCGCCAATCTTGCACAACTCTTAATTGTCTCATGAATGATCATCCCAAAATCATTTCATAATTGCTAGCCTTTCCAAACTGGCATATGGCTAAAGTATGTTTAAATTCCACCCCACACATGGTCAACATAACCTTTTCTAGGATTCCTTGTGTCTCCCAACATGACCATCTGCTAGCTAGAGTTTCTTTTGTGTGGGTCATAGGGTTAGCTTTCCCCGTTTTTTTGAAATCTCTTTAGTGGATATGTCTACTCCCGCTCTGGTGTCTAAGATTGCTTTAGTCATGTATCCATTGAAAGTGTTGGGTAAACATGTATTTACTTCATCTCCCTCGCTACCTTCACCAACTTTATCTATAGGGATCTGGATGGTTAGCAGTGCCTCTACTTCTTTACTCTCTTTGACAAATTCCTCCACTCTTATCTTCAACAGTTCCGCTAATTGTTTCCATAGTTGGGGTTTTGCTCACAATAATTCTTCTACAGTTAATGAACATTGTATTTTTTCTCTTGATTTCTAACAAGTTATGTGAAGTCTCATTTCATGATCATTCCTCTTTGCCATTGATAGTGGAGGCATGGAATACTTTCGATTTTCTCTCGTACTCTCCCATATAGTTGGGTAGCATGGATATGTTATTATCTTCTTCCCGATTTTGGTACAGGATGGACACTTCCTCATATAGCTCTTCCAAGTTTGTTATAGGTTGATTTTCCCAAGTGTCTAGTTCTTCAAAGGGTGGTAGAGAATCTTCATTCTTTTTCCACCGTTCCTCTTGAATCCTAGCTTATAGGTCATATGGCTAATTTGTCTCTAATTTTGGAATCACTGAGACTTGTTCTTCCTTGTTACTCCAAATGTCTTCCCTCTTGTAGTTCCTTGACTACTCTTAGGTTATCGTATCCAAGCATTCCTTGAATTTGTCTCTTGGGATTCTTTTCTTGCGGAGGGTTGGAATAGTATGTTCGTGTGCTTTCAGCTATTTCTATTAGTTTCTTTCACATTTCCAATCTTTTCTTCTCCAACTCTCCTCTTGGGTAGAGCTTTCAACCACATGTTCAAGTCTTTTGGCATGGAGTCTGCTAAAATTGATCCTACCTCTATTGGCTTAGATTCTTTGATCATTTGAGGAGAGGTCCTTGCACCTCTCGTTCTTGAGTGCTTCTTCCTTTCTTTGACCATTTTCTCTTCCTCTTCAATTTTCTTCTTCATCCATTTATTCTTGAGTTTTTCTCTTCTAGCCTTCCATCTTTGAGTCATCCTTGTTTTCTCAGTTTCCTCTACGTCTTCTAAATCCTTGACTACTTAAGTTTTAGGTTCTAATCCTTTATCCATTCCAAGCTTGGAGAATATTTCTTTTACCACATTCCCCTTGGCTTGGGCTTGAGTAATAGCCTTTAGTGTCACTGTGTATTCTTTATCACTAGATGTTTCTTGCCGTACTCATTACAATAGACTTCCCATAGCCTAGGGGTGATGGGTTGTATGGCAAAGTTCATTCGCTTATAAAGTGATCTCCTCCACACCTATAGCATGGTCCTCTTGGGGCAAGTGCTCTAGTGGGTGGTCTCATTGGAGTTGGGAGCTTAGGTGTTGTGTACATGAGATTAGCATACTCCGGTCCATAAGAATTTTCATATTCCTCATAACCATAGTATTGTTGATCATAAGTCTAGTCATATTCTATTGGGTTTCCATCATAATAGTAATACTCTCCTTAGTTCTGATCAAAACCTTGGTTAGAGGTTTTTGAGCTGGTCAATCATGTTGCTGGTACTATGGCTCTTTCTAGGTTTTTCTCTACTTGGGTGTACTTTACTAGTACTACATTCTATGGATGGGGTAGTTGTTTTCCTAGAACAGGTTGTGGTTAACCATATCCTCCCTATTCATATGGTCTATGTGCTCCATGTGGTCCTGGGTAAGGGTTGTATCTCAGAGCCTCTCTGCCTTATTCCCTGGGAGGATATCCATATGGTCTATACTGAGGTCATACCACTAGTCTTGGCTGTCTGTTAAATGGGCAGTCCTCAATGTTGTGGTTGGTGTACTTTTGCTCAATGTGGCAGTACATATTAATTCCTTGAGTTGGCTAGGGGTAAGGTTGTGACGACCCTAAATCTCCTCTTGTGCAAACATGGGATGGATGATCTCCACTGCATAGTGTGCATCTTCTTAACATTGGTACTCTCAAAAGGGGGTTCTGGTAGTTCCTCTATCCTTGTACTCCTAATTTTTTTGCTACCAACTCTGCTAACTCCTCCACATTACTTGAACTAGAGGTCACATTGATCCTCCTATCCTCTAATTTAGTAGAACTTTGTGTGGTTTTAAGATTGTCTGCTAAATTGTCTTCCAAATCTATGCACCCTTGGAGACACTCACTCAGTGTTTGCAATCATTTTACGTATACTAAGGTTCTTAATGTTCCGTTAATTAGTCCATCTAAAAATAAGGATATCTTTTTTTTTTTAGGAAGGTCTCTTTGTCACAAGACATTTGGTCAACATGTTGATTAAATGTTATAGCTGGATTTTTCACTATTTCATTAGGAGCTTGTTTGAAACTATGGATTAAGGATGACAGAATGTGCTTAATCCCTTGCTTAGTGAATTCTCCAATAAACTCTTGGAAGAATTATTTGATTGCCAAAGCAATTTGGATCCAAGGGTTGGAACCAAGTCAAGGCCATCCCCATGAGGGTTAGCCTTAAGGATTCATATTGCACGAAAAACTCCTCCACTTGCTCTACTCGAAATACTTGTTTGAATTCTACAATGTGTTCATAGGGTTCTCTTGTTCCGTTGTAATGTTTCCGCATACATTTGGACACTTGGATTAGTCTTAGTCTCCTTCCTGGCTCTAGGGGTCAAATTAAGATGGGAATTGTAGGTCGTGGTGGATGCATTCTTGGTCCTACACCTTGAGGTGTTCTTGCTCTAAAGGTTCGCATATTCATATATTCTTGTCCCTGGACTAGTTTGGTTGTGGAGATTCATTCTTGGCATAGCAAATTGTGTGTGAGGTCTGATGGGAACACTGCATTGGCTAGTTTGTCGTGACGTCATGTTTTCCATGCTTTGATGGGTTCCGAATGGGTTTTTTGAGATATTTTCCTGCTATTGAGGGGGCAATACAAGTAACCCCATATACTTTAGCCATGACCTATCCACTTCATCTACCGGCCAATATCTCCTTTCATTCTCGTCTAGGTATGTAACTCTAGAAACATCTTTCAGATCCCTCAACTCATATATAATTGCTGAGTTGATGCCCTATCCTTGTGTAGGTGAATCAGTTTGTAAGAATAAGTATGATCCATGTACCAAGTACACATCCATTGGGTAGTCATCTTGGGGTATTAGGTCTCCTCTTAGTACATGAGTCACCACTGACTTTCCCCTCTGGTAGTCATATTGTCTCCATGGTTGGGTCTCTTGCGAGTTCCTTGTCCCTCTAATTCTCCTATATCATTAATTTGGTCAAGATTTTGGGTTACTACATACATCTCTCCCATCTTGTCCATGTAGACACCACCTTCATACTTGAGAGCTGGTCTGGGAACTATCTCCAATTCCATAGTATTTATCATTCTTGCTACCGACCTATTTAAATCGTCAAGGTAGATGGGTACTCCTTGTATGTTAGTGGACACATACTATAGGGATGTCCGATCTTCTCCTTCCATAGTAGACATAAAGCCTTCCCTAGGTATTGAACTATACATGTCCTTAGAAGTCATGGGTATTTCCTCCTCAAAGCCATTAGATGTGTCAGAGTAGATAGAGTGCTGGCTTGGTTGGACTACACTTCCTGTAGAAGATATGATACTTCTTCGACTACCTAACACTCGTCTAGAACTCAAGTTCATTCACCACCTAAGTGCTAGGTCTTTTCTAAGATCTATTGGCCCTCTAGGCTTCTCCCAATTTTTTGTTTTCTCTCACTTTTCTCTTTCAAGCTACTTTGGTTTCCTGTGATACACGATACCTCTTAGGGTGATGCCACTCTCACACAATACACAATACTTCCCTAGATGATACGATATTGTTATGCACATGATACCGCGATACCTCTTGGGTGGTGATACACGATACTTCCCAAGGAGATACCACCTTTTCATGATACATGATACCACTATGCTGACAATACTCCATGTCACTTTGGACGATACGATACTAGTTCACTTGGCAATACACGATATTCGCTAAAACGATACGTGATACTAGCTTTTCGTGATACGATACTTTTCTTTAGCTGATACATGATACTATATTTAAGAGATACACGATACATCATGTACACGATACTCGATACCTCCTTTAGATGATACGATACTTTTTGGCTCGCAATACACGATACCACTTCAATAGGATATGATATTGCTTGACTCACGATACGTGATACCTCAACTTCACGATACATGATACCTTGTCAGTATCACGATACTCAAGGAGGGGATACATGATACTTGGCAAGTATCGTGACACTAGAGAGTTTTGGTGTCGTGATACCAGAGCTCAACCTATCATGATATTTTAGCCAAAAATGATCTAAATTTTCAAAACATTTGTGCAAAGTGTACCTCACACACTCCTCTCCTTGCTCAACCCACTGTGGATGACCACTCTCACTCCAAACCCTTTTTGCTACCCCGCGATACCATTATAGTGTTGTATCATATTTGTGAGTGTTCTATAGATTTTCAAATAGTTGAACAATGTGAATATTTACCTTTAGAAGTAGGTCTTCAAGTGCTTGCACTCAAACACTTGTTAATCTCTGAGTTCTCCACGATACCATGCCCACGATATCACTTTCTCTCTCACGATACTTGCTTCAAAGCAAGTGACTGAAAATTGAGGTGATTTTGAATTCTAGGGCCTTGGGTGGCCAAGTGTTGAAGTGAAAAAAACTAAATTCTTTTTCTCTTTTTCTCCTTCCTTTTTTTTTAATTTTTTGGTGATAACCTACCTATTCTAATCCTACCTCTCTCTTTCCTAAACCCTAACTCTTTCTCACTCACTCATTCCTAACTCTACCAACTCATTACACACACCCCAGAAGTGCGAAGTAATAAGTGCAAAAGTGTTTTGTGACTTTCCACTAACTGAAATTACTTCTACTCACACAACTCATTCACTCTGTAGCTATCATCATCACATAGGCACCTTGATTGGACTAGTTCCTTGGCAACGGCACCAAAAACTTGTGTACCTAAGTCGTAGAGCCTTAGGGACTTGTGTCGAATGAGACTATACCTCAATTGCACCACAAGTTCATACAGTGGTGGATTAAAACACGTTTAATTATCAATCCGTGAAATTAAACATATCAAATGTACGAAGATATGTGCATCCATGATGAGATGTAAAGTGATAATGCTATAATATGTGTAACTCAATTCAGCTATCTCTCCTACTCATTAATCCTCTGAAAATGTAGGCTTCGATACTTCTAACAGCAATAAGCATAAATTCAGACTTTTCTCTCATCTAAGAACTCGAATATAGTCAATACGAGTTCATTTTGAAGCTCTCAGATACATCTAATGGTGGTATTTTCAATCGAATCTGACAAATGTGCTTCAAGTTATGAGCAAAATACTAAATGGCGGGAACACTACTTCTGCACCACAACTTCACACACACATTACAGTCATCAAAACAAGAGGGAATGGGGTAGACAACATTGTTGAACACATATTTCAAGCATGAAACACACAAGCTCTTAGAGAAGAAGATACTCAATAGAGAAGAGAAAAATTTGAAAATTCCGCTCAATTCCTCACAATGGAAAAAAGTTCTTACAAAGAATCATCAAGTGACTTATATACATGTGCCCTAAAAATGGTCCTTTCACATAAGAGACCAACACTTTTATTGAGAAATACTAAATTTCTACTATTTTACAAGGATCATGTTACAATAATTGGGATTTATGCATCTAGAGGACTCCCTCTAGTGCATTTACATGGCTCATAATGTATTTCATAGAAACTTAAAGAGAAAAATTTGTGCCCATAATTTGAAATTTTTTAGGACTTGCTTTTCTATGCTTCTTTCTTATGCAACATAAGCCCTCTCAGCCAGAGCAGACATTTTTCTCTTACCTCCAACAATTGTCTTAATCATATGCACCTACTTAGCCTCTCTAGAAGGTTGTGCACTGATCGAACTAGGAGTAGATGTGTGGAAGGATCGATTGACCTTAGGCCATGAGGACCTTTGACCCTGGAAGCATGTGCCCCTATGTCCATCCTCATAGATTAAAGCCATCTCTATGGCTTGTGCCAAGGACTGACATCTCTCCTTCCTCACCAATGGTCTAATAGTTTCCCTAAGTCCCAAGATAAACTTGTGGACCTGGAAAAACTCTAGGATAGTATCAGGAACTCTAAGAAGTACCTGTCTATACTTATTTGCATACTTTTGAACTGTTTGATCCTTCTGGGTGATGAAGAACGAGGTGTCTAGTTCTCTAGATCTCTCATCAAGTAGTAGGAAATTGTTATAGAACAAGATCTAGAATTGATCCCAAGCCTTGGGCTCTCTCTTATCTTGTTCAATCTTGCACCACCACCTATGGGCGGTCTCCATAAGGTTATAAGTGGCCTACTGAATCTTATGTCCTTCATGTACGATATGACACAAGCAAAACTACTGCTCTCGTTTGTTGAGCCACTGCTCAATAGTATTAGTAGTCCTAGCACTAGTCGAATCATGATATCTAGGCAGTTTAAGATCCTTAAGCTACCATCTGGTCTCTCCGACAAGGATGCTATCCTGATGGACTTCTGGCGCTAGAGACTCATCTTGAGCATCTATGTCCATCCCTGGAAAATCAGGTTCTGACACATCTTGCTCTTTCTTGGAACCACTGATGTGTGCCAATATATCACGAAGTGTGCTTTCTAAATTGATTAGTCTATTGCTCATAGTATGAGCAAGATTTGTGGGTTGCTCTTCCATGAGTGTGTCTCTCCTATAAGGGGATGATGGTCCTAAGTCCATACTACGTTATGAACAATTTGTTTTTTATTTTTTATTGGTAGATTTTTTTTTGTGCTTTCAAATAGTATGTTCTATGTAAACCTAAGTAAATTAGTGGCAGCGGAAAATAAAAAAATCACAAGCGTTTGCTCAATGGAAAATGAAGAAATAAGAATCTTTTAGTATGTTTTGAGTCCTTGAATGCATATGCATACTAATTTTATAAACATTTCGGCAACATAACGATATAATTTTGAAAATCGAAAAAATTATACTAAGTAATCGTCAAGCAATTTTTGTGATAATGGTGCTGACAGGCACAATCTAACTATAAATAGACCCAAAAGGGGATTACACACCCTGACAAATTTAGATTTTCCTCCTTGTTAACCTGCAAGAAAAATACGTATCTATCCCTACAAAGAAGAATATATGCATCGTACAATACAAATCCACATCTTAACTATGTGCATACTCTAGATACTATGCAAAATTGCATATCCTATATGCAATATGATACAAAACAAAAGCAACAATGCATATTAATTGACAAGAGACTTATTTGGAGGTTCAAAAGGTAATTTGCAGGTGTGTGCAAGTGCCAGAGATAGTCCACCCTTCACCGAAATAGCTTGCCAAAAACTCTTGCAATAGTCAATGCTTCAAAATTATGCTCAAAAGAGGGTCATTGAAGATGAAAGAGAAAACTCCAAATTCTGAAGATGATGGGAATTGAAGCCAAAGTATGGTTTGAAGCCAATCTCTGGAAAGAGCTCTGATAGAGGTTGCCACAGTAACAAAAATCTCCAAAATGGGGGGTGGGATGCTCAAGATATGGGCAAAATACTAGAAGTAGATGGTCTATATTAGCTATGTTCACAAGCCCTTGACTATGGCAGCACAAGAACACTTCGAATTCAATCATCTATAAGACATCCTTCAATCGGATATGCACACATGCAGCTACCTTCATCCCACATAGGCGATTCCAACAACCAAAAACAAACGAATGATGTGTGTGACTCTCCTCCCATCCATATATACCCTCTTGTACTCTAAAAATAGCAATGTTCTAGAATAATCTAGTGTGAATATGTGGCCATCAAGCAACACTTATCCCCATTATGACTAAGTACCTTATGGTGTCCCCCGAGCTTGGGACCTTGGCTAGTTGGCCCTTGTTCTTCACACACATCGACTGATCCCTATGGATCAATGTCATGATCCCTGTGGATCAATGTTTGACACTCTACATAAAAATCCAGATGAAAGATCCAAGTTAGATTCCTATTCATCTGAGAGATCAAGTCTATAGGGTAGCTCTTAAGGTGAGATGGGGCTAAATATATTGGAAGACAAGACTTGAATACAAGTTTTTGAGAAATAAGAAAATGAGTGAGTATAATCACCTTAATGAACAGGCTAGCTAGCTTAGATTGGCTAAAGTTGTGCACATATATGTTCATGAAGGTTTGAGCATAAGATAACATAAAATTATTGGGTCTCTCCTTTTGATTTTCTCTCTCTCTCTCTCTCTCTCTCTCTCTCTCTCTCTCTCTCTCTCTCTCTCTCTCTCTCTCTCTCTCTCTCTCTCTCTCTCTCTCTCTCTCTCTCTCTCTCTCTCTCTCTCTCTCTCTCTCTCTCTCTCTCTGTATATATATATATATATATATATAAATAAGAGGAGAGGCATTCTTTGTGTTAGTTACTTACCAAAATATGAATAGAATGAATCCATCTTAGTTCTAGTGTGTAGTGAAATCAAGTTAGCTCACTTGAATTCAAAAGTACTCTTCCATAAAAAAGATGGTCCAAGTTCCAGAACCTATCGGTCAAAGCGTTTTCATATTGTATGAGACATTTTTCTCTATAACTTTGGACCATTATGTTACATTCTTTGGAAACTCTTGGAGATTTGTTTGACTAGAATGAGTAAATCTGGAGGGTTTACTTAAAAATATATTCGACTCAATTTTCAATTTTTGATGACTTTATTTCCACAAATTGATAAGTATATATTTTTTTGAGATAGTTCATGGTGTGATTTAGGCGTATCTAGATTATCTAGGAAGTAACCCAATGTATCAATATTTCATGTCTATATATTTTTTGGACATGACTTCAATAATTTGTTATAATGCAATAGTTTACTCAGTTCCTACTAATCTTCTAAAAATTTTCATTATTCTCTTTTTGAACTTGAAAGTCATAATTTTGTTGACATAAGGAAAATTCTTCCAAGTTCCCTTAAGTAAGGGATTGTTCAAGTGAAGTGGTCATGATCTCGGCATAAGAATTCTAAGGTTATTCAAGCACTTATAATGTGCACACTAGGAGCAATAGGCCTTAGATAGATGTCGAGACTATGCTCAAGACAAGGACTACTCTTAGTTCATTCTCAAACAATTCAAGAACCATATGTTTTTTGTTCAAAGATGTATGTTTTTTCCTTTTTTATCATTGAATACAATGACCTTTATAAGGGGAAGAAAGTGGTATGGTTTTTAGGTTCTCGATAGCTTACCATTGGAGGTACCTACAAGGACAAGGGCCAAGTATGCCAAGGCCCTAAGCTTGATGGATAGCCAAGGCCTATAGCTATGAATCAATATATGGCCCCCTATTCATGATGTCCAACAGAATAGTGAAGATGATAAAGTGGATTCTAGAAGATGAGTAGGCACGGGCTATATACAATGGCTGAGTGATGAGTCACAAGCATGCAGATTGGGAGTCTCTGCTTTATCTCTCATAGAGAAAGAACCACATCCATATAATGGGATATAGAGGTAGGTATTTATAACAGAGAGTGCAAACGATAGCTAATGATGCTTATGCATGTGCAAAAGAGAGAAAAAGTTGATTTGAGTGAATTAAAGCAAGGATAATGAATATACGTAGAGGTATTACACAAAGATACATGAGAAACTGAGGGATTTGTACATTGATGTGGTGAATGTGTGTGTGAGAAAAAAAGGAAGAGAGAATGCGTGGTGTGCAAAAGTGATTTTATAGGCAAATTTCATAGATGAAAGATATGTACTAAGAATCGCATATAAGAGTAAAAGTGGAGAAGGGGAAAGGTGTGAGAGAAATGTATTGAAAAGAGTGAGAAAAGAACACAAGAAGGAAAATTGCCTATTTGAAGGTAAACACGGGGGAATCGGATACTAAGGTTTAAAGTGATGCACATTCACATCAAAAGATGAGGAGAGGAGAATGGGAAAGTAACTAGAAAATGATAAAACTAATGAAAATTTGTAAAATGGAAAGACACATGAACTAGCACATAAAATTGCATGTAATTATTGTATACACATAGGGACTATTTCCATACCAGCAACTTCTAAAATAGAAAAATAGAAAAATAGAACTACAAACAAATACACATGATCAATAGAATTGAAAGGCATCGACAATGTTGAGATAGTGAGATATGTGAATAGTAAGATGTTTGCATACATAGTCAAATTATCACAATATTTTCATTAGCATTATTGCCACATGAGCAAAATCCTACGATATTCAATTTTTAAAAATAGAAAACATTGAGGAAAATTTATTAATCTAATCTCTCTCACATTAGATATATTGTGTTGATGTTCTTCTCATTTGTAATTTTTACAACTATATTATAACTGTTGAAGTACTTCTTTGTTTTTTGAAGTTACTGATTTGCCTTAATTGACACTTTTAATTGTATAAAACCATTGCCTCATTACTAATACATTTGCTTAAAACTTATTTAATTGCTGTCTGGCATATTATTTTATGTTTTTCATTGAGATTTCAATAAATGATGATGTAAAAATAAATTTTGAAAATGTTAAGCCCTACCATTAGTAGAAAGTCAAAACTGTTTCACCCAATCTTCTTGGTAATTTTGGTGAGTCTTAGGGCTAAGCTTCAGATTCAATCATTCCTCTTCCATAATCCCTCATAAGAATTGTTATTATTGTTCATCTCCTAAGTTAAGGGCTGAAAGAATCTTCTTTTCACATTTTCTGCTCCAAGTTCTATAGCTATCACCGTAATTTTGTTTAAGATGTCTCACCTTTTTGTTTAAGCTCTTTTTCCCTGTAAGTTTTTTTTTCTAGAAACTCTAATGTTGACTTACTGTTCCATTAAGCTTGAAATTTAGAAAGAACAACCCATGCATCCTCAAGGCACCTTGTATCCCCCAATTTTGAGTGATTAACGGCATACATTTTTGCATGTCTTGAACCCTAGACCTTAAGTATAAGAGGCAAGGGCTTTACCACTAGACATCCCGAACTTTCTCTCTACAAGATTATGTCATCATCTTTCTCCACATTGATAGACTTCATTTCTACAACCCTTTGTACCTTGTTTCTGTGTCTATTTGTGAGATCATACACATTTCAAGACAAAGCTTTTGCTTCAGCCTTCTTCTCTATCCCTAATTCCTACATATCCTGCCGAGAGTCTTCCAGTTTTAATCTTCCTTTTCATTATCGACTTCCAGAAGACTTTTCATGAGTGGAAATTTGAATATCGCCTCTGCTTCGGATCGATTCTTACACAACTCAATAGCCTCGACACCTGAAATTGGTGTGCCATGTTCAGGACAGAGCAAGAGAGGCAAATATATCCTGAAACTGTGATGAGAGAACGGAAAGAATAACTTGTTGTCTGTATACATACCCTTTCCGCAGTTCACGACAGTTTTGCAATGCGAGTGAAGGATTCCTTTTATGCGGTTGAAAAACAGGAATAGGTACAACTTACAAGCCTCCCCTCCCTTAAAATGGTCTTACGCTTTGATCTACATGGAAGTAGTAAGTTGTAACCATTCCGATGAACAATGCACATGCTTGCCACACCTCCTCAGTGCCTGCCTTCTCTGTGTAGGCGAATTATGTACTAGAATTGTCTCTCAAGCGACGTGACAGAACAGTTTTGAATATACTGTTCCGACAATTCGGAATTTTCATGTTGTTTTCTTCATTGTGTTCCACCGCCTGTGTGAATACAGGGCGGGAGAATCTTTCAACCTCTCCATAGCTCAAGGGCCTGTGCGAATTCAGCGAGAGAGAGAGAGAGAGAGAGAGAGAGAGAGACCCTGAATGAAAGCTTACTTTTCCCCTTTAAGGACCATTACACGCAATTACAAGCCTATGGTACAGACATCCACATAATCGTGACTATTGCTCCCTTTACTATATAGTGGAGCACCCAGTTATACAATAAAGCTCCTGAAACGTCATAAATATAGGCTCTATTTTGAAAGCTTATTGCTTTTTATATCGAGATACAATTCGGAAACAACAGCGCTTTCTTATCAATGGAGCATGATACAGTGAGATAAGGTAGTATTCGTGGTGCCTTTCATCAGACGGACGTCCAGTTGAATCACCAAAGTTCTCAAAGGTTACAGTTCACTCTACGTCATCTTCGTCCATAGCCTGATCCGTACGTTGAAGATTGTTTGCGTTCAACTGCAGACGAGAATGTTATATTGAAAAATTATCGTGGTTTAACAAATGGAAGCATTCAAACACTTACTCGTAAGAAGTTCTCTTTCATCCGTCTGTATTGTTCCCTTGCGATTTTTGACCTTACCATAGACTGGACTAGCACTACTG
>CM035436.1:36796028-36798528 GCA_020310875.1 Ceratopteris richardii | reverse complement strand
CTTCAATTGAGGGAAGGGGTGGGTAAGATGCCCATTGGTTCATCTTCATTGTCACATAGCAATGAAGAGCAAACCAATCCCATTGATGTCATTGATTATACCCCTAGTTCATCCAAAAGGCCCCGCACTGAGAGCATTAGCTCAGTGGGCATCTCTGAGGATCCTAGACCCAAGATTCCAGAGAGCAATATATTTGTGAAAGGTAGCATGAGGGTTGGAATACAGAAACATTCAATGAATGAAGCAACCCGAGAGATAACTAAACTCTTCATTGAATGTGGTATACCATTCAATGTGGCAAACACACTTGCATGGAAGAGGGCCATGAAGGCTGTGAGTAGGATTGGTTATCCTTGGGAGGGTCCATCGGGGCAAGTCTTACGTACCTCTGAGCTCTCCAAACAAAAGACATTAGTTGAGACAGAAATGTTGTCATTGAGGAGCTCATGGGAGAAGTATGGCTGCTCTATTCTATGTGATGGCTGGTCAGACATGAGGAAGAGGAATGTTTACAACATTCTTGTCTCCTCATGCAAGGGCACAATGTTCTTACGTGCCATACCTGCACATGCACATGCACATGCACCTGGCAGAGTGGTTACTAGCCAATTCATATTTTCACATGTTCAAAAAGCCATTGAGGATGTGGGGAGTGAAAATGTGGTGCAAGTTGTGACCGACAATGGGGCTAACTGTGTGTCCATGGGGCGTATGGTTGAGGATATGTATCCCAAAATCAAATGGACACCTTGTGCATCACATAGCTTAGATCTACTCATGGAAGACATAGGGGAAATTCCATGGGTAAGAACCATCCTAAATAAAGCCAAATTTATAGTGAAGTTTGTCACTAGCCGTCCTAAAGTCCTCAACATTTTCCGCGCTCACTCCTCCTTAGATTTCCAAAAACCTTCTCTCACCCGTTTTTGTTACATGTACATAGTCGTTGATAGAGTCTTGAGAGTGAGGAAGGGTCTTTTGCACACATGTGTTTCAGAAGAATGGTATCAATTATCTGAAGTTAGAGCAGGGAATTCTCTCTTCACAAAGTTTTCATCTCTTGTCATGGGAGAGGATGAACTTTGGGTGAAGGGAGAGATATTGGTAGCTGCTATTCAGCCTGTATACACTGTGCTCCGCATTACAGATATGGAGGGTAGCACTCTTGGCCTTGTATACGAGTACATCAACCGTATACAAGATTGCATCCAACGAGTCAATGGACTTTCAGAGGAAGAGTAAGTTTATTGCAATTTTTTACTTGTTTGTGTTCATTGTAATTTGTATGATTATAGTCTAGATAATTACTTACATATGTTTTTTAATTCTTTTAATAGAAAGAAGGGTTTATGTGATGCTGTCCAAAGTCGATGGGATTGGTTCCATAAACCAATCCATGCAGTTGCTCATATTCTTAATCCACTGTGGAGGAGTGAGGAGCAATGCACAAACGAGATTCTTGAGGATAGCTGGATTGAGTACATCGCAAGATGGACAGGTGGTGATGTAGCACTCTTGTCTCAGTTGGAGGATGAGAGAGTGCGGTTCCGTAGCATGGAGAAATATTTTGGGCAACCTACGGCACGGCCACGAGAGAATCAGCTTTCTTTTGTCACATGGTGGGAGAAATATGGAGTTAGTACTCCTATATTGGTAAGTGATTTTTTAGTAAATATTTCATCTTATTATCAAAGAATCGAGTTTAAATAATTTAATTATGTGTGAATCGCAGAGAAAACTTGCCTTGCGGATACTTTCGCAAGATTGTAGTACAGGACCTGCAGAGAGGAATTGGAGCACATGGGCTCTATTCCATACAAAAAAGAGGAATAGATTGAGCCCAGCGCAACTTGAAAAGTTGGTGTATTGCCATTGCAATCTCAAATTGTTAGAATCTAAAGGACATAACATTGCTCCTCTACAGGTAAATAAATTCTTTGACATTTAGTCATGCATTTAAAATTTATATTTGTATTTAGTATATTCTAGAGTCTACTCTAGTCTCTATAATTTTGAAATTTTTAAATTGCAGGTTAATGTAGATTCTATTGATATCAGCCATGTCAAAGATATCCCTCAAATCCCTCAGGAGGAGAGAGAGATCTTTGCCATGCTTGCAATGGAGTCTGATAGGCATGTGCGTCATACCCGTAGTCGCACTCGAAGAGATAGACCTCACATAGGTACAATTTACAAAGTTCAAATTATAATATATAGATAAATCATAAGATTCAAGAATATTTTTCATTCTACATTCTATTTTCAAAATTCTAATATATTGTTTTATGAAAATATTATGCTATGTGTAGATGATCCATCATTGCCATCTACTAGTCGACCACGGAAGTATTATTCGAGACAAGGTGGACGAGCCCGAGGTCGTGGACAGCGCGGTGGGACATCTAGTGTTCGTGATATTGGTGGCCTTGGGACTTCTACAGAGCATGCACATGATTGGGAGGAGTTATCGACCTCGTCTTCTAGCGGAGATGATCTTGGC
>CM035436.1:36781028-36783528 GCA_020310875.1 Ceratopteris richardii | reverse complement strand
TCAATGAATTTTACTTGTATGGAGTGTCACAATCATGAAATTCCAACAAAGGCAGAGGTCAGACCCGATGCATAAGCCTTGCTTCCTGAGTACTTTTCTCTATCACCTGTTGGATGAGCCCTTGTGAGGCTATAGTCTCTTTTTGTGAGGCTCAGGAGACACCGGAAATGAAGATGCTACAAACATTGGCAAAAGAACTAAGCTCTCCATTTGGAAATGTATAAAAACTGTCCAAAAAAAAAATTCTGCAACAGGCAAGTCCCCTACAAGTTACTGACGTTGGAGTCAGTAAAACTATTCCTGACATCCGCTACATGTAGCTGATGCGTCAGGAAACTACTATGTATGTATGTATGTATGTATGTATGTATGTATGTATATGTATATGTATATGTATATGTATATGTATATGTATATGTATATGTATATGTATATGTATATGTATATGTATATGTATATGTATATGTATATGTATATGTATATATATATATATATATATATATATATATATATATATATATATATATATATATATATATATATATATATATATATATATATAGAGAGAGAGAGAGAGAGAGATAGATAGATAGATATGCACGCACGCACGTATGCATGCATGCATGTATGCATGTATGCATGCATGCATGCATGCATGCATGCATGCATGCATGTATGTATGTATGTATGTATGTATGTATGTATGTATGTATGTATGTATGTATGTATGTATGTATGTATGTATGTATGTATATATATATATATATATATATATATATATATATATATATATATATATAGAGAGAGAGAGAGAGAGAGACATACATGCATACATGTTGATATATTTAGGTAGTGATATGTTAGAATACACTAGGACTATCAAGGCACTTTTTTCCTTCTTTAGGAGGTTTTTCCCCCCTAGCTTGTATGTATGTCTATAGCCCTAACAGGTTACTTATCTTTGTACATTCTAGGGGTAATACATTCAGTATTGTGTGTTGTGCTCCGAGTTTTTTCTTCTCCTTGTCAAGGTGGAACGGTACGTTCGGTTCGGTACGTACGGTTCGCATACGGTTCGAGATCGGAACCGAATCTTGAGGTTCGGTACGTTTGGTACGTTGTTCCATAATTTTACAATTCACAAATAACAAAAGTATACAGATAAGATATGTTGCATATTGAAGAATCAAGTTATCTAAACACTAATATCAACATTAAACAATGAATTATGACAAAAAAGAGTCGGGCCATGCTCAAATTGAGGGAAAAAATATGAAAATGTTGAATAAATTTAAAAATACATTGAATACGTACGGTACGGTTCGGTACGTTCCGTACGTACAATACGAACAGAAAAGTGTACGATTCGAGTTTTGATCCTACCTTGCTCCTTGTGTTGTTCGCGTGCTTTCGAAGACGTTTAACTCCAACAATTGGTATCAAAGCATGTCGCCGCTTCATCTAGAACGTCGTGGACACCCCTCCAGTCACAGTCTCAAAATCGCACGAAATTTGGTGAGCATACTCAGGGTGATTAGGACATAAAAATTGCTTGGCTATGTGCTGCTGAAATCACGATCTGAGCTCGTTTCGGCCTTCGAACGCACTATCGCATCGCTTGTGTAGGTTATTTCATCCTTTTGTGCCAAAGATATATACAAGTTTCGGTTCACCACTATTAGCGTCTTGAAGTCTGCTACAAGTCTCGCAAAACTCGTCAAGGTAGTTTTGTTCAACTTTTTCAGATAGAGAATTTTTTCTACGTCAGGGTATTTTAGTTAGTGGCCATGGCTGAAAGCAGTGATGTATTCCGTATGTTGGTTGTTGAGGATAAGTTTGACGGTACCAATTACCCATTGTGGGCTTATATGATGCCACATGTATTGGTTGCAAAAGGACTATGGAACATTGTGCAGGATACTGAAAAACGTCCTATTACACCTGCAAATACAATTATTGAAGCCGATGCAGGTGGCATTGAAGATGCTGATATTCTTCAGATTTCTATTCGTGCTTCGATTTTTGTTGCACCTACTGTAGAGCAAATTCGTTTGGATGGCAGAGATGCTCAGGCACATGCATTGATAGCCTTGTCTATCAAACGTGCCATTATTTCTCACATTCGCTCTTGCAGAACAACTAATGATGCTTGGGATACACTTACCACATTCTACCAGGTTAGGAAACAGGCTCGTGTTGTTTACCTCCAAAAACAGTTGGAGAGTAAGCATATGAATGAAGGTGATTCTATCTACACTTTTCTAATAAAGATCAAACACTTGAAGGAATAGTTGATTTATGTTGATTAAGTTATACCAGATAGCTCACTTGTGTAGACCATTCTAAATGGTCTTCCTGATTCATATCAGAGTTTTGCTTCTACTCTTCGTTTAATGATGAAAGGGAATCCAAATGCTTTGACATTTGAGGAGTTAGTCTCTGTTCTGTTGTAGGAAGATCAGTCTAAGCAGAATAGGTTCATTATGCGTGTTGGAGATCA
>CM035436.1:36763528-36766028 GCA_020310875.1 Ceratopteris richardii | reverse complement strand
GCCATAATACATATGCATGCAATGTATTATGTGCATCATGCAGCCATATGCATGCCAGCAGAGATATGCATGCCAGGTCACATGTGGCAGGGCCCAGCAGCCATCATTTGTCCATCATCATTCATGCATGAGTCATGATGATGCATCATGCATATGCATGCAGCATGCTGCATAATTATTAATTATGCATGCCAGCAGCCATATGCATGGCAGCAGCCAAATGCATGCAGTGTGCATCATGCAGCCAAATGCATGCCAGGTGGCAGGCTCCACTGTCCAGTAGCCATATGCCAGGGTCCAGCAGCCATATATGGTATGCATGCAGCATCCAGCAGCCATATATGGTATGCATGCAGCATCCAGCATGCCATATGCATCATGATTCACATCATAGCTATTATACAAGTTACAACTTACAACACATTATTTCAGCCCCTTAAGTTTTAACATGTATTTGCATTTGAATGTTGGGACTTGCAGGTTCATCATGGTGAAGGATACAGCATGGAATTATGTAACCATTGTATCAGAGTATTCAGGTGGAGGTGGCTCTAAGAGATGGAAATGCAATTATTGTGGAATTGTAAGAGGAGGGGCAGCCACAAGAATTAAAGATCATCTTGCAGGTGTGCCTAATAAAGACATTGGACCATGTATGCATGTTCCCTTAGATGTAAAAGCTCAGCTTGAATGTTGGAGGCATCAACGCTTGGGAGTGCCTCAAGCATCTAGCAGTGCCACATTGGAAGAAGGATCATCTTCACAAGTACCATGTGAGGAGGGACCTTCAAAGAGGCAAAGAGTGAATTTAGAGTCAGAAGATGGATCCACACCATACATGGGATCAAATTCCGAGTCTACATCTGGCATGGAAGCACATAGAACACCTCTCCCAGGTAGTGATGCCCTTCCACCAAAGGGATCTTTAAAAAAAAGGTCTATACATGCAGGAATGCAAAAGCAAGCAATATTGGAGGCAACTAGAGAAATCACAAGGCTTTTTATCCAATGTGCCATCCCTTTCCATGTCTTGCGCACCCCTAGATGGAAGGCTGCAATTAATGCAATCAGCCGTATTGGATGTCCATGGGATGGTCCTTCATATGATGGGATTAGAAGAAAAGAACTTTCCAATGAGAAGGAACGCATAGAGTGCCAGTTGACTCCATTGAAAGAGACATGGCAGAAATTTGGATGCACCATTTTATGCGATGGCTGGACAGATGTACGTAGACACAATGTCTACAATATATTAGTGTCTTCATGCAAAGGCACCATGTTCTTGAGAGCCATTGATGCTTCTTCACCTCGCACAGTGGTAACAGGTGAATTTATTTGGCAGCACATACGAGAGGCCATTATGCATGTAGGCCAAGATAATGTTGTTTAGGTGAATTGTAAATTTCTATTATGTAATTATTCATAATGTCTTGCATTGTGTGTGTGCACTGTGTATGTATGACATTATGTATGTACTACGTATTATAATGGCTCTAAATGTGTTTCTAAATGTGCATTGTAATTTGTGATGCAGGTAATTACAGATAATGGCTCTAATTATGTTTCTATGGGCCGTTTACTTGAGGTAGAGTTCCCAAAAATTGTATGGACTCCATGTGCATCACACTCATTGGACTTGCTCATGGAAGATATAGCAAAACTTGATTGGGTTTCTAGAATCTTTCAGTGTGCAAGGTCCATGGTAAAGTTCGTGACAAAGAGACCAAAAGTATGCAGCATTTTCCGTGCACATAGTGACCTCGAGCTATTATCACCATCCACGACGCGATTTGCATATATGTATATAGTTTTGGAGCGTCTCTTACGTGTGCGGCTGGGATTGATGCGTACAGTGGTTTCTAGGGAGTGGTCGGATTTACATAACATTGGGACACCAAAATTTATTTCTTTTTCACGCATGGTGATGGATGATTCATGGTGGACAGAGGCAGATATATTCATAAAAACAATCAAACCGATTTATTCAGTCTTGCGACTCACTGATATGGAGGGAAGCACCATTGGACTATTATATGAGTTTATGGATAGAATTGGTGAATCCTTTCAAAAAAATACGATTCTCTCTTCAGATAGGTAAATATGCATCTATTCTTTGAATCTTTTATTTGTTCTATTATTTATTGGTAAATGTTTATTACTTACCCACTTTATGGTTTTGTAAATTGTATGTACATGTAGACTTGAGCAGCTTCGATCCATATGGAATCGAAGGTGGGATTGGTTTCATAGACCTATCCATGCTTTGGCGCATATATTACACCCACTTTGGCGGAGTGAAAACAAGAATCCAATGAAGAGCTTGTGAGAAATACATCAGACTTCTTTTCACGGTGGGCGAGTGATGACTTGAGTATGATCAGGAAGTTAGAGGATGAGTTGCTCCTCTTTCGTGAGCATTCATTATCATTTGGTGGACCTCCTGCACGCCTTCGTGAGACACAGTTAGAGCCTGTGTCTTGGTGGCAAAAATATGGTACAT
>CM035436.1:36743528-36758528 GCA_020310875.1 Ceratopteris richardii | reverse complement strand
GCACCAGTATGATCTTCCACACCTCCCCCATGGTGAGGAATGGAGCAGGATTCAGAGCTGGTGGTGGACAGATTGAGGTGGTCACTTCCTATGTCTACCTCGGAGTCACATTCACTATCTTGCCTGGCCCCTTCAGCATGAGACAGGCAGCCACCAATAGTCTCACCCAAGGATATGCAGCTTTAGCCATGCTAGAGCGAGATGTCACCAGGCACACTTCCAGGAGCCCCACACGAAGGGGTGGCTATTTGACACACTAGTCAAACCAGCTATCATGTATGGTGCGACATTTTGGGCCCCAAGCCTCATTGTCACCCAGTGGAGTGCGATCGAGAGGCCACAGGTACGTATGATCTTGCGACTATTTCACGGGAAACAGTCACTGCCACATGACATCATCAGGGCAGAGCTAGCTGCACCACCCATGGTAGTAGATGCACTATGAGGGAGCTCCCTACAGACAGACTCACACACATAGCTTTTGAGGCATCTATACAGATATCAGAGTCGGGATATGAGAGAGCTTGGTACACTCAGGTTAGAGTCAGGTTTGATAGTCATGGACTTGATATGGACAGATTGCCGCCTTTTCAGTATGACCCCGACTCACCTCACATCCACCTCTCCCGTCATGAGAGGAATGTTGTGCTGAGACAGGATCTCTGGCAGCTCTACATTAGTCAGACATGGCACACACCACACATGGGATCGAGACTATCGCACTACCGAGAGCAGCTCTTAGACATACTAGCAGACGGTTTCATCCAGCGACCACGATACATGGATACTTACATGCATCATAGCTCGAGGGTAGCGATTGGCCAGTTAAGCGTCTCATCACACCAACTAGAGATTGAGATGGGCAGAGCCGAAGACATTCCCAGAGCGACGGATATGCAGGGTATGCAGATTAGAGATGGAGGATGAGGAGCACTTTCTATGCAGATGTAGCTCATATGATGACATCAGAGGCAGATACGAGACTGTTTACAGGGCAGCCCACCCTCCAAGAGATCATGGACTCTAGAGACCAGCGACAGCTCCAACGATTCTTACTAGAGATACAGAGTCAAAGAGATTCCCTACTCTAGCCTACTGTGGCAGCCCATACAAGAGGGAGACATAGTCAACTCACTGACTTCTTTATTCCATGACGTGCAGCAGCCCTCCCCCCCCCCCCCCTTCAAGCTCACACATCTAGAGGGCTCACTCTTCAGCAGGCTCAGACCTCCCGAGCTATGAGACGACCCCGTGTTGTAGCATATCGGGCCCGGAGACTTCACCGACACCAGATTGCAAAGATCTAGGCTCGTGACCGCCATGAAGGAGAGACGATCCCAGATGATGGCTGATCCCGCTGCAGCCATCAGGGTGGCCCTGACTCTACCTCCACCTATGGATCACATCTTACACCCGCCCACTAGCACAGAATGGAGCTAGTTAGTCGTTTCCGATGCATTCTCATGCTTGTTGTACTACCTTTTGCATATAGACTATCATAGATATCGCACTCCATACACCCCCACTTTCATGGGTATCTCCACATGCATACTACGGAGATCTATATCAGCTTTACCAGTTTTTTCACCACTTTTATCTTTTTCAATTGACAAACGACACACCTATGTACATCGATTTGTCTCATAGGCCGAGTTTGACCTCCTAATAGACGTAAAATCTCTCTCTCTCTCTCTCTCTCTCTCTCTCTCTCTCTCTCTCTCTCTCTCTCTCTCTCTCTCTCTCTCTCTCTCTCTCTCTCTCTCTCTCTCTCTCTCTCTCTCTCTCTCTCTCTCATACATCAGCACAGGTATGCAGACATAGTTTGTTCACAGCAGCAGGTGGACCGATCGAGGTGGTCGGATCATATGTTTACTTGGGGGTGACATTTACAGCAGCATCAGGGGTCTTCTCTATGGCTCAGGCAGCCCGTGACCGCATCACACGTGGGTACGCAGCACTAGCTTTGATGGAGAGACAGTGCCACCAAGCATATTTTCAAGAGCCCCGCACAAAGGGGTGGCTCTTTGACACTTTGGTTACGCCAACACTCATGTATGGGGCAGCCATATGGGGACCATGATTAGCTACATCAGTATGGACAGCATTAGAGAGGCCACAGATCCTCATGATTGCCAGACTTATCCGCAGCAAGCCTTCAGTACCACATGATATCATTAGAGCAGAGCTCGCTGCACCACCGAATGCTAGTTGCGGCACTATTCCAGACAGTATGCCTATTACACAGACTTCGGAGCATGGATACAGAGCGCATTGCTTATCGTGCTTTCGAGGCATCACGTGATATGGCATTAACAGGCGACACCTCCTCATGGTATGCACAGACACGAGACTGGCTTGCCCACCATGGCTTTGACATAGACAGGCTACCACCACTACAGTACGACTCTCATGCACCCACCTACTCGCTCTCTCATCAAGAGAGGAATAGGATCATTCGTCCGGAGATATGGCATACATACATACAGAGGACATGGGTGAGCCCTAGGGGTACATTGCCACCGAAAATGCTCTACTACCGCGAGCATTTTCTACATATATCGGGCACGGGCTTCATCGAGATTCCAAGATACATGCAGACCTACCTTCCCCACCACCTACGAGTCGTCATTGGGCAACTCCGGGTTTCATCACATCAGCTCGAGATTGAGAGGGGTCGGTCCAGGGGAGTCCCCCGTGAGGAGAGGTGGTGCCCAGTATGCCATATAGAGGTAGAGAGTGAGGAGCATTTTGTTATCAGATGTCCAGCATACTTAGACCTACGAGCACAGTTCCAGATCGAGGAGTCATTCCAGCTGTGCATGACTATGGGAGACCAGAGACGCTTGGGACTCTTTCTCACAGAAGCATACAAGAGGCGAGAGCGGTCACTACAGCCCATACATTAGCCACGGGTGAGTACCCAGCAGACCATTACCCAGTTCTTTCCGCGAGTTGAGCTACATCAGAGAGGTCCATCTATAGGGCTCACACTCCACCAGGCAGCAGCACAGAGAGCACGGCGCCGACCACGCATGGGCGGATATCGTCGACCACGACTATACCAGGAGGATATCTCACGCATCAGGATTGCCTACAACCACATGATGGAGCATAGGCGTACCACCACCCTCTGGGTTGTCTTCCTTCAGGAGGCACTCAAACCACCACCGATGTACCACATACTACACCCACCTCCACCCATCACCAATAGCTAGGGCGTTTTACTCACATTTTGGATCCCCCCATGTATTAGGTGGCCACTATCTGCAGAGTCAGAGCCACGTCTCCCCAGTCTTTTCCAGCCCTATATAGCTTTGTGTAGCGATATACTTTTTATTTCATTTTATCTTCTACACAGGGTTACTACACGTGTACATGGTTTGTGTCTCATTGCCAAGTTTGGCCTCCAGAAGACGTTAATATGACTCTCTCTCTCTCTCTCTCTCTCTCTCTCTCTCTCTCTCTCTCTCTCTCTCTCTCTCTCTCTCTCTCTCTCTCTCTCTCTCTCTCTCTCTCTCTCTCTCTCTCTCTCTCTCTCTCTCTCTCTCTCTCTCTCTCTCTCCCTCCCTCCTACTCCAGCCTACTATAGCACTCCATACAAGAGGGAGACAGAGTCAGCTCATTGACTTCTTTATTCCACGACGTGCTTCAGCCCTCCCCCCCTAAGCCCACACATCGAGAGGGGTGACTCTTCAGCACGCTCAGAGTTCTCGAGCTAGGAGACGACCCCGTGCTATGGGATATTGGGCCCTGAGACTTTACCGACACCAGATTGCGGAGATCAAGGCTCGTGACCATCGCGACACGGAGGAGAGACGATTCCAGATGATGGCCGATCCCGCTGCAGCCATCAGGGTGGCCCTGACTCCACCTCCACCTATGTATCACATCTTACACCCGCCCACTAGCACAGGATGGACCTAGTTAGTCGTTTCAGATGCATTCTCATGCTTGTTGTACTACCCTTTTGCATATAGACTATCATAGATATCGCACTCCATACACCCCCTCCATTTTCATGGGAATCTCCACATGCATACTACTGAGATCTATACCAACTTTACCAGTTTTTTCTCAGCACTTTTATCTTTTCTGATTGACAGAAGATACACCCATGTACATCGATTTGTCTCATAGGCCGAGTTCGGCCTCCTAATAGACGTAAAAACACTTTCTTTCTTCTTTCTTTCCTCTCTCTCTCTCTCTCTCTCTCTCTCTCTCTCTCTCTCTCTCTCTCTCTCTCTCTCTCTCTCTCTCTCTCTCTCTCTCTCTCTCTCTCTCTCTCTCTCTCTCTCTCCCCCTCCCTCCCTCCCACACACCACCCACAGCACCGCACATTCGACACGGCTAGGGCATACACCCCAGAATAGATGGTACGATGAGGAGTGCAAGCGACTATACCGACATGATACATCTCAGAGCACAGAGTATCCTGGGATCCATCATAGAGAGGGAGGCACGACGACAGATGCGAGCCCTCACACGCCGAAAGCGGCGAGCTTTCGAGGAGCGAAAGGAGGCAGAGTTGTTTGACCTTCTCATGAGTAGGGATTGTGCCACCGCGTGGAGGGCCCTACGTGAGCCACGCCCACCTACACCCATAGCAGATCCTCAGACTTGGCACACCTACGCCCAGAGGTTATATGACGTCCCAGGACAGCCACCATTGTCGATCCCTCCCACACCGCGTCCTGTGATATCCACCCTATTCACGGAAGGCATGAGATGTAGTTTCCCACCTGATCGCCCATCTCTTCAACCGTGCTTTGCTTGAGGGATTACCTGACTCGTGGACTATGCATACCATTACGCCCCTATCCATAAGTCCGGCAATATGATGGACCCAGGGAACTACAGGACTATTATGATAGGCCATATCTTGGCCAAGATCTATGGGGCAGTACTAGAGGCAGAGCTCAGTACACACGCTGAGGCAACTGGGATCAAAGCACCCGGCAAGGCCTTCTTCCGACGCACTTTCTCCACCATCGACCACATCTTCGTGCTTCGTTGCTTGATTGAGAGCACAAAGGCGAGGAAGAAGAGACTATGTTGTTGCTTTGTCGATTTCTGCAAAGCCTTCGACATGGTCCCTCGAGAGAGACTACTACGGAGGCTCCAGGGGTTACAGCTACCATCAGACATGCTATGGGCCATCCATGCTTTGTATGCAAGAGTCACAGGCAGTGTACGCTACCCTCGCAGCAGCCTATCAGACAGCCTTGTTAGCACCATTGGTGTGAAACAAGGTTGCCCTCTCTCACCCACTCTTCGGTCTCTACATCGACGAGGTCACGGAGTATATACAGCGAGCAAGAGGGCTAGGAGGAGACCTCGGAGGTACGACAGTACACATCCTATTATATGCTGATGACATTGTCTTGCTTTCATAGACACAGGAGGGGTTGGAGTCACATTTATAGGAGTTCGATACCTTCTGCATGGAGAGAGGACTCATAGTGAACCTTGGCAAGACCAAGGTCATGATCTTCCATACCTCCATGACAGTATGCCATCGCGCCTCTTTCATTGCAGCGGGAGGACAAATAGAGGTAGTGGACTCCTACGTCTACCCAGGTGTCACCTTCTCGGGCAACACAGGGGTATTCTCCATGGCCCAGGCAGCGAGAGATAGATTGACGCGAGGCTATGCGGCACTTGCAGAATTGGAGAGACGTTGCTTTCAGACACATTTTCAAGAGCCTCGGACTAAGGGGTGGCTCTTTGACACTCTAGTGACACCCGCATTGATGTACGCAGCAGCGGTATGGGCACAAGGGATCACGGAGGCGATGTGGACGCGGATTGAGAGGCCCTAGTTCACCATGATCTCACGCTTGCGGCGCAGCCAACCCTCCGTTCCACATGACATTATACGAGCTGAGCTTGGCACACCACCGATGCTAGTGGCCGCCCTCTTCCAGTTGGTGACCTTTATTCTGAGAGTCAGAGAGCTCCCAACCAGCCGACTCACCAGGCTTGCATTTGAGAGCTCTAGACATTTGGCAGAGACAGGGCATGAGAGAGTATGGTATGCACAGACCTACCGATGGTTAGCAGACCATGGCATGAGCACTACCGATCTCCCCTCTTTTCAGTATGACCTCTCTTCCCCCCACATTACCCTCTCTCGTTCGGAGAGGAATCGGATCATCCGTCAGGACCTACTACAGATACACGTCAGGGAGACATGGATAGCACCACGGGAGCCTCTTCCCACAAAGAGGCAACACTACAGAGAGCACTTCTTGACTCTGACAGCGAATACATGGCACCAGCTGAGAGAGTGGCCATTGGGTAGCTCAGAGTAGCATCACACAAGCTCGAGATTGAGGTTGGGAGAGAGACACATACCCCGAGGGGCGAGAGATTATGCAGGATATGCCGAGAGGAGGTGGAGGACAAGGAGCACTACACATGTAGATGTCAGGCATATAAGGACATCAGAGACCGCTACCCGAAGCTCTTCACAGGCCCAGAGAGATCAGGGCTTTATTGGGGACAGAGGACCAGCGCCCTCTACGTCGTTTCCTAGTAGAGCTCCAGCACCGCCGTGCATCACTTCTCCAGCAGAAGATGGAGATACACCCGCCCCCTCCCCTCAGACTTATATTACAGATTTTTTCAGACCCACAGCCACTCGAGGACCCGGCTCGATGTGGGGTGTCACATTACACAGAGCAGAGGAGCTTAGACGACAGCATCGACGACCGAGACCCCCACTCCGGAGAGCCAGTCCACACCAGAGAGAGATTCAAGCAATTTACGCACGCCATGACATGGAGATACGAAGACGTCAGCACTCTTCAGACGACTACTTGATATCGGAGCTTCGAAGGAGATGATATGGGGGATCTACGCCTTATACAAGAGAGTAACTGGTAGAGTCAGATGTCGGGGGGGCTTATCTCATCCACTTGCTAGCACTATCGGGGTGAAGCAAGGATGCCCTCTTTCACCCACCCTCTTTGGTCTCTACATTGATGAGATAATGGACTACATACGGCAGCAGGGGGGTGATGGCATTGAGGTACGCGGATCCACTATCCATATTCTTTTATACGTTGATGATATTGTACTGCTTTCAGAGTCTGCAGAAGGTCTACAGCATCATCTACATGGCCTAGATGACTTTTGCACACACAGAGGGTTATCTATGAACCTTGGTAAAACCAAGATCATGATCTTTCATACATCAGCACAGCAGCACAGGTACGAAGACATAGTTTGTTCACAGCAACAGGTGGACAGATTGAGGTGGTCGGATCATATGTTTACTTGGGAGTGACATTTACAGCAGCATCAGAGGTCTTCTCTATGTCTCAGGCATCCCGTGACCGCATCACACGTGGGTATGCAGCACTAGCTTTGATGGAGAGACAGTGCCACCAGGCATATTTTCAAGAGCCCCGCACAAAGGGGTGGCTCTTCGACACTATGGTTACGCCAGCGCTCATGTATGGAGCAGCCATATGGGGACCAGGATTAGCTACATCAGTATGGACAGCATTAGAGAGGCCACAGATCCTCATGATTGCCGACTTATCCACAGCAAGCCTTCAGTACCACATGATCATTAGAGCAAAGCTCGTTGCACCACCGATGCTAGTTGAGGCACTATTCCAAACAGTATGCCTATTACACAGACTCCGGAGCATGGATACAGAGCGCATTGCTTATCGTGCTTTCTAGGCATCACGTGATGTGGCATTAGCAGGCGACACCTCCTCATGGTATGCACAAACACGATACTGGCTGGCCCACCATGGCTTCGACATAGACAGGCTACCACCACTATAGTACGACTCACATGCACCCACCTACTCGCTCTCTCATCAAGAGAGGAATAGGGTCATTCGTCAAGAGATATGGCATACATACATACAAAGGACATGGGTGAGCCCTAGGGATACATTGCCACCGAAAATGCTCTATTACCGTGAGCATTTTCTACATATATCAGACGAGGGCTTCATCGAGATTCAGAGATACATGCAGACATACCTACCCCACCACCTCCGAGTCGTCATTGGGAAGCTCAGGGTTTCAAACATCAGCTCGAGATTGAGAGCGGTCTGTCCAGGGGAGTCCCCCGTGAGGAGAGGTGGTGCCCAGTATGGGAGACAGAGGTAGAGAGAGAGGAGTATTTTGTTATCAGATGCCCAGCATACTTAGACCTACGAGCACAGTTCCAGATAGAGGAGTCACTCGAGTTGTGCATGACTATGGGAGACGAGCGATGCTTGGGACGCTTCCTCACAGCAGCATACGAGAGGTGAGAGCGGTCACTACAGCCCACACATCAGCCACGGGTGAGTACCCAGCAGACCATTACCCAGTTTTTTCAATACAAGCACAAAGAAGCACACATCTCTATTCTAAAAGGCCCTGACACATAGTGCAAATGAGCAATCAAGAAGCCTCCATGTTAATATGGAGGTAACAAGACGATGCCTTGACTCATAGCACAACTGGGCAACTGAATGGGTTTTTTTTACACATATGCATGTCCCTAGAGGGACTTGTTTTGCCACATGAAAATTTTATGACACAAAGCACAATCCGACAAAAGGTGTAGAGTCAAATCATATGGTTATTTGATTGCACATTGATGTGGATCCCATGTACCAACTAAGAAGAAAAGTTATAGAAAATTATTTGGATTTTGAAAGGAGATGCGAAGTGCTCAGTACTCTGACCTATACCATCCTAAAAGGACAAGGGGTAAGGCATTGCGATGAGCATGGAAAATGGTCTTCGAGTTGAAGAACATGATTGTTTTAAGTGGTTTCACATTGGATTTTTAGGTTCACATGGAACAACCAAGTATGGAACAACCAAGTATGGTTGTTCCATGTGAACCTAAAAATCCAATGTGAAACCATTTAATTCAAAAGTTAAAGTAAAGACATGTAATAAAATAAAAAACAAAACAAAAGCAATCAAAACGCGAATCGTAAAAAGAAAGCAAAAACATAAAACAAAACAAACGAGAAGAAAGAAAACGAAACCAAAAATTACGATCATTATTTTCTTTTGCGCATACGTTTGAATGAGCAATCGTAGCTTTTGTGTTTGCTTTTCGTGGCTACATCAAAACTATAAAAAGAAGGGCTTGCTCACTCCATGGACATCATCTCTTGATCACTTGGTCTCAACGCAAGGTGAAGGAGAAGGAGGTCTCTACATACTTGGAGGAGATGGAGTTTTTGAGGAGGTGTTGAAGACTACAAGAAGACAAGAAGAACATGGAGGCTACACACACTATGAAGAGGAGGCTATCTTCATCTACTTAGAGGAAGGAGTTTCTCTACACTTGCTTGAACACATGATGAAGCATTGATAAACTTTATGAAGCAACACTATGATCGATTATGAATCGGTGACATGTATTTTTCCATTATTTTCATTACAATTGTATGAACACTTATTATTATGAATCTATTTCCAATGTTCCTCTACCTCTTCTCTTCCAATTCTCTCTACACTTATTGCCATATCTCACTTAACCCATGATGACGAATTGTGTAAGTGACCTGATCATTTGTTTTGAGCTTTTATATTCTCTTTGAGTCTCCATTCCATCACCTGAGCTTGCTTGAAGCACCCTACATGCATCGTCATTGGAACACCGGCAGTTGGCCCGATCCACCCAACTGAGCCCTTCACAACAAGTGAAATACGTCTGTTCCAACAAGTGAACCCGACGTGAACGAGTTCCACTGCACTTGCAAATCAAGAGGTACAATTACAAGCTGATTCCAAGTACTCATATTTTACTTTTACATTCATTACATAAGTGAACAATGGGCAAAAAGGGTTGTGCAATAACACACCCCACAAGACATAGATTCTAATGTGAAAGCATTGATCGAAAAGAAGTTTCCAGAATATGATGAGCAATTTAAAGAGAGGAAAACACTTATCCAATCAAAACTTGAAAAAGTATTATATCTGAATCCAGAATTAGATGAATTTTTTGAAGGAAAAAAAAACATTATGTAAAATGTTAAAAGAGATGATTGATCATGAAGTATCAAGTTTGCAACACAAGTTTGAAATTTTGTTCAACCAAGTAAAAGAAATTCAATCATGCATGTGTGAACATGAACATCAAGTACAAGTCCAAAATATGTCTATTAAAATTCTTGATCAAAAATATTCATTTGATCATAGAAGATCCACCCCTAAAGCTACACATAGAAGATTAAATCGACCTATAAGATATTTATGGTGTGATCAATTTTGCCATATGTTTTGGAATTGTAATGCGTATAAGAATGCTTGTAGACTTAAATTGGTCACTAAAATTGAAAGAAAAATTTGTGATTACCATGTCCATTTACCTTTGCACTTGAACTTAGGAACAGGTGGAATCAAACAATATTTTGATCAAACAAAATCTAAGCCAAGATCATTTAGAAAACAATGGAGACCAAAGAGATATGATGATAAGAAATCTTCAAAACAAGAAACTATGATACAAATTGAGAATCAAGTTAAGGTTTCTGATGAAAATAAAAGTGAACAAATAAAATTGGATAAACAAAAACTTGAAGAAATTTTGCAAGAAAGATTGGAAGAGGATGAACAAGCATATGAAAAATCAATATAACTGAAAAAGAAACATGACAAATATTATGTAGTATGTGATCCAAAATTTCTAGAAAATAAATAATTTTTTGATCAAGAGAAAGTGAAAAATTTGAAACCTCAATCGATCCATGATATTAACAAAGAAGAAACTAGTCAAAGTGAACATGATGATATCAAAGAAATTGATGAGAATGAGAGTACAAATAATGACCAAAATATTAAAGAAAAAGAAAAACAATGGATTGAAGATATTATCAAACAAATTGAACAAAATATAAAAAATTCATCAAAATCTTCTAAACCTTTATTTGTGAAAAAAAAAGGGGGAAGATGATCCATGATGAACAGGTATTGATGATTGAAGATGAACCATAAAGAGATCCATAGATAGGATATTATGAGAGAAATTGTAGTGAGGATGAATTGTAAAGAATGTTTTTTTATACTAAGTTTGATGTTTTTTATGAGACAGGAACACACTTCTTTAAAATTTATCTTTGATGATAATGATGGTTGAGATTATTGAGAGTGATTTGAGTGATGAGATTGATAAGAATGATGAGCATGAGATTAATTCATAATTTCCCAAATTTCTAAATTTTGCACCATGATGAGTATTTTGCACTTAGAGTATGCAGGAAAGATGATATTCACATTGCTTTGAGTTCCCATAAATTCACATCCATTTTCACTTGTAAATTTTTATTTTTATTTTTTTAAAGCATGAAAACTAATTTCAAATTCAAAAACTTTAAAACCTCATCATCGACAAATCATTTACCCCACTTGCACAATGATTATTTGAAAAATGCACTTAAAGTATGCATGATAGGGTCTCACTACATGACCTTGCATCAAGGCACGTTTATAAATAATTGTTCATAACCATATAATTTGGAACAAGCATATAAACCCTGAAGGTCATGAGCAAGAGGAAGTTTTTTCCTCATAAATCAGAACCCTATTGTGAACTTATCATTTCTCATATTTGTACCATGTATGTGTGTACATAATATCATAAGATACCACAATCCCCATACTTGGTTGTTCCATATGAACCGAAAAAATCCAATGTGAAACCACTTAATTCAAACGTTAAAGTAAAGACATGTAATAAAATAAAAAACAAAACAAAAGCAATCAAAACGTGAATTGTAAAAGAAATCAAAAGCGCAAAAAAAAAAACAAATGGGAAGTAAGAAAACAAAAGCAAAAATCACAATCATTATTTTCTTTTGCGCTTACTTTTCAATGAGCGATCATAGCTTTTGTGTTTGCTTTTCATGGCTGTATCAAAACTATAAAAAGAAGGGCTTGCTCACTTCATGGACATCATCTCTTGATCACTTGGTCTCAACACAAGGTGAAGGGAGAAGGAGGCCTCTACATACTTGGAGAAGATGGAGTTTTTGAGGTGTTGAGGACTACAAGAAGACAAGAAGAACATGGAGGCTACACACACTACGAAGAGGAGGCTATCTTCATCTACTTAGAGGAAGGAATTTCTCTACACTTGCTGGAAGTGGTGGAGATAACTATACACATCTAGGTGATGGAGGTGGCTCTACATACATGATGAAGCATTGATGAACTTTATGAAGCAACATTATGATGAATTATGAATCGGTAACATGTATTTTTCCATTATTTTCATTACAATTGTATGAACACTTATTATGATGAATCTATTTCCAATGTTCCCCTACCTCTTCTCTTCCAATTCTCTCTACAGTTATTGTCATAACTGTAGAGAGAATTGGAAGAGAAGAGGTAAGTGACCTGATCAATTGTTTTGAGGTTTTATATTCTCTTGAGTCTCCATTCCACCTCAGTTTGCTTGAAGCACCCTGCATGTGCCGTCATTGGAACACTGGCAGTTGGGCTGATGCACCCAACTGAGCCCCTTGATGACAACGGCATTAAGAATCGTGTGAGAAAAAAAACATTTGAAGCATCACGTTCTCATGAAAGGTCATCACAGTTAAGGATGATGACCTAATTAAATTGAGTCTCAAGATTCCTCAAGACACATGTATTGCCTGCAATCTCACAAGATGTCAAAAACTTAGTGGATTTGCTTCATGCATTGAAGCACTCATCTACACCTATCATGTCTTTCTTCTAGCAATCTTCATGCTGCTGTGGTCCAAAAAAGACTTGCTAGAACTGATCACATGCTTTTCTCCATGAATTTGATGCACTGATCATGATATACGGGCACAAAATCTGAGGACATTGGCGAAGGCTGTTAGGTGGCCTAGTCACAAGAGATGAAACACAACATACACAGACTCAAGCCATCCAAAGTCTGCAACTCGAAGAACAAGTTGTCATCCGGCATAATGGCACATCCACTTGCACTAAAGGCAAGTGGTATGAGTCCAGCCTCATATCACAAAAGCCTAAGCTTGCCCTCGACCAAAAAGGTGGCACAAGGTATTCTTGTAAGAAAAATTTCCATAGATAAGCCAGACACTCACAAGAAAGGGTTGCCATTTTGAAAGTGACAAGAAGGGACACATAAATCAACAACCTCCTGCCATCGACCAGAAAAAATGATCTTTATCCACCTAGGCAACTATTCCCTGAAAAAAACGGATGCAATGCTCCAATGGTACTATCAAAAGTAAAAATATTGATCGCACGTTTCCACTTGCTTAAAAATATAAACATTACAGAATGCATAGCATTAGCTCGAGCACATAATTTCTTAGATAGCTTGGTCTTAATGGCAACCCACTGGTAGCAGGGTACAGAGAGTTGAGAAACAACCACTCATGGAGATGGATGCCCTCAGGAGGACATCTTGAAAGTCATATTGCCAAAATGACAGCAACTATAATGACCATAATCTTAAATGCTGAACTTTATAGTTCTCATTAACTCCTTTATCCATAAGTTTTCAGAGCACTGATATTAGTATGGAAAATTATGATAAAGTTAGTGACCATTGACTTGACTTGTAGATAAGAATATACGCAAGTGAAAAGATGCTCTTGAAAACCTTCAGTCAGCCTTGGACATTTTTTTATGATCCTTTCGTTATATCTTTGGACAATTGATTTACAGCTAGTATTCTTGTTTGCTCTGAGTCTATTAATGGATGCACGCACTTGAATATCACAAGTTCCTGGCAAGCAAGCTTCCAAGTACTGGACTGACGTTGTACTGTGCAAGGCACCGACAGCATGGTCATCATTTTGACAGATATAATTTGTTGTATTTGAAGCAAACTGCATAGTTCTATCCCAAGGTAAATGGCTTCCAGTTGTGTTTCCAGCATCTGCCTTAGCAAAAAAACGATACCAAACTTTGTTAAATAACTTTTTGAACTCTTACCTTAGAATGGAAATGAGAGTAAACATGCATCACATTGACAGAAGATGTTTCTAATGGATCTCAAGCCCTACCTTCCATAATTACCTGTTCACTTGTAGAACAAACGTTATTGTTGGACCATTGTGGCCCACTTACTCTATCAGTTAGACCAGTTTCTGCACTAGATAGAAGGTCTTCAATATAAATCTTGTCAAAATCAGAATTTTCATTAGAATCCAAATCTGAAAACGAATAGGAATGGCCTGAAGCAGGCCCCCCTGCACTTTCTGAGTGAGAAACTGTCTCTCCAACAGTCGTAAAATATGGATTCAATGCTGCATTATACATGGTGGATGATTCAGACTGCATGTTTTGCAAAGAGGTAGCTGGTTGGTGCACAAATATGCTCGTCCTAACCTATATCAGTAAAATGATGATAAACCTTCAATAAATTCAGGAGCACTACCCAAGTATTTTCCTGCAATAACATAAAAAATGTACCTCTTTGATTTCCAAGTAATGAACAAGAACAATGTGTTCAAGGGCCCTGCCAAAAGAACAGCCTTACATTCAGACTCTTTGCCTAACAGAATCTGTTTGCCATAGTACTACAACGATAAATCACTTGGGTCAAAGGCATTTTCCAATTATCAAATCACAAGTGAGACAAATAAATGGTTTGGATTTCTCATCTTCTAATAAGAACATTTTAGGCGGCTAAATTTGATGATACTGACTTGTCCAATAACCAGTAAGACCTTCGTTGCAAGTTTGAGTCCCCATCACCATGAGCATAATATACATGTATTTTTTCCTCGCTTCCAACCTGTAATAAAGATCATACCATTTTTATGGAATAAGAAACAAATAATTTCCTTGAAACAATCACTAGAAGCTGCTGCAATCCAAGATTACATACACAATTGGGGAGGGATTTGGAACATTTTTAACAGAGCATCTGATATATGCTTCCATTACTCTAAATGAAAACCAGGCTCAGAAACTTACTTTCAAATGCTCATGAGCCTCTTTCACAGTTTTATTATCCTTCTTCTTGCGCCATGGATGGCCATCCTTGCGGAAGTT
>CM035436.1:36716028-36738528 GCA_020310875.1 Ceratopteris richardii | reverse complement strand
ACAGCAAATGTTATCCATAAGTAAACGATCAAAACTATAAAATTTAGCCGTCCACTCTTGACTCTACTCGAATAGAGCAATGCTAAAACTCTGTTATGCTAGGTCGATCATGTCATGGAATACTTTAGAAATGGAAAAGATAATACTTCTCGTATGTAAAGAGACTCAACTCAAGAGCGCGTACTCGGGGCACTGTTTTAACACATAACCCCGTAGGAGGCATGGCGTCCGGCAAACCTTATCCACAAGTAGGCGATCGGAAACGAAAAGGCCCATCCATCCTAGACTCTATTCGAAGGAACCAATGCTAAAACGCTGTTTTGCTAGGTCGATCGTGACATAGAATACTTGAGAAATGGAAAAGATAATACTTCTCATGGGTAAAGAGACGGAACTTAAGAGCGCGTGCTCCGGAATCGACAGAATTTTATTTTGCTATGCTTTCCGGCGGTCCTCGACTAAACAAGATATGGAAAAGGATATCTGCCTTTCTACAGATACTCCAATTCACGGTCTTACAGACAGCGTAGGTCGATCGCAGAAATATAGACGTAAGATAGTTTACCAGCAGGGCCAGAGATGGAAGAGGATCCATCCTGAAAATATTCCATTGCCGGGGACGAATGGTCTTCCAAAAGTGGATTGCACTTCAGCTAAAGGAGGTTCGCCCACTCCATAATTCTATCAGAGAGCCTTGCTATTATTTCCTCTGATTAGCGTTTCGTGTCGATGATCGTCCTGCAACATACAAACTCAGCTAAACACTGTGGACGTGCGCCCCTGTGCTCGCGAGTACCTCTGTGATAGATACTAAAGGAAAACGTCGTAGACGACTTCATGGAAAAGAGGCGCTCCTGTAATCGATGTGGGGCCTTAACTTTGACTATTCACTCGGGTTCGGGAGAGCCCACCCGACCTCGAGTACGACAGGATGTCTCTGCACACAGTAATGCCGACTTCCAAGTTCTAACGCCTAAAATTGCCGCGTGATTTCCCTCTCAAGAGCGATTTTTATTCTCCTTTTCAAGCTCTACAAAATTTGTATGCTCCTCTGGCTTCTTTTCCTTGAGATTCACTAATCTTTTTTCTACTTGAGATCCTATGCTATCCATTCGCCCTTTTTTTTTTTTGAGAGTACGATGAATTGAAAAGACACACGTAAGGTAGAGTCACCTATCTTGGGGAACTCATGGATATGTCCAGCCATGATTTGAACTCAGGACCTCCTCCCAGAGATTCAAAGCATCAACCACTAGGCTATGCAGGCTTGGACACCATTTGCCTTTTTTACGTTGTTGATACATTCATATTATGTTGTAACTCATCATCTTCGTGTCTATTTTGATGAAAAATGGCCCGAGAGGACTAAAGCTGGCAAACCGTTGGTGAGTCATATCCATACCTCATATAAATAATGCTAGATATGTACCACACACATGAAATATTTTTTGGAGAACCCATACCCCTCTCTATAGGTGGAATGAGTCACAAATCTTTGGTGGCATCCAATCAAGGGTTTTCGCCTATCTTTCTAATTCCCATCGATGGAGTAGTTTCTTTTCTCTTCCATTTGCCCTCTTGACTTTCATGCTAATTGGATATTGTTTAGTACAAAGAGGTCTAACACTCCTTCCATCATAGATGTTTGGAGTATTGAACAACATTAAAGATAAGGGGAAATCACCTATAACTTTAGAACTAGTCATGCAACTAGGTCCAACACTCCTTCCATAAGAGGTGTTTGGAGTGTTGAACAACACTAAAGCTAAGGGGAAAGCACCTATAACTTTAGGACTAGTCATGCAATTTTAGAGAGCTTTGTACAAATCATCACTATGGGAACCCATATAGCCACTCTAATGGCCATTTTTGCTCTACCATCATCACGGGACCTGCCAAAAAAATATGTGTTCGTTGGACACCTTCTTCACTAGTTGTAGGATGTTTTTTATACAACTTTAACTTTCTTGAAGCTCATGCAATTCACATCCAAAGTTTAGTTCATTATTGCATTCCTATTTAAGCTAGACAAATCTCTCATATTGCATAGAATAGTCTCTATATAACCAAAAGGGTGATGCCTCATTTCCCCCTTCTTGTTGGATTCATTTGCTCATTAGGTACATATATAATATTGTGTACTTGGAGCTATTCAAGAAGTCCTTGAGGCTTTTTAAAGATGCTTCTTTAGTGACATCGGAAAGAGGCTCCAACTTCTTTTCTATCTCAAATTTTTCTTGATTTCCAAGATACTTAGATCCTTTTTAAGGGACTCCATTGTAAAAAATACATTTCCAAGTTCAAACTCCAACCTCAAGTATATTCTTGGATGGTCTATTTTTACACTTTGATTTCATTTCTTCTCTTGGATCCAGCTCCTCTCTTGACCATGGATATGTATGCTCATGCTTCCCACCTTGTTTTCTATTATACAACCTCTTTTATTCATGATGGTGATACTAATCATTTTGTTTTCCATGACGATAAGATCGCTCACTTCAAATGATGTACTACATTAACATAACTTCAAAAGACAAATGAAGAATAGGATCTCCTTGGGTTCCATCCCACTTGTATTATCTTTATAAAGATATGATAAATGCATCCTTGTGGATGTTCACATGTTCATACACAATATATTTTCTTAATTGTCACTCAAGGTGCAACAAAAATAACTATGTATATGAACTTCACACTCACAAAGACAGCGTTAATGGCAATGATAGTCTCAACAAGTTTTTTCTTCTGGTTTTCCTACCCTTTTCTTCTTTGTCCAAAAGGATGACATCTTTCTAGGATGACATCTTTCTTTTTTGTATGTGGGCCCTTGATGTGAAGAGTTCCAAAATAAGCTTTTAATTTCACACTTTAAATGGACCAACAAAGAAATGGGCAGCTCATGTCTCTATTGTAGCATTGAGAAAGGGTCACAAATATCATTGAAGGAGAAATTCATGTCACCTAACAACTAGTCATACGAGTCCCATTATACTTCCCATTTTTCACCACCTAGTGATCATGTGTTGAGATGAACTTAAGGTCACCATGACAATTTTCACACACTCATCATGTGTTGAGATGAGTGTGAACATGTGAATAGAAATTGAAAGATATATCAACTTAAGGTCACCATGACAATTTTCACCTTTCTTTTCGAGTGTTCGTACCTCGTTGCCTCCATCTTTAGAACTAACGCATACCTCACCTCACATGCTGTATGAAAAGATACGATCCAAACAATGACCCAATTCAATTTATCAATTGGGGTGCAAGTACAACGCCCATATTACTTTATTGTCATGGAATATATACGTTGGATCTAGATATGTACATGTGTATGTATGCATGCATGTATGATTGTATGTATGCAAGCATGTGTGTATGTATGTATGTATGTATGTATGTATGTGTGTATGCATGCATGTATGTATGCGCATAAGCAAGCATGCATGTATGCAAACAGGTATACATGCATGTGTATCATTTATTTGTACAACATATGTAGCTTGGTGTTATGCTCATGGTAGTCCTTATTTCTTGATGTTATGCTCATAGTAGTCCATGGAATCATAGGTGTTAGAGTTGGCGAGTAACTGGGCTAATTACGAGCTATACTTTTATGAAAAGACGGACAAACAAGTATATACATATATTCCTTTTTTCCTTGTGATGTGCAAGTGCAATAGGTTACTTTGCAGCAAATCCAACAATAGCTCCAATGCTGAGGGTGATGCAGATGGGAATTCAAAAAAGGAAGAGGACTCAATACCTCTAATACTTCAAAAACAAAATGGTCATTGTGTAGCTCTGTGGTGTAGATTGATTGGTTGGCTTTTAATCTCTTGAGACCGAGGTCATGAGTTCAATCCCTCCTTTGTTTTGCTAGCCATAGGACATCTTTTTTTTCAATTGCAAAGCCTTCGAGCTGCTCATATGCCATCTTATTTTTCAATTGTAAAGCCTTCGAGCTGCTCAAATCACATACCTTCGGCAGCCATTTCGTAGTGTTGCTTCGGCAATCTTAACCCTTGCTATGTCATTTTTTCAATCCAATTCAAACAACTTAAGGGAGATTAGGTTTCAGCCGAACTTCCTCTCAGTTTTTGGAAAAAAATCATAATAACACAAATTAAAAGAGAGAGATTGTAGGGTAACAAAAATTTACAATCTTATATATTCCATAAAGTTAAATAAAAATACACTCCACCCTTTGATACTATGGATCTAATAGTTTGGAAATAACCAATTAAGTGTATAATTTTGTTTATTGGTTATCTCATCTTACCAAATAGTAGACTACAGTCAATTACATAATACCGAATAACTTGAAATCAGTATTTCTTATCTCCTATAATAACTTCATTTCTTAACGCAAAGTACATCATTGAAATGATTTTTTAAATACAGTTAGTACCGGATTCGAATCGATCAATTGACGCTTTCCTTAATCACATACTAATGCACAACAAAAATAGTGCATGTAAAGAAAGTATATGTGGCAATTAAGATGAAAGAAAGGAGAAGGATAGCATAGTATGCATCTTGAATTCATGAAACTATGTGTTTTCTCCTTTCATTTTGCTTTATATTTATTTACTTTTGCATATCATTTCAAGATGTGCATATAAAGAGAGCAAGAAAAAGATCTCTCATTTGAAGCTTCTTTTTTTTTCTTGAATGATTTCATGCATTCAATTAAGTGAATAGCATCGTCTTAAAATTCCTATCAAATATTTTTGAGGTTGCAAGGGGAATACAAGAAAATTTCATGCATTCAATAGCTTTGCAATTGAACATCATAATGAAAATATGAAGACATGGAGAAAGGCTCCTCCCAAAGCGCAAATTAAGAGCAAGCTCTGGGATCAAGATAAGTATTCTTTTCAATTATGTTCCTTAATTTTCATGGCATGACATGTATGATTGGATTGATGCTTTATGCATTATGTGCACAACTTCCTCGTACACAAACAAAAAATTTATACAAAATGCTAACACAATCATATACTAGAGAATGACTTCATTTGAAAAGTTTCTTTTCCAAAAGCAAAGGAAGTATATGCATGAGTATGCAATATAAAGATCGCATCATTTAGTATCCATACATAAAATAGAGCCATGGTTTTGGAAGCACATCCACATTTGGGCATAACAGTAAGTAAGAAGTGCCAAGAAAGCATGGAAAAAGTGGATGGCTTGAGTTTTCATCACCATAATGGAAGCACTCAGATGGAGTCAAGGGATGGATGAAGCTTAATTTCCAGATAAGTATTTACATCATGTTCTTTTCCTTTCAAACCAAAGAACACCATGAATTTTGAAATGAATGCATAGTAGTTCATTCTCTAATTTTTTAGCCTACATATATGTTTAGTCATGGAAATGATTTGGAATCAGGCATCGAATTCATGTAGATTGTTTATAAAAAAAGGGATTAATTGTGTATAACCGTGGTCATGCTTTATGTAGTATACATTGGATGCGTGTTGGCAAGATTGCATGGAAATTTTGCACCATCTCTTAAAACGGGGAAGTTTTCAAATTGGAACTTTTGCATGCTTTAAGGTGGAGTTTTGCGTTTGAACCTTATGCATGTTACACATCTTCCAAAATATGAACGCTTTGTCATATACAAAGTATGTATATAAAATGTATCACATGGGTTTATGGGATAAGAGGGAGACTAAAGTTAAGTTTAAGTAGTACTTGGCTTCAAAAGAATATAAGAATAGTGATAATGGGGCCAACTCGCCATATCAACCATTTAATTCCTCTATTCTCGAATTAATAAATAAAAGCAAAACTATTCTACATTAGTAGAATAGCATAAGCTTAAAGTCCCTCTTATGGAATTCTAAACTCCATAAAACCCATGGCATGCTTGATCAGAAAGGCCAAGGAATTAATCCTCTTTTTTTTTTTAAGGCCAAGTTGAAATATCAATTCCTCCCTTCAAAAGAATTTCTCTATTCGCTTTGCACTTCTCTAAGCAAATGGAAGGTCTTAAGAAAAGGTAAAATAGAGGTTCATAAGATAGCTCGGACACTATTTAACTGTGTCCTATTAGAAAAAGGACTATTTTTCAAGAGGTGTTGACATCTTCTCCATATTAATAGTCTGATTGGCAAATCAATTATTCCTTTACACCTCAGATGTCTGGTTATGTTTGACATAAAATAAATCTTGTAGATTATATCTAAACAAAGGAATCATTGAAAATCCAACCTTAAGATTGAGTCTTCCAAGTTGTAAATACATCTGAGAGTTGGCAAGTTGAAATTTCATTTTGACACAAGCATAAGAATTTCTCTTTAACAGAATTAAGAACTTACATTTCAAAAGTGTAATAACTCTCACTTGATTAGACTAGAGGAATGATTGATCCCAAGGATAAAGTTAAAGTTATTTACACTAAAGTGGAAGTGTAAGTTGGATGGTATATGACATCTAGACTTACACTACCACTCAAGTGGATTCGATGGTATAAGACATGAAATTTATGGGTAATCAAAGCTTGAAATTAGGGATACATGTTGAAAAAGCTTGGAAATAATGAAGCAAAAAAGCTTTGGATAGTTACTTTACTTGAGGGGCTCAATGGATAAGTAGATAAATTATTTCGAAATTTGATAAAGAGTGATTGAAAAATTACTAATTTCACCATGCCCAAAAATAGTTTTTTTGGGGAAAAAAAAGCGTTTAAGGGGAGGGAAAAGTTCACATACCTTATGCTCCAAGAAAATAAAATAAGGTATCACAAGGTAAAGTATATGCAAGGAAGTCCAATGTAAGCAAAGACTTCCATGAACCATGAGGATTATAGGAATCCTAGGTGGTTTAGAAAAAGAAGTTAGAAGAATTATTAAGCATATTCTAAGGTACTTGATGCTTCATGTGTTAGCGCAACAAAGTCATTGATCCGAGTGATAAAGGCTTAATGGAAAAACTCTTGTTATTTTAAATATAATAGTTAGTTCCCCAAGAAAACCCATGGGAAAACGTTAGACAGAAAATTAGGGATCTAATATAAGTAGACCTAATCAAAGGTCAAATCAAACTTTAAGTATGAGATTAGTTAGACCACATTAAATGGTCACCAAATATTCATGACAATTAAGTGAAATTAGTTGTGGTTTATCGAAGCACCTTAGTCCTTGTTCTTATAGTTTGTTACTATAGATTGTAGCTTATGGTTTAGAGAGCATTAAAAAGGACAAGGAAGGTGAAATACAAAGAGTATAGACATGTAGTCATGTGGATTAGATGAAGAAACCATTGATATGGGATGGTGGGAACTCATTCCCATTGAGAACTTATTCTTGATGGCCAAAAGACAAAAATACTCATGATCTAATAGGATACCTCAAGAAGATAATGTCCAGAAATAGGCTTATGCTCTCAAAGGGAAGAATAGTGTTTCTACCAAGATAGTAAAGATTCTATCTCATAGTAAATTTTACGCCTTGGGAGTACGAAATAAAGAGAGGATTAACTCGTAGGAGTTTCAAAGTAAACTTCAAATATTGAAGCTCCAAAGCTTCATCCAAAAGCATGAATTGAATTCAAGGAACTGAAGGATGATCTAAAATCAGGCTTGGAACAAAGCTTAGAAAGATCATTGGAGCCTAACGTGTACTTGGTAATTCAAGTTAGGAAGTAAATGAGAAGAATAAGAAATCTCTAGTTACCATATCAACATACATCTTAAATAGATCTAGAGTACAAACCAAGAGAATTCTTGAATGATCAAGAATATCTCTAAGGTTTGAGATCTTAAAGATCAATAAAGATTAAGCATCAATCCAAAGATTGAACGATTGGATGATAGTCCATTATTATAAATGTTTGTGGCCTTAAATATAGTAAGATCTTTTCCAAACACTATTTTCCATATTGGGTGCAATAAAAGGAAGCTATGAATATCTTTATCTTTTTGGAAGAACAAGTAAAATAGATTGTAAATATATGTTTTCAACCAATTAGATTCTTCAAAACCTAGATTGAACCTGATGGAATTTACTCACTTAATAAACTCTCAAAACCATGTAAAGCTTTGATAAAAAACACTAAAATTATTTTAAGTAATTTCTCCAAACTTATCTCCCAAGTAAGAGGTTACAATATCCTCTTAAAAAACCAAATTGATAATCCACCTTTATCACTTTAACAGTTGGACAAGGATTATAAACAGATTCCCATCTATCTAGATTGATCTTTTTAGTGGAGGTGAATTGCAAAGAAGAAATCCACCCATTTCACTAGCCCTAAGGTACAAAATATGTGTACATATAACAAAACCAAGGGAAAGTGATTTAGGAAGGGATTATTAAATATTCATCTTCCTTTCAGAACAAGATAGGGTTTGACTCAACAAATTGATCTAATAAGGAAGCCTTAAGCTAGCCAAGAGTATCCACCTATTTTTTTACATTCATGCACAATATAAAGAAACCAAGATAGAAATTTAGCTAGAGATACTTAGGATTCACTTAATTCCCATGTTTACACTAAGGGAGCCTAGTTTATTCATAGCTAAAATAGTGAAATAGGAAGATATGTTATGTTCCACCCTTATCATTCTTGCCATATATTGTGCTAGTGTCAAATTTTCACATGCAAAATTAGATGAGGCTTTAAATGATTTGGCTTCTTCAAGGCTTATGAATAAGGTGGTGACAGTACATAGACCTTGCCATCTGAGTCATCGAAGTCACTATTTGTGCCATTGGTTGCATGTGAGGATGGACTTCAATGATCAAGAAAGACAAAGTACTAGCACTTCCTAGAAGATCACCCATTCCAATAGTGTTCCCCCCTAAGGAATGCTTAACAATAGGTTTTCCTACCACTAAGCCCTAGTTTCTTGGTGATTTTAGGAGTGAAGATACTTAAAGTTAACATTATTTTTTAGCCTTCACAGTGTCTTCTCAGTATCTCTACATCGATTTTTTTAGAGTTTAACTAGGTACGAAATTGGGGAAAGTTGGTCTCTTCTGTGATGCAAGTGGAAGACTTACCCAACCTCACCATAGGAGATGTATGCTAGTTTTTTGTAGCTATTGAATAATTCTAGCTGGCTTTTTTGGATTAAGTAGTTATATGCAATGGAGTCAGTGGTTCACTATGCATGTTTACATGTGAGTACTGATAGTTTTATGAATCTTTGACATCCTTCATATGCTCATTTTGTAGAGGAGACTATGACAAAATTTTTCCAGGTTTTAATTTATCAACTATACAGTGGTTGAATTTTCTCCTTAGCACACTTATTGGTGTGAGCACATACATTCTCACATAATCTCTTTGGTTGTTCATTGTTGTGGATCATTATCCATTTTTTTTGGGAGAATCTATTTGAGCCATAGTGGTGTTTGAATTATCCTAGATCCATTATCATTCTAGTTAGTTCTCTATCATCATGGCATCAGAGGTCTCAGGTACATTTGGTGGATTGGGGTCTAGTGCTAGTGTACCCAAGAGGATCTATAACTTGCAAGGCAAAGACCATTTTGAGATCTCAAAATTTGATGGCACAAACTTTGCTCTATGGAAGAAGTAGACCAAAGATGTATTGATTCAGAGTATGCAGCAGAAGCCAGTAAATGGAATCTCAAAGAATCTTGTTGACATGGATGATGATGATTGGGGTGCATTTGATGAAATGGCTAGGTCCTCCATTTGACCACACATGGCAGATAATGTTTACTATAGTATTGGACTGTGAAAGTGCAAAGGAGATTTGGAAGAAGTTATGCAATACATATGAAAAAGAAACAACATCAACTAAAGTGTATCTCATGAGAAAGTTATATGGCCTTCACATGAAGGACATAGATAGTGTTGATGCTCATCTAAATGTGTGTGATGCTATATTATCTCATTCACAAGTTTAGAAAATGGAGATGGATAGTGAAATGAAAATAGTCTTGTTGCTATGCACCTTGCCATCATCATGGGATACATTTTGCACAACTATTAACAATAGTGCACTTGGTGGTAAACTAGTCTACGATGACATATATGGAGCACTCTTGAGTGAACAGATCCATAGAAATTCTATGGTTGGAACTCAGAGGGGAGATGCATATATTGTTCCTGATTCTTACAAAGGAAATAATCAACAATGTGGCAAGAGAAAGAACAGGGAGAAGAATGTTCAACGGAATAAGACTAGAAGTAAACCAAGGAAGAAGGATATGGAGTGCCATTATTTTCATGCTACACGTTAAAAAATGCTAAAGGTAAAAGACACAATATTGATGGGCATGTTAAATAGCTACATGCCCAAAACTCTTTGACTCTGAAGATAGAAGAAATTAATGATATTTTTTATGATGATGATGTGTTGGCACTTGATAGTACTATGGCTAATGAGTCTCTTATGATTGATTCTCATTCCCGCACATAGTTGCTAGATTCTGGTGCTTCTTTCCGTGCGACACCACATAGAGAATGGTTATTTGCTTATGTAGCAAAGTCTCTTTGTACTGTGAGACTTGGTGACTCTTACTAGTGTGATGTTGTTGGGATTAGAATTGTGGTTGTGTAGTACATTCATGATCCGGAATTCACTATGCATAATGTACACCATGTGCCTCGTTTATCACGTAGTTTGATGTCAATTGATCAACTTGATGACCTTGGTTACAAAGTGTTTTTTAATGTTTAGTCCTTTTGCATATCAAAGGGAAATCTTGTTATTGCAAAAGGAAGCAAAGTTGGCTCACTTTATCCTCTATTTGTATCACAGAAAGAACCCTGGTTAGCTATTACTGAACAAACTATCACTTGTATTCGGCATGGCTATTTGGGCCACATATGTCATAGTGGAATTGAAAATCTTTCTCATTGTGGCTACTTATATTTGTTATCTTTCTCAATTTTTTCATTTTGTGAGCATTGTGAGTATGGAAAGAAAATTAGGAATGTGCATAAGATGCACATTGACTCTTCAATTCAGCCTTTACATATTTTTCATACAAATGTGCGTGCTCTTATGCCCACAAGCTCATTAGGTGGCTCCCCTTACTTTGTCACTTTCATAGAGGATGCTACTAGAAAAATCTGGCTATATCCTATCAAATCAAAGGATGAGGTATTCCATACTTTTAGAAATTGGCTTGCTTTAGTTGAGATTGAAAGGAGAACTAAGCTCAAGGCTTTATGTTCTGATAATGGAGGTGAGTATACTTCACATGAATTCAACCTTTTCTATTAATCTATAGGAATTCATAGAGATTTTACAACTCCTTATACCCCAATATAGAACGGTGTAGCTTAGAGGATAAATAGAAATATTCAAGATATATTATTTTCTATGTTGCATCATGCAAACTTTTCACAAGGCTTTTGGGCAAAAGCAATGTTGATTGTAGTTCATGTGATTAAACTTTCACCTAGTACTACCAAAGGTCTACAAGTGGCACAAGAGTTATGGACAAGGCAACCATCGTATTATTATCACCTTTGAGTTTTTGGGTATGAATCATATCTTCATATACCTAAGAATCTTAGACAAAAGTTGGACTATAAGTCTAGGAAATGCATTCTTCTTGGATACAGTGAAGATGGTAAATTTGAGTATTTCTTATGGGATCTTGAAACACACTCAATGATCAAAAGCCATGATGTCATTATCAATGATTCTAAGATGCATAAAAAACCCATTAAAGAGGTTGAATTGAGAAGAGTAGTTTTTTAGGCTACTAGTTTTATAGCTAGCATGCATTAGAACGCTACACATGGGAATGTTCAATAGAACATCCAATAAGATGAGTTTGCAAATATTCATGTTCAACAACCATTGAGACATTCAGCATGTGTCTCACATCCACCTGATAGATATGTTCTAGGTTTGGATTTTGCTATGCTAACACATGTTGGTAAGAAAGAGGCTATGCAGACAAAGGATCATGTCAAATGGGAATGTTCCATGAAGAGTGAATGGATTCTATTCACAAGAATGGTACTTGGGATTCGGTACCTTTGCCAAAGGACATGAAAGCCTTACCATGTAAATGGGTATACAAGTTGAAAGTCACAGATAGGGCTTCTCCAAAATATAAAGCACGACAGTTTGAAAAGGGTATTAAGCAACAACATGGTGTTGATTTCAAGGAAATCATCTCTCCAATAATCAAGATGACTAAACTACACATGTTGCTTGGATTCATTGCAATGGAGGACTTAGAGATAGTCCAAATATATGTGAAGACTGATTTCTTGCATGGAGATCTTACAAATGAGATCTATATGGAATAACCCAAGGTTATGTGGTACTTGGCAAAGAGAATCTTCTTTTTAAGTTGAAGAAGAGCTTATATGGACTTAAAAAGTCCCTTGGACAATGGTATCAAAAGCCTAATGTTTTTATGAAGTCTCAAGGCTATTTTTGAAGTAATGAGGATCATTTTCTCTACACTAAGAGATGCTCATATGGTAGCTTCATATGTTTATGTCGATGATATGCTGTTGTTGGGAAGCCCTCTAATGACTTTTCTTTGCTAAAAAAAAAGTTGAGTGAGACATTTGATATGAAGGATTTTGGGGATGCCAAGCATATTCATGCATGTTACTCGCGATAGGATTAGAAGATGCATATCCTTGTCTCAAAGTGAGTACATATCCAAATTACTTCATAAGTTCAATATGCAGGATGGCAAGGCATTGCGTACACCTTTACCTACATATGCAAAATTGAGCAAGGATGATTGCCCCAAATTAGATGAGGAAATGAATTCATGACCAAAATTCCTTATCAATTTTTTGTTGATAGTCTCATGTATGCTATGATAGCTACAAGACCTGACATTGCATTTGTAGTGGGAATTGTGAGCAAATTTTTGTCTAATCTTGGCAAGAAGTATTGCGAAGCTGTTGGAGTTAGACGTCTGTAGAAGCACGTGAACAACAAAAGGAAGAAGAAGAAGCCTGGAGCACAACACACAACACTGAATGTATTACTAGAGAATGTACAAAGATAAGTAGCCCATTACAGCAACAGGCGTATATACAAGGGGGCGTGGGGGGGAACCTCCTAAAGAGGGAAAAAAGTGCTCCAACGGTCCTAGTGTGTTCACACACATCACTACCTAAATATATCAACAAATAGTGAACAAGGAGCTAGCACTCATGTATAAGGAAGTGCCAAGCTATGTGGAAATCACTCCACAAAAGGAAGTAAGCCCAAAGCTTTGCAGAAAGCTTCAAACTTCTCCCTAGGCAGAGCCTTTGTGAAAAGGTCTGCAATGTTCCCCTGCGTGGGCACATATGCCAAGCTCATCTCCCCAGCAGAGAACCTCTCCCTGACATAGTGATAATGCACCTCAATGTGCTTAGTGCGAGCATGGAACACAGGGTTCCTCGCAATTGCCAATGCGCTCTGGCTGTCAGTGAAGATGGTGGTGGCAGAAGTCTGACCAACACCCAAATCAACCATAAGGCATATGAGCCACACACACTCAATAGTAGATGTGAAAGCTTCCCTATACTCAGCCTCACAACTGGAAGTGGCCACAGTAGGCTGCTTCTTGCTCATCCAAGATATACATGAGCTACCTAGCATGAAGCAAAAGCCACTAGTGGACACATGAGTGTCATAGAAACCAACCCAATCAGAGTCAAAAAAAGCATGCAAATTTGGCGGTAATGATCCCCCCTTGGGATAAAACAACCCAATTAGCCTAGTACCATTCAAGTAGCGAAAGATGCGCTTAACCGCCTGCCAATGCTCGACTCCTGGGCAATGCATAAACCTGCTCATTTGTGAGACAGCAAACTGAATATTTGGCCGAGTAATGCATAAGTAAATCAAGCATCCAACAACCTCCTGATAGAGAACAACATCAAATGCATCTCCAACATCATGAAGACTCAATCGTAAACCTGTCTCCATAGGAGTGGCAATAGGCTTACAGTTTTCAAGGCCAAAACGCTGCAATAATGTGCCAATATATTTCATTTGACACAAAGCCATTCCACCATCAGCTTGCATAAACTGAATGCCCATATAGTGATGCAAATGCCCCAAATGAGACATCTCAAATGAGGCATGCAAATCAGCCTTAAAATCAGCAATATGCTTCTCAATAGGACCAGTGACCAACATGTCATCAACATAGACAACAATGATCAGAAGCACATCATTAGCACACTTAACATGTAAGGTGCTTTGAGTTGGACTATTCTCAAAACCATGTGCAATCAGATAGGCTCATACCAAGCACGTGGCACTTGCTTTGAACCATATAATGCCTTCTTTAGCCTGCACACTTGGTTTTCATGCCCTTTCTACACAAAGCCACGGGGCTGAAAAACATATACTTCTTCATGCAAGTCACCATTCAGAAATGTTGTTTTAATGTCCAACTGATGTACATTCCAACCATGATGGGCTGCAAGTGCACAAATGCTCTGAACACTAGTCATACGGCATGTAGGTGCAAAGGTCTCATCAAAATCAATGCCTCTTTCCTACGCATAACCCTTTGCAACAAGCCTAGCCTTATACTTGTCAATTGTACCATCAGGTTTACGCTTCAGCTTGTATACCCACTTAGTACCAATTGCTTTCTTGCCAGGAGGCAAGTCACATAAAGACCAAGTACCATTCTTCATTATTGCATCATATTCAGATTGCATAGCAGCCATCCAATTTTCTGAATTTTGTGCTTCATCAAACGAAATAGGCTCATTCTCATCACAGAGACTAGATGCAGCCATAGCATAGCAATCTGATGCAAAAGAGGCTCTATGAGAGCCTGAACGAGTACGATATGATAGAGGTGCATCTAATTTGCTATCATGCAAAGTCTGCACTAGCCATTTTGGCATAGTTTTTGCCTGCTTAATATCAGCTCTCTCATCAACTAGTGCATCATGTAAATATGCATCAGAAATGGAATGATCTGCATCATCACATGAAACCTGCGAAGGCTGAGAATTTGCCTCATTGGACCAGCACTAGACTGTCCACCTATAAAAAGAGGCAACAAAGTATCATACATGTCTTTGGAGCTAACAGATGTCTCCTTAGTACATGAAAGCAATGGGTAAATAGCACCTTCCACAAAAACAACATCACGGCTAACCAGAATGCGTTTAGTCTATGGATGATACAAACGATAGCCTTTACTTTCAGAACTGTACCCAACAAAAATACACTTTACTGCTTTATCATCCAATTTCTACGATGTTGTTCAGGCAGTAATGCATATGCTAAACAACCAAAAACACACAGATGAGCAACATATGGCTTGCGATCATGCCAAGCCTCATATGGAGTGATAGACTACAGCGCTTTAGTGGGACACCTGTTCAATACATATGCTGCACACATGACAGCCTCAAGCCAGAAACTATGTGGTAAAGCCTGACTCTTGACCATACACCTCGCCATCTCCATCAGTGACCTGTTCTTTCGTTCAGCAACTCCATTTTGTTGAGGTGTATATGGCACTGTACACTGGTGTTTTATCCCACATTCAGCCAAAAATGCATTAAAATCAGAAGACATATATTCCCCCTCTCGATTAGAACGGAGGGTGCCCATTTTACATGCTGACAGATTTTCAACCAAAACCAAAAACTGTTTGAAGCACATGAACACTTCGGAATTTGCCTTCAATGGATATACCCATGCATGCCTGGAAAAATCATCGATGAAAGTCACGAAGTAAAGATAATTCCCAAAAGAAGGTATCTGCATAGGACCACAGACATCACTATGTATAGGCTGCAATTTCTGAGTAGCCCGAACTGAACCATCTTTTGGAAAGGACAAATGTTGCATTTTGCCCAAAATATAGCCTTCACAAACATGTTTTCCAGGTGCCTCAAGTTTGGGCAAAGAGGACACCATTTCAGATTTCTGCAGGTGTGTCAAACTAGCAAAATTCAGATGACCAAAGCATGCATGCCAAAGCTTTGCATCTGACATAGCCTAACAATCATTTACTGCACATGCCAAATCATTTACAGATCTTTCATAATCTATGAGCTTATACAGCCCACAACATAAAATGCCAAAAGCAATAATCACATCGCCATTTGACAAATCATGAATTGTACACCTGTCATCAACAAAGTTCACAACCAAGCCAATCTTGGCTAATGCAGAAACTGATAACAGGTTCTTCTTGCTGACACAAATAAAGCATTTGACAAAGTGAAAGAACTACCATCAGTAGTAGTCAAAATGATCTTACCAACTCCCATAACAGGATAAGAGGAGTTGTTAGCGCATGTAACAGTATTCCCTGTAGGGGCAGGCTCCAGTGAAGAGAAGAAACTGCACTGCGAGGTAATATGTTTGGTCGCCCCACTGTCAAAGTACCAAACATCTGAGTCCTTTGCAGACATGCACTGCTCATGAGAAGATGGGTCGAAACTGCAAACACTAGTAAACGCCCATTCTTCTTCTTGCACAAGATTAGTAGACTCCGTTTTTGGTGTAGAGGCTTCTACAACAACCGTTCCAACCTCTTTCTTTTTTGCCTCTTTTGCAGCCAGTTTTGGATAGTTCTTTATGATATGATCATTCCCTTTACAATACTTACAAAACAACTTCTGCTTTTCTGATTTCTTCTCATCTTTATCTTCCTTCTTCGAATATGCAGAATTAGCAGATTTTTGCTTAATACTTGAAGAGATCCATTTTCCTTTGCCCTTCTGACTAGGAAAGAAAGCTTCATCTGCAACACGCATAATGGACCTATTCTACCTGGACTGATCCTCCTGCAATAGAACAGAGACTAACTCCTCAAATGACAAGGCATTTGGATTGCCTTTCATCATCAACCGAAGAGTAGAAGCAAAACTCTGATATGAATCAGGAAGACCATTCAAAACGGTCTGCACAAGTGAGCTATCTAGTATAACCTCATCAGTAGAAATCAATTGTTCCTTCAAGTCTTTGATCTTTGTTAGAAAACTATCCATGGAATCACCTTCATTCATGTGCTCACTCTCCAACTATTTTCGGAGGTAAGCAACACAAGCCTCATTCCTAGCTTGGTACAATGTGGTAAGTGTATCCCAAGCATCCTTAGCTGTTCTACAAGAGTGAATATGAGGAATAATGGCACGTTTGACAAACAAAGCTATCAATGCATATGACTGGGCATCTCTGCCATCCCAACAAATCTGCTCTGCAGTAGGTGCAGTAGAAACCGCAACACGACAAGGAATATGCAGAATATCATCATCTTCGACACCTTCTACCTCAGCTTCAGTACCTGCAGTTGTAACAGTTGCATGTGTGATAGGACGTTTTTCGACACCCTGCACAATGTTCCACATTCCTTTTGCAACCAACACATGTCCCATCATATAAGTCCATAATAGGTAGTTGGTACCATCCAACTTATCCTCAACAACCAACATACAGAAAAATTGATTCTATCTCAAAAAGTTGAATAGAATTGCCCATACAAATTCTGCTAGACCTATAGCACACTTTGAGACGCTTATACTGGCAAACAGAAATTGTTATATACCTTTGACACAAAAAGATGAAATAGCCTGCACAAGCGATAGTGCACTAAGTATGCTCACCAAAATTCGTGTGATTCTGAGACTGCAAACGGAGGAGTGTCGACGGTGCCCTAAATGAAGCGACGACCTGCTCTGATACCAATTGTTGGAGTTAGACATCTACGGAAGCACGTGAACAACACAAGGAAGAAGAAGAAGCCTAGAGCACAACACACAATACTGAATGTATTACTAGAGAATGTACAAAGATAAGTAGCCCATTAGGTCAATAGGCATATATACAAGTCGGGGGAAAAAAACCTCATAAAGAGGGAAAAAAGTGCCCCTGCAGTCCTAGTGTGTTCACACACATCACTACCTAAATATATCAACAGAAGCGATCAAGATGATTTTGTCTATATCTGGGTAGAACATTTTTCACTTTGTTGGAGGTGTTATCTCTTGGAGATCTCGTCATCAAGAATGTACATTTGTTTCCACTACAAAATCAGAGTACGTTGCAGCAAGAGAGGCATGTAAGGAAGCATTGTGGCTTTCTCATCTTGCTTCTTATATGGGTATACCTTAACATCTACCTTGTTTGCTTAGTGATATTCAGAGTGCCATTGCTTTGGCTAAGAATTTGGTCTATCATGCAAAGACCAAGAACATTTAGGTGAGCTATCAATTCATTAAAGACTACTTAGCCACTAACCACATTATTCTTGAGAAGTTTTATACTCGAGATAATGTTGTAGATGCTTTGATTGAAGCTCTACCACAAGATAACTTTTGATACTTTTCTCACTTGATAGGGGTTACTTGATTCATGATCTTGCATTCTTACTTGTACTCTGTGTAACATGCCCATCAGTTGGCAGGTACAATTTTTATGTTTACACTCAAGTATCCTTTATCATTCTTTATTTTTTCTCCCTTAATTCATTTTGGCCATATTGGACTTAAGTGGGAGATTGTTACCATTAGTGTCAATGTGAAAAGCCAAATGGTTGCCGAACACTTTTGTATGTTCTTTAATAGAACATATAGTGGTTAGATCAACCACAAAATCAAAGTTTGACCAAATTTGTAAAATCTAGGAAATATGAGGTCACGCTTTGTGTGCTATGTAGATGGACATATTCTATAGGTCTATGCAAAGTGCTGCATGAGTTGTCTACAACTCAATTTTGCACTTTGAGGTCATTTTTCATAAAGCTCTCAGGAAGCAAAATCCATTGTGGTTGAATTCCATCACACCACATTAGAATCAGGGGTATTCTTGATCCTCCTTGTAGAAATTTTCTTTTGACATTCTCAGCATCAATTACCCACATTATAAGGGGTCTTATTTTTATTTTCCAAGGGTACTATCCTTCAACTTTGGCAGACTATTTGGCACTAAGTGCCCACCTTTTGTAACATCAACAATATAAGAAGAATCTCTTGTATGGGTCCTTTGGGAGGCTATTCTAAGCCCCCAAAGGGTGTCTCTCACTACATATTGGGCTATTTTAAGTCCCCCTCGAAAGTGTCAACATGTTCAAAGGGCTACTCTAAGCTGCCCCCACCCCAGTCCAACTTTTGGTGCTAATTCTTTCCAACTGTGGTGACTCGTTTGTTAAGTTCTATTTGCTTCAAAAGCTACAATTTCTACCATTTCAAATGCTACATCTTTGAGTATGTTGTACTTGCCATCATTCATGCTTATGTTAATGTCCAAGGATGAAAGGTTGAATGGCACAAACTACAATTTGTGGAAGGGCATGGTTAGGGCTTTACTTATACAAAAACTTTTTATTGTAGAGAGTGCACACGTAAAAGGAAAATGAAAAGAAGAGTACTCACAAAATGAAAGAGCGTGAGGCTCAAAAGTGAGTAACCGTGAAATGGGAAAACTCACATGGATTAGAATGAGTTTTCCAAGAGCATGGAGTAGGCTCTTCAAGATTCTAATCAAGTACAAAATGGGGAATAGGCCTCCTTATATAGAGTTGGAGGAGGGCTCTCCAAATCACATCATATGTGGGATAATTCACCTTGAAGGAGAATGAATACACAGGTAGGAGGCAAGGTACCCAAATACAATGAGATACAATATAAAAACAAAATGAAATGGAAATGGAGTGCCTCATAGATATAAAATTGAGATGCACTCTCATATTCTCAATAGCCCCTATAGAGCTTCATTTTATACAATATGGAGGCTGCTAGCGTATGAGTGAAATGTCCAGCATGAGTGTAGTAGCAACAACGTGAGCACCAAAATAGAAATTCTCCATGTGGAAATCCATAGCCTCCAAGTGGGATCAACCATGTGTGATGGCCAAGTACTCCATAAGATGTCCACCGGATGGATCAAGTGGATGCTCCATAGATACACCAACAATGAGGTACAAGAGCAGAACAAGATCTCATTGGATGTGATCACCTCCACATGAGATGAATAGGATGAATCCATGTGATATGTGGGAAACTCCAAAGCTTTAACAATATCAAGAGAAAATTAAGAGCAAGATTCGGGATCAAGACAATTATCTTTTTCAATTATGTTCCTTAATTTTCATGGCATGACATGTATGATTGGATTGATACTTTATGCATTATGTGCACAACTTCCTCCTACACAAAAAAAGAATTACGCAAAATGCTAACACATGCATATATTAGAGAATGAATTCATTTGAAAAGTTTCTTTTCCAAAAGCAAAGGAAGTATATGCATGGATAGGCAATATAAAGATCGCATCATTTAGTATCCATACATTAAATAGAGTCATGGTTTTGGAAGCACATCCACATTTGGGCATACCAATAAGTAAGAAGTGCCAAGCAAGCATGGAAAAAGTGGATGGCTTGAGTTTTCATCACCATGATGGAAGCATTAAGATGGAGTCAAGGGATGGATGAATCTTAATTTCTAGATAAATATCTACATCATGTTCTTTTCCTTGCAAACCAAAGAGCACCGTGAATTTGGAAATTAATGCATAGCCATTCATGCTCTAATTTTTTAGGCTACATATTTGTTTAGTCATGGAAATGATTTGGAATTAGGCATCAAATTGACATCTTGTTGGCTCTTAAGTTTATTAAGTTGGCATTCTCAGTGAGTTTGCACATCAACCTCATCAAATCCATTGGGATGCTGCTTAGAGACTACTTCAATAATTTTCCCTCACTCAACATCATGGTATTGAGTATAGAAGGGGCATATATTTTGCATGATATTCAAATTCAGATTGGATTGGGGATCTTGATTCGTGATTGTCTACTTTTTGATACATATTCTTGTTCCGCCTAGGACTTATCTCTCGGGAAACTAAGAAGTAGCCTATAGTTTCTCTATCATCCATTGAGGCCAATTATTGAGCATCCAAGTTTGTAGCATGTGAATCCATTTGTCTTTGATGTTTATTATTTGACATTGGTATTTTGCATGATACTCCGACATGCATCCATACCAATAGCTAGTAGCCTTGGCCAGCACCAAGAATATTGTGTTCTACATTGGACCAAGCACATCGAGATAGTACCACTTAAAATGCAAGAAGCTCGTATCACAAGAGATTAATATGGAGCAATGTGCCTCTAAGGAGAACTGGGTACACATGTTCACAAAGGCTTTATTTCAAGTTCTAGTCATGTGCTTAGTCGACCTCTACAACATTTAGGTGCTCCAAAATGGAGCTACAAAGGGGGTGTTGATAACGTGCATTCTTCTACTTCATTTCCTTTTGTATCCACATAAGTGCATCTCCATTTTGTATCCAGACACACCCCATTTCATATTATTTGAGTTATATCTCATTGTATTTTGGTACCTTACCATTTGCTTCTACCATTGCATTCATTCCTCTTCAAGGGGGATTATCTCACATGTGATGTACTTTGGAGAGCATCCTCCAACTCTATATAAGGAGGGCATCTTCCCCACTTTGTACTTAGTTAGAAGCTTGTAAATCCTACTTTGTGCTCTTGGCAAACTCATTTCTAATCCATGTGAGTTTACCCATTTCTTGATCTACTTACTTTGAGTCTCTCACACTCTTTCATTTTGTGAGTACACTCTTCTTTTCATTTTGCTTCTGCATGTGAGCTCTCTATGAGTAGCACCTCTCTCCTTCCAAATTTTTGGGAAGATTATAGCCATCACTATGGTCATCATTAATATATATATATATATATATATATATATATATATATATATATTTAGTTTCATATTATTATAAGTTTTTATTTTAATTTGGTTTATTTTTTCTTAATTTGGGAATCTTTTATTTTGTTTATATCTTTTGTACTTTTTGGATTGTGTGTTTTCTATGAGTGTTGTGTCTATATGCATGTTGTTGTGAGGTATTTTATTATTTGATTATTTTGTTCTTAAGTCCTCTTTTTTTTTTCTCTCTCTCTCTCTCTTTCCTTTTTTTTCCCTTTTATTTGTGAGGTTTGCTTTATTTATTTTTTATTTTTGATTCATTTATTTAAAAAAAAAAGTGGGTCTTTTAGACCAAGGGTTCTTTGTGTAGTTTCATGAACAATTTCTTGTGGCAGAGGAAGTTAAGTAATGATTCTAGCAAAGGATCACGTGCACTTGACTGCACGTTTCGTCGATGATCTCTCAAGTGTAACAAGCAGCCTTATTTAAGGGCCCCACTGCTTGGTAGCAGCCCTGCTACACAAATGGGGAGTGTGGTTAGCACTTTCTCTAACCTAGGATCCTTGGCCTACAGGCGGGCGTTGATCTGATTTTTTTACCTGACTATACACATTTCTCATAATACTTATTCAGCGACTTCGAGTTCCAATTTTCACCAGGTACGTGCTTCAACCTCTTCTTCAAATCTTGTGTGGTTCCTTCCCCCCCCCCCCTCCCTCCCCCTTCTTTTTCACTCTTTATTTATAGCTTCTTCTAGTCTTTTGTTCTTTTATGTTTATTCTTATTATCATTTTTACTTTTATTATTATTTTAGTTATTTCTTTATATTTATTATATTTTTTTAATATATTTTTTAAAAAATTATTTTTA
>CM035436.1:36668528-36708528 GCA_020310875.1 Ceratopteris richardii | reverse complement strand
ATAACAAGTCTCCATGTGAAGCCTACTATGAGTAAAACCCAAATGTCAACTACTTTAGAGTTTTTGGAAGTGAAGCATTTGTACATGTGCCCAAGGAAGATTCGCACAAGTTATCATCTAAGTCTAATAAGCATCTCTTCATTGGATATAATGAATAGTCTAAGGCATACATATTGTAGAATCTAGAAACCCACTCCATCACTATTTCAAAATATGTAATGTTTGATGAATCTTCAAAGTACTTAACTAAAGATCCAAGCTAAAGTTCTAGTCCACCCACGTACACTTTAGAGGGGGACATAATTATTTCTAAGCAAAGTTTAGAAGCAAGTACTTCCCAACAACCTAGCAGATCTCAAAGGTTCATGAAGAAGAGACAACAAGAACAAAATCTCTATTTCAATTATGCACTTATGCACTAGATTCAACAAATTCCATAGCCTTCCAACTTTAAAGTAGCTCAAGAACAATGAGAGTGGAAAGAAGATACGGTGGTAGATATGGATGCAATCCAAAAGAACAATACCTGGATGCTAGTACCAAAGCCTTTTAATCACCAAGTCATAAGATTCAAGTGGCTTTGTAAAGTCAAGTACAATTCAAATGGTTCTTTGGGCAAGTACAAAGAAAGACTAGTAGCTAAGGGATATATGCAAAAGGATGACATTGACTATGAATACTACAAGGTTCATTGTGCTAAATTCTTGCCTTAAGTGCACACTTCAAATGGCCCATTTACCAACTAGATGTAAAAAGTTTTTTCTTCAATGTTGATATTCAAGAAGAAATATATGTGGATCAGCCCAAATATTTCCAGATCAAAGGCAAGGAAGATCATGTCTAGAAACGTCACAAAGCAATTTAGGAACTTACGGAATCTCTTAGGACTTGGTATGAGAAGATACACAAGTTCTTCAATGATGGTGCATGACAACCATCAATTGATGTTTTGGATGAAGGATTGAAGTCAAAGATTGAAGAAAAGATTAGCCTATGAAGCTTGAAGATAATGCATATTCAGGAAATGAAGACTTGTATACATATGTACATTAAACTTGTAGTTAGCTCACATATACCTTTTGTAATGGTCATGAGCTTGTACATATATGCCTATATATACAAGAAAAAAGTCGGGGCAAATATGAGAGAGTATGAGATGAGAAGAATTAGAAGTTTTAATAGTCATTAGACACTTTATAAGTGAGGAAGATCTCTCTCATCATTCGGATGTAAAGTTTTATGAATAGAAGAAAAAGTTGCACCCGATATTTTGTTGTGTTCTCCTTCTCTGTTTGATCATTTCAAGAATCCTTTTGTAGGTGTCTAATTTGAAATTTAATGCTTCTATGGTTAAGATTTGAGAGCCTAATTGTAAACATGCTGAGAGAACTATGTGTAGGAACATTTTTATGTGAAGAAGTGATGAGTGTCTTCTGAAACAGGCATAATTTTGATGGTCAAAGAATTGATCAGATCTCAGTGCATAGTGTAATTTTTTACACAAATGAGGAGTCAAAATCTAAGTTGGAAGGTAAGCCATCTATGGCTAAAAGCATTTGATTAAAGGTTGGGAGAACCATGCATTAGAAGTTGCAGGTGTCAAAGTCGACTATACAGGAGAACAGTTTCAGACATAGGTGAACTGTTTGGATCATTTCTCAATATCTACTAAATCTTTTAAGAAGCTTTAACTTGGAAAAGGTGCAAATCTTTAGACAAAATCTTATGCAAAGTTTCATAAAAAACTTTACACATTTGGTCAGTCAATGAGTGAGTTATGTGCAACAGACTTTTTTGAGTAGTGACTCTCTTCACAGTTAGTATAAATTTTGATAATTTGACATTGCTCTTCCAAAATTGATCAAGGTTTTGAGTTATTTTTGATATAGAAGTGTTATAACATCAAGGATAGCTTGTTCTTTTGGAGATTAACACTCTCCATCAGTGGTATCAGAGCAGGAATCATCAAAATAGAAGAAAGGAGGACCTCGACTGCTACAGTCATACAAAAATCAACATTTGAAGGTACAAAAGGTGAAAGCTTGAGAAGGAGGCCTGAAGCTATCAAGAAGATCAAAAGGAACTTCATTTGAAGTAAAGGTACACTTATTCCTCTACAATCTTGAAGAATTTAATACACAGGTGAAGAAAGGATGGGAGATTCTCTTCAGATAGAGAAATTGGATAGAGAAAACTATCCAGCTTGGTCAATGAGGATGGAAGCTCATCTCATGAGCAAAGTCATGATAGGTTACATCACAGGTGAAGAAGAAAAACCAGAATTGAGAGATCTTAGTGTTCCAACTAGGGATGAACTTTCAGATTTGAAGACTTGGATGAAGAGAGATGCTCAAGCAAGGATCATTATCTACATGAGAGTCAATGACTACTTGCTACCTCATATTAGAGGACTTGAAAGTGCAAGTGAAATATGGAATGCTTTGGAGGAGCATTTCCAAAACACTACAAAGTCAAGGAAGGCATCTTTGTGGGCAGAGTTTACCACATTCAAGAAGCAGACCTCTCAATCCATTTCTGATTATGTAACAAGGATGAAGGACATTGCAAATGCATTAGGATCAGTTGATGAAGATATTGAGAGGATAAATTGGTAAGGCAAATCCTCACAGGTTTGAGAGGAGATGAGAAATGGAAGCCATTCATTTTTTCTACTGAATTGTCACTATATCATTTCACTCTTGATTTAAATCAGTTGCTAGGACACATGCTAACATTTGAGCAGGATGTCAAATGTGATGGTGATAAGAGTGCAGGTCAAGCAATGTATTCAAAGGATAAGAAGAAGAATAGCAAAGGCAAGCAACAATTAAATGAAGAAGAAGGTAAAACTAGTCAAGCCAACTTCCTAAGAGGAAGAGGAGGTGGCAAAGGTAGAGGAAGAGGCACAAGCAATAAAGATGGAGCCAAAGCTTGCTGGATTTATGGTAAGACAAATCATTTAGCTCATGATTGTTGGCATAATAATCGGAATAATGGAGGATATAGTCAGAACTTTAATTCAAGAGGAAGAGGTGGTAGAAACCAAAGAGGTAATTTCAAGAGGGAGAGGTAGTAGAGGTTACTTTGGAAGAAATACAGGTAGAGGATTCCAAAGTCAATCCTACAACAATACCTACGACAATTACGCTTCAGATCAGAAGGAGGATTCAATTTTGGTTATGAATGCAACTTGTGAAAGAAAAAGTGAAGACCAAAGAGCCTTCTACATTGAATTAGGGTGTACCAATCACCTGAGTGGTAATATAGCCTTGATGATTGATTTGGAAAATAAGGTAACTAATCATGTAGTTCAAACAGGTGATAATACAAAGCACAATGTGAAGTCAATTGGATCAGTGAAAGCCAAGGATGGAAGTACTCTTTTGAGTAAGGTCTTGTATGTTCCTACAATTCCAAAGAATCTGATAAGTGTAGGGCAAATTGTTGAAAAAGCTTATGAAGTAAGGTTCACTAATGATGGAGTTTTTGTGGAAGATCCTAGCAATGGGTATAAACAAATTGTTTCAAGGAAGAAAGAAGGAAGAATCTTCACATTGAAGATTCAAGGTAATGTTGGTCATGCATTGTTCACTTATGGAGGACATAAGATCTCTGAGTTAGATCTTTGGCATAAAAGGCTTGGACATTTCAATGAAAGAGGTATTAAAGATATGGTTAACAATGGTTCAGTGCTTGGATTGCCTAATGTTGTAGGTCAACATATGACATACAGATGTGAGGCATCTCAATTAGGTAAGGCTCATAAGAAATCATATTCTAAGCATGGTTTCATGTATTCAGAGAAGCTTGAGTTGGTACACACAGATGTGTGGGGACCATCAAAGGATTTCGGTATCAATGGTTCAAGATATTATGTGATTTATGTTGATGATGCTACCAGGTGGATCACTATATATGTGATCAAAGATAAATCAGAAGTATTCAATACATTTAAACATTATCATGTTTATGGAGAAAGAATCACAGGTCAAAAGTTGAAGAGACTAAGGTCAGATGGAGGGGGAGAGTATTTCTCAAATGAGTTCAGTGATTACTTATGGAATGCAGGTATAAAAAGGGAAGTTACTTGCAGGTACTCTCCTCAACAAAATGGTGTAGCAAAAAGGAGAAATAGAACTCTTGTTGAGTTTGCAAGATCAATGATGAAGGAGAAAAATTGTCCAAATTATTTGTGGGCAGAGGCTATAAATACAGCAACATACTTGGTTAATAGGTTACCATGTAAAGCTTTGCAGGGTATGACACCATATGAAGCTTGGTGGGGTAAGAGACCTACCTTAGATCATTGCAAAGTATTTGGATGTTTGGCTTATGCATATGTGCCATCTCAATTGAGGCATAAATTGGAACCTAAAGCTGAAAAGTATGTGTTCATTGGATATGATGATAAGCAGATGGGTTATAGGTTGTGGAATCCATCCAATTCCTTGTATCAAAGGATGTTACATTTGATGAGCAAGGTACTTGGTATGCAAGAACAATTAATAATCATGCAGGTGATGAAGAAGTTTTGAAACTGAAGAAAGGTAAATCAAAGGTTCACATATTTGATGAAGAAGAGAACAATGAAGTACAAGTTGAAGTTGAAGAAGTGCCAAGGTTTGATCCAAAATGTGATGAACCAGAAACTTCAAGAAGTGGAGAACTCAGAAGGTCATCAAGACACAAATGGCAACCTACAAGGTATAGCTATGACACTTCTTTTTTTACTACTAAAGATTATGCTTACATGGTGAAAGCAGATGAAGACCCTTCTACATATGAAGATGCAAAAGGTAAGGAAATTTGGGAGAAAGCTATGCAGGAAGAGTATGATGCATTGATGGAGAATGAGACATGGGATTTGGTTCCTAAACCAAATAGTCAGAAGATCATTGGATGCAAATGGGTCTACAAGACAAAGAGGTATGCAGATGGAAGTGTGTCTAGGTATAAAGCTAGACTTGTTGTGCAAGGGTATGCTCAAACATATAGTATAGATTATGATGAGACCTACAGTCCTGTGGCAAAGATGAAAACTATCAGCACACTCATTGCCATTGCTACATGTAAAGGTTGGAGACTATGTCAATTAGATGTGAAGAATGATTTTCTTAATGGTTATATTTCTGATGATGTTTTCATGGAGCAACCACAAGGGTTCAGAGATAAAAGGTATTCAAAATATGTATGTAATCTCAAGAGAGCTTTGTATGGTTTGAAGCAGGCTCCAAGGGCATGGAATTATAGACTTGTGAAGTTCTTGAAGGAACTTGGTTTTCAAGTATCTAAAGCAGATAGTGGCTTGCTTATCAAAGCAAGTGATGATGGGTTTATTTATATGTGCATGTATGTTGATGACATAATCCTTACAGGTACAGATGAGAAGGGTATACAAAGTCTCAAGAAGCAAATGGAGAAAGAGTTCAAGATTAGTGACTTGGGAGACTTGTCATATTTCTTGGGCATGGAGATCTCATATACTCAACATGGAGTATATGTGACTCAAGAAAGGTATTTGAAGAACTTGTTGATTAAGTTTAAAATGGAAGATTGCAGGGTAGCACCTACTCCAATGGAGGTGAATCACAAATTGGGCAGATATGGAGGAGAAGAATTCAAGGATATGAAGCTATATCAAAGTCTTGTTGGTAGTCTAATCTATGCTACATTAACTAGGCCTGATTTCTCATATGTAGTCGGAGTGTTGTCTCAATTCATGCATTGTCCTAGGAAAGAACATTGGGTTGCAGGACAAAGGGTGTTGAGATACATTAAGGGTACACTCAAGGAAGGTTTATATTATGGTTTTACATCAGATACAAACATCAAGATATATAGTGATACAGATTAGGCAGGTAATCTTGATGATAGGAGATCAACATATGGATACTTGTGTTATGTGGGAGATAAGTTAATCTCTTGGTGTTCTAAGAAGCAACATACAATTGCTTTATCATCTACAGAGGCAGAGTATAAAGGTATGGTTGAAGTTGCAAAGGAGTTCATATGGTTGAAGACTCCCATGAAGAGTTTTGACATCATTCAGAGCACACCCACTATTCATGGAGATAATATGAGTTCATTGTATTTAGCTGCTAACCCTGTTTTTCATGCCATTACTAAACACATTGAGATTCATTATCACTTCTTAAGAGAGAAGGTGACTGATAAGGAGATTGAAGTCATACATACTTCAACAAAAGATCAGATTGTAGATATGCTAACCAAAAGCTTGGATGGACCAAAGCTATAGAGATTTAAAGACATGGCAGGTATAAAGAAGATAGAGAAAAACCTCAATTGATGATTGAGGGGGAGCTCTTGGTGCATGAAAACCATCAACTGATGTTTTAGATGAAGGATTGAAGTCAAATATTGAAGAACAGATTAGCCTATGAAGCTTGAAGATAGTGCACATTCAGGAAATGAAGACTTGTATACATATGTACATTAAACTTGTAGTGAGCTCACATATACCTTTTGTAATGGTCATGAGCTTGCACATATATGCCTATATATACAAGTAAAAATTTGGGACAAGTATGAGAGAGTATGAGATGAGAAGACTTAGAAGTTGTAATAGTCATTAGACACTTTAGAAGTGAGTAAGATCTCTATCATCATTCAGATGTAAAGTTTTTGAATAGAAGAAAAAGTTGAGCCCAATATTTTGTTGTGTTCTCCTTCTGTGTTTGATCATTTCAAGAATCCTTTTGTAGATGTCTAACTCCATAGTTAATGCTTCTATGGTTAAGACTTGAGAGCCTAATTGTAAACATGCTGAGAGAATTATGTGTAGGAACATTTGTATGTGAAGAAGTGATGAGTGTCTTCTAAAACAAGCGCAATTTCTATGGTCAAAGAATTGATCAGATCTCAGTGCGTAGTGTAAATTTTTACACAAATGAGGAGTCAATATCTAATTTGGAAGGTAAGCCATCTATGGCTTAAAGCACTTGATTAAATGGGTTGTACTTTGGGAGAACCATGCATTAGAACTTGCAAGTGTCAAAGTCAAATATAAGTCACCTTATGCAAAGTTTCATAAAAAACTTTACACATTTGGTCAATCAATGAGTGAGTTATGTGCAGCGTACTTTTCTGAGTAGTGACTCTCTTCACAGTTAGTATAAATTTTGATAGTTTGACATTGGTCTTCCAAAATTGATCAAGGTTTTGAGTTATTCTTGATATAGAAAGTGTTCTAACATCAAGGATAGCTTGTTCTTTTGGAGATTAACACTCTCCATCATTCAAAGACAAAGTATTTGAAAGAAGCACTATCAATGCTAAACTCTACATCTTTCAATAAGGTTCCCTAGTTGCTATCATCATACTTTATGTAGATGATGTGATTTTGACAGGCTTAGATGATGATTGCACCTAGTTTTCATTAGGAAGCTTCATCTTGATTAATCCATGATAGATCTTGGCTTACTTCACTACTTCTTTGGCATAGAAGTTTGGCAGATGAAAGAAGGTATATGCACCTCTTGGAAGAAGTATTATTTTGATCTTATTTCTAGGTCTAACATGGATGAGTATCCATCATTATCTACACCACCTGATCCCAACATCAAGTTCACACCAAAGGACTCATCATCTCTTATGGATGTGCATGATTATTGACAATTAGTTGGCTCTTTACTTTACCTAGCCAACACAAGACCAAATATTGCCTATGCAATTGGCATACTCAATCAATTTGCACATCAGCCTCATCAAATACATTGTCAAGCTACTAAGAGAATACTTAGATACCTTGCCTTCACCTGACATAATGGTCTTTGGTACATTGGGGGCATTGATCTCCTCGAATATTCTAATTTAGATCAAGTTGGTGATCTTGATCTTCAACGGTCTACTTCTAGGTACATATTCTTGCTTAGCTTACGACCTATCCCTTGGGCATGTAAGAAATATCCTATAGTTGATCTATCATCCACCAAGGTCAAATATCAAGCATCCAACTTTGCAACATGTGTGGCCATATGGCTTCAATATTTACTATTTGGCATTAGTATTTTGCAATATGTGCCTATATGCATTCGCACCAATAGCCAATCAACATTGTCCATTGCCAAGAATCCAATGTTCCATGCTTGGACCAATGACTTCGAGATCTAGTACCACTTCTTCCATGAGAAGCTCATATCATAGGAGATTACTCTAGAGTATGAAGTAATTTGATGGCGCTGCACCATGGTGTGCTCTCCTTCTTGAGAGCTCCACAATGATATCCTCGGAGTAGAAAACCGAGTTTCCTAAGGCTGCACATAGTACTCCGCATAGAGGCTACATAATATGCAGAAAACACAGTACACAGGGAGCACTGCAAGGACAGACTTCTTAGGTCTTACAAATGTAGTCATACTTATAGTCTGTGATTGACCAGGCCACTATATGTTTTATTAAATAACATATACAAAGAAGTGTTCAGTGACCATTTGGCCTTTCACATGGACACTAATGGTAACAATCTCCCACTAAAGGCGAATATGGCCAAAGTAATCATGGGAGAAAAAACAAAGAATGATAAAGAATACTTGAGTGTAAGTATACAAATTATATCTCCCACCTGATGGGCATGTTACACAGTATACAAGTGACTATGTAAGATCATGAATCAAGTAACCCCCATCAAGTGACAACAGTGTCGAAAGCTATCACGTGGTAGAGCTTTAGTCAAAGCATGTGCATCATTATCTTGAGTGTGAACCTTCTCAAGAATAATACGCTCAATGGCTAAGCAATCTCTAATGAAGTGATACCTCACCTCAATGTGCTTGGGCTTTGCATGATAGACCGGATTCTTAGCCAAAGCAATGGCACTTTGACTGTCACTGAGCAAACGAAGTACATGCTAAGGTAAACCCATATCACAAGCAAGATGAGAGAGCCACAATGCTTCCTTACAGGCCTCACTTGTTGCAACATACTCTACTTCTATGGTGGAAACAACTGTACATTCTTGAAGACGAGATCTCCAAGAGATAGCACCTCCAACAAAATGAAAAATGTACCTTGATGTAGACTTATGATTGTCTACACAACCAGCATAATCAGAATTTGTGTAACCAGTAATGGATGCTTTCCCTCTACCTAAGCATAGACACTTGTCCATAGTGCCACTCAGATATCTTAAAATCATCTCGACCACTTCCCAATGCTTCCTGCCAGGATTAGACATATATCTACTCACAACTCCCACTACAAATGCAATGTTTAATCTCGTTGCTACCATAGCATACATGAGACTATCAACAGTAGACTGATAGGGAATTTTGGTAATGAATTCCTTTTCCTCATCTGATTTGGGGCAATCATCCTTGCTCAATTTCACATATGTGAGTAAAGGTGTACTCAATGTCTTTCCACCCTGCATATTGAACCTATGAAGTACTTTGGATATGTACTCACTTTGAGACAAGTATATGCATCTTTTACTCCTATCACGAGTAATGCGCATGCCAAGAATATGTTTGGCATCCCCCAAATCCTTCATATCAAATGTCTGAGTCAACTTCTTTTTGAGAATTGACAAATCATAAGAGGACTTCCCAGCAATCAACATATCACCGACATAAAGTATCAAGCATATCAAGCTGCCATTTGAGCATCTCTTTGTGTAGAGACAATGATCCTCATTGCTTTGAGAATAGCCTTGAGACTTCATAAAAGCATCAAACTTTTGGTACCATTGTCTAGGGGACTATTTAAGTCCAAACAAGTTCTTCTTGAGCTTACAAACTACACTTTCCTTGCCAGGAACTACATAACCCTTAGGTTGTTTCATAAAGATCTCAACTGTAAGATCTCCATGCAAGAAAGCAGTTTTCACATCCATTTGGACTAGCTCTAAGTCCTCCATTGCAACGAATCCAAGCAACATGCGTAGGGTAGTCATTTTGACCACTAGAGAGAAGATTTCCTCGAAATCAACACCATGTTGTTGCTTAAAACCCTTAGCAACAAGTCATGTTTTATACTTTGGAGAAGCACTATTTGATGTGAATTTTGGCTTATATACCCATTTACATGGTAGCGCTTTCCTGCCATTTGGAAAAGGTACTAAATCCCAAGTACCATTCTTGTGAATAGAATCCAATTCACTCTTCATGGCACGCTCCCACTTGACATGATCCTCTGTCTGCATAGCCTCTTTATAGCAAGAAGGCTCACTGGCATCTGTTAGCATGACAAAATCTAAACATGGAACATATCTATCAGGTGGATGTGAGACATGTGTAGTGTCTCAATGGTTGCTAAACAGGAACATGTGCGGACTGATCTGATCAGAGATTCTCTTGAATGTCCCTATGTGCAATATTTTTATGCATGCTAACTGGAGGACTAGTATCCTCAAACACCACTATTCTCACTTCAACCTCCTTAATGTGTTGTTTATGCATCTTAGACTTGTTGAAAATGACATCACTTCTAATCACTTACCATGTTTCAGGATCCCATAAGTGATATCTAAATTGTCCTTCTTGACCATATCCAAGAAAAATGCATTTCTTTGACTTATGATCCAACTTTTGTCTAAGACTCTTGGGTATATGAACATATGCTTCACACCCAAAAACTTGAAGATGATCATAATATGGTGGCTTCCCTGTCCAGAAATCTTATGCCACTTTCAGACCTTTGGCAATACTAGGTGCAAGGTTAATCACATGAATTGTAATCAATATTGCATTTGCGCAAAAGCCTTGTGAGAGGTTTGCATGATGCAACATAGAAATTACTCTATCTTGAATAGTTCTATTCATCCTTTCAGCTACACCATTCTGTGCTGGGGTATAAGGAGCTATAAACTCTCTACAAATCCCTCTAGACTGATAGAAAAGAATGAATTCATGTGAGGTATACTCACCCCCATTATTTGAACATAAAGCCTTAAGCTTAGTTCCTTTTTACGTCTCAACTAAAGCAAGCCATTTTCTCAAAGTAGGGAATACCTCATTCTTCGATTTGATAGGATATACCTAGAATTTTCTAGTAGCATCATCTATGAAAGTGACAAAGTAAAGAGAACCACCTAAGGACCTAATGGTCATGAGACCACACACATCTGTATGAACGAGATCTAAAGACTGAATTGAAGAGTCAATGTGCATTCTATGCACATTTCTGGTTTGCTTTCCATATTGACAATGCTCACAAAATGAAAAATCAGAGAAAGATAACACAGGTAAGTAGCCAGAACGAGAAAGAATTTCCATTCCACTACGAGATATATGGCCCAAGCAACCATGCCAAATACAAGCCATATGCTGTTCAGTAACAGCTAACAAGTGTTCTTTCTGTGATACAAATAATGGATAAAGTGAGCCAACTTTGCTTCCTTTTGCAATAACCATATTGCCCTTTGATATATGAAAGGACTGAGCATAGAAGACCACCTTGTAACCAAGGTCATCAAGTTGACCAATTGACATCAAACTGTGTGATAACTGAGGTACATGGCATACATTATGCATAGTAAATTTTGAACCATCAATGAGCTGCACAACCACATCTCCAATCCCCACAACGTCACACTAGGAAGAGTCACCAAGTCTCACAGTACCAAGAGACTTTGCTGCATAATTAAAGAACCATTCTCTGTGTGGTGTCACATGGAAAGAGGCACCAGAATCTAGCAGCCACATGTGGGAAAGAGAACTAGCCATAAGAGCCTCAGTTGGCATAGTACTATCAAGTGTCAACACATCAGCATCATTAGAAATAAATTAGTTTCTTCAATCTTCACAATCAAAGTAGATGGTGCATGTGATTGTTTAATATGCCCATCAACATTCCATCCTTTACCTTTAACATTCTTTAATGCATAATCATCTTTCTTCATATGTCCATTCTTATGACAATAATGGTATTCGAGATCCCTCTTCCTTGATTTACTTATACTTTTATTCTGTTGACCATTCTTTTCCTTGTTCTTGCTCCTGTCACATTACTGATTCTTTCCTTGGTAAGAATCACAAACTGTCACATAATCCTAGTAGGAGATGGTTGAACCACGCCTTAAGAGAGAGGATTAGCAAGCAATCCTCAACCATGGCTTTTGGGGCAAGTGGTTAGCCCATCGTACTCCTAACTGGGAGGTTGTGAGTTCGATTCCCGACATTGGTATCAGAGCCTACTTGCGAAATAGGGCTTGGTAGACAGCGGCACGACGTGGCGCGCGTCAGGGTACACTTGTCAGGGTACATCCTGCCAGTCCCAGTCCTGCCAGGGTACATCCAGACAGGGTACATCCGTGGGCACTTGGAAGAAGCGCTTATCTATGGTGAGTGTGAAACTAGCCTTGGATGAAGGCACATGGGCATTTGGGCACCCATGGAGGGTGGGATAGGTCCAAATTTGGTCCATGGGCTGGAGTTTGAGGTTGGTGGAAACACTCATGCATGGAAAGTGGGTCCAAGAAAGTCAAAAGGTCCACAAGTGAGCATTGAGGGCAATGCTCAGTCTAAGGGGAGAGAAATTTCACATAATCCTAGTAGGAGATGGTTGAACCACTCATTAAGAGAGAGGATTAGCAAGTAATCCTCAACCATGGCTTTTGGGGCAAGTGGTTAGCCCATCGTACTCCTAACTGGGAGGTTGTGAGTTCGATTCTCGACACAAACATTATATGCATCTCCACTCGTAGTGCCAACCATAGATTTTCTACGAATCTCCTCACTCAAGAGTGCTCCACATATGTCATCATAGACGAGTTTACCACCAGGTGCACTATTGCTAATAGCTATGCAAAACGTATCCCATGATGATGGCAGGGTGCATAACAACAATACTGCTTTCATTTCATTATCCATATCCGTTTTTTGAGCCTGCAACTGGGAGAATATAGCATCAAACTCATTTAGATGAATAGCAACAATATTTGTATCCTTCATGCGAAGGTCATATAATTTTTTTATCAGATACACTTTATTGGATGCCATCTCTTTTTCATATGTATTGCATAACTTCTCCCAAAGCTCCTCTGCACTTTCATAGTCTAATACTATAAAGTAAACATTATCTGCCACATGCAAGCAAATGGTAGACCTGGCCATTTCATCTAAATCATCCCAATCATCTTCATCCATGTCAACAAGCTTCTTTGAAGTCTCATTTACTAGCTTTAATTGCCTCCTTTGAATCAGCACATCTTTAATCTGATTCTTCCATAGAGCAAAGTTTGTGCCATCAAATTTTTAGATCTCAAAATGGTCTTTGCCCTGCAAGTTCTAGCTCCCCCTCGGAACACTAGCACTAGACCCTGATCCACCAGATGTGCCTGAGACCTCTGATGCCATGAGGTAGACAACTGAATCGAATGATAATGGAGCTATAAGAGTCCAAACACCAATGAATAAGTGTATCAAGGAGTAAATCGGCCACTATATAGTTGACTAAACCAAAAATCTCAAAAAAAATTCCTAGAGTATCCTCTGCAAAATGAGCATATGACCAATGTCAAAATATCATAAAACTGCAAGTACTGACATGTTTTTCTACATAGTGAATCCCTGACTCCACTGCATATAATTCGTTACCCAATAGAAGTCAACTACGCTTATTGAGCACCTATGAACAACTATCATACATCTCCTATGGTGAGGCTGGGTAAGTCTTCCACCTGCATCACCAAAGAGACCTTGACATTTGGGTGACTCCTAGTTAAGAAAACCTCATCACGAACCTCTTTATCAAAATGTAAAAAGCTTTATACAAAAACATAACTGCTATATCAATGAGCACATGGACTTACATAAGTAGTATCCATAGAAGCATATATGGTGTGTATGTGCTCAATATATGCAAAAAAAATGACACTAAAAGGCTGAATGCACAGCCCAAAAACTAGCCAACAACACCTGTAAGTGTCTGTCAACTCTGATGTTTTAGGCTCAAAAAACTTGCATAAATTTGCAACGGTTGTTCCCACCAAAACTAAAGACCTTTCAAGAGACCTCTAGTTTTACGAGTGTGGCTGAAAACACAGTGCCAAAGGTTGATACTTTGTTGAAGAAGTACAAAGACCACTCTTCTTGATGTTCTTGGACCTATGTGAAGAGAACTATGTTTAAAAGTACTCCAAAATGGCTCCAAAAGACACCCCAAAAACGCTTCAAAAATAGGCTTTGAGAGCAAAGAATGAAGCTTTGAGGGACCAAAGCATGTTCAACATAATTACAACCTTAGTCTTTCCCCTTTGTCAGACACCACAAGAGTGTAGCTTAGTGGTAAGAGATTGCCACGATTAAGCGAGCTCTAGGGGGAACAATATTGGGATGGGTGACCTCCCGGGAAGTACCGTGAACCTCTATCTTCCTTGATCATTGAGGTCCTCCCTCGTGTGCATCCAATGGCACCAATGATGACTTTAGTAACTCGGATGACAAGGTATGCCAAGGTCTATGCCTTGGTTGCCGCCTTAGTCGTAAGCCTTGGAGAAAGCGGGGGAGGGGGGGGCAAGTGCTCGCTTCGCTCGCGTAAAAGGAACAAAGCTTTTGCATCACATTGCTCTGATACCAGTGAAGTAATTCGTGGCGTTGTGCCACGATGTTTTCTCCTTTTCAAGAGCTCCACCTCGATATCCTTGGAGTAGAAAACTGAGCTCCAAAGGCCACACACAGTACTTCACATAGAGGTTGCATAATACGCACGAGGACAAACTCCTTAGGTCTTATAAATATGGTCGAACTAGCTTCCTTTGACATCCTTGATGCATCTTGGACTTCTCCGGGAATTCCGGCTACCTTCACCAAATATGTTTTTTGTAGGCCTTCACAAGTGAGAGAGGAGAGAAAATCTCGACGACATTCGCCCCCACTAAACCTGCGATTCCTCCGGAAGCGCCACTCTAGCATCTGTGAAAAATAAAAATGTTCCAGGCATCAAATTCTTTTATAGGCAACATAAGAAACATGGAAGGAAAATTGATTATATGCGTGAATAAGTTACAGGTAACGTGACATGAAGCAAAATTTGCATGAAAGAAAGAATTGAAACAGGCAACATGAATATGCATGAACAAATAGGCAACATATATGCAAATGAACAAGCAACATTGGCAACAAGAAAGAAAAAAAACAAGCATCAATATGAAGTGGAAGTGGATGTATTGAGTCGTTTTAAGCATCAGTTCCTCTCATCTTGAAGAAAATTTTGTACCTTTTTCATAAAGCAATCTACCTTAAATATGATTATAAACAAAGATTTAGGATTTTCAAGAGACATCTTTCATCTTTAGCTTATTTTAGATCAACTCCTTTCCTATATAAATATGAATATGCTCTTTCTCTAATAACATGCAAGGAAATCTAACTAAACTCCACTAATGCATAAATCTACCTATATAGCCCATGATTTATTCTACTATGCCTCTTTATCCTCCTTTGGCTTGTTCTTTTTTTTTTTTTTTAATGATGATGATGATGATTCGGCAACTTTATGGTTACGATCACTTTTTTGGGGTGGAAGAAAGTGTAAACTTCTTGGTAACATGTAGCATTTTTTTTTTTTGACGGGGAAAAATTAAGGTACAACCATTTTTGATGACGGAGTACAGTCGTTTAAACTCCGATACAAGTGCTGTGAGATGGACTAAGGATGTAGAAACATGCAATAGCAGGAGCTAGGATTTCAACAATTATGCTTTCGATACAGGATACATATGCATGTTTATATATGAAAGTCATGTCACAAGAATAAACCTCCAAATCTACATGCCCTATCTTTCCACAATCCTAGATTATAATCAATTTCTTAGTAGATAAATTACTACTTAAGATACAATTTTACACAAGTAGAGAAATCATCATTTGTCGTTTTTTGACTCAAGTGATGTGGATATGCAATGCAATGCAAAGATTGAAAAAAAACATGCATGAAACAAGCATGAAAAAAAAAAGAATGAACTTGAAAAAAAACAAAGCAACATGAACTTGAAAAATTATTATTTTTTTTTTTTTTTAATTTTTATTTTTTATAACATGGATACTCCTGTTTATGAATCGGCCTCATTGTTGTCATCTTCTTCAATGTCCTCATCCAAAATGTACTCATCATTATCACGTTTCTTGAATAGCTTTATCCTTTTACCTGCAATCAAAGTTTTTAGTGCAACACCATTTAATTCACAAAGAGCATACGTACCATTGTTGTTGACTTTTGATACAATGTATGGCCCAAACCACCGTTGAGTGAGCTTTTTGCATGCATCATATTGAGAGTCAAATGTACTATCATAAATGAGCACCCAATCCCCTACTTCAATTGGCTTAGGACGCAATCGATGAGTTTTATCAAAATAATGCTTGTTCTTCATTCTAGATTCTCTTAATTTTTCAACAGCATCATCAAGTCTTAATTTACCTTGTTCTAACTGTTTAATGCGCAAACTCAAAAAATCATCAGTAGACATGTTTTCAGACCAAGGCAAATTTGACCATGCAGAAATATGAGACTGAATTGGAAACAATGGTTTTTGACAGTACATGAGTTCAGCAGGCATATACCCAGTAGTGCGTGTGCACGTCATTCTATCTGCCCAAAGTGCAAAAGGTAAGAATCTAGGCCATTGTTTGATGTCACCGTTACATGCTTTAGATATGGCTTTCACAATAGGTGGATGCCCTCTCTCTATTTTACCATTGGCCTCTGGATTATATGCAGTAGTAAGAGACAAACGAATACCGTGATGATCAAAGAACTCTTTAGCTTCTCTCGCATTTAACTCTCCACGATCGGCAACTACTTTCTCTATGTACCCAAAGCGACTTATGACATCTTCAAGCAAGAATTTGGAAACATTGTAAGTGGTCTTAGATCGTAGTGCACGTCCCTCTACATGATTAGTTAAATCTTCTCTTGCAAGTACAATGTAACACATTTTGTCAATACCTTTAGGCATAGTTACAAGATCTACTACCCACTTGTAGTGAATACAAGGTGGATAAGTAGGATGCAACGGATCTCTACGTTTGACTGATGAATGAAGTTGACAAGTAGAACATGTAGAAACATAGCTACTAATGTCAACATACATCCTAGGCCAATAATAGGTACTTCTAATTTTTTCATATGTTCCAAAAAATCCTTTATGACCGGTCCATAATGTCTCATGCATTTGCTTCATTACTTGCAATTGAAGACCTCGTTTTCCTAGGACTCGTTGTGGATTCTTAACCTTACCCTTAGCATGTCTCCAAAGATAACCTATACATAGGAAAAAGTTATAAGCTCGTTTCCTAATGTTACGGAATCTATTCGTAGTCCAGTTAGGTAATGGTTGTAGTGTACTCAGATACTTTCCTATGTCTCTCCATTCATTTTCGTACTCAGACTCATGAAATTGCTCATACTCATATATATGTGGAACATAGTCAATTAAGTTCACATTCTTTATTAGATCACTTTCAAGATCATCATCAAATCTAGCTCTCGATAACATATCAGCAACTGAGTTTGACTTACCTGAAATATGAGCTAACTCAGGATTTATGAACTTAATATATGAGATCCATCTAAGCATGGCTATATCAGGAGATGAACAATTGGCTATCATTCCAATGAGAGGCAAACAATCAGTCTCAACTTTGACATTTGCACCAATGAAATATTCTTTGTCTGTTTTCAAAGTTGTTACCATACCCCATAGTTCTCGTTTGATCTGTGGATATTTTCGTTGTGTTTCATGTAAAATTTTGTCACCAAACCTAATTGCATATCTATTCCCTTCACTATCATCTTGACTTATAACCCAACCTATACCAATAGGACTAGTATCAACAGTCAATATAATAGGTTTGTTAGAAGAATAGTCTACACGCTTAAGGATGGGAGCTTCAAGCAATAATTTCTTCAATTTACGCATAGCTTGAGTGTGTTTGTCAGTCCAAATAAATTTTCGTTTCTTCCTCAACAAGTCATAGAGACAATCAGCAACATGAGCAAAGTGTGGGATCCAAATAACATAAAGGTGCAAGCACCAAGAAATCTACGTACCTCACTCACGTTGTTACATGTTTCAGAAATCTTGCTAATGGCATCAAGTTTTTGTGGGTATGGCTTTCGACCATAATGGCCACATAAATGTCCAACAATAAGAACCTCGTTGACACCAAAAACAGATTTCTCTATGGAAAATGTGAGACCTACCTCTTCAAATCATTGAAATATTCTTTCACAATAAGAGATATGGTCAAGAACAAATTTACGACATGCGGATGAGTCTAAAGAAATGTCCTTTACACGTTCCTCACTCCCTTTAATTGGAATGTCATCAATGAATGGCATAGTTATATGAGGGATAAAATCATGTAAGACCATATTCATAGCACTCATCATATGAGCCACAGAATTAGTCGCTCCTTGAGGTAAAGTACACATTCGCACTAAGCCTAAAGGAGTTTTCATTGTGGTTATGTCACGACTGTCAATTGCTAACTGGAATTGGTCATATCCAGAATATAAATCACCCATTGAATAGATAGAATGTCATGAAAATGATTCAGCAAACTCATCTACAATGGGTCTTGTTCCTACATTCCTTATGGTGACTTTATTGACGGGTTGGAGATCTTGAATAAAACGTAGTTTCCCATTCTTTTTAGGCACAGTGAACCATCTATTTGAGTAAGGTGCAAAAGATGGCTCTAAAATTCTCATGTTTATCTTCTCCTTAAGTAGTTTCATTAGTTTAGGTAAGTGAGCCTTTGGAACTGGTATAGGACGAAGATTCCATGGAATATGTGGAATAGTAAAGATTATCATGGGTGCAACTAGCTTAGGATCTACACAACCAATCTCATGAGGATACATAGTAAAGGCTTTTCCATGGCTACGTATGACTCTCTCAAATTTATCTCTCTCTGCTTGCAAAAGAAAGTCATCATCTCTACCAATTTTCACCTATTTGATTGTCTCATCCGTGAATGTATGTCCTATGTTTTTCTTATACCGAAGAATTGGATCATTTTTCACATCAATAATTTTTTCATTACTTCCTTGCGGTAATGGTTGAGCTATGGGTTTGATTTTTTTGTCTACAGTTTTGTACTTTGTTTCAACTAAGGCATCATGTGTTTGGTTAAATTTTGAGCACTTGTTAACATTGAGAGCATATTCCTGGATTAGAGCATACTCATCAAGGGAAGAAAGAAGAATAATATGGGAATTAGAATTTTGTTGAAGACATAACTCTAACTCCTCAAGAGTAGAGAAACAATGAGATGTTTCAATCACATGCTCAATGTTCTCATCATGTTCCATGATTTTGTTGTTTTTATAATTTTTTTGGGTTTTTTGGATAAAAAACTTGGACAATTGACTCTTATGAAGAAAATCTAATCTAGAATGTGGAAAACAAAGTGACAAACTATTGTACAGGTTGGTTGGCTGCGAGATGTCAAACCAATATCCACTGTTGTCCCGCTTAACAATGGATTCTATCCAAAATTTTGATCATATGTAGCTCCAAACATGAATCGAGGTGCACAATCACTACAAGCATGCTCATGACCCTGAGTAACAATAGGTTTCTTTCTAATTGACAATCGATTCCTAGGATGATTCACTCCTACTATCATGACTTGAATCTAGCATAGGTAGACCCATCATCCATGGCTTTAGTTTCCATACGACTCTCACAAATAAAGGGTTGACCTAAGAGAACTTCATAGAAGCAATTATCTTGAATAAAAAAGTGAAACTCTTATGTGATTCCTCCTATGGATATGGGCACACTAGCACAAGCTCCATACAGGGTACCTACACCATTATCTGCAGTTCTCATACGCCATCCTTAGACTTGAATCTAGCATAGGTAGACCCATCATCCATGGCTTTAGTTTCCATACGACTCTCACAAATAAAGGGTTGACCTAAGAGAACTTCATAGAAGCAATTATCTTGAATAAAAAAGTGAAACTCTTCTGTGATTCCTCCTATGGATATGGGCACACTAGCACAAGCTCCATACAGGGTACCTACACCATTATCTGCAGTTCTCATACGCCATCCACAATCTTTATCTATGGGCCATCGAAACTTATCATAGACTTCTCTTGAAATCACATTGATTTCAAAGCCGAAATCTACTAATGCATTTACAATGATAGTGTTCTTATCATTTTCTATTTTAACATGCATCTCTGATGTACCTCTAGACCAAAATGTTCTTTTAAAGTGACTTTCAGGATTGTTTTCATGATTTTCATGGTCAGGTTGAATAGGTCCTAAGAAATTTTTATTAACATTTACTTCATCATCATCAAAGTCCTCTTCATCAGATTCATCAAAGTTTAAGGCTTCATTCATAGATGGATCTTGATCTAGAGAATCTTGCATCTCAATATCTAGATTAAGCGAAAACCTCTTCCTTTTAATTAGGCCGATAAAGTTATCTTTAAAAACAGGCTTTGCAATAGAGAAAACTTGTTCTAAAGACATAGTCACTTGACTCTTAAGCAAAATGTCATCTAAAATCTCCATAGGATCTATTTTTCTCTCAATTTCTGAAATCAAGATGGCTTTAGGTTTTCTCTTTGGTTTCTTTTGTTTTTGCTCAGGATCTTGTTTTGTTCATGTTCTCGTGTTTGGTCTTCAGTTTGTTTTGATTGTTCTTGTTTATCTAAAGGCTTTGGTTCTATTTTTCTTTGCTTTGTCTTCTTCCCTTTTTGTTTCTCCTCTTGTTTTTGTTCATTGGGTTCCGATTCTTGTTTTTTATCTTTGGATTGTGACGTTTCGCCTTGCTCTATGATTGTTTCTATTCCCTCTGAGGTTTGTTTTCGAGTCACTCTTCTTTCACTAGGCTCAGCTTCATCTCTTTTTCGTTTTTCTTCTACATTGGATATGTGAGAAATAAGAGATTGATCTTCTATCGTTGACTCCCAAGCCGTTATTCTCCTAATCTCATCTCGTGCTCTTACTAAAGCCTCTATGGAAAAGTCAACTTCCTTTGTGGGTTTACTTGATTCTACTTGTTGTTCATCAAGAGCTTCTAGTTTCACTCCTCTAGTTCCTACATCCGTTATGGTTATATTTTCATAGTGTTTTTTCATTCCTCCCTTACCATAATTTCCTTGCAAAGGTAGCCTAGATCGATAGTCACATATTTTCTTGTCTATGTCTATTACTACTCGTTGCTCCTTAGCAGCCTTCAATAGTTCACAATCTCTCAAAAAGTGCTCTAACGAATCACACCAAGGACACCTACGAGGGCCACGCACAAAACCATTTTGATTAATTTGTGGTGGGAAATTTTAAAATTGAGGATTTTGTTGATAAGGTATTGCTTGAACAGGATAATTAGGATTTTGATAAGGCAATTGATGTATTTGAGGAGCTTGGGGAGCACCATGTGGTACTTGAGGTGCAAGAGGAGCTTCCATATTATACGGTTGATGATTTTGAAAATTTTGATTTTGAGGATTTTGAAAAGCTATTTGTGAAGCTTGAGGATACATGTTTTGATACATTTGAGGATTTTGCACATGAGGATGAGGATTTTGCATTGAAGGATTATGCATTGGAGGAACTTGATATGCTTGAGTAGGAGCTACTTGTGGATTTTGATTGGTAGCTATAACATGTTGATTAGGCTCTTGAAAAGTCATTGGGTTCATTTGATTTTGAAAAGTTTTGGTGTAATTAGATTGTAAAGCATCTATAGTCTTGGCCAAATTGGATTGTGTAGCAATAAGACTTTCCATTTGCTTTGTGAGAATTTCCACTTGAGATTGTTCAACTACACTTTTATTTGGCTCTACTTTAAAACCTTGAGTAGGCTCCATCATTTGAGGAATAGGAGTAGAGTCAAAAATCAGAGCATGGGATTGTTCTCTAACTTGCTCCTTAGTTTGTGGAAGGCTATCTTGAGGAAGACTAGTTTGCTCATAAAGCATGGATTGCCTTTGATGTCTATGGGCTACAGCCTCTACTACTTTACACACTTTTTGCCAATTGTCAGTAAGACCATAGCGCTTATCCAGTTCTTCTAATCGCCACTTCCCTACGAGTTTCAGGATGAAGAAGCTTAAGAAAATTGATCACAAGATCAGGTTCCAAAGTTATCTTATCCTCATTAGGAAGTTGTTCATAGCGTCTAATATACTCATTTTGTAAGTGAGTAATAGAGCTACTAGGCTTTGGGGAATTGACCCATCGTAAGAATCCATCCCGATTATGTTGGCTATAATCTTCAAGATAGAATTCTTTGAGCATCTCCTTTCTAAAATCACTCCAAGGAAGACTATCATATTGAGTGACACGGTTTATGATAGAGCTATCAACAATTCGTTCAAAGAATGATATCAAAAGATCTTCAGGAAGACTAAAAGTCATAGCTTGCTCTTCCAACAAATCTAAGTAGCTTGTGATGTTGATGCCATTGAATTTTCCCTTCTCTCTCAACATAGAAGAGACTATTCTTTGGCCTTTTTTCTCAACAATAAGGGATTTGAATCCTTCCTCCATCTTATGTGAATAAGCAAGTGATGCACGATGCTCTAGATCTCTCACAAATGTGTTTACTTCACGACGAAGATGTGCACGATACTATGAGAAATCCAGTGCAACACTCAAGACTGATGATGATGATATGATGAGGATGAAAAATATGAAACAAAGGATATGGATCACAACCTCCCAACAAGATCAGAAGCAAATGCCACGAAGCGTTTCACGTCGGGTTCAAATGTGGAGGTGATCGCAATCCGGGTGGATCGGGTCCGGTCGTGGCACACACAGGGTGTATGAAGCTAATGAATGTTGGATGGTTTAAGGACATGAAAGTGAAATTAATGTTGAGTATGGAGAAGAGAGAGATGTTGAAATGATTATGGGAATGGGAATGTAGGAGTGCAAGTTAGATTTATGAACATGAATGATAAGAATGAAAGAGAAGCATACACACGAATCAAATTTGGAAGGAAGAATGGTCCATTGAAGGAGCTTCTTAAACACTTCCTAATTCTAATCCATATGCATAGTCTTCTTTGGATGATATGTATGCATGACATGAATAGATGGAATCCTTACACATAAACCAGTTTTGAAAGGAAGAATGGTCCAATATTGGAGCTTCTTATACACTTTCAGAAACTAATCAATATGTATGGGTATGTATGGATTATATGCATGCAAGTGAATTATGATGATAGAGTTTACGCACAAGCTCAAAGAAACATCCTCACTTGTTCAAGGCAATACTGCGGAGCCTTCTCACACATAGAAGAAATAGAAGACATGTAAAAATACTTAAGAGACTGAGAGAGGAGACAAGAGACAAGTGACAAGTGACATGAATTAAAAGGATTTGAATTAAGATACATGTATAGGATCGTCGTGGTACGTCAAGCTAGGCAGTCTACTGATCAAAGGTGGTTCCGACCCTCAAACCATGACAGTTCAACCGAATGTCACACGTAAGAAGGTGAGTTCCACTTCAGTGACCCTATGTATGTCTAGGCTCGTAACGTCTAACTAAAGAAGTATAAGACTCATTAAAACCAGCTCTAACTCACTCACACGCTCCACCGAGGGTGAGTCAAGATAGAGATGCTGGTTTCAAGAGCCTATCCTAGATTGGAGTTCTAACTTAAATTTGAAACTAGGTACTATACTCATACTAGCCCACCTTGGATCCTCACTCGCTCAACTGAGGGTGATCGTCTCAAGGAAACCGTAAGCTAGCAAGAGCCCTATGGATGCATAACAATGATGCTCTAGGAGTTTGGAGGGGGGTTTATATAGTTTTTTGAATGAATTTGGGCCCTTGGATCTAGAGAAATCAACTCTCAACTCTAGGATCACTACTTTCGATTACAACCATTTGATTAATCAAATCAATGGCTTGGAATTGTTCTTTCTATCAAATCTAGTGTAAAGGAGTGAAATTTAGGCACCTTCATTCTCCACCATTGGATCTAGGGATGATCTGGACCGTCGGATCAGTGCTGAAATCAGTTTGGATAAGATAAGCCACTATTTTTGGACAAAAGCTGCATTATTGATCTTTGATTGTCAAAACAATCTTCTTTTATGGAAAAACTCGTGGATCCTCCTTGCTTTAAGCATAAGTGCATCTCCACCCTTGAATATGAGCTTATCTTGATCGTACAACATGGCTCAATCAGCTTTCGCCATGTGGTGGCCCTTCAACCCTTCAATTTGCTTAAACTAGAAAACTGCGGTGATCCTGAAAACTCGACTTTGTACTCTTTGACCCTCCAAATAGGCTTTGATGAAGATGAAACTTTGTAGGACTATGTTTCCAAAGATCTCCTTCAAGAATATGCAGAAAAAACTCCCATCTGAATCTCCCTTGTACAAGTTTGACTACATTTGGAAGCTTGCAAGGTGGCATTAAGGTGTCTAGGATGCTCTGATAGCCTTGAAAATTTGTACAAATATGTAGCCACATATGATCTTTATACATGCCAAACCATATGGCTAACATAAATTTCTATACAAGAATTTGTAGGGTCAAACTAGAAAAATTACATTTTTACAAAATGAACATAGCATATCAATGTGCTACAAAATCCATTTTCTGCTGAAATTTGGGCTATAGACTGCCTTTGACAATATTTACAAGTATATGAATTTTCATCTAATTTGGTGACAATGAAATTTTTGCCCTAATTTCCCAACTTTGACCAGCTTTGACCGCTACCATGGACTTTCTTGATTTCTTTAAAACTTTGTATGTGAGCTTCCTTTGACATCCTTGATGCATCCTGGACTTCTCGGGGAATTCCGGCTACCTTCACCAAATATGTTTTTTGTAGGCCTTCACAAGTGAGAGAGGAGAGAAAATCTCGACGACAACGCACAATTGCATAAAGCTCTTTTTCATAGGTAGAATAATTTCTTTGAGCTGAATTTAGCTTTTGGCTTTCAAAAGAAATTGGTCGACCATTTTGACTCAAAACAACTCCTATTGCTAGATCACTAGCATCTGTTTCAACTACAAAGGGTTCATTTGGATCTACTATCTGTAGAACCGAGGCCGAAGTTAAGACTCTTTTAAGTATTTCTATACTTTCAGCCTGTTCCTTCTCCCAATTGAGGCTTTTGGGTTACTCTTTAATTTCTCAAATAAAGGGGTTGAGATTTTTGCAAAGTTGGGTACAAATTTTCTATAGTATCCTGCTCACCCTAAAAAACTTTGAAGTTCTGTAATAATTTTAGGGTGAGGCCAGTTAAGAATAACTTGGACCTTATCAGGATCTACTTGAATCCCTTTTTTAGATATAATGTGACCAAGATATTTGATTTCTATTGAAAAGAATTCACATTTATCATCTTTTCCGAATAATTTATTTTCTCTTAGAACTTGGAAAACTTTTTCCAAATGTTCTACATGAGAGGCTGCATCTTGACTATAGCAAGAATATCATCAAGAAAATCAATTACAAATTTTCCCAAATATGGGCTTAATATAGTGTTCATTAGTGTCATGAACGTGGCTGGGGTATTTGTTAGTCCAAAAGGCACATATACAGAACATGGTGTATATGTTTCACAAGAAAGGTATCTCCTAAACTTATTGAAGAAGTTTAACATGGAGAATTGCAAAGAAGCTTCAACACCGCTTGAAGTCAATCATAAACTCAACAAATATGATGGTGTAGAGTTTAAAGATATGAGGAAGTATCATTCTTTAGTGAGAAGCTTGATTTATGCTACACCAACAAGACCTGATCTCAGTTATGCAGTAGGAGTTCTCTCACAGTTTATGCATTGTCCGAAGGATCAACATTGGGTTGCAGGACAAAGAGTTCTTAGATATATCAAAAGAACTACAAAAGAAGGATTATATTATCCTTTCACGTCATATATAAAGCTGAGAGCATACAGTGAGTGAGATTGGGCAAGAAGTCAAGATGACAGAAGGTCAAGACATGGGTATATGATATACCTAGGAGATAAGCTTGTAAGCTGGTGTTCAAAGAAGCAACATACAGTGGCTTTACCTCCAACTGAAGTTGAATATAAAGGACTTGTGGAAGAAGCTAAAGAAGTGATATGGATGCATACCTTGTTCAAAAGCATGGGTATTGATCAAAGTATACCTATCATACATGGAGATAACATGAGTTCATTGTATCTTGTAGCAAATCCAGTATTTCATGCAAGAACAAAGCACATAGAAATTCAATATCATTTCCTCAGGGAAAAGGTAACGAAGAAGGAGATTGAAATAGTCTACACTCCTACAAAAGATCAGATTGCAGATATTCTGACAAAGAGGTCAAGACATGGGTATATGATATACCTAGGAGATAAGCTTGTAAGCTAGTGTTCAAAGAAGCAACATACAGTGGCTTTACCTCCAACTGAAGTTGAATATAAAGGACTTGTGGAAGCAGCTAAAGAAGTGATATGGATGCAGACCTTGTTCAAAAGCATGGGTATTGATCAAAGTATACCTATCATACATGGAGATAACATGAGTTCGTTGTATCTTGCAGCAAATCCAGTATTTCATGCAAGAACAAAGCACATAGAAATTCAATATCATTTCCTTAGGGAAAAGGTAACGGAGAAGGAGATTGAAACAGTATACACTCCTACAAAAGATCAGATTGCAGATATTCTGACAAAGAGCTTGGATGGAGTAAAAACAAGCAGATTCAAAGAAATGGCAGGAATAAAAGAAAAGAAGAATATGTGAAAGATCAGAGGATGCAAATTAGTGATTGAGGGGGAGCTGTTGGAGATTCACTCACTAATTAGACATAAAGACCTGAAGATGGATGAAGGATAAAGAAAGACAAAGAGAAGCAGAAACAACGCATTCAGAAAGTCAAGCCTTAGTGAAGGGACAAATTCACGACTGTAATATAGTTCATAAAAACTTTCAGAATCATGAGTTTTGAATCTCAGAACAAACATGTATATAAATGAGTTAGAATATCATAATAAAAGTGAAGGAGAGCTGCCGTAGAAAGAGAGGCCATAGTAGAGACGTAAAGAAAAGAGAAGAGATTAGAGCAGGAGAGCTGTTGTAGGAGAGCTACTATAGAAGTGCTTGTAGTAGATGCAAGTATGCATATGTAGAGATGAATAATAGAACCTGAATAGTCGGGTATTCATCTAAGAGAGATGGTAAGGAAGAACTACTCAGCATAGGAGAGTTTTCCATGACTATGAGCAAAGGAAGGCCAAGTCATTTTGTACACATCTTCTCTAATAGAAAACACATGTTCATGTGGAAGAATTTGAGCGCAATTTTGTATGTGAAGAAATCTAAGTGATTTCATGTTACTGTGAAAGTTAGTCAAGAGCTACAATTTTCTCAGTACACATTTTACGGTATTTCTACAAGTTAGATCTCACTATATAGTGTAAAGTTTTTCATGATAGATAGCTTATCTTGAAGCTAGTAATCTAATTTACAAACGGATCAAAGAGTTTTGTGAAATGGGACATGTACACACAGTACTAAGTCTGACCGTAAAGGCATCCAGAACTGGTGAAGGTTTTTCTTCAAACTTCACATAAAGTTTATTCACTGAAGGAAGTTCAGGTATTACTTCCTTACTTTAATTACAAACATTTGAAGTAACTACAAACAGAATTGAAGTTGATTTCGGTAAGATTCCAGTAAGATTACAGCGACAGTCCGGTAACAGTCCGGTGAAGTTCCGGTGGTTTCAAAACACAGTTTTGGCATATCTAAGTGACAGAAGAATATCTAATAGGAAGCAAACAAAGAATTGTAAAGACTGAAGTAAACCAGATCAGAATTGAAGCCTGTAGAAAGGCAAAGGTTTCTATAAAGAGAATTTTCGGAGTTCACTAAATACAGTTATAAAGTTTTCAATTTTCAGAAGGTTTCTAAGCTACTGATGATTATAGAGGTGTTCTAACATCACTTTAGCTTAGTTCTTGTGGCGTGGCAATTCCGCAGCTTAGTTTTCAAGCTCTTGGCGCGCCAACAAGTGGTATTAGAGCAGAAAGGTCCTCAAGAGTAAACGGAAGTCAAGATACAAGAAAATTTGAAGAATTCTTCACGAGAAAGGTGAAGGTTGAGGTGATCAACAGCAAACGGAATTAGAGAAGCATTCCGAAGTCATTCTCCAGGGTAAAGGTTTACAAAAGGTAAAATCCTTTAACGTTATACTCACCGACAGTAATAGAAACAAGAAGATTATGGCAGATCACATTTCTATTGACAAATCGGACACAGATAACTATCCCGCATGGGTAATGTGAATGGAAGCCTTACTTATGAGTAAGGACTTAATGATATATGTGACAGGAGAAGGAAAGAAGCCGACTTTTGGAGACGATAGTCAACCAAAGAAAGAAGAGTTAGAAGCGTTGAAGCTGTGGTAGAAGAAAGATGCAACGGCAAGAGCCTATATCTACAATACCATTAGAGATCATTTGTTACCACACTAGAGGTCTGGAGAAAGCGAAAGACATATGGAAGGCATTGGAAGATCATTTCCAAAACACTAACAAAGCTAGGAAGGCTAGTTTATGGTCAGAGTTTACAACGTAAAAAAAAAAGCAAAGTCAAAGCATTAGTGATTATGTCACTAAGATGAAGGACTTAGCAGACAGTCTTGGATCTATTGATGAGGATATCGAAGATCACAGGTTAATAGCGCAAGTGCTTGCAGGACTGAGAGGAGATGAAAGGTGGAAACCTTTCGTACTCTCAACCGAACTTTCATTAAATCATTTTGTACCAGATTTAAATCAGTTTCTTGGACTAATGTTAACGTTTGAGCAAGATTTAAAGATAGATGGAGATAAATGACATAGTTCTCCTATGTACGCAAAGAGTAAGAAGAAAGGTGACAAAGGAAAAGAAAAAGATGAAGAAGAGATGACTACTCAAGCAAACTATGCAAGAGGAAGAGGTAATGCCAGAAGTAAAAGTAGAGGTAATACAAAAGGAAGAGGTAATCAGAATAACAACAAGAAGACTTATTGGATCTGTGGATTAAACAATCATTTGGCTCATGATTGCAATCAAAGTAACAATACCAGAGGCAAAAGTGGAAGATATCAAAGAGGTAGACAAATCCAAAGAGGCGGATATGGTAGACGTGGAGCAAGAAGTTGGGGACAGAATCAGTCTCACAACACTACCTACTACAATTATGCAAATGATACACAGAATGACAATCATACAACGTTGATGATGAATTCGATAAGTGTGTCAGAGAATGAAGACCTCAAGGTATTCTATATTGACTCTGGTTATTCAAATCATTTGTCAGGAAATATAGAATTGTTATGAGAACTAGAAGGAGGTATCTCAAATCATACAGTACAAACAGGTGATAACACAAAACATAATGTGCAGTCTGTTGGAAAAGTAACCTGTAAGAATGGAGCTTACCTGCTAAGAAATGTTTTGTATGTTCCAACAATCCCAAAGAATCTAATCAGTGTGGGACAGATAGTAGAAAAAGGTTTTCAAGTCAGGTTTACAAATGAAGGAGTATTTGTTGAAGATCCAGAGAATGGATACAATCAAATTGTCTATGGTAAAAAGGAAGGTAGACTTTTTACTCTTAAAGTACAAGGGAATGTTGTTCAAGCTTTGATCGATGATAAAGCATTTATAGAATTAGACCTCTGGCATAAGAGGTTAGGACACTTTAATGAAAAAGGAATCAAAACTATGGTGGAAAAACAATCCGTAAGTGGATGACCAAATATGAAAAGTCAGCATATGATTTATAAATGTGAAATTCTGTCAGATGGAAAAAGCAAACAGGTTACCATTTCAAAAGAATGGTTACAAACATGATGGCTTGCTAGAACTCATACATACAGATGTATGGGGGCCAACAAAAGAAGGATCTATCAGTGGCTCAAGGTATTATGTTCTTTTTATTGATGATGCAACAAGATGGATAACACTTTATGTTCTGAAAGAGAAATCAGAAGTGTTTGGAGCTTTCAAGCATTTTCATGCATATGCTGAAAGACTTACAAGACAAAAACTCAAAAGACTAAGGTATGATGGATGAAAAGAATATTTTTCTCCAGAATTCAATGATTATCTGTGGAATGCAGGTATCAAAAGAGAAATAACTTGCAGGTATACACCGCAACAAAATGGAGTAGCAGAAAGGAGAAACCGAACTCTAGCTGAGTTTGCTATAGCTGTGTTAAAGGAGAAGAATTGTCCAAATTATCTTTGGGTTGAGGCCGTAAATACGGCCACATATCTGGTAAATAGATTACCATGTACAACTTTAAATGGGATGGCACCTTATGAAGCTTGGTGGGGTAAGAAACCAACACTTGATCATTGCAAAGTGTTTGGATCAGTTGCCTATGCTTATGTACCATCACAACTGAGACATAAGCTTGAACCAAAGGTTGAAAAATATGTGTTCATCGGATATGATGAAAAACAGATGGGTTACAGGTTATGGAATCCTTTAACCAAACAATTTATTATTTCCAGAGATGTGACATTTGATGAAGGAAAAAGTTGGTATACAGACATAGAGTATAATGATGAAATATCTGAGGAAGATATAAGAAGCAAGGAAAAAGGTAAATCACATATGCAGGTAAACGGAGATGAAGATTATATGCAGGCAAGTACATCCAGGATCGGATCAACTATGAGAAATGAAGAAGGACCGAGATTTGATGAAGAAGTGTATTCAGATACACATGAAGAGTTTGAACCAAGAAGGTCAAACAAACTAAGGAAACAACCAACAAGGTTTTCCTATGATACTTCTTATTTGACTCAGAAAAACTATGCTTACTTAGTATAGGAGGATGAAGAACCTCAAAACTATAGTGAAGCAAAAGATAAGAAACAATGGGAAGAAGCAATGAAGGAAGAGTTCAATGCGCTGGAGGAGAACAACACTCGGGAACTTGTTCCCAAACCAAATGGTAAGAAGGTGATTGGAAACAAATGGGTTTACAAAGTTAAGAAACTTGCAGATGGAAGAATAGCCAGATACAAAGCAAGACTGGTAGTCAAAGGCTATGCTCAGACGCATGGCATAGATTATGATGAGACATTCAGTCCGGTGGCAAAGATGTCAACCATAAGGAGAGTGATTGCTATAGCAGCATCAAAAGGATGGAAGCTATGTCAATTGGATATAAAGAATGCGTTTCTAAATGGATATATATCAGATGAAGTCTACATGGAACAACCTGAAGGATTTGTAAGTTCCAGTTACCCAAATCATGTTTGCAGATTAAGAAAAGCACTCTATGGATTGAAGCAATCTCCAAGAGCTTGGAAATACAGACTTGTAAAATATCTCAGTGACCCTGGATACCAAAGCTCAAAGGCAGATGCAAGTCTACTCATCAAGAGAACAGATGAAGGTATGATCTACATTTGTATTTATGTAGATGACATTATAATCACAGGTACCTCAGATGAAGGAATCAAGGAGGTAAAAAGATTGCTTGAAAAAGAGTTCAAGATCAATGATCTAAGAAAGTTATCATACTTTCTTGGAATGGAAGTCACATATACAGAACATGGTGTATATGTTTCACAAGAAAGGTATCTCCTAAACTTATTGAAGAAGTTTAACATGGATAATTGCAAAGAAGCTTCAACACCGCTTGAAGTCAATCATAAACTCAACAAATATGATGGTGCATAGTTTAAAGATACGAGGAAGTATCATTCTTTAGTGGGAAGCTTGATTTATGCTACACTAACAAGACCTGATCTCAGTTATGCAGTAGGAGTTCTCTCACAGTTTATGCATTGTCCGAAGGATCAACATTGGGTTGCAGGACAAAGAGTTCTTAGATATATCAAAAGAACTATAAAAGAAGGATTATAAGAACTATAAAAGAAGAATTATATTATCCTTTCATGTCATATATAAAGATGAGAGCATACACTGAATGAGACTGGGCAAGAAGTCAAGATGACAGAAGGTCAAGACATGGGTATATGATATACCTAGGAGATAAGCTTGTAAGCTGGTGTTCAAAGAAGCAACATACAATGGCTTTATCTTCAACTGAAGCTGAATATAAAGGACTTGTGGAAGCAGCTAAAGAAGTGATATGGATGCAAATCTTGTTCAAAATGCAAGAACAAAGCACATAGAAATTCAATATCATTTCCTGAGGGAAAAGGTAATGGAGAAGGAGATTGAAATAGTATACACTCCTACAAAAGATCAGATTGCAGATATTTTGACAAAGAGCTTGGATGGAGTAAAAACAAGCGGATTCAAAGAAATGGCAGGAATAAAAGAAAAGAAGAATATGTGAAAGATCAGAGGATGCAAATTAGTGATTGAGGGGGAGCTGTTGGAGATTCACTCACTAATTAGACATAAAGACCTAAAGATGGATGAAGGATAAAGAAAGGCAAAGAGAAGCAGAAACAAAGCATTTAGAAAGTCAAGCCTTAGTGAAGGGACAAATTCACGACTGTAATATAGTTCATAGAAACTTTCAGAATCACGAGTTTTGAATCTTGGAACAAACATGTATATAAATGAGTTAGAAGATCATAATAAAAGTGAAGCAGAGCTGTCGTAGAAAGAGAGGCCATAGTAGAGCCGTAAAGAAAAGAGAAGAGATTAGAGAAGGAGAGCTGCTGTAGAAGCGCTTGTAGTAGACGCAAGTATGCGTATGTAGAGATGAATAATAGAACCTGAATAGTTGGGTATTCATCTAAGAGAGATGGTAAGGAAGAACTACTCAGCATAGGAGAGTTTTCCATGACTATGAGCAAAGGAAGGCCAAGTCATTTTGTACACATCTTCTCTAATAGAAAACACATGTTCATGTGGAAGAATTTGAGCACAATTTTGTATGTGAAGAAATCTAAGTGATTTCATGTTACTGTGAAAGTTAGTTAACAGTTACAGTTTTCTCAGTACACATTTTACGGTATTTCTACAAGTTAGATCTCACTGTATAGTGTAAAGTTTTTCATGAGAGATAGCTTATCTTGAAGCTAGTAATCTCAACTACAAACTAATCAAAGAGTTTTGTGAAACGGGACATGTACACACAGTACTAAGTCTGACCGTAAAGACATCCAGAACTGGTGAAGGTTTTTCTTCAAACTTCAGATAAAGTTTATTCACTGAAGGAAGTTCAAGTATTACTTGCTTACTTTAATTACAAACATTTGAAGTAACTACAAACAGAATTGCAGTTGATTCCAGTAAGATTATGGTGACAGTCCGGTAAGAGTCCGGTGAAGTTCCGGTGATATTCCGGTGGTTTCAAAACAGAGTTTTGGCATATCTAAGTGACGGAAGAATATCTAACAGGAAGTAAACAAAGAAGTAAAGAATGAAGTAAACCAGATCAGAATTGAAGCCTGTAGAAAGGCAAAGGTTTCTGTAAAGAGAATTTTTGGAGTTCACTAAATACAGTTATAAAGTTTTCAGTTTTCAGAAGGTTTCTAAGCTATTGATGATTATAGAGGTGTTCTAACATCACTTTAGCTTAGTTCTTGTGGCGTGGCACTTCCGCAGCTTAGTTTTCAAGCTCTTGCCGCATCAACAAAAATGCCCGTATTTAGTTCTGAAAGTTGTTTTAGGAACATCTTCAGATTTAATTCTGATTTTATGATATCCTTGATGGAGATCAAGTTTTGAAAATATCTTAGCCCCTTTTAATTGATCAAATAAATCATCAATTTGGGGCATTGGATATTTATTCTTGATCGTAACTTTATTCAAGGCTCGATAGTCAATGCATAATCTCATTGATCCATCTTTTTTCTTGACTAAAAGAATGGGTGCTGCCCAAGGTGAAAGACTAGGCTAAATGAATCCCTTAAGTAGGTATTCATTTAACTGCTTTTCTACTTCAGCCTGCTGGGAAAAAGGGAGTCTATAGGGGGATTTACATATAGGCTTAGTTCTTGGGAGCAAGTCTATAGCATGGTCAACTTGCCCACGAGAAGGAGGTAAGCCATGGGGAAGTTCTTTTGGAAAAACGTCCCGATAATTATTTATTAAATACTTAAATTTAAACCTTTCATGTTCAGATAAGGGAGACAAGATATAAGAAACTGGATTCATATTATGTACATTGTTTACATCAGTTGGAAGTATCATGATAACTTTCGCTTTTTCGGTATTTACAGGTTTTTTCAACTCCATCCTAGAAATAAAAGGAGTACTAGGCACATCATGCTCTCCTTGAATTAGATAATGGATTCCATTTCTCTCAAATTCCAAAGTATTCAGCTGATAGCTTCTTTTAAGTGTTTTCCCTAAACCCCAAAGCCATTCTCTACCCAAAACCACATCAGTTCTTTCCATGTGCATGATCTAAAAGTCTAATTTATCTTTATAACATTGAAATTCTATTTCGAGGTTACAGATCATAGTATCCCAAACTTTCTTGTCTTGACCCTACATCATAGACACAACATACTGATGAGGTGACTTTTGCTGGGGCAACTTTAATCTCTTCACCAGTGAGTAGTTTAGGAAATTATGGGTGGCCAAGTCATCTATCATGACTCTGGCCTTTTCACCCTTTATACAAGCATGAAGTTTGACCAAGTCATGAGGTCCAAACTGGTTTTGGACCCACATTGAGTCAGACAAACAACACTGATGCTTGTAGTCTTCACTAAGGACTTCCACTTTTTTCCAAACTTTACTATTTTCGAGATTCAATGTTTGGACTAAGTGTATTCCTGTCTTTTCTTTCCCTCTTATCTCACGGGTGGCTTTTTGTTGTCTCCTACTCATGCAGTTTTTACTAAGATGTCCTCGGTTAAGGCACTTAAAGCAAAGATTCTCATTTTTTGCTTTTTTCCAAACCTCAGGGTCTAGCCTAGGTCGTGAAGGTCTAGGGGTTTTAAAGTCATCTTTTTGAATGTGCCTAGCTTTATTTTACCTGGTTTAAATTTTTTATTGTCTCCGACAAGATGAAGTGGTTGTGTTCCAGTTTTAGCATGGTCTTCATAGATTTGTGCTAACTTAATAGCATCTTCTAAACTTCTTGGAGCACTTCTTTTCACTTCATGTTTGACTTGTTTGTCGAGACCACGGATGAAACCACTTATCTTATGAAAGCCATCTAGGTTTTTCAATTTAAGTACTATTTCTCGATAATGAGAAATATATAAAGAAAGTGGACGTCCTCTCTGTAGGACTTTGTCCCATTCTTCCCAGTTTCGTTCATCCTCATTTTTTGGTAAGAATTCTTTTTTGAAGAATTATTCAAATTGATTCCAAGTTTTGGGATTCTTTGAGCCTCCTTTAAGCTCATCCACCACTTATAAGCCTTAGGTCCAAGTGATAGACTTGTTTCTAAGACTTGATAAGCTTCAGGAGTGTTTTTTAACTGATGTAAGTCTTGCCATTTTTCTAAAAATGTCAAGACTGCATCTTTGTTTCGATCTTTATCTTCCCCTAAAAATTGAGGTGGTTTTAAGTCTTTTGCAAAAGATAGGCTTCTAGACTTAATGGCAGTACGAGGTGGATTTACTTCATTATTTTTTAAAGATACATTACTATGCAATGGTAAAGGGGCGTCAGTTCCCTTACTAGATGATGGGTTCCTTGGTCGAATAGACAAGGAATCCATTTGGGCAGGTAAGGGTAAGGATGGACAAATCGTATTAAGAATTGGTTCCATCTTCCCTTTAACTTCATTGATTGAAGTACAAAGGGTACCCATCTCATTTTGGATTTCTTTAACAATGAACATATCCGCTTGGATATCGTTCATTTTTTCATCCAAACTATTCAACTCTATATAAATATTTATTTCCTGCCTTTCTTCTTGGCCTATCTCTGGAAGACCTGGAGTGTAATCTAATTGTCTACCCCCTTCCTACGGTGCATAATCCTCTTCCTGCCTAGGTATGTCTAATAACATGTTACTTGCATAGGAATCCCCCATAATTCAGTGAATACTTTGGAATCAACTAGAAATAAGAAAATACCGTTTCTAATACTGAAGGAAAATAGATGAAAATTAAATCCAGTACTTCCCCGATTATTTCTTTGATATCAGCTTCTAGTTGTAGGTCGGCTTGCGCCACCTTGGACGATTCATCGAAACTTCAAATCGCATGATCTTCTTTGGAGATTCAATCGATGAAACTTTGTGGCTTTTGTTGAAACTCCTCGAATGTCGATCATCAGATGGCCTCCATTGGGGGGGGGGTCTTTTTATCCTAAATGCAAAATAAAGACTTCAGAGTATGTTGAGTGCTCTCTTTATCCTCCTTAGGCAGGTGATGATGAGTGCGGGTGCTCTTGAATAGCCACGTGTGACTGAGGGGGCCGCTTTGTGTGTTTGCTGTGGAATGGAGGCATCGCTACTCCTTAGAAGGGACTCCAAACTTCCTTTACAAAAAAAATTCGAGCTTATTTGGCTCCAGAGAGAAAAAAAAAGTTCTACTGTGCTACTCAGGAAATGGATCCTCCTGCTATCACCGGTCGACTGGGGAATCTCCCTGGCCATTGATTGGCTGGTGGGCGGGGGATCTTCTTTACCTTTAATATTTGTACTTTGAGCTATAAAGCTACAAGGGCTTGGCGACGACGCTCAGACGGACATCATCTACCGAGAGAGAGACAAGAGAGCTCATGACTGAGCGGGCGCAGAATTCGAAGTTGATGGTGACACTCAGATGTTCATCGGACTGCTCCTGGCTCCCCAGTCTACTCCAATCGATGCTGTACCAATTGGCGGCACCTTAAATGAAGACTTTGCTTGAATTGACAGCCTCCACCTCCTGCAGAAGAGTAGATGGCTTCCACCTCATTTTATGCACGCGTGGGAAGAGCTATGGCACTCTCTGCCTCCTCTACACGTCTTTTTTGGTGCCCTTCAAAGCTGGTCGTGAGGACATAGTATTGATGCTCTTTTGTACTTTTCTAATCATCCGTCCGGGAGAGAGAGAGAGAGAGGACTTAGGAGCGAGGAGCGCTCATAAGCACTCTCACAGCTTGTACTCTGGGGCTTGAATCAAGGATGTTAGCCTCCACGCCTCCCCATGAGCTCTCAGAACAGATGCAGGTTGCAACAGTACTTGATGAATTCGAATTTTCTACTATAGCTTCAAGAAGATAGCCTGCACAGAAGTCAAGAAATACTACCAGTACTTGAAAAAGAACTTGGCTCTGATTACCACTGTTGTGAAAAATCCTTCCTAGAGTATAGCATCCACCAGAGAGTGAGTGAGTACCTATCCACCCATCCAACTCCACCCATATATATACCAAAGGTCCAAGAGTTGCATGTCTTAATTTTTAACCATGTGTCCTTCCAAGTGTCCTTCATGTGGATACTTTTCAAAAAGAATCACATGGCTTCTATTTCAATTGAAGTCTTTCTTTCATGTACGAGTCAAGGTGTCACTTGGGAGAAGCTTCTCCCAAGACTAAGGTTTTATTCCCTTAGGTTAATTATTCCTAAGGTAACAAACCCTTCAATTGAGACTTCTATGAAATAAAAGCTCAAGGGTTAAATCCAAGAAACATAGGTTCCTTTTTGGAGGGTATAACCCATGATTTATACAACAATAGCTTACCATTTGCTTCTACCATCATATTCATTCTCTTTCAAGGCGAATAATCCCAAACGTGATGTAGTTTGGAGAGCCTCCTCCAACTCTATATAAGTAGGGTCTCTCCCCAGTTTGTACTTGGTTAGAAGCTTGGAGAACCTACTTCATGCTCTTGACAAGCTCATTTTTTATCAATACGAATTCATCCATTTCTTGGTCTAATCACTTTAGTCTCTCACACTCTTTCATTTTGTGAGTACACTCTTCTTTTCATTTTGCTTCCGCATGTGTACTCTCTACAAGATCATCATATCCAACTTCCTTTGTGTAAAAAAAAAATTTCGGTGGTGGCAAGGGTCGTGTTCGCTGTGGTAAATTTGACTCTAGTTCAAATGAGTCTCCCCATTTGGCTTTATATCTGTGCCTTCCTTATTCCTACTCTTAGTAGGTCTTCATGCTTTTTGATTTTTAGTAAGTGCTAGACATTCAACCCTTGCTTGTGTGGGATTGGGGGTGTCCCATGGGTGCTTCCAACATAGCAAACTTTAGTTCAAACTAGTTTCCTCATCTAGCCGTAACACCCTATCATTTCTAATAGGTGCTAGGCATTCAACCCTTGGTTCTCTAGGGAGGAAAGTGCTAGGCATTCAACCCTTGCTTATGTGAGATTGGGGGGGGGGTCTCATGGGTGCTTGTGACAAAGCCAACTTCAATTTAAACTAGTCTTCTCATTCGGCCTTAGCACCATATCATTTCTAGTAGGTGCTAGGGCATTCAACCCTTGCGTATGTCGGATTCGAAGGATCCATGGGTGCTTGTTGCAAAGTCAATTTTGGTTCAAATGAGTCTGCTTGTCTGGCTTTAGCGTTGTCCCTTCCCCTTTCCTACCCTTAGCAAGCCTTTGAGCTCCATCTGTCCTAGTAGATGCTAGGTCTTCAACCTTGCTTGTGTGGAATTTAGGGGGTCCCATGGGTGCTATGCCCTTCATTGTTGTACTTTCCATTACTTAAAGCTATAAAAAAGAGTAGATTATGCAAGAGCCTCCCAGAATTAGGGAGTCTAGTGTTAAAGACAAATACCAAATCAATAAAATAGAAAGACAACTTCATATTAACTAGTCTAGTGTTAAAGAAATTGGAGGATAAACTACCACCATCACCACGTTAAATATACATATAACACCACACCATCTAAATCCTGTCTATATTGATGTTGAAAGAAGCCTCTTGTATCATTGAATATCAATAGCTCTTTAATTTTGAGGTCCACCACACTTTTTGACAACCCATTTCCAAGGGAAGAGAATGCTAAGCATCTGAAAGAAGAATATTATTGGTGAGATTGCACTCCCAACGAATCATCATCTCTTGTTTTCTGTTTTTTAGTGGCGCTCTGCCACACTCTACTGGTAGAAAAGAATTTGTGCTCTGTTCCAACCCACCTGTGACGTATATGGGCTAGTACTAGTCATGCAAAAAAAAGATTATAGATGGTTTTTTGAAAATGAAAACCAGAAATTTGAAGGCCAAGAAATGAGTTGCAGAGGCAGACTTCAGCGGCTTTGCCCGACTCCATGGATATTTCTCGGAATGTCCTGTCGTAAAGTGGCGACACTCCTGTCTACAGTCTACACGGCTACATTCCTGTCTCCTGTGTATGCAGGGAAATAGAATGTGGCTTTCGGTCGGCGGTGATGATGGCCACGGCCCACGGCCCATGGGGTACTTCACCGAGTTGATCTGCCCATCCCACTCCTAGGCTACCAAGTTTTCATTCCTTCTTTGAACCTCTGCTCTAGCTTTATCGTACGCTCCCTCAATTTCTCGTCGTCCCCAAAATCGACCTGCTTTCCTCTTTCCATGGCTTATAGCGGCCTCCTCCGCAGCCTTTCAACCCCTTTTGCACAAGTATGGCGCTCAATCTTGTGTCGTTTTACCCGTAATTCCCGAGGTATGATCTTCTTGCGTAGTATATAACACCTAGGTCTTTTCATGCATAGTCTTTGTTATCTCGTTATAGTGAATAAACTGGGAGCATGGTTGAATCGACGGAAAAGTACTTTTGGTATGTTTACGTGCGATCTTTGTTTATACAAGTCCTTGTCATTATCAGCACTCTCCGACATGAATGACATTGCATATTTGTGGATGGAGAATACAGGTCGGATGTGAACTTGTGCACGCATAGAACAGGAATGAATATAGCATGTATATTACTTTTGAAGAAGATTCCGCATCAATCAAATGCTAAACGCTCTTTTCAGATGCACTCTGATTTTTTCTGAGTTGCGTACTCAAAATCTGGAGTCATTAAGTAGCTTAGTATATCTCATATATTTCCATTTACTAAGTAGAGCACTTGAAGTACTCGTCTTGATCAGCACTGCATTTCTATGGAACTGATTTATATGTTTCGTGCAGGTTCAGGGAGCTTTGCAAAGTTGTATCACGATGTGCAGACGTGCGCTTATGAGGATGTGCAAGTGATGTGGTCTATTTTACACCAACAATTTAATCA
>CM035436.1:36621028-36658528 GCA_020310875.1 Ceratopteris richardii | reverse complement strand
GTGTTGAGATCGGGAAATTTGAGATTCGATCGGACTAGTATGGAAAGTGAAGGAAATTAGAGGCACAATGGAATGATTGAAACTAATACTTCTTAATGGTCATGATGTTCCCTTTAGGACTTCCAAAAATACTGATTGTGGATCTACACAGAAGGAATATTGTGCAATATTTAAAATTATTCCATAGGACAATGAAGCGTGCCATAGAGTTTCTTGATCATTTTCTCATCTCTAGGCCGAGCTTTCCCAAGGAACATCAATCATTGTTGAGATGGAGTGTTTTGAATATTAAGAAAAAAAGCTTGACTTTTGCAAGCTTCAAGAAAAAGGGAGTCAGCCTTAGATCTACCCGTTTTCAGCTTTTAGAGTGAAGGACATAGTACATGTGAGATCCTCCTTATCCCACAAAGTAGGGGCACACAACCACTTGAAGGTGCACTATTCCAAAGGTCAATTGGTTTTTGGCTTTCGTGTTGAATGCCGAGGAAGAAAACTTAAAAGATTGAATGATTCAATTGCTTGAGGGCTCACTTGTTTGTAGTATGGTCTACTTGATTAGTTTGTTGATGATTCACTAAGACACTTTCCAATACCTTGAAGGCTCCCTTGGAGCACCCTGATTAGTAGCTTGCGTCACTCCATATGGATCATATGCCTTTTTTCTCAAGGGTTAGTGCTTTGTGTGGAGACCATGGAGCATGGCTAGAACATTGGATCACCCATCTAAAAGCTTGAATGCCTTACTAATAGGTCACTATCACTTCACAACTTTTACAAGATTTAATGTTATTATTTATGAAACTATGGGTTTTATTTATTCCCTTTATAACATAATAGTGAGTTCCTTATTTAGTCCATATTGGTATACATAGGCTCCAAACCTATTTGTATACCCCCTTGGTCAAAAGTTTTAAGTTCTCCCTTATGAGCCTTCATCTTTAATTGAGAAAATGGTGTATTTTCTTCCTCCCAATGTTACTTTGACGCACAAAGTGTTTCCTCTCTCCTTTGTGTATGTGTGTGTTTTGTCACGAACCAGCCCTCAATCTCATCAATTTGTGAAATTTGTAGGTTGAAACCTATTTTTCCTTGTTTTTCTAGAATTAGGGTTTATTGTTTCTTTAGAGTTTTTTAATGAATTTTCCACTCAATCTTCTCTTAAAATTTGAAAGATATTTGGTCTAACCCCACAAATAATTTGTTGGGATTTTCTTTGAGGTGTGAAAATCACGTTTTTGTGCTTAGAATCACTATTTTCAATGAGAGTCGTGATTTTTTGTGTTTTGCTTTGATTTCAATTTTATTCATTTTTTTCAATTTTAAGTTTCACTTTTTTATCTTTTTTTACAATTTTATGAATAATCATTGATTTTTTTTCTCAAAATCATGTTTTTTTTTTCTTCATGTTTTTGAGAGTCATGATTCTATACTTAGAATCCTAAATTTTCTTTTTGAAAATCATGTTTTTATGAAATTCTTGCTTCTTTGATCAAAATCACGATTTCTTTGATCCAAATTTATGATTCTCTCTTAAAACATGATTCTTAGCAAATAATCACATCTTTCAAAAGAATCACAATTTTGTGCAGGCAATTGTGTTTCTCTCTGATGAGAAAATCAAGCTTCCCACTTTTCTTAAAAATCGTATTGTTGGTGAAAATCATGTGTTTTTTTTTCTCACAATCGTGTTTTTGGTGGAAATCGTGTTTTTACACACAATTGTGTGTTTTTTTAACAATCATGTGAAAAGCGTGTTTTTACACACGATTGTGTGTGTTTTTTTTAACAATCATGTGGGATTGAATTATGAAATTCCAAATCCCTCACAATCGTGAGTTTTTGTTGAAAATCATGTTTTTGTGTTTCATAACCGTGCTTGCTCACAATTGTGTTTTTTTGGCAATTGTGGGCAAACAATCGTGGTTTTGTGAAAGTCGTGTTTTTATGTCCAGAATCATGATTTTGTGTTTGTGAATATGCACTTTTTTTTTTTTTCACAAGTTTTTATGATTCCCTTCACTCCCATAGTCCACTTATGCGCCTTTCATCATGCAATAAAAAAGCTACGGAAAAAATCCAATATTTTTGATAGGAATCCTTTTCTCAACAAATGACGATTTTCTATTTTATTGTTTTTTTTAACGCTTTCATGCATGAAAAACGATCATATATTTATAAAGAAAACTTAAACGAGTATTTACCTTTGTTTTGTGACCAAAATGGTTGCTTATAATTGATTTCTCACTCCAAAGCTCATGACCGTGATGTCTTCCTCTTTCTCTCTCACGATTCACTCAGTAAAATGATTTTTTTCCCTCTCTTTCGCTTTTATAGTTTTCCTTAGAAAATCACGATTTTCTATATTTTTATTTTTGTTGAAATTTGTGATTCAATAATACCTAGAAATGGGTTGTCTTTCTTTGTGACTTTTTTCCCCTTCCCAATCATACACTTACCTTTATTTGTGAATATCTTCCTCTGTGTAGAGAATCACAATTTTATAAAGAGAATTGTGTTTTTCTAGAAGGTGTCTTTTCTTTGATTTTTTGCAAGATTTTTTTATGCTTCTTCACCTTTGATCTTCAATACAACAAAAGTCTCAATTATTCTTCTTAAAACCTTTCTCAATGAACAACTCATAATTGACAATTTCTCCTAAAAGTTTGATTTGTCTTGTAATTTAATTCACTAAGACAAAATGTTGTAATGCATGCCACCCTCAACTCACATCAACTCCATGAATTTCTTGATTTTCCCCTTTTTCTCAAAACTTTAAGAAGAAAATTTTTAGGGATTCTTTCCAACACACCGCTTCCAAGAAAAGCTAAAAAGCTTATGAGTAAATGATTAGATTTCATTAATGAGATTAGAGAATGAAGAGAAACTCTTTTCAAAATCAATTCAACAAGATGAAAGAACAAATGTTTCAAAAATTGAAGATACACTAATCTTTTTAGCATCTTTTTGCATTTGATAATTCAAAAGTACCTTGATGAAGTATTTGTTACCATCAACTAGGAAGATCTAGCAAGATCCAATGCAATATTTCTTGTCAACAATGCCGAAATGTTTGTTGTACTTCAGAGTTATCCTCTCCAATCACCATCGTATAAAGAAGTAACAAACTCAAACACTAAATTGTCAATCCGAGAAGTATACTAAGAACCTAGCCCCTTTTGTATCAATGGTCTCTAAAACTTATTTCAACAAAGATCAGAATATTCATTAATCTACTCCATTCCATCATATGATTTAAAGGTTTCATCATTTTTTAATAGAATTCTTCACTTGAGTATAAATATGGAGTAGAACTATACCAAATGAAAATAAAATTCACTACCTTATCATCTAATTTTTTGCGTTGATGTTCGGACACCAATGCATATTTTAAAAACCAAAAACACATACATGAGCAACAAATGACTTATGACCAAGGCAAGCCTAATATGGAGTGATAGAATGCAATGCTTTGGTGGGACACCTATTAAGTACACATGTTGCACACATAAAGATCCCAAGCCAAAAGCTATGTTGTAAAGCTTGACTTTTGACCATATGCATCGCCATTTCCATGAGAGACTTATGCGAATCTGTTTTGTTGAGATGTATATGGAACTGTACATGGATGTTTAATTCCATGATCAACTAGAAACACATTGAACTTAGAAGACATATACGCTCCCCCTCAATTAGAACCAAGGGTGCACATTTTACATGTTGATAGTATTTCATGAGGTATAGGTAATTCTCAAATGAAGGTGCTTTCATAGGACCACAAACATCACTATGAATAAGCTATAAATCTATGTGAAGCTCTAAGGAACCATCTTTTGGGAAGGGAGACTGCTTTTTTCCAAAATATAGCCTTCAAAGTCGTTTTTAGAGTGTGCCTCAAGTTTCAGTAGAGATGATGACATTTCAAATTTTTGTAGGCGAAGCAAACTAGCAAGATTGAGATGACCAAAGCATGCATGCCAAAGCTTTGCATGTGAAATAGCCTCAAAATCATGAACTCCAGATGTTGAATCATTCTCAGATTTTGCATAATCTATGATCTTTTATAGCCCAGGACATAAGATTCCACAAGCAATAATAATATCTTCATTTGAGAGATCATGAGTTGTACATCTTCCATTAAAAAAATTGACAACCAAGACATTGTTGGTTAGTGCTAAAATTGATAAAAGATTCTTCTTGATCCATGGCACATATAAGGCATTTGAAACATGAAAGAACTACATCAAGAGTAGAATAATCTTTCCCACTCCCATGATAGGGAAAGAGGAGTTGTTAGCACACATGATAGTATTTCCTATAGGAATGGGCTCAATTGAAGTGAACAAACTATGCTACGGGGTAATATGTTTGATTGCACCACTATCAAAGTAGCAAACATCCGAGTCTATTACAAACATAAATTGCTCATGAAAAGATGTGTCATAGTTTTAATGAGTAGTATATGCCCATGCTTTATTTTTGAACAAGATTAACATACATTGTTTAGGAGTAGAGGCCTTTGCACTAACCATTCCAACCTCTTTCTTCTTCACCTCCTTTGCAACGAGTTTAGAATAACTCTTTATGATATGATTATTTGCCTTACAGTACTTACAAAATTATTTTTCCTCTTCCATTTCTTATCAATTTTGTCTTCCTTCATGATTTTGTGGCATTAGTAGGTTTTTGATTTCTAGTAGATGAGCTCCATTTACCTTTACCCTTGTGACTAAGTAAGAAAACTTCATCTCTAATATGCATAATTGACATTGTTGGAGTTCGAGGTCTATGGAAGCACGCAAACAACACAAGGAAGAAGGAGAAGCTTGGAGCACAACACACAATACTGAATGTATTACCACTAGAATGTACAACGATAAGTAACCCATTAGGGAAATAGGCGTATATACAAGCTGGGGGAGAAAAAACCTAGTAAAGAGGGAAAAAAGTGCCTCGGTGGTCCTAGTGTGTTCACACACATCACTACATAAATATATCAACAAATCCCCCTTGGGAGTGATGCGATGAACAAGGAGCTGGCACTCATGTATAAGGAAGTGCCAAGCTATGTGGAATCAATCCACAAAAGGAAGTAAGCCCAAAGCTTTGCGAAAAGCCTCAAACTTCTCCGATAGATCCTTCGTGAAAAGGCCTACAATGTTCTCCTGCATGGGCACATATGCCAAGTTGATCTCTCCAGCAGAGAACCTCTCCTTGACATAATTATAGTGCAAGCATGTAACATAGGGTTCCTTGCAACTGCCAATGCACTCTAATTGTCAGTGAAGATGGTGGTGGTAGAAGACTAACCAACACCCAAATCAACCATAAGGCGTCCGAGCCACACACACTCAACAATCGCTATGAAAGTTGCCCTATACTGAGCCTCACATCTAGAAGTGGCCACTGTAGGTTGCTTCTTGCTCAACCAAGATATGCATGAGCTACCAAGCATGAAGCAAAAACCACTGGTGGACACATGAGTGTCATAGCAACCAACCCAGTAAGAGTCAGAAAAAGCATGTAAATTTAGCAGTAGTGATCCCCCCTTGGGATAAAACAATCCAAGTAGCCGAGTACCACTCAAGTAGCGAAAGATGCGTTTAACCACCTGGCAATGCTTGACACCTACACAATGCATAAACTTGCTCATCTCTGAGACAAAAAACTGAATATTTGGCCGAGTAATGCATAAGTAAATCAAGCATCCAACAGCCTGCTAAGAGAGAACAGTATCAAATGCATCTCCAGCATTATGAAGAATCAATCATAAACGTATCTTCGGAGTGGCAATAGGTTTATAGTCTTCAAGTCCAAAATGCTACAATAATGTGTCAATATATTTTGTTTGACACAAAGCTATTCCACTCATAAACTTGCATAAACCAAATGCCCAAATAATGATGCAAATGTTGATATATTTAGGTAGTGATGTGTGTGAACACTCTAGGACCGCCGGGGCACTTTTTTCCCTCTTTAGGAGGTTTTTTTCCCCCGGCTTGTATATATGCCTATTGCCCTAATGGGCTACTTATCTTTGTACATTCTCTAGTAATACATTCAATATTGTGTGTTTGTGCTCCAAGCTTCTTCTTCTTCCTTGTGCTGTTCGCGTGCTTTCGTAGACGTCTATCTCCAACAATTGGTATCAGAGCAGGTCGTCGCTTCTTCTAGGGCGCCGTCGACACTCCTCCGTTTGCAGTCTCAGATTCGCACGAAATTTGGTGAGCATACTCAGGGTGTTTTCGAGATAAAAACAACTTTGCTTTGTGGTGCCGAAATCGCGATCTGAACTCGTTTCGGCCTCCGAACGCACTATCGCAGCGCTTGTGCAGGCTATTTCGTCCTTTTGTGCCAAAGGTATATACCAGTTTTTGTTCGCGAGTTCAAACGTCTCGAAGTCTGCTACAGGTCTAGCAGAACTCGTCTGGGCAGTTCCGTTCAACTTTTTGAGATACATTCAATTTTCTACATCAAGGTATTTTAGTCATCGGCCATGGCTGAAAGCAGTGATGTATTCCGTATGTTGGCTGTTGAGGATAAGTTGGATGGTACCAACTACCCATTATGGGCTTATATGATGCGACATGTACTGGTTGCAAAAGGACTGTGGAACATTGTGCAGGGTGTTGAAAGACGTCCTGTTACACCTGCGACTACAGGTACTACAAATACAGGTGCTGGAGGTGCTGGAGCTGATGAAGATGGTATCGAAGATGATATTCCACAGATTCCTGTTCGTGCTGCTGTTTCTGTTGCACCTACTGCAGAGCAGATTCGTTGGGATGGCAGAGATGCCCAGGCACATGCATTGATAGCTTTGTCTGTCAAACGTGCCATTCTTCCTCACATTCGCTCTTGCAGAACAGCAAAGGATGCTTGGGATACACTTACCACTTTGTACCAGGCTAGGAATGAGGCTCGTGTTGCTTACCTCCGAAAACAGTTGGAGAGTGAGCACATGAATGAAGGTGATTCTATGGACAGTTTTCTTACAAAGATCAAAGACTTGAAGGAACAATTGATTTCTGCTGATGAGGTTATACCAGATAGCTCACTTGTCCAGACCGTTCTGAATGGTCTTCCTGATTCATATCAGAGTTTTGCCTCTACTCTTCGGTTGATGATGAAAGGCAATCCGAATGCCTTGTCATTTGAGGAATTAGTCTCTGTTCTGTTGCAGGAAGATCAGTCCAGGCAGAACAGGTCCATTATGCGTGTTGCAGATCAAGCTTTCTTGGCTAGTCACAAGGGCAAAGGAAAATGGAGCTCTTCTACTAGTAAGCAAAAATCTGCAAATGCTGCACAATCGAAGAACCAGGATAAAGATGAGAAGAAATCAGAAAAGCAGAAATTGTTCTGCAAGTACTGTAAAGGAAATGATCATATTATAAAGAACTGTCCAAAACTGGCTGCTAAAGAGGCAAAGAAGAAAGAGGCTGGAATGGTTGTTGCAGAGGCCTCTACACCAAAAACAGAGTCTGCAAATCTTGTGCAGGAAGAAGAATGGGCGTTTACTACTGTCTGCAGTTTTGACCCATCTTCTCATGATCAGTGCATGTCTGCAGTAGACTCAGATGTTTGGTACTTTGACAGTGGGGCGACCAAACATATTACCTCGCAGCGCAGTTTCTTCTCTTCACTCGAGCCTGCCCCTACAGGGAATACTGTCACATGCGCCAATAACTCCTCTTATCCTGTTATGGGAGTTGGTAAGATCATTCTGACTACTGCTGATGGTAGTTCTTTCACTTTGTCAGATGCTTTATTTGTGCCAGGGATAAAAAAGAACCTGTTATCAGTTTCTGCATCAGCCAAGATTGGCTTGGTTGTGAAATTCGTTGATGACAGGTGTACAGTCCATGATCTCTCAAATGGTGATGTGAATATTGCTTCTGGCATCTTATGTCGTGGGCTGTATAAGCTCATAGACTATGGAAGATCTGTGAATGATTCGGCATGTGCAGTTCATGATTCTCAGGCTATGTCAGATGCAAAGCTTTGGCATGCACGCTTTGGTCATCTGAATTTTGCTAGTTTGCTACGCCTGCAGAAATCTGAAATGGTGTCCTCTTTGCCCAAAATTGAGGCTCCTGGAAAACATGTTTGTGAAGGCTGTATTTTGGGCAAAATGCAGCGTTCTTCCTTTCCAAAAGATGGTTCAGTTCGGGCTACGCAGAAACTGCAGCTTGTACATAGTGATGTCTGTGGTCCTATGCAGACACCCTCTTTTGGAAATTACCTTTACTTCGTGACTTTCATTGATGATTTTTCCGGGCATGCATGGGTATATCCACTCAAAGCAAAGTCCGAAGTGTTCATGTGCTTCAAACAGTTTTTGGTTTTGGTTGAAAATCTGTCAGCATGTAAAATGGGCACCCTCCGTTTTGATCGAGGGGGGAATATATGTCTTCAGATTTTAATGCATTTCTGGCTGAACGTGGGATCAAACACCAATGTACAGTGCCGTATACACCTCAACAGAATGGAGTTGCTGAACGAAAGAACAGGTCACTCATGGAGATGGCAAGGTGCATGGTCAAAAGTCAGGCTTTACCACATAGTTTCTGGCTTGAGGCTGTCATGTGTGCAGCATATCTACTGAACAGGTGTCCCACTAGAGCGTTGCAGTCTATCACTCCATATGAGGCTTGGCATGACCGCAAGCCATCTGTTGCTCATCTGCGTGTTTTTGGTTGTTTGGCATATGCATTAGTGCCTGAACAACATCGCAGAAAATTGGATGATAAGGCAGTAAAATGTATTTTTGTTGGGTACAGTTCTGAAAGTAAAGGCTATCGTCTGTATCATCCACAGACTAAACGCATTCTGGTTAGCCGTGATGTTGTCTTTGTGGAAGATGCTATTCAGCCATTGCTTTCATGTACTAAGGAGACATCTATTAGCTCCAAAGACATGTATGATACTTTGATGCCTCTTTTTACAGGTGGACAGTCTAGTGCTGGTCCTAATGAGGCAACTTCTCAACCTTTGCAGGTTTCATATGATGATGCAGATCATTCCATTTCTGATGCAGATTTACATGATGCACTTGCTGATGAGAGAGCTGATATTGAGCAGGCAAAAACTATGCCAAAATGGCTGGTGCAGACTTTGCGTGACAGCAAATTAGATGCACCTTTGTCATATCGTACTCGTTCAGGCTCTCCGAGTGCCTCCTTTGCATCAGATTGCTATGCTATGGCTGCATCTAGTCTCTGTGATGAGAATGAGCCTGTTTCTTTTGATGAAGCACAAAATTCAGAAAATTGGATGGCTGCTATGCAATCTGAATATGATGCTATAATGAAGAATGGTACATGGTCTTTATGTGACTTGCCTCCTGGCAAGAAGGCCATTGGCACTAAGTGGGTATACAAGCTGAAGCGTAAACCTGATGGTACAGTTGACAGGTATAAGGCTAGGCTTGTTGCAAAGGGTTATGCGCAGGAAAGAGGCATTGATTTTGATGAGAGCTTTGCACCTACATGCCGTATGACTACTGTTCGGAGCATTTGTGCACTTGCAGCCCATCATGGTTGGAATGTACATCAGTTGGACATTAAAACAGCATTTCTGAATGGTGACTTGCATGAAGAAGTGTATGTTTTTCAGCCCCGTGGCTTTGTGCAGAAAGGGCATGAAAACCAGGTGTGCAGGTTAAAGAAGGCGTTATATGGTTTAAAGCAAGCACCACGTGCTTGGTATGAGAAGATACATGCCTATCTGATTGCACATGGTTTTGAGAACAATCCAACTGAAAGCACCTTATATGTTAAGCGTGCTAATGATGTGCTTCTGATCATTGTTGTCTATGTAGATGACATGCTGCTCACTGGTCCTATTGAGAAGCATATTGCTGATTTCAAGGCTGATTTGCATGCCTCATTTGAGATGTTTGATTTGGGGCATTTGCATCACTATTTGGGCATTCAGTTTATGCAAGTTGATGGTGGAATGGCTTTGTGTCAAACGAAATATATTGACACATTATTGCAGCGTTTTGGCCTTGAAGACTGTAAGCCTATTGCCACTCCTATGGAGACAGGTTTACGATTGAGTCTTCATGATGCTGGAGATGCATTTGATGCTGTTCTCTATCAGCAGGCTGTTGGATGCTTGATTTACTTATGCATTACTCGGCCAGATATTCAGTTTGCTGTCTCACAGATGAGCAGGTTTATGCATTGCCCAGGAGTCACGCATTGGAAGGCGGTTAAGCGCATCTTTCGCTACTTGAGTGGTACTCGGCTACTTGGGCTGTTTTATCCCAAGGGGGGATCACTACCGCCAGATTTGCAGGCTTTTTCTGACTCAGATTGGGCTAGTTGCTATGACACTCGTGTGTCTACCAGTGGCTTTTGCTTCATGCTTGGTAGCTCATGTATATCTTGGTTGAGCAAGAAGTAGCCTACTGTGGCCACTTCCAGTTGTGAGGCTGAGTATAGGGCAGCTTTCACAGCGACTGTTAAGTGTGTGTGGCTCAGACGCCTTATGGCTGATTTGGGTGTTGGCCAGTCTTCTGCCACCACCATCTTCACTGACAGTCAGAGCGCATTGGCAGTTGCGAGGAACCCTGTGTTCCATGCTCGCACTAAGCACATTGAGGTGCATTATCACTATGTCAGGGAGAGGTTCTCTGCTGGGGAGATCAGCTTGGCATATGTGCCCACGCAGGAGAACATTGCAGACCTTTTCACGAAGGCTCTGCCTAGGGAGAAGTTTGAAGCTTTTCGCAAAGCTTTGGGCTTACTTCCTTTTGTGGAGTGATTTCCACATAGCTTGGCACTTCCTTATACATGAGTGCCAGCTCCTTGTTCACCGCATCACTCCCAGGGGGGATTTGTTGATATATTTAGGTAGTGATGTGTGTGAACACTCTAGGACCGCCGGGGCACTTTTTTCCCTCTTTAGGAGGTTTTTTTTCCCCCGGCTTGTATATACGCCTATTGCCCTAATGGGCTACTTATCTTTGTACATTCTCTAGTAATACATTCAGTATTGTGTGTTTGTGCTCCAAGCTTCTTCTTCTTCCTTGTGCTGTTCGCGTGCTTCCGCAGATGTCTATCTCCAACAACAAATGCCTCAAATTTGACATCTCAAATGAGGCATGCAAATTAGCCTTAAAATCAGCAATATAGCACGCTTGGTTTTTATGCCCTATCTGCACAAAGCCACGAGGCTAAAAAATATACACTTCTTCATGCAAGTCACCATTCAGAAATGCACTTTTAATGTCCAACTGATGTACATTTCAACCATGATGAGCTGCAAGTGCATAGATGCTACGAATAGTAGTCATTCAACATGTAGGTGCAAAGGTCTCATCAAAGTCAATGCGTCTTTCCTGCTCATATCCCTTTGCAACAAGCCTAGCCTTATACTTGTCAACTGCTCTATCAGGCTTATGCTTCAGCTTATATACCCACTTAGCACCAATGGCCTTCTTTCTAGGAGGCAAGTCACATAAAGACTAGGTACCATTTTTTATGATCGCATCATATTCTAATTGCATAATAGCCATCCAATTTTTAGAATTTTGTGCTTCATCAAATGAAACAGGCTCATTCTCACCATAGACACTAGAGGCATCCATAGCATAGCAATATGCAAAAAAGGCACTATGACAGCCTGAATGAGTATGATATGAAAGATATGCATCTAATTTGCTATCACACAAAGTATGCACCAACCATTTTGGCATAGTGTTTGCCTCCTCAATATCAATTCTCTCATCAATAAGCGCATCATGTAAATCTGCATCAGAAATGAAATGATCTACATCATCATATGAAACCTATAAAGGCTGAGAAGTTGCCTCATTAGGACCAAGACTAGACTCTCCACTTGCAAAAAGAGGCAACAAAGTATCATACATATCTTTGGAGCTAATAGATGTCTCCTTCGTACATGAAAGTAAAGTTTGAATAGCATCTTCCACAAAAACAACATCACGGCTAACCAAAATGCATTTAGTCTGTGGATGATATAGATGATAGCCTTTGCTTTCAGAACTATACCCAACAAAAATACATTTCACTACTTTATCATCCAATTTCTTGTGTTGTTGTTCATGCACTAATGCATACGCTAGACAACCAAAAACATGCAAGTGAGCAATAGATGGCTTACGGCCATGCCAAGCCTCATATGGAGTGATAGACTACAATGCTTTAGTGGGACACCTGTTAAGTACATATGATGCACACATAATAACCTCAAGCTAGAAACTATGTGGTAAAGCTGACTCTTGACCATAAACCTCGCCATGTCCATGAGTGACCTATTCTTCCGTTAAGAAACTCCATTCTGTTGAGGTTTATACAAAACTATACTTTGATGTTTCATCCCACGTTTAGCTAGAAATTCATTAAAGTCAAAATACATATATTTCCCCCCTCGATGGAGGGTGCCCATTTTACATGCTGATAGATTTTCAGTCGAAACCAGAAACTGTTTGATGCACATAAACATTTTGGACTTTGCTTTCAATGGATATACCCATGGATGCCTGGAAAAATCATCAATGAAAGTCATGAAGTAAAGATAGTTCCCAAAAGAAGGTGTCTGCATAGGACCACAGACATCATTGTGAACAAGTTGCAATTTCTGACTAGCTGGAACTGAACCATCTTTTGGGAAGGAGGAAGACTACATGTTTCCCAAAATATAGCCTTCATCTACATGTTTACCAGGTGCGTCAAGTTTGGGCAAAGAGGATACCATTTTAGATTGATGCAGGCATAACAAACTAGCAAAATTTAGATGACCAAAGCATGCATGCCAAAGCTTTGCATGTGACATAGCTTGAGAATCATGTACTGCACATGCTAAATGATTCACAGATTTTTCATAGTCTCTGAGATTATATAGCCCATGACATAAAATGCCAGAAGTGATAATGACATCGTTATTTGAAAGATCATGAACTGACATCTATCATCAACAAATTTTACAACCAAGCCAATCTTGGCTAAGCTGAAATTGATAACAGATTCTTCTTGATCCCTAGCACAAATAAAGCATCTGAAAATGTAAAAGAACTACAATCAATAGTAGTGAGAATGATCTTACGAACTCCCATAATAGGATAAGAGGTGTTGTTGGCACATGTGATAGTATTCCTTGTAGGCGCAGGGTCAAGTGGAGTGAAAAAATTATGCTGCAAGGTAATGCGTTTAGTTGCCCCACTATCAAAGTACCAAACATCTGAGTCTACTATAGATGTACACTGTTCATGTGAAGATGTGTCAAAACTACAAATAGTAGTAAACACCCATTCTTCATTCTGCACTAGATTAGCAGACTTTGTTTTCGGTGTAGAGGCCTCTGCAACAACCATTCTAGCCTCTTTCTTCCTTGCCTCTTTGGCAGCCAGTTTTGGATAGCTCGTGATGACATGATCATTTCCTTTACAGTATTTGCAAAACAATTTCTATTTTTTTGTTTTCTTCTCATCTCTGTCTTCCTTCCTTGATTGCGTAGAATTAGCATATTTTTGCTTACTAGTAGAAAAGCTCCATTTACCTTTGCCCTTCTAACTAGCCAAGAAATCTTGATTTGCAACATGCATAATGGAACTATTCTGCCTAGACTGGTTTTCTTGCAACAAAACAAACAGAGGATAACTCCTCAAATGTTAAGGCATTTGGATTGCCTTTCATCATCAAATGAAGAGTAGAAGAAAAATTTGATATGAATCTAGAAGACTAGTCAAAATAGTATGCACAAGTGAACTGTCAGGCAAGACTTCAGCAACAGAAATCAACTATTCTTTCAAATCTTTGATCTTTGTCAAAAATCTGTCCATGGAATCACCTTCATTCATGTGCTCACCCTCCAACTGTTTTCAGAGGTAAGCAACACGAGCCTCATTCCTTGCCTAGTATAAAGTGATAAGTGTATTCCAAGCATCCTTAGATATTCTACAAGAGCGAATGTGAGGAATAATGGCACATTTGATAGACAAGGCTATCAATGCATGTGCCTGAGCATCTTTGCCATCTCAACGAATTTGCTCTGCAATAGGTGTAGTAGGAATTGCAACACAAAGAGGAACATGAAGAATATCATCTTCTTCAATGCCATTTGCATCACCTTCAGTAACTGTGTTTACAGGTGAAATAGGACATTTTTCAAAACCTTGCATAATATTCCACAATCCTTTTGCAACCAATACATGACACATCATATAAGCCCACAATGGGTAATTGGTACTATCCAACTTATTCTCAATAGCCAACATACAGAATACATCACTGCTTTTGGCCATAGCCACTGACTAAAATACCATGATGCAAAAAAATGACTATAGCTGAAAAAGTTGAACAGAACTACCCTGACAAGTTTTGCTAAACCTGTAGCAGACTTCGAGGCACATATACTGGTGAACCAAAAGCTGTATATATCTTTGGCACAGAAAGACAAAATTGCCTACACAAGCACTACAATAGTGCGTTTGGAGGCAGAAACGAACTCAGATAACAATTTCGGCACCATAAAGTGAAGAAGTTTTGATCTCCTAATCACCCTAAATATGCTGACCAAATTTCATGCGATTCTGAGATTGTGATGGGAGGGCTATCGATGATGCCCTAGATGAAGTGACGACCTACTCTGATACCAATTGTTGGAGTTCCAGGCCTGCGGAAGCACGCGAACAACACAAGGAAGAAGAAGAAGCTTGGAGCACAACACACAATACTCAATCTATTACCACTAGAATATGCAAAGATAAGTAACTTGTTAGGAAAATAGGTGCATATACAAGTCAGGGAAAAAAACCTCCTAAATAGGGGAAAAAGTGACTCGATGATCCTAGTGTGTTCACACATATCACTACCTAAATATACCAATAAAGTGATCTTCTTGCAGCAAAATAGACACTAAATCCTCAAAGGTGAAAGCATTTGGATTTACTCTCATCACTAATCAAAGAGTATAAGCGAATCCCTGATAAGAATCTAGAAGTCCATTAAGAACAATCTACACAAGTGAACTATTTGGCAATATTTCATCAACAAAAATCAAATGTTCTTTAAAATATTTGATCGTGAAAAAAAAAATTATTGAATATCCCTCATTCATATGCTCACTCTCCAACTATTTTTGGAAGTAAGCAACATGAGCCTCATTTCTTTCTTGGTATAATTTTTTAAGAGTATCCCAAGCATCTTTTTCTATCTTAAAAGAGTGAATATAAGAAATTATGACATGTTTGATAGACAAAGATATGAATGCATGTTCCTATGCATTTTTGCCATCCCAAAAAACTGCTTTGTAGTAGGCGCAATAGGAACTACAACATGACCAAGAAATTGGAGTTCATTATCTTCAACACCATCTACATCACCTTCAATATTTGCATTTACAAGTGTATAAGAATGTTTTTTAGCACCCTTCACAATATTCCTTAAGTCTTTTGCTACCAATACAAATTGCATAATGCATTCTCACAATGGGTGATTAGTACCATCCAAATTACCCTCAACATCCAACATATAGAATACATCATTGCTTTCAACCATGGCCAATGAGAAAATACCCTCAAGCAAAAAATTGTTCGTATCTCAAAAATTTGAACAAAAATACCCAATTAAGTTGTGCTAGACTTGTAGTAGAATTTGAGGTGCTTGAATTGATGAACCAAAAACTATATATATTTTTGGCAAAAAAGGGATAAATGTTTCTGCATAGTCATTGTGATAGTGGATTCAGATGCCAAAAGGAGCTCAAATCAAATTTTTGACACCACATAGTAAAGCTGTTTTGATCTATTTATCACCCCGAGTATGCTCATCAATTTTCATGCAATTTTAAGAATGTGAATAGTGGGGTGATGATGACAACCCAAGAAAAGTAGCAACCTACTTTGATATCAATGCTTGGAGTTTGAGTTCTACAAAATCACATGGATATCACAAGGGAGATGAATAAGCTAGGAGAACAACCCACTACTGAATGCAGTACCAATTGAATTTACAAAGATAAGTGACACATTTGGGTTCTAGTCGTATATACAAGCCAGGGGAAAACCTTCTAAAGAGGGAGAAAAGTGCACCCATAGTCCTAAGTGTGCTCACAAACATTACTACAAAAATATATCGACATGCTTATGGGTCATGTAAGTGATAGCCTTTGCTCTCATAACTATACCAATGAGAATACATTTCATTTATCATCATAACTTCTTGCATTGTTGCCAAGACATTGATGCATATGCCAAACAAGCAAAAACACATATATGAGAAATGGATAGTTTGTAACCATCCCAACAATCATAATGTTGTAGATTAAGATGCCTTAATAGGACACTCATTAAGTACATATGTAGCACATATTACTACCTCAAGCCAAAAATTATGATATAATGCCTAATTTTTACCATATTGTACATTGGTTCTTCCGTACTCGGATTATAGGGCTAGTGAGGAATATTCTATGAGTTTGGAGGAATCATGACTCGACAGAGCAACTTATATCATACTAATCGCATGTAGATTCAAGGAGAAGTATATGGATTGAACTCAAAACTTTGACAAAAGAGAGATGAGAAGAGTACTATGAATGATTACTGAATTATCGATGGAAAGTATTTTGCAACAAGCTAAATACAGGACACAGAATAGTGTGAGCACCAAGATGTGGTACAGTGAATATTTTGCCTCACAGGGATTCTCAAACAAACTGTTAATATATTTAGGTAGTGATGTGTGTGAACACTCTAGGACCGCCGGGGCACTTTTTTCCCTCTTTAGGAGGTTTTTTTCCCCCGGCTTGTATATACGCCTATTGCCCTAATGGGCTACTTATCTTTGTACATTCTCTAGTAATACATTCAGTCTTGTGTGTTGTGCTCCAAGCTTCTTCTTCTTCCTTGTGCTGTTCGCGTGCTTCCGCAGACGTCTAACTCCAACAATTGGTATCAGAGCAGGTCGTCGCTTCTTCTAGGGCGCCGTCGACACTCCTCCGTTTGCAGTCTCAGATTCGCACGAAATTTGGTGAGCATACTCAGGGTGTTTCCGAGATCAAAACAGCTTTGCTGTGTGGTGCCAAAATCGCGATCTGAGCTCGTTTCGGCCTCCGAACGCACTATCGTAGCGCTTGTGCAGGCTATTTCGTCCTTTTGTGCCAAAGGTATATACCAGTTTCTGTTCGCCAGTTTAAGCATCTCGAAGTCTGCTACAGGTCTAGCAGAACTCGTCTGGGCAGTTCCGTTCAACTTTTTGAGATACAGTCAATTTTCTGCATCAAGGTATTTTAGTCACCGGCCATGGCTGAAAGCAGTGATGTATTCCGTATGTTGGCTGTTGAGGATAAGTTGGATGGTACCAACTACCCATTATGGGCTTATATGATGCGACATGTACTGGTTGCAAAAGGACTGTGGAACATTGTGTAGGGTGTTGAAAGACGTCCTGTTACACCTGCGACTACAGGTACTACAAATACAGGTGCTGGAGGTACTAGAGCTGATGAAGATGGTGTCGAAGATGATATTCCGCAGATTCCTGTTCGTGTTGCTGTTTCTGTTGCACCTACTGCAGAGCAAATTCGTTGGGATGGCAGAGATGCCCAGGCACATGCATTGATAGCTTTGTCTGTCAAACGTGCCATTATTCCTCACATTCGCTCTTGCAAAACAGCAAAGGATGCTTGGGATACACTTACCACTTTGTACCAGGCTAGGAATGAGGCTCGTGTTGCTTACCTCCAAAAACAGTTGGAGAGTGAGCACATGAATGAAGGTGATTCTATGGACAGTTTTCTTACAAAGATCAAAGACCTGAAGGAACAATTGATTTCTGCTGATGAGGTTATACCAGATAGCTCACTTGTGCAGACCGTTCTGAATGGTCTTCCTGATTCATATCAGAGTTTTGCCTCTACTCTTCGGTTGATGATGAAAGGCAATCCGAATGCCTTGTCATTTGAGGAATTAGTCTCTGTTCTGTTGCAGGAAGATCAGTCCAGGCAGAACAGGTCCATTATGCGTGTTGCAGATCAAGCTTTCCTGGCTAGTCAGAAGGGCAAAGGAAAATGGAGCTCTTCTACTAGTAAGCAAAAATCTGCAAATGCTGCACAATCGAAGAACCAGGATAAAGATGAAAAGAAATCAGAAAAGCAGAAATTGTTCTGCAAGTATTGTAAAGGAAATGATCATATTATAAAGAACTGTCCAAAACTGGCTGCTAAAGAGGCAAAGAAGAAAGAGGCTGGAATGGTTGTTGCAGAGGCCTCTACACCAAAAACAGAGTCTGCAAATCTTGTGCAGGAAGAAGAATGGGCGTTTACTACTGTGTGCAGTTTTGACCCATCTTCTCCTGATCAGTGCATGTCTGCAGTAGACTCAGATGTTTGGTACTTTGACAGTGGGGCGACCAAACATATTACCTCGCAGCGCAGTTTCTTCTCTTCACTCGAGCCTGCCCCTACAGGGAATACTGTCACATGCGCCAATAACTCCTCTTATCCTGTTATGGGAGTTGGTAAGATCATTCTGACTACTGCTGATGGTAGTTCTTTCACTTTGTCAGATGCTTTATTTGTGCCAGGGATAAAAAAGAATCTGTTATCAGTTTCTGCATTAGCCAAGATTGGCTTGGTTGTGAAATTTGTTGATGACAGGTGTACAGTCCATGATCTCTCAAATGGCGATGTGATTATTGCTTCTGGCATTTTATGTCGTGGGCTGTATAAGCTCATAGACTATGAAAGATCTGTGAATGATTCGGCATGTGCAGTTCATGATTCTCAGGCTATGTCAGATGCAAAGCTTTGGCATGCACGCTTTGGTCATCTGAATTTTGCTAGTTTGTTACGCCTGCAGAAATCTGAAATGGTGTCCTCTTTGCCCAAACTTGAGGCACCTGGAAAACCCGTTTGTGAAGGCTGTATTTTGGGCAAAATGCAGCGTTCTTCCTTTCCAAAAGATGGTTCAGTTCGGGCTACGCAGAAATTGCAGCTTGTACATAGTGATGTCTGTGGTCATATGCAGACACCCTCTTTTGGAAATTACCTTTACTTCGTGACTTTCATTGATGATTTTTCCTGGCATGCATGGGTATATCCACTCAAAGCAAAGTCCGAAGTGTTCATGTGCTTCAAACAGTTTTTGGTTTTGGCTGAAAATGTGTCAGCATGTAAAATGGGCACCCTCCGTTTTGATCGAGGGGGGGAATATATGTCTTCAGATTTTAATGCATTTCTGGCTGAACGTGGGATAAAACACCAGTGTACAGTACCGTATACACCTCAACAGAATGGAGTTGCTGAACGAAAGAACAGGTCTCTCATGGAGATGGCGAGGTGTATGGTCAAGAGTCAGGCTTTACCTCATAGTTTCTGGCTTGAGGCTGTCATATGTGCAGCATATGTACTGAACAGGTGTCCCACTAAAGCATTGCAGTCTATCACTCCATATGAGGCTTGGCATGACCGCAAGCCATCTGTTGCTCATCTGCGTGTTTTTGGTTGTTTGGCATATGCATTAGTGCCTGAACAACATCACAGAAAATTGGATGATAAGGCAGTAAAATGTATTTTTGTTGGGTACAGTTCTGAAAGTAAAGGCTATCGTCTGTATCATCCACAGACTAAACGCATTCTGGTTAGCCGTGATGTTGTCTTTGTGGAAGATGCTATTCAGCCATTGCTTTCATGTACTAAGGAGACATCTGTTGGCTCCAAAGACATGTATGATACTTTGATGCCTCTTTTTACAGGTGGACAGTCTAGTGCTGGTCCTAATGAGGCAACTTCTCAGCCTTTGCAGGTTTCATATGATGATGCAAATCATTCCATTTCTGATGCAGATTTACATGATGCACTTGCTGATGAGAGAGCTGATATTGAGCAGGCAAAAACTATGCCAAAATGGCTGGTGCAGACTTTGCGTGACAGACTTTGCACCTTTGTCATATCGTACTCGTTCAGGCTCTCATAGTGCCTCCTTTGCATCAGATTGCTATGCTATGGCTGCATCTAGTCTCTGTGATGAGAATGAGCCTGTTTCTTTTGATGAAGCACAAAATTCAGACAATTGGATGGCTGCTATGCAATCTGAATATGATGCTATAATGAAGAATGGTACATGGTCTTTATGTGACTTGCCTCCTGGCAAGAAGGCCATTGGCACTAAGTGGGTATACAAGCTGAAGCATAAACCTGATGGTACAGTTGACAAGTATAAGGCTAGGCTTGTTGCAAAGGGTTATGCGCAGGAAAGAGGCATTGATTTTGATGAGACCTTTGCACCTACATGCCGTATGAATACTGTTCGGAGCATTTGTGCACTTGCAGCCCATCATGGTTGGAATGTACATCAATTGGACATTAAAATAGCATTTCTGAATGGTGACTTGGATGAAGAAGTGTATGTTTTTCAGCCCCGTGGCTTTGTGCAGAAAGGGCATGAAAACCAGGTGTGCAGGTTAAAGAAGGCGTTATATGGTTTAAAGCAAGCACCACGTGCTTGGTATGAGAAGATACATGCCTATCTGATTGCACATTGAAAATGAAATTTTGCAGGCATAAACTAGACTTTAAGAGCTTTCAAATGAGAGTAAAGTCACTCCATTTGGATACTGGATGATGCCTCAACCAGGTGCAACAAAACAGATAACTTGATCTCTTCACAGAGTATGAGCTAACTAGACAGACACTATTCTGGATATTTCTCTGCACATGTGCAGGCACTGAACCTGAGACTTATATCAGACAAAGAAGAACTTATAAGCTTTCCAACAAGACAAAAATCATTGCAAATGGATTCCGGATGAATGGGAAACAACAATTACAAGACCGGGGGGTCTGCCAAAAACATCTAGATAGATAGAGTGTGTAAAAGTGAAATTTCTGCAAAATATGCAGAGAACAGCTAGTAGGGGGTGTGCTTAAGCAAGGGGGCAGCTTGGGCACGTATTTCCACGACTCTAAGTCATAATACAACTCATTAGAGGTTTTAAAGACCACATACTAACCTCTTTAACCAATCAAAAGCATATACATGTCAAAAGTGAGGTCCAATCACATCAAGAGGTGAGCTAAATCTTCTCTAATCAACTTCTTTCCATTATGGGCATAATTGGATGCCTCCAACTCATGGAAATCAGCCTCCTTTGATTGTGGATGATGTGGAAGGTTCAATTTGGGGCATGTTCCCACACTCTTGAGCTTGAAAAACTTTCAACACTCCCCCTCAAGCTCAAGTCCTTTCCTTTGTTGCTTCAGCCTATGTCTCTTATGTTGATAGCTTCCTTGAATCCTCCAAGCTTTGTACCTTCAAGAAACTTTGTCATCATGTCTACAACCTGCATTTTAGTGTTCACATACCTTATATCTAGCTCTTTTGCCATCACCTTTTCTCTAACGAAGTGGTAATGAACCTCTATGTGCTTGATCCTTGCATGAAACATGGGATTGTTAGCTAGATAGATGCTTGAAATGTTGTCTCCATAAAGAGGAAACTCCTCCACTTCCACTTCCAAATCCTTAACTAGCTTCTTAAGCCATAATAGCTCACATGTAGCCAATGCTAAACCTCTGTACTCAGCCTCTGTGGATGAAAGAGCAACAGTGGGTTGCTTCTTAGATCTCCAAGAGATCACTTTTGTACCTATCATGAAAACATAACCCGATGTACTCCTTCGATCATCCTTGCTACCTGCCCAATCAGCATCACTATATCCTTTGACACTTAGATCAGCATCATATGAGTAAAATAGACCTTGGTTGATGGTGTGCTTGATGTAATGAAGCACCTTTCTTGCCGCCATAAGATGATCATGAGTAGGTGCATGCAAAGATTGAGAGAGAACACCTACTACATATGCAAGATCAGGTCTAGTGAATGTAGCATAAATTAATGAACCAATTATGCTTCTATATAGTGTAATATCTTGTATAGCCTCTCCTTGACCTGCAACCATCTTTGTATTGGGCTCCATGGGCTGAGAAAGTGGCTTACAACCACTCATACCAAACCTGTATAGCACATCCAACAAGTATTTTCTTTGAATCAAGAAGATGCCATTGTGTGCATAGATTACCTCTATTCCCAAGAAGTACTTTAGTGTTCCAAGATCAGATATCTTGAACTCCTTCCCTAGCTTTGATTTGATATCTTTAATACCTGCAATATCACTTCCTGTGATGATTAAATCGTCCACATAGATGCATATGTATACCGTCTTGTCTCCTTGCTTCTTCATGTAAAGTGATGGATCTGCAACACTTTCTTTGTATCCACAACTTGATAAATAATCCACTAACCTCTGATTCCAAGCCTTGGGGCTTGCTTTAGTCCATATAGTGCTTTCCTTAGCTTGCAAACATGATTTGGGTACCTCATACTAGCAAATCCTTGAGGTTGGCTCATGTAGACTACTTCTTCAAGCTCTCCATTGAGGAAGGCATTCTTCACATCCAACTGATATAAGCTCCATTTCCTTGATGTGGCCACTACAATCAAAGTCCTAATTGTTGGCATCTTGGCTACGGGGCTGAAAGTTTCATCATAATCTATCCCGTAGCTTTGGGAGAAGCCTTTCGCCACCAACCTTGCTTTGTACCTAGCAATGGAACCATCTGAATTTCTTTTAATTTTGTAAACCCACTTATTACCTATCACCTTCATGCCTTCTTGAGCTGGTACCAAGCTCCAATTATGGTTCTCGTCAAGCGCTTTGAGCTCTTCCTTCATTGCCTCTTGCCATTCCTTGCAATCCTTAGCTTCTTCATAACTACTTGGTTCTTTGTCCTTGATTACCTGAGTCATGTATTCATAATGCTTTGCAATGAAATTATCATATCTTAGCCTTTGTACTGGATATCTTACTCTTGAAGAACTTCTTTCACTTCCTTTAGGTGTGGTTGCCATCTTCTTTCTTTGTTTGGCCACTCCTGGAGTTTGAACTTCTTCTATCTCTTCATCTTCCAACATGCTCTCGTCCACATAGCTTCCTTCTTCAACTGAAATCTTCTCTTTGCCTTTGGCTTTGCTTTCTTCAGAGCTGGTCTCTCTTTCCCTAAGCCTTCCACTCCATGGTGAGGGTGTCCTTGTGTTGCATGAGTTGCTTGGACCACTCAAATCCATGCTTTCTTGAACTCTATCATCATTCTTCAAATTTGTCTCACCTATGTCTTCAACCTGTAATGGACTTGTGCATGCATACCAAGGCTTCAACTCATCAAAGACAACATCCCTACTTACCTTCAGCTCCTTGGTGATAAGATTATAGCATTTATACCCCTTTTGTTCCATAGAATATCCCAAAAAAATACACCTTTCAGATTTGGCATCTAACTTTGACCTCAACTCTTGAGGTACATGTACATAGCATATACAACCAAAGATTCTAAGATGTGAAATGCAAGGTTTTCTTCCACTCCATGCTTCCTCAGGGGTTAGATGATGTATACCTGATGTAGGACATCTATTCATGATGTATGTGGCTGTATATGTAGCCTCTCCCCAATAACAATGCGGCATATTCATTTCGTTGAGCATACACCTTGCTACCTCTGCTATGTGTCTGTTCTTTCTCTCTGCTACCCCATTTTGTTGAGGGGTATACCTGCATGTGAATTGTCTTTTGATGCCATTGACCTGCAAAAATTCAGAAAATTCATGGGAGAAATACTCTCCCCCTCCATCGAATCTCAAAGTTTTGATAAACTTGCCAGATTCCTTCTCCACCTGTGCTTTGAATTTCTTGAAGTAGTGGAACACATCTGATTTGTTTCTAATGCAATACAACCACACTTTCCTTGAAAAGTCATCAATGAAGGTTACAAAATACCTATTTCCAACAAGGGATGCTTCTCTTGTTGGACCCCAAACATCCGTGTGAATGAGGTCTAAAACATTTGCACTTACATAGGTACTCTTCTTGAAGGGCAGCCTTGATTGTTTTCCTTGTTGGCAAGCTGCACAAATTTCATGCAACATTTTAGATGTAAAATTTGGTAAGCCTCTTACCAAGCTCCTCCTTTGCATGTCCTTGAGCTTTTGTAGGTTGATGTGACCTATTCGTTTATGCCATAGATCCAAATCTGCTATCCTCTTGTCTCCATATGTGACATACATTGAATGGTGTGGCTGATTTATGTCCATTGTGAACATTCTCCCTTGCTTTTTTCCTTTTGCTATGAGCTTGAAACCTGCCCTTGGATCCTCAACAAAACATCCTCTTTCATTGAACCTAACTTGATAGCCTTTTTCTACCATTTGGCCTACCAAAATCAAGTTTTTGGTAATAGTAGGGACATGTAATACCTCTGATAAGCACTTTGCTCTTTGATTTCCTTCCAAACTGATATCTCCCACATGTTGAATGATATGCTCTGAGTTATCACCTGTTTCCACATGCCCTTGATGCTTTGGGACCTGCAAATTACTAAAAAAATCCTTTCGACATGACATATGATTGCTACATCCACTGTCTACATACCATACATCTTCACTAGCTTGAGTTGTATCTTGACCATACCTCATGGCAAGTAAATAATCATTCCCTTGGCTGGATGATGTGTTTGCATAATTACCTTGCCCTCTATAATTGTTGTTGTTGCTTTGATTCCCTTGTCTTTGAGCTCTATGATAGCATTCATTTGCAAAATGATCGGGCTTACCGCATACAAAGCATCCATTTGAAGTGGCTTGTCCTCTTCCACCAAATCTTGCACCTCTTCCTCTATTTGTGGCTCTTCCACCTCTTTGACCTGCATTTTCTTGTTGTCCTTGACCTCCTTGGTTGCTTTGATATCTTCCTCTTCCTCTTGAAGCACCTCGGTTGTGTCTTCCTCTTCCTCTACCTGCATACAACAATTGCTATTGGCTATCCTTGGCGTTATGACCACCAAGGTTCATCTCCTCTGTCACCATGAGAGTGATTAGTTGATCAAAATCAGGAAGAGAGTCCCTTACATACAGTGAAGTTGTGAAAGCCCTCCATTTTTCATCATCCCTAAGTCCATTTAGGGTGTGGGCGACAAGATCGTCATCATCTAGGGCACAACCGATTGACCCTAGTGCATCTGCAAGCTCTTTAACCTTTAATATGTAATCATTAGCACCTTGAGAGGGGCTTTTCCTAAGATTATTTAGCTCATTCTTGAGCTGAATTTTTCTAGCTTTTGTGGAGGTTGAATACAATCTCTCCAAGCACTCCCAAGCTTTCCAACAAGACAAAAATCATTGCAAATGGATTCCGGATGAAGGAGAAACAACAATTACAAGACCGGGGGGTCTGCCAAAAACATCTAGATAGATAGAGTGTGTAAAAGTGAAATTTCTGCAAAATATGCAGAGAACAGCTAGTAGGGGGTGTGCTTAAGCAAGGGGGCAGCTTGGGCACGTATTTCCACGACTCTAAGTCATAATACAACTCATTAGAGGTTTTAAAGACCACATACTAACCTCCTTAACCAATCAAAAGCATATACATGTCAAAAGTGAGGTCCAATCACATCAAGAGGTGAGCTAAATCTTCTCTAATCAACTTCTTTCCATTATGGGCATAATTGGATGCCTCCAACTCGTGGAAATCAGCCTCCTTTGATTGTGGATGATGTGGAAAGTTCAATTTGGGGCATGTTCCCACACTCTTGAGCTTGAAAAACTTTCAACAAAAAGGGTGTAGAGGTACATTAAGGGTACACTCAAAGAAGGTTTGTATTATGGTTTTACATCAGATACAAACATCAAGATATATAGTGACACAGATTGGGCAGGTAATCCTGATGATAGGAGATCAACATATGGATACTTGTGTTATGTGGGAGATAAGTTCATCTCTTAGTGTTCAAAGAAGCAACACACAGTTGCTTTATCATCTACAGAGGCAGAATATAAAGGTATGGTTCAAGCTGCAAAGGAAGTCATATGGCTAAAGACTCTTATGAAGAGTTTTGACATCATTCAGAGTACACCCACTATTCATGGAGATAACATGAGTTCATTGTATTTAGCTGCTAACCCTGTTTTTCATGCCAAGACAAAACATATTGAGATTCAGTATCACCTTCTAAGAGAGAAGGTGATGGATAAGGAGATTGAAGTCATACATACTTCAACAAAAGATCAGATAGCTGATATGCTAACCAAAAGCTCGGATGGACCAAAGCTACAGAGATTCAAACACATGGCAAGTATGAAGAAGATAGAGAAAACCTCAATTGATGATTGAGGGGGAGTTGTTGGTGTAAATCAATCACCAATTGAAGTTTTGAAGTCAAGGATTGAAGAAAAGATCAATTTATGAAGCATGAAGAAAGTACATGTTCACAAGATGAAGATGTGTATACATATGTACATTAATTTAGAGGTAGCTCACATATACCTTTTGTATGGTTATGAGCTTGTGCATATTTGCCTATATATACAAGGAGAAATATCAGGGCAAATATGAGAGAGCATGTGAAGAGGAGAATTAGAAGTACTTTGAGTCATTAGACACTTGAGAAGTGTAGGATATCTCTCTCATCACTCAGATGTAAAACTTCTCAGAAATGAAGAAAAGTTGCGCCCAATATTTCTATGTGTAATCCTTCTATGTTTAATCTTTTGTGAAATGGTTTTGTACAAGCCTAAGTCTATAGTTGATTCACCCCCTATATAAGTTTTCAGCTTCTAATTGTGATCAGGCTGAGAGAATTGAGTGTAGGAACATTTACATGTGTAAATGTGAAGAAGTGAAGTTGCAGGAGGTGCAAAATTTGATGCTAATGTTTTTGCCAGTTCTCTTTCCACAGTGTAAAGTTTTGAGGAAGCAAGTACTCATTCTTTAAGTTCGAAGGTAAGCTACCTATGGCTAAAAACACTTGATTAAACGAGTTGTACTTTGGGAGAACCATACTTTAGAACTTGCAGGTGTCAAAGTCGACTATACTGAAGAACAGTTTCAGACATAGGTGAACTATTTGATTCATTTCTCAAGATATACTTAATCTTTTGAAATGATATGTGCAGCAGACTCTTTGAGTATCAACTCACTTCACAGTTTGTTCAAGATTTTGGTACTTGAGCATTGATCCTCCAAATTGGTAAAGGTTTTGAGTTATTCTTGACATAAATGTGTTGTAACTTCAAGAATAGCTTATTCTTTTGGAGATTAACACTCTCCATCATAGAGATGGAAGCCATATAATCACGCCTTTGAGAAACGAGCGGCATGGACACCCCCAAGAGTTGATTGAAATGGTTCGTATTAAGTTCTACATTATCTTCATCAATAGAGCATTCCACCCTATGCTTGTCAATCATGCATGGGATCTCTTCCTTGTGCCTCTTCGTATTTAGTACTTTACTCATTTGTTTAGTCCATTTATCTACTTTTTGTGCCCACCAAACTTTAAAACAAGACCATAGATTCTCACTTTGAATTTCCTCTTCATATCTAAGTTTGATTCATTTCTTTGGGAGCCTAATCTCGAGGTGGAAATTTCCTTTATTGGCTTCAGCATCGAGACACTCGAGCCTGCAATACAATTTTTTCCTCCTTGCACATCAAATTTCTTGAATGTAGATTTTAATCTTGTTAAGGACAAATTGAGTCTACTTGACAATCAACTTCCACCGCTTAGTCTGAGGGGCATTCTTGTTGAATGTTTTGATCAATGTAGAGGAGATCATATATTGAACTGAGGGGAGGGAGAGGGTAGAAGATCAACATGAAACCAAGGAGCTTTCCTATGATTATTTGTGGCTTGAAGATGAGGATCACATGATATTGATGATTCAAAAATAAGTCCACACATTGGAAGAAGTATGGGGGACCTAATTTATCGATGATATTGCAATATAGATTCTACCAAGTTTGGTGTTTCACAAATAAGTCCTTGATTGGAGGTTTGAAAATGAGAAGCCATGTTGAAATTGACTTCCACAAGGTCATGGTGGAGCTAAACCTAGTCCCAGGTGACTTCCTCAAGACCATCCATAACTCATCCGCTTTGGTCCCATTTATTACACCAAACTTCCACCGTATTAAACTTTTTGCATAGAATCACCTAAAAAGGCAAAGACTCCAAACCCAACCATGTAGTCAATCTCTCAGTTTCTAGATTAGGTGCATACATGAATGCAACGATGAACTAGAGAGGGCTCTTAAAAGAAGCACCAACACACCGATGTATTTGATCTAGCAAGTTCTCCATGAAACAAGCATGCCAAACCTACCTGATGCATATTGCCGCACCATCCCTCCCCTATAGGTGTTGAGTGGTGAATCACAAGTGAGATGTCGAGATACATTTAAGTCTCTTTTGAAGTTCAACATTGGGCATTTTTATCTCTTGGAGATAGATGAAATTTAGGTTGACATTTTTATCTCAAAGCATTTATTTAACACAACCATTTTTGAGGGGTTTGAAAGCCCTTGAATGTTTAATGAAATAACAATCTTTTCTGAAGGTTGAGGTCGTTATTGGTTACGAGATTTTCCCTCTTTCTTGTTTTCTTGTATCTTCCTATCTTCTTCTTGAAGGAGATAGTTCTTGGCATACAAGTCATCCCTTGAAGGGGCTCTTCCACGGGAACCCCAAAGGGTGTTTCCCTTTCTAGGAAACCATCACAGAAGATTCTGAAGTCTAATTAGGAATCATAGCTACAATAATCAAAATTTCACTATCAGGGTTATCTTCTTTGCTTTTCCCTTCTTGATTGCCTTGTCTGCATGTTGAACGATTCTATGGGGTTTCCTCATTAGAAAAATTTTGATTGAATTTACCTGCATAGTACAACAACATAACAACTGGAAATGCTCTTGAATGAATGACTCTCCTCCTAACCTTATGCCTGTATATATAGCTGCTTGAATCAATGAGGACCACAAATGTAACTAGAGTCCATAAGTGCATGTGCAATGTCCTCCAATCCTTTCATATCTACCACTAGAGTCTACTAGTGGTTGGAGTGATCTCGACCACTACTTTAGTACCTTCCACTAGAGTCCACTAGTGGTTGGTGTACTCACCTCTCAAGTTAAGTCCACTGGTCTCACGAACTCACACTAACTTGAGTTAGAAGGCTCTAGAGCTCTTTGGGCAAAACTCTATCCCCATGCTCCCCATGGGGATTGAACCCAAGACCTCCTCCTTCACAACCATGAGACTTAACCACTAGGCTAAGTGGATTACTTGAATATCAGAGCACATGAACTTATGCTTGAGTTTGCTCTCGAGATCTTTGGTCCTACAGATGAGTGACCAAACGGTATCCGATTTCAGATCCCTCTGAAGCCATCGGATCCCTAGACAATAGACTTACTTTATTACATTCTTCCCCCCTTGGGAAAGATTTTTTCCCTCAAAAATAAAGCTATATATATAACTGTAGGCAACCCCCGAGCCTCATGTTCTAAAACTGGAAGAACATGCATTCATTCAATCAGGTTATTTACTTAGAACTTGAAAGTAAAAAACCTTCTTTATTTGGGACCAACTTAAAACTTGAAAGCTAGAAAACATCGTTGGATTGTGGAAACTGTTCCCCATGTTGATTTTTCTTCAGTTCCATCCTTCCATTTTACTACGCACTCTTCATACAAGTGACTTCTTGTACGTTTATCTTAGGCGTGAAGTATCCTTTCAGGTTCATGAGGAACTGTTTCACTTACTGGAATAGGAAGTATAACTTGTTGTCCAACTAGATTATCTGAATTTGTCAAACTCTTTCTAAGTCAACTAACATGGAACACTACATGAATCCAACTATCATCTGGAAGTTGTAACTCATAAGCCCACAAACCAACTTTCTTGGTGATTGGAAAAGGACCGCAATGTCTAGGCGACAACTTGGCCCATTGTCCAATCTTGAATTTTTCTGATCTTTCAGGAATATGAAGATAAACTTGATCACCTACCTGAGAAGTAACATCTCTTCACTTCGGAACGGCATATGCCTTTGCACGATCTTGAGCTTTCTTTAAGTTTTCTTTTGCTATTTTGAGTTTAAAGTTCATGTCTTGAGGGAATTCTTGAGCTGCTTGAAATCGTTCATTTTGAAGTCCTACAGCATACGGAGACCTAAGCTGGAAACCATACATCAACATGAATGGACTAAATTTAGTTGATGTATTCTTGGCACTGTTATAGGCAAACTCAGCTAAAGGAAGATAGTCTTCCCAATCAGTCTGCTTGGAAGTGACATAAGCTATGAGTATGTCTTCCAAGATTTGATTGACTTTCTTTGTCTGTCCATCCGTCTGTGGATGTTCAGATGTACTTAAACCTAGTTTAGTTTCAAGTCTACTAAAGACTGCTCACCAAAAATGACTTGTAAATTGAGCATCTCTATCAAAAACTATGTCTACTAGAAGACCATAGAGTCTATAAAGTTAATTTTACAAATATTTTTGTAAGTTCTGGAGTCTTATAAGTAGTTTTGACTAGAATAAACTGAGCAAGTTTAGCCAATCGATCAACCACAACCCAGACTGAATCAAAGCCTTTCTGAGTGCACGGTAATCCAGATATGAAATCCATGGAAATACTTTCCCACTTTCTTTTGGAAATTTCCAATGGATGGAGTAATCCTCCAACTTTAAGTCATTCAAACTTACTTACTTGACATTTATGGCACTTGGACACATAGTTTTGCACATCTCGCTGCAAAGTAGGTCAATAAAAATGTCCTTTCACTAACTCATAGGTTCGGTTAATACTAGGATGTCCAGCACTTGGAGCATCATGGCATTCGAAAAGAACTTGATTTCATATGTCCGACATACTTGGGACACAAACCTTACCTTTATAAAGCAAATATTCATCTTGGAGAGAATAGTGTTTAAACTTTCTCTCAGAAGTACTTGCTTCATTCTGTTCAGCTTGTTCAACTGCTCTTGATGCTTGACTGAAGCTTGGATCTTCTTTGAAGCTTCCTTTCAAAGATGAAATAAATTCATTTTCAATTTTTACAAAACTTAGGTTGTTCAACATAGGCATCCGACTTAAGGCGTCTACCACTGCATTGAACTTTCTTTTCTATACCTTACTTAATAATCGAACTCTTGTAACTGTTCGGCCCATCTGGCTTTTCTACCTCTCAGATCTGGTTGGTTTCCAAACCACTTGATGCTCTCTTGATCAAAGACTATGGTTAACTCTGATCCATACAGATAATGGTGCCATTTCTTTAGAGCATTTATAATAGCGAATATCTCTCACTCATATGTACAGTAGTTTTGCTGAGCAGGACTTAGTTTTCTACTCTCGAAAGCTATTGGTCGACCATCTTGGCTTAGTACTGCTCCTACCATAGATGAGCTTGCATCTGTTTCTAATTGGAAAGGCTTATTGAAATCTATGATTTTAGAATCGGGACCAAAGCTAAAACAAGTTTAAGTTCTTGAAAACTCTTTGCTTGTTCTTCTTTCCAATTTATCTTCTGATGCTTCCCTTTTAGTTGATCCGTCAAAGGTACTGCAATCTTGGCATATCCAGCCACAAACTTCCGATAATGTCCTGTCAATCTGAGAAAACTTTGTAGTTCTCGAACTATCTTGGGCTCAGGCCATTCAAGAATTGCTTGGATATTTCAAGGCCAACTTTGATTACTTCTGCGGAAATAATATGACCTAAATACTTTACTTCTGGGGTAAACAATTCACATTTTGACTCTTTACCGTAAATTTCATTATCACGAAGAAGTTGAAAAACCTTTTTCAAGTGCTCTAAGTGACTTTCATGATCTTTACTATAGATCATAATATCATTGAGAAAATTTAAAACAAATTTTCCCAAGTACGGCTTAAGCACTTGATTCATTAAAGTCATAAATGTTGCAGGTGCATTTGTCAACCCGAACGGCATCACTAAAAACTCGTAGTGACCAAACTTTGTTCGAAAGGCTATCTTGGGAATATCATCATCTTTGATTCTGATCTGATGATAACCTTGGCATAAATCAATCTTAGAAAAGACTTTAGCTCCCTTTAGGCTATCGAAAAGATCTTCGACTAGCGGCATGGGATACTTGTTCTTTATAGTAAGATTGTTTAACGCCCTATAATCTACGCACAACCTCATAGTTCCATCTTTCTTTTTTACTAGAATGATGGGTGCTGCCCATGGAGACTGGTGGGTGGATAAATCCTTTATCCAAATAATCTTGAATCTGATTTTCTACTTCCTGATGCTGGACATAGGGGAGGCCATATGGGTTTTGAGATTTTGGCTTGGTACCCGAAAACAGATCTATATTGTGATCAATTGTTCCTTGAGAGGGTGGCAAGCCGTAGGGGAGTTCCTTAGGGAACACATATTTAAATCCCTTCATTAAATTGCTAAATTTAGTATGAAATTCACAAGGAATAAAAGAGGAGACATAAGAAATTTGATTTATATTATCAGAATTTATTACATCAGTGCCAAGGACAAGAAAATCTTGAGTCTTGGATTCATTATTTACAAGTTTCTTAAGTTTAGTATATTAAATCAAAGGGATACTTGGAACATCATCCTCACCCTTGATTTTATACACTAGACCGTCATGCTGGAATTCCAAAGTATTAGTAAAATAACACTTGGTCAATGAAGGTCCTAAACTCCATAGCCACTCTCTTCCTAATACCAGATCTACCCGATCCATGTTCAATATTTGGAAGTCCAAAGTGTCTTTAAATCCTAAGATTTCTAGTTCCAAATTAGATATCATTATGTCTCAAACACGGGTGTCTTGACCGTGCATCATGGAAACAATGTATTTAAGAGGAGATGGTTTCTGTGGAAGAGCTAGTTTTTTCACTAACACATAATTAATAAAATTATATGTGGGAGAGTCATCCACCATTATCCGGATGGTGTGCCCTTTTACTGATCCATGCAACTTGACCAAATCATGTGGACCAAACTCTTGAGGTTGCCACATGTTTTTGGAGATCTGACATGTATGGGTACTATCGCAGTGCATTATTTGAACCTTCTTTGCACTTGAATTTGCATCCAAGTCCAAAGTTTGAATCAGATGTATTTGCTGCTTACCCTTTCCCTTACTTTCTCTTCCAACTGGACAGGCACGACTACGATGTCCTGGCTTGAGAAACTTAAAGCACAAATTTTCCTTTTGCGCTTTATCATGATCTTCTGGAGAAAGTACGTGTCTAAAAATACGAGGTTTTTTAGACATCCTTTCATTCGATCTTTTCACTTTACCCTTTTGCTTAAAGTTATTCTTTTGAGAATAACTACTTTCTTGTGGGACATCTAGACGTGAGTTATCCTCATAAATCTGGGCAACCTTAATCGCCTCTTCCAGGGATTTAGGTGCATGTCTTTTGACTTCATTTCGAATTTGCTGATTAAGTCCTCTGACAAAACCGCAAAGACGATGAAAGTCATGTAAGTTTTTTAATTTTAGAATAACATCTCTGTATTCTTAAAATATAAACTAATAACGGTCTATCTTTTTGTTGAATTTTATCCCATGCCTCCTAGTTGCGTTCCTCCTCATTCTCGGGGAGAAACTCTTTCTTGAAGAGGTGGGAAAATTCAACCTAAGTAGTAGGTTTCTTGTGAGTCTCAGAGAGACTCATCCACCAAGTGTAAGCCTTAGGTCCTAATGATAAGCTTGTTTCTACTACTCTCACATGATCGGGGGTATGCTTGAGTTCATGGACATCATTTTATTTCTTCAAGAAGGTCAAAACCGCATCTTTATTCCTATCCTTATCCTCTCCAGAGAAGTAAGGAGGACAGATCTCCTTTCCTAAGGAAAGATCCATTGGGTGGTTATGACTTTCTGACATCCCTACCGAAGTAGCAAACAAGGGAGTAGAAGATACCAAACTAAGATGGCTCATACTTCCCGCTAGAGGAAACATGTATGTATGGGGAGAGAATAATCCCTTATCCTTTTCCATTCAACAGAAATTGGTGAAGTTGCGATCGTATCTGTGTGACTACCCAAAATAGCCTTATTGATATCCCTACGCATCTAAAGTAAGTTCAGAATGGCCTTAAGGTGATCTTGGATTCCATCAACAGATTGACGGAGTACCACAACCTCATCCAGAATATTCGACAAATGTCCAAGTCTTTGCTCAACTAGCAACATTCTACCTTCCATATCTTTCCCCTCGTTTAAGGTAGTGTTTGTTTCCCCTTTCCTCACAGAATCCTCAATGTCTAATGCTACAATCGTCGATTCTGTTTTTGATGCATCAGATGCATGACTTGTATTTGAAACCATAGGTGCAGATGAATGTAATGGACGTGAAACTAGTGGTCGTCTAGACATGAATGATGATGTTACTAACATAGGAATGGAAACATACACTGATGTACTAGTAGTAGTCGTAAGCGAGACATGGCTAGAAGTCCCCTCCATCGCACACAGAGAGTTAATAAACTTATTAGCTTAGTATTCCTAACGCAGGTGGTGTGTGCAACAAAATCAAAAGAGCTATGCAAGAATATCACAAGAAATAGTCCCTGATGATTTGGTCCGTTGAGGTCAACTTGATTCTAGCTGAGAGTGCTAGAATAATGACGAAGTTAGGCCTCTGGATCTTCACTTCACAGCTCCACTTCCTTCAAAGTTTGCCCAAAACTTTAACTATCTTCGGATTTTCTCACCAAAGATATGCTCTCAGGCTTGGTTGGGAAATTATCAAACAAAAGCTTCAATTGTAGTGCTTCGGTCTGCTCCGTATCGACTACCACCTTGAATTATTCCGGTTGTAATCGACTTCTACTACGCCATGTTAAGATCAAAATCTCTGCCTGCTGCAAACAGAAGATGCAAGTCGACTTGGGATCATGGGTAAAGTAAGTCTATGGTCTAGGGATCCGATGTCTTCAGACAGATCTGAAATCGGATACCGTTTGGTCAATCGTCTGTAGGACCAAAGATCTCGAGAGTAGACTCAAGCATGAGTTCCCAAAGAGCTCTAGAGCCTTCTAACTCAAGTTAACGTGAGTTAAGTTGAGACCAATGGACTTAACGCGAGAGGTGAGTACACCAACCACTAGTGGACTCTAGTGGAAGGTACTAAAGTAATGGTCAAGATCACTCCATCCACTAGTAGACTCTAGTGGTAGATATGAAAGGAGTGGAGGAGATTGCACATGAACTTATGCTTGAGTCTACTCTGGAGATCTTTGGTCCTACAAACGAGTGACCAAACGGTATCCGATTTCAGATCCGTCTGAAGCCATCAGATCCGTAGACCATAGACTTACTTTATTACACATAGTCTAAAAGATTCAACTATTTTTCTAGGTTATGGATGATATTTGTTTTAGGGATTGAACGAGAAGGACCTGTACCTAAGAGGCCTTTCGAGATTCTTCTCCTTCTACATCATACTTGCATAAAGGCCCCATCAATATGTTCCTACAGTTGTGTTTCTTTAACTTTCTCTAATGTTGGATGAATGATCTTCATAGGCACACTCCTCGGTCCTTTGGATCATAGCATCTTGGCTAGCCAAATCCAACACATTTTCTTGATCTTGTTTTGCTCTAAAGGGTTCTTGTAATAATAGGAAATCTTTGATTCTATGGCCTTGCACCTCATAGTGCAAGCAAGCACTATGAAAGTTTTTGTAAAGTATTTTCTATTGGAGAGGCTTTTCTTCACGTATCTCTATATTGGAGGGAAGATCCATGTTAAGATCTACTTGAATGCATATGTGAAGGTTCCATCATGCGTTAAACAAGTACGCCACACCTTCATTTTTGAAGTTCTCAACATCTTACCTAGAGGCTAATGGTAGGCCAATGGGCATAATGATCTCTCTAATAAATTCATAAAGGAATTAGGGAAGGTTAGGGAGTTCTACCTAGACCTGATAAGGTGTCAGTTTCGACTTATTAAGAACAAACTCTAGAAACCACTTGAAGACACATACGGTTGTGCTCCAAACCACCTAGGCATCAACGTGGAAGGCTTGGAAGACCATTTCCTCATGCTAGAAAACAAAAAACATGCAGTTTTCTCGCAAAAACTGACAATTGCTAACAACCAACCCATGCAAAAACCACTGCTCATGGAACCATTGATGGAGGGATTCAAGAGGCGACTTAGGGCTGAGCATCTGCCCAATAAGGAAGATCCTCTTTAGTTCTTCTTGCTTATCCAAAATATTTTCCCTAGGAAAGGTGACAACATTAAATTTCAATCTAAAGAGTCCTAGAGAGGCACCTAAAGCCTTTATCATCGACATCCGACCCAAGTTACTAACCACCAACGAGGGGACAACCCCTCCCATAGCCGTGGTCGAACCAAAACAGTATAATGTACACCTAACTTGGAAACATCTAAACCTTCACATAACATCTCAAAAGCCAGAAACTTGAAGAGAAACAAACGGAACAAGTACTTTCTTGTCCTTGCATATTATTTTCTCTTTGGCCATGGAATCTCAATAGTGGCACAATTACTTTTTATCATATGAATTCGAAAGAGATCAGTTATTGTATTATTATGCATGGAATAGCTACTCAGTAATATTTTCACTAGAAACATAAACAAGTTTTCCCGAACGTTAGAAATAGATATGGACCGAATTTATATGTACCATGATTATGTGCTACCATTCATTTCCGACGGTTATGAACTTAAGACACTTACGAAACATAAGATAAGAAACTTTCATAAATATCTTCAGCATGTAAAAAAGTCTTAACATATCTTCAGCATGTAAAAAAGTCTTAATTCCTGATAAGATTTAAGTCACATGAGCTTAAAATATATGGGCATCCACTAGAACTGACAACCGATGGTAATTTTTTTTTGGATAGCTTGTTTTTATATCAAAATAAAAAGATCTTCATATTTTAAAATATTGCGCGGTAAGTACGACTTACAAGCAAATTATAACAAATTACGGGCTACTCTTTATACGCGTATATGTATTTCTTAAAAGATTTCCGAAGAGTATATCAGAAAAATCAGGCATTAGTTTAATGGAATGTAGAAAGAACATTCTAGAACGTCGTGTTTTGTTTAAGAATTAGATTAGTGTAGGGGACTCGCATATTCTAGAAACAGTTGAGAAACGCCCGAGAAAAGGAGTATACAAAGACCAAACCAATGACTTGATGTGCCGACTCGCAAAAGACAAGCCCAAGGCAATTTGCGTTATACAATGACCTGCTATCGTAATGAGAACGTCTAACGCCAGCTGAGAGAGAGAGAGAGATCATCATCGAGAACTAAGTTAGGAAATTACCAAGCAAGAGAGGAACAAACAAGACCCAATTGATTTTTTTTTTTTAAATGGAGGTTCAGCCGAAGTGTACTTCCCGAAACTTTATCTTTGAAATTCTAACTATACAAGTGAATGGGCATAGTACCCGGGACCCAATTGAAATTGAAATCGGCTATAGCGTGAATCGTGATTACGCAGGAGAGCGAGAAGCAAGAAAGAGATGATAAATTGGCTTTCAAGAAAATTTCAACGCACTTAGTCAGGTCAAAGCCGCGGCTTACAATCACCTCATTGTAGCTCCCTTAGGCGGCTAGGCCTGGTACACAAGCCGCCCATTACACGAGCTATG
>CM035436.1:36471028-36616028 GCA_020310875.1 Ceratopteris richardii | reverse complement strand
GGAAAACCTATGACTCACCTCCTAGCTTATTTATATCCCTCACTTAGTCACCATCTAGACTTGTCTCTAAGGTTCCTCTACTCATCTGACAATCAGGAGTAAGTACCTCGTTTGAGCTCTCTAGATTTTGGCCTTGGCTATTCCCCAAGAAACGAACTTCTCATTCCTCCGTGCATGTAAATCATTGGGATGTAACACTCTCTTCGTCTTCTAGAGATCGTTTTCCTCAATGATATAGAAGGATATATAGACCTAGGAATTAAAAATTATTATTCCAACCAATAAGAGTATAGTTTCTTGGGTGCTAGAAATACTAGAATATGCCTAGAACATAGATAAGTAGTCCCTCAGCTTTTATGAGACATTCCCACCAAGGGAAAATATATTAATCCTTTCCTTGGGCATACTACGGGAAGCCCTCTGAGGCCCAATGAGTCCATATGTGCACAACCAAACTCCTTTGGTATTCCTTGGTCAAAGATGAAAAACCTTTCTTTGTTTGGTGGTTTCTTTTCCATAAGTGGTTTGAGTTCAGGTTTGAGTGAACTAGAGCCCTTAGATGGCCCCAAAGATCAAATGGCTAAGCTTAAAGTTCAAACTTCAAGGCATCCTTAAAGATTTGCCCTCAGATCTAGCGAAAATGTTGTAGATATCAATGAAACTCATGGTAGATGAGGCACCCTCATTAGTAGACCTTGGATCAGCTTGGAAATCAATGGTCTTCATGTCATTTCATGGAGACATGCACCTTTTCATATGTGCGATTAGATTAGCATGAAACCCAATGACTCTATTTCCTCCCCATGATGGATTGGAGGTCCTTGATCTCCTCCACTAGATCTTGTATATAATCCAATGGGGATATAGAGAGTGTGAAAAATCCCATGGCATTTAAGGCTTTCTCTCTCTAGTCTCTCATGCCTTTGAATGTGAACCATTGATCTAGAGAATCCAAAGTTCACGGATGCTTAAATAAATAAAAATATTATTTTATCGCCCAATACCACTAGTGGTTTCAAGTCGCCCATAGATATCCTAGATTAAGCATTTTTAATTTCTAAGAATTAGGAATCCTTACAAGGCCCAAATGGTGCACATTTTTTCCCAAATGACTAAATATAAAATTTTCAATAGGATGAGATTAAATATTGACTTTGACTAATGTTTAGTAACTAAAAATTTACAAAATTTCTCACCATCATAATAATGTTAGGAAGATTTGACTAGACTAAAAGATCACTTGATTTGGACATTTCTTCGGAGTTTTATTTATTGTTGTTCCTTTGGAAAGGTAGAACACTTAATGACCAAATCTAGAAATGTAAAAGGCCATCTTCGTAAATCCCTTAGAATCATTGATGAAAAAAATTCCAAATTTTTTCTGTATATCAAAATTAAGATTGACTTTTATTTTTTGGTTTCACAAAATTTCAGCTTGAAATTCAATCAAAACTAATTTAAATTTATGATGCTATCCCTACTATATCTGCACTTAGGTGAGCCTAGAAACAAAGCACTTACACTTTTAGAATCACTTCTAACTATGAACTTAAATTCCAAATTCTTTGCAATTTATGTATTTCATAGGTCTATACTTGAGTATCTTGTACAAGTTTGTTTTTCAAATTGGAGCATCCAATATGAAATAACCATGTGTTCTTTAGATGCATGTAGCAATCTTTGCCAAAGCCTTGCGAGAGATTATTCTAAGAACCATTGGAGATTTGGCCTATCTAATGATCTATATTTTATTAGAAAACATAGATCACTAAGGATAATTTCAATGACATAACTTCCAAAGTATTTGGACGTTTGAGTCCTTCAAAATGACCAAAGTACTCATTCCATATACCTACAATGTTTTAAAAATTTGAAAAGGGTAACTTTAACTCTTTTAATCATATATCCTAAGTGGAGTGATAACTCATCTAGATTTCCTAAATACTATCTTGATGTGCTTAGTTAGCTTGAAAGACAAAAATCATTAAATGTCTATAAATCAACTAAGAGAATCAATCACCTGTAGTGACATTTTCTCTTATCATTGAATAAATTGGAGAGGTTGCATTTCCACATGAAGAGATCATTTAACCTAACCGAAGAGTTTTAAATTAAATGAAAACTTTTAGTTGAAGCTTTCTTCTACTAAAACTTCATATGAAACAAAATTCATTCAATTTGGCTATATCAATTAAGAGGAATGCCCTTGATAACATGCCTATATGACTTGTTTCAAGCCTTTGCCTATATCACTAGCACCTCTAGTAGAGAGGTGATTTAAGCTTTCTAAGTTGAATGGCTTCAACTAAAGTTTATGAGGTACGTGCTCTCAAAATTTAAAAAAAATTTAGGCATTCCCTAAAAGATAAACATCCAAATCTTTATGAGGCTACTACTTCTTTGAATATTTCCACATTTATATTTGACACTTAAAAATGGTGAGACATGTTTATCTTCGTAATTAGACATCATCACTCATTCTTTTTTATGAAATATGACGTGCAAACATACCCATGCATATGCTGATCATTTAACATTGTTCAAATAAAACTATTAAGCCAAATCGCCTCGTGGAAATGGAATATTTATATACGATCTAATTTTCAAATGAAAGTATGTATTGATGGATGTTACTCTAATCACTGTGCTTCTTGCAAACTCATTAAATATTGCCCTAAAAGATCACATGCAAACATGTAATACATTTATGGATGATTATAAAAATAGCACCAATTTGTAGTATCTAGGAATAGAATTGTACATCAAGTGTTCATACATATCTTTCAATGAAAGGGTATCCATGGACTCATGAATTACAAATTACTTATAACTTTAATGCACATAAAAGAATCATTGACATGAATGACCATGATTTCAGGTAGTAACTTCATCTATGTGACTCTTTACATGCCAGTTGAAGACAAATTTGGTTGTTCTTGAGGAATTCATCCACCAACCTACTCTTAGATAGAAATATCTATAACAAAGGCTACTTACCTTTCTCTCACTCTATCTATGTACAATGAATTTTTTCATGTTAACTCAACATCCACAAATGCATTCATGTTCCTACCAAGATCTTACTCATCTTAATGATGAGAAAATAAGAAAAGATCTTCTCCAAAGAAAATCTAATTGTGCATACACTCATGCATCTTTTTTTATACTAAAATTACTTCAAAAGCATCTACTTTTGTTGCTACTTCAAAAACATGCATAAGACTTCCTCCTTGAGAGATAATGCAAGAGAACAAGGATTACGACCACCATGTGCTAGAGAGATGACTCTCCTCCCAACCAAATGCCTCTATATATAGCTCTCTCTAGGGGACTGCCTGCTTGGGCAGGTGGATACTAACCATCCATGTGTCAGCCATGTAACTACATGTGTGCCAAGTGTCCTAGTTAACTAGAGTTAACTCAAGTGGATGCTTCTAGAAGGCTCTAGAGCTCTTTGGGCAAAACACTCTCCTCATGTACCCCATGGGGATTGAACCCAAGACCTCCTCCTTCACATCCTTGAGGCTTAACCTCTAGGCTAAGTGGATCACTTGGTTAAAAGAGTAAATGACCTTCTAGTAAGTCTAGACTCGAGATCTTTGGTCATATATACAGATGAGCAAACGGTGTCAAATTTTAGATCTATCTGGACCGACCGGACCCTTAGATCATAGACTTACTTTATTACATTCTTCTCCCCTCAAAAAATATTTTCGTCCTAAAAAATAGAGCTATATATCTACTATAGGCAACCCCTGAGCCTCATGTTCTGAAAGGGGAAGAACATGTTCATGTTCTAAAATTGGAAGAACATGTCTCATCTCTGTGGTGGCATCCCTGCCCAAATGATTCAAAACATTGTCTCACTTTGCTCTTTGATAAATTGATCAAAGTACAAAGTAATGAATGAATAATAAGGGTGGATCTAAAAACATTCCTAGCCAATTCGTAGTTTCTCGATGTGTGATCTAGGCACAAACATGTGAACTGGATGGATTCAAATTACTAGTCCATTTTTGGGCATGATTGGTGCATGGACTTAGTAATGAAGGTGGGATTCTTATCCCTCGTAAGACTTTGAGAACTCTCGACTCACTTGAATTTGATTTGGAGCACTTAAAGTTTGGTTATCCCAAACATCTAACTTAGATGAATGTTTGATAGTTTACACTTATCCAATAGTTACTTGAATTTTCACACGACTAGAGGACTGCTTTGTCCTAGTGAGTTTAAAAATCCTATGTAAACTGTAGGAGAAAGTTTTCCATTTGCTTTTGAGTCAACCATACTATAACTTGACCAATTCAAATTCAAAAATGAAAATTTATCCAACTGAGGATACTTCTCTCAAAGAATTTAGCTAAAAGGATTACGACCAACACGCGCTAGAGAGATGATCTCCTCCCAACCAAATGCCTCTATATATAGCTCTCTCTAGGGGACTGCCTGCTTGGGCATGTGGATACTAACCATCCATGTGTCAGCCATGTAACTACATGTGCACCAAGTGTCCGAGCTAACAAGTGGATGCTTCTAGAACGCTGTAGAGCTCTTTGGGAAAAACACTCTCCCCATGTATCCCATGGGGATTGAACCCAAGACCTCCTCCTTCACATCCTTGAGTCTTAACCTCTAGGCTACATGGATCACTTGGTTACAAGAGTAAATGACCTTCTAGCACTACAACATATGAGGGGCATACCGACACTGCATATATCGACGGTCACAATCGGCGTCGGTATGGGCCTCGGAAAATGTCACTTAGAGATACCGACGGTCAAGTGACCGTCGGTATGACCGGTTTTAAACGTATTGTTGATGTGGCCCGCAGCCACCGGTATATGCGTCGGTATGGGCGTGGGTATAGGCGTCGGTATGGGCATCGGTATAAGTATCGGTAATTTACTGGGAATTACCAACGCCTATACCGACGCCCATACCGACGCCACATATCACTCAATTATATTTATATTAAGAAAAAATATAGAGAAAAATAAGGAAAAAAATCTGAATATATAAATAAATATATATATATAATATGATCACGGTTTTAGGATTAGGGGTTTAGATTTTTATAGGTGTTTAAGTATTTAAGTTTTAGTATTTCAGATTTAAGTCTAAGTCTTTCTTATTAGGGTTTTAGGGTTTTAATATGTAGATAACATATATACACAAACACACATATACATATAATACATACATACATGTAGATACACATGCATACAAAAATATACATATTTTAGATTTAAATCTTTAAGATTAGGGTTTTAGGGTTTTAACACCTACATAACATATATGCACACATACACATGCACATATAATACATATATACATGTATATACACATGTATACAGAAATATACATATTTTAGGTCTAGATCTTTAAGATTAGGGTTTTAGGGTTTAGACATACATATAACTCAATTATATTTATATTAAGAAAAAATATAGAGAAAAATAAGTAAAAAAATCTGAATTTAGGGTTTTAGGATTAGGGGTTTAGATTTTTATTGGTGGTTAAGTATTTAGGTTTTAGTATTTCAGAGTTAAGTCTAAATCTTTAAGATTAGGGTTTTAGGGTTTTAACACCTACATAACATATATACACACATACACATACACATATAATACATATATACATGTAGATACATATGCATACAAAAGTATACATATTTTAGATCTAGAATTTGAAGATTAGGGTTTTAATTAAATATATAAAATTAAATATATAAAATTAAATATATAAAATTAAATATATAAAAATAGGATTCCATAAGGAAAAAATCTGAATATATAAATAAATATATATATAAAATAAGATAATTATATACATAAATAAATATAAAAAGAACTAGTGTTTTAAATAATTTAATTAAATATATAATTAAATATATAAAATTAAATATATAAAAATAGGATTACGTAAGGAAAAAAATCTGAATATATAAATAAATATATATTTAAAATAAGATAATTATATACTTAAATAAATATAAAAAGAACTAGTGTTTTAAATAATTTAATTAAATATATATAATTAAATATATAAAATTAAATATATAAAAATAAGATTACGTAAGGAAAAAATCTAAATATATAAATAAATATATATATAAAATAAGATTATTATATACATAAATAAATATAAAAAGAACTAGTGTTTTAAATAATTTAATTAAATATATATAAATAAATAAAATGAAATATATATGATTAAATATATAAAAAATAGGTTTAAATTTAATCATTTTAAATAGAGTGAATATATATACAATACACAAACACACATACTTATACACCTATCTATATGCACACATATATACATATACACATATATACATATACACATATATATACACATGCATACATATATATACATGTTTTAGGTCTAGGTCATTTGGATTAGGGTTTTAGGGTTTTAACACCTACATAACATATATACACACATACACATACACATATAATACATACATACATGTATATACACATGTGTATAGAAATATACATAATTTAGGACTAGATCTTTAAAATTAGGGTTTTAGGATTTAGGCATGGGTTGACTGCACTATTCATGTGAATTTATCTCATTCCATTAATGTTCTTTGTTGCAGGACTGTTGATATGGAATGTTCTTTGCATGTGTATAGCAGTGGAAGACCAATATTTTGTATTTGATTTTCATATGGCAATACATTGCTTTGCCACATTTTGTAAAAGGGTCATATATGACAGTGGTTTGCCACACTCTTGTACATGCTTCATTATTGAAATATATAACTTCTTTTGTACATGGTTCATGGTCCAATAATACTTTGTTTCATGAAATCATATTTCGGTTGTCATTAGAGTACACATCACATGTACTCGGTTTTTTTTGGGCAGAGTGTATTGTCTTTTGTTAAGCAACATCATGGTAATGGTGCTGTAGCAAAAGACAAAACACTCTGCCCAAAAAAAAATTTGCAGGTATGGTCGTCGGTATACGCGATGGTACTCTCAGTAATGTCATCCGAATAAGCGTCGGTACACCCAGCAAACGACGGTATAGACGACGGTATGCCCAGCAGAGGCCTCGGTATGGGCGTCGGTATGGGCGTCAGTATTACCGACACGTATACCAATGCATATACCGACGGTTATACCGACGCATATACCGACGCTTTGGTACCGACGCGCACACCGACCTTTACACAGGTGTCGCGGCAAATAAATCCACGTTCATTTTCCTCAGTAAAAACCTCGGTATACCATCGATCTGTTGTAGTGTAGTAAGTCTAGACTCGAGATCTTTGGTCATATATACAGATGACCGAACCATGTCTGATTTCAGATTTGTCAAACCAGTCGGAGAGATCATAGACTTACTTTATTATAGATAATATATATCTTGTCTTCCCATGGCATATAAAACCATGCGGTCACAAAAATTTGGGTACCATTTTTCCAATAAAATGGAACTAAAACAAAGAATATGTAGAATCAATAAGAGGCAAAAGCCAAGTGGCAGACAAGCCACTTTCGCTTCGCATCATAGGCCTACAAGTAATAAAATTTGAAAAAAAATATAATGTCGGGCACTACGTGCCCACTTTAAGATATGATTTTATTTCCAAGAGAACTTTTTCTTGCTTGAATACCTCCAAAGAAAAAATTATGAAAATACAAGAGTAAACTTGTTCATTCTTTTATCAAACTAAATAACTTAATGAAATTGCATGTGTAGAGACGTAATATTAAAATTATTTGACTCCAAAATTATAGTAAATGTGATTTAGAGGTGTTAAACATCATAACTGATCACGTGTCATTCCCAAAGAACCCTTCACTATTCAAAAATCAAATAAAACCACGTGCAGAGAGAAATTGCATAGGTTAAACTATGGCTAACTTAAATCTCAAAATATATTCCTTGAATTTCCAAATGTAATCCAAGTTAAGCTTTCAATTTGGATGTGATATGAAAACATTATGGCCAAAATATTGAACCTTGTACAAGGACATCATCTCTCTTTGAGAATCAAAACATCAACCTAAATGCTCTCCATTACCTGTTTTCACTGATCCCCTTAGATTTTGCAGCTATCCATTAGAAAGCGCCGTAAATAGAGATCCTAAACCAAGTTGAAGCACCTCATTTGGATAATATAAGAGGAAGGTACGATTTTGTCTATGAACGAAGGTATCCAAAAATACCTTTAGAATTCTATTTAAGTAGAAGGTAATAGCACACTTCCATTGCTTGGGTTATGCTAAGATAATAATTTTCTTTCTCGAAGATTCAGATATGACTTGATAAAGTGTTGGCCATCCTCGTTGATTATTGAACTCGTGGACTATATTTTTATATTCTCAGGCATTAGATTTAGCAAGCGTCTTTTTATTAGGAATGAGTTCTTTAAGCATTTGTTTTTGGGTACTTTTTGTGGGGCATCTTCATTGGGGTTCAAGGATCTAGACAAGGGTCATTTGCATTATGGAGGCACAAAAGACGTCATTGCCCCCAACCCCCCTCCCACCTAATTTGCTCGTGAACCCTAATTCATCCACACAAACGCGCGTATCCCTAATTTGTCCCCTGAAACACCCTCAACCCTAATCCATCCCCTCAAAGACCCTAACCCCTAGTTTGTCCCCTCAAACTCACTCAGCACTTATTCATTCCTTCAAACCTCCTCAACCCTCATTTCTCCCCTCAAACCCCCTCAACCCTAATTTGACCCCTCAAAACACTCGAAACCTCATCTGTCCCCTCAAACCTTATCTATCCCCTTAAATCTTTCAGCCCTCATTCATCCCATCAAATCCCCTCAACCCTAATTAATCCCCTAAAACCTCGTCAACCTTCATTCATCCCCTCAAACCTTATAAACCCTAATTCATCCCCTTCAACACCCATTCATCCGCTCAAACCCCCTGAATAGTGCTCCAATTCTACTTCACCCTGACTCTATCAGACCTTTTTTTCTTAGAGACAGATGCATCAGACTTCGCTTTGAGAGCGATCCTATCTCAACATGGGTATGATGGACACCTACATCCTATTGCATAGCATTCAAGGAAATTCTCACCTCTAGAGACTAACTATGAAATCCATGATAAGGAGCTTCTTGTGATCATAGATGCATTTGATACCTGGCATCACCATCTAGAAGGAGCAACTCATAAAGTTGTTGTATACACAAATCATAAAAATTTGGATTACTTTATGACTACTCGCATCCTCAATAAAAGGCAATCTTGAAGGAGTAACTCTCTATCTAGGTTCAATTTTGTCATCATGTATCATCGAGAACGCAAGCAATGTTAGTCAGATGCCTCATCAAGAAGCTCTTATCTTGCACCAAAGAAAGGCAAAGAGGCTTTCGATCAACAAGAGAGTGTTTTACTCAAGCCTGAATATCTCCGGCTAGCAGCTATCTCTTCAAACCATCAAGAATATTTAGCCTTGATTCAGTTGAGCTGTGAGACTCTACCACGAGATGAATTATTTTGTAACCTTGAGTAGAAAACTCAAGAAGAAAAAATTCAAGAAGTAAATGAATTCCAAGAAACGGATGGGTTACTATTCTATAAGTACCTATTATATGTCCCTCTAGAAAAGCCTAGGATCCAAGTACTTCGACAATGTCATGATAGCCTTGCAACAGGACATTTCAGAGTGAATAAAAGAATAGAATTCATATCAAGGGATTTTTGGTGGCCTCAAATGTGGAAGGAAGTCAAAGAATATATCTGATCCTATGATACTTGCAATAGATCTAAGGTACCATGACATAAACTTCATGGCCTCTTGGAACCCTCACCTATTCCAAAAAGGCCATGGGCTTCATTATCTATAGATTTTGTCATAGATCTACCAAAGTTTGATAAGTATGATGCCATTCTTCTTATAGTGGATAGACTTACAAAGATGGCACACTTCATTCCAATTACCAAGGCAATCACAAGTGGAGCCACTGTGAGACGTTTCCTCATATATGTATTTAGGCTTCATGGATTGCCCGATGATATTGTCAATGATTGAGGTCCATAGTTCATATCCAACTTTTGGAACAGGCTATGCAAGCTTCTTGGTGTTCAAGTTAAATTTTCTACAACCAATCAATCATCCATAGAATGATGGACAAATAGAATGGGTGAATCAAGTCCTAGAACAATATCTCCATTGCACCATAAGATATCATCAAAATGATTGGTTTGAACTTTTACGCTTTGTAGAGTTTACCTATAACAACAGTGTTCATACATCTACCAAGCAGACTCCCTTCTTTGCAAATTATGGACAACATCCAAGGATGGATATATAACTCTCAAATCATGTCAAGAACCTAGCTGCTAGAGATAAGGCCCAATACCTCATGGACATTCACAAAGAACTCAAGGAAGAGATCCACAAAGCTCAAGAACAATATAAATATTATGTAGATCAACATCATGTTCAGAATCCATCATATCAAATTGGGGATAAAGTGTGGTTAGTCAGAAATAATTTGCAAACTTCAAGACCTTCTGCAAAGTTAGAACATGAAAGATTTGGTCCGTTCACCATTTTGACCAAGATTAATCCAGTCACCTTCAAGCTTCAGTTACCAAGTACCATGAGAATACATCCAATTTTCCATGTTTCCATGTTGGAACCATATCAAATTCTCACCATTGAGGGGGGGAGAGACCTAGTCCTTCACGAGCTATCGAGATTGATGATCATGAAGAATTTGAACTCCAACATGCCCTAGATTTGAGAATATCACGAGGAATATTGGAGTACCTTGTTCAAGGATCGTACTTGGGAACTTGTAGAAAACCTTCAAAGAGCACCAATCAAGGTTTGAGAATTCCATAAGAGAGATCCAATGAAGTCGAGACTAGAGAACATGATCGCTCCTCATGGAACTCCTCGCTTGAGAGGGAGGTGATGTCATGGATAAAGGAAACCATCTTGAACCTCAGATTCCATGTGACTTCCATATCTCATGACTAGTTAAGAATTAGGACAAACCAATGCTTCCATTGCATTCAAAATGTAACAACACCCTAAGATCGATTGTCTACTTGCTAATTAATTCTAACATCTAGAGGTCTTGTTCGAATTGTTGACATCATTGATGATATCATCAACTCGCAACGACCTTAGGAAACACCCTCAAAATCCTATATAAGGAGGTCTTGGCCACATACATACTCAGTCTTGTCAACACTAGCCTTAGGAGCTCAAGGAGTCATGACTGTCAAGTAAGTACTCTCCAAGTTCTAGTTCCATTTCTTGTCTTGTTCCTTGTTCTAGTCTTGTCTAGTCTAGTTCTTCGATATCTAGCCTTGTCCTCTTGTAATCTTGTAGTATGAGATCTTGTCTAGTTATTTGTTGTATCTAGATCATCTCCTTGAAGGGATTTCTTGTAACCTAGATATCTTGCTTCAAACCTATCAGTCACAGGTTGTGGGATGTCTTATATCATCTCTGGTCTAGTTATTCATATCTATCAATACCGAGTTGTGGGACACCTTGTATCATTACTTATTCTTGTATCATTTTCCCTACATGGGTCTTGTAATCAAAAGTATATTTTCGAAATCTTGTCTACTATAGTCAGAGAGCACAATCTAGTCCTCCCCTAACAACTATTGAATGAAATATTGAGATGATTAGTGGCATGTGAGATAGGTGCACAACTTAGCGGTTCAAAGAAATGTACCATATTGTTATGATAATATTGATGATTTTTGAAATAAAACACCAATTATTTTAGTGTTTTTATGCATCAAATATAAAGGCTCCTACAACATTGAACTATGTAATGAGCACCCTATAACGTAATAAACTTCTTATTATAAAAATGATTTTTCTAATTCTAAAGACCGATGTTAGATGATTTCATGATTTCAAATTAACCTTCGAAAAAGTATTCCAATATGAGGAAAGTTTTTGCTATCAAAATATTTATTTCTTCTCATATATAAGTCTATATATAGATATTTTTCTTCAACCATATTCAATCATCTCTACATTTTGAGTTATCAAAAAAGGGTATTTATATATCATCTAGGTATAAATTCATTATGGGGCTTGAAGGTTTTTTCCGATTTTATTTTATTATTACACATGCTTTTTCTTTAGAAAAATGGACACTATAGTGTCCTCTTTTGGTTGCTACTTTGAAAAAGAGTAACTTCATATTGCTTACTGGATATATGAGAGGGATTATAAATCAACTTTACGTTTAGACTCCCAATTTAAACGTCGTTATATGTAACAAACGCTTACTGAAATAAGCTAAATAACATTTACCAAATTTTGGGTATTCCAGACAATATCATTTAATATATAATGTGCCGATAATATCGAAACTAGCTTGAGGATGATATGGACCTCAAGAGACCATTTTCTGAAGTCCATCGATACTCTATTATGTTTCTATTGCAAAAGAGAATAAAATGTATCCTCGAATCGGATTAATTATGGACTCTGGAATAACTGAAAGACATCGTCATTTGAGATTCCACGGAATTATGAAACCTTAAGCATCAATCCATTACATGTCTTTTATGATTTTTCACAACCAAGTGCTCAAGAGATCGTCATTCCCTGAAGGTAGTTGTTTCAACGTTGAGTTCCACACTTTTAGTGGCGTTTAACACAGCTCCTCTAAAATAAGGATGTTCTAGAAGATATTACAAAGTTCTATAACAGCATGTTTTAGAGTCAATTCCTACAAAACTAATCTCCTAGGACCATAAAGCAGATTAAACAGATTAAACCATGTGAGCCGTTAATCAACAGATTTAACCATGTGTTTCAGTAAATTAAAATCTCCGAGAGTACAATAATCTTTTAGAACTTGAATATACAGTATGGTCATGCAAGTTCAGATATTCTAGTTGAATGGTGTATAACTGGTAATGAATCTCGATTGGAGGATAATGATTGTAAAGATTCAAGAAAAATCTTTTTCCTCTACTATTCAAAACTGCTTCTAATACTAATCTTCCATTGAAGCTCCTGCCAAATATTGTTTATTTCAAAGGGCAATATAATGTTTACTGATATATGGTATGAATGATGAATGTAAAGAATTCTCATCCTACAAGACTCTCCTCTTGAAACACAGTCCATTCGGTATTTAGATATCTTCCTCTATTGTAGATGGTCCGTTGATAAATAAAATCATGAATCTTGAGAGCTTCTGGTCCCTAAAATGGAGATGGCGATGGAGCACTGGCAGCAAGACCTTGGGGATTCAAAGAGGCTGAAGGTGAGTTTGCATGCGGAAAGTCGAAAGCGTTCAAAGTGTTGGCCGAGAGGGAAAAGAAGTGTAGCTCGAGCTCGCTCATTTCTCTGCGCGCATCGCTCATGGATTGAGCTTCACAAACTCGGCTGAGAGGTACTCCTGCAGAACATAATCGCGAAGCAGTATCAACTAAACATGAGAATATGAGTCAATGTTTTTGAAATTATATTCTACAATTAGTCACAGAAGTGCGAGTTCTCCATGGAATCTGCAAAATATTACAAACGCTTGGCCGATCCACAGATCTGTACTGATAGAATTCTCTGAGTTTTTTTTCTATTTAGACAACCCTAATGGAGGAAATAGATACTGAAGTACTTCTTGCCTATGAATATCTAATATTTGTTCAGGCAATGTTTACCTTCTTCCGCAGATAGCTTCTCGAAGAGATCCATTACGTTGGGACACTCTTTCCTGCATCTGTCGGAGCAGAGTGTAGCAACGAAGCCTTTCTCGATCAACGAATCTGAGGACATTCCTACCGTCATTCTGTCGAGGCCACAGGAGCTTACACACTCATCGGTTTCCACCCACTCCACGAACTCTGTCGCTAACACTTCCGATGTCTGCAATCGACCAACAAGGAAGTCAATTCAGTTTCGAAGTACTTAATCTCGTTCTGTCATTCAAAGTACTCATTCGTCAAGCGCATATTGATGAAGCTGCATGCGGCTGATCTTCTACACAGAGTATTCTCTATGGAACTCTGCAAGCTGATTCGGCGCTTGGAACGAATAACTCGTAGGTTGTTGCAATGCTTTGACCTAGATGGTCCTACTCCTATATCCAAGAGCTAATAGCGAATTCGACACTGCAAAGAGGAGTCATACCTGGCATTCATACGCGGCTTGGCCTTCCGTAGAGATGACCTTCTCCAATATGCAGCGCATGCCAGACGACGACACAGAGAACGCGCACACATTGATTGGCAAATCGTCGCACTTTATGTGAGCTGCAGTTATGAGAACAAGTATTAAGCAAACACATTAACTATCTGATTAATTTCATAACTATGTGAAAAACTCACTCGTATCATGAAAGTGATCATACCCGAAACACACGCGACAAGGCCCGCAAAGGCCACGAAGAGAATAAGAAGCCATGTGCTGTGGCCCGCCATCGCTGCCTCGAGCTTGGAGGACGCTGGAACAACGGCAGACAACGTGAAGAGACGCGTGGTTCGGATTGGCGACTCGCGGGCGCTGGAAATGCTAGTATGAGATGTTTCTGAACCGTGAAATATTCGGGATGTTGTTCCGCGGTCTAAGGGAAGCCGAGCAGACCGAAGGCTCGGATATGTTCTTTATACTGTTCTGATTAGAGCATTGCGCGTTTAATGGGCGGCTAATAAGGTCAGTGGTAGGCTAGTAGCCCGCGGCTTTGACCATGCTACCATCTCTCTCTCTCTCTCTCTCTCTCTCTCTCTCTCTCTCTCTCTCTCACCTTCGTGATCACGTCATAGCCGATTTCTATGTTAGTTGGTCATCCTTCTATGTTGCTCTCTTTCTTGGTAACTTCCTAACTTATTTCTCACTGCTTCTCCTTCTCTCACACACACACACTCTCTGTCTGTGTGTGCCACCTGGTGTTGTACTGGTCGCTTAGATCTTTTGCGCACTTTCTCTTTACGAGAGCAAGTCAGTCAATCACGCAAATTAAAACGCATACTTGGCAACTCCATCATACTCCATCGGGCTTGGTCTTTGACGACTCAATGACGAGACGGCACATCATAATAGGCTTCAAACCGTGATCGGTGCGGTCTTCTGTTTAATGACCACCTTCTGTTTGGATACTCCTTTTCTGCGGTTGGCAATGAAGTTTTCAACTGTTTCTAGAATATGTGAGTCTCCTACACTAATACATCCTTACAGAAAACATGACGTTCTATAATGTTTTTCTCTTCAATGCATGATGTTTTCTGATATGCTCTTCGGAAATCTTTGAAACATGATCATCTATTCATGTAAAAAAAAAAATCTAGAAATATATAAGCCCGTATAACGGGTAGTCAGTAATTTCTTATATTTGGCTTGTTTTTTTTCTTTGAGAGAGAACAATGAATTGGAAATACACATTCACACACCCAACCTCATAAGATAGAGGCACCCATCATGAGAGACTCATAGCCATATCCAGCCAAGAGTTGAACTCAGGACGTCCTCCCACAGCTTGAAGGCATCAACCACTAGGCTATGTAACATCGCACATATATTTATCTTGTTAGTTGTACGCACCTCGTAATCTTTCAGAATATGAAGATCTTTTTACTTTCATATATAAAGAATCCTGAACTTAATTTTGCCATCAGTTGCTAGTTTGAGCGCATATTCATATATTTTACATGCTGAAATTAACTATGAAAGGATGAAATGTATACTACAACTTTGTCAATGAGAAAACCATTGATGGTTAACAAACTAGGAATACTAGCAACATGATACTTTATTTCATAGCAGAAAATATCTTCATCAAAACAAAAATCGCAAAAGAACCATTATTTATGATCGTATGCATGATTTTATTCAAGGCATATGGCTCTTCTCTAGACTTTTCTTAATGCATGTGCTAGCAGATTTTTATATACTTATTAGCCTTGGTGTTTGAAAACGATAATAACAGAATAGGCTGTACAAATAATAAAATATGTTGAATGTATTGTTCAAGAAAATTGTTTTGCTTTAAATTGAGTCTCAAAGCTTTCAGAAAACGTGTGCTACATAACCTTCACTTCCGTAAGTGTCATAACTTCATAACTGTTGAAAAGAACTGGTAGCACATAATCATGGTACAAATAAATTCGGAGCGTATCTATCTCTAATGTTCGGTAAATATTAGTCAAAATATTAGTCAATAGGTCTGCCATAGATAATAATACAATAATTCAGCTCTTTCCAATTCATCTGATATAAACTAACTGTACAGCTACTGAAATTCAATGTCCAAAGAGACAATAGAATGCAAGTACAAGACAAATCTCAACAGAGTTATTTGTAGTAATAAACGAGAAGAGGGCACACTATGTAGTTATCATTAACATCTTTTTAATGGGGTTTTTTTTGCACATAAGACGTGCTTATTATAACAGATGATAAATTTTGGTGTTAGCCTCATATTATTTTCTTTCGAAGAAGACAACAAGAACCTAGATTATGACCTTTGAAAAGCTAATATGGGAGTTTCTAAGCCCAATCTTACTTTTCGTATGGTTTGTTTCAGATGAGGAGCTACCGAAACATAGACTTGCATATGCTTTATTTATCTAACACAAACAATTTCAGTCACCACAATATATGTAGGGCTCATCTGTTCTTTACAGAACTGATAAGTATATAGTTAAATGTACATTCATACATACATATGTAAGTGCATTCATATATACTTGTATGCACACATCATGCACAATAGATGCATAGATATAGACACATACAGATACAAATGTATTTGTTGTATATTATTGAACAATGCATTGTTAAAGTATTATATTATTAATGTATTAATATGTTTTTGATGTTTTTGATATAGCAGCTGAAGGTTCGTGAGGAGCGTGCAAGGCGTGAAAGGGCGAACATCAATAATCGGAATAATTATTATTTAGCTTGTAAATAAACCCACGTAGAAGGTTCTATTATTAGAAAAGTAATGGTCAGAATAAGGGTCATTGAAGACCGTAGTTTCTGTTATTGAAAGCAATGGCTTTCCGTAAAAGTTATCAACTTTTAGTTTCACGCCTGCTTTTCGAAGCCGCCCTCTTGTAACCACTCTTTTTCGACGTAATCAAAAGTCCTATAAATACATGCACTCTGTGGACTGTCGAAACAGAGTGCATGGGGGGAGATTGCACCCAATACTGCGTTCTGTCTCGTCTCTTGTTGCGTCTATTCTCTGTGTGTTTTCTGTGCCCGTAATCTCTGTATGCGCGTGAGCAAGATCCTGACAACAGTGGTATCAGAGCTCTGCACGCGTGAATACAGATCTGTTCTCTGTTCGCGATTCAGAATTCCGATTCCATCTCCATGTCCATCTCCATCTCCGTCTTCGTCTTCGTCTTCGGTTTCGGTTTCTGTTTCTGTTTCTGTTCATGTTCCTGTTCCAGTTTCTGTTTCTGTTTCTGTTTCTGTTCCTGTTCCTGTTTCAGTTTCAGTTTCTGTTCCTGTTGCTATTTCTGTTTCTATTCCAGTTCCAGAACCAGAACCAGAACCTACGTTTTCACCTACGTTTACTCCTTCGGCTTACTCCTACGTTTACTCCTTTGGCTTACTCCCGACTAAGGCAAAGAACTTAGGCAATAACTTAGGCAATACATTGGCACCCAAGGCTCCCTTGGCGACCGTTGGCTACGCGCGAGGCAATTTTAATTTTTGAGTGGTAATAGAGAGGTTTAGAGTCCCTAAGGTAGGAGGATTTGAACCCACAACCTCCTACTTTCAAGGGAAGTACTTTGACCACTCCACCATCTCTTGGAGTTGTACTCAAGTCTCTCTCTCTCTCTTACTTGTGGAAGGCGCTCGCGACGATTTCAAGGATGGACCCAACAAAGAATCAAGTGTAACTTTCAATCCGTAGGTCGGATTGAGGCGTGTAATATACCGTTGGAAAGCTCTCGGAACGAACATTCCAATGAGCTAGCTTGGAAGTGTGAATTCCTTCAAAATCCTTGGGTGGCACTTGATTGAGTGTTCAAGATACCAAGCAAGGTTGAGAACACGGGATCGAAACACCAAGGTTGCAAACAAGAAGGTTCAATACACCAAGGTTGAGAGCAAGGATCCAAGAGCACCATGGAGGATTACCGTAATTCACCTTTACCTGGAGTTTCATTCGAGCAAGAGTTAGAGATTATGAACCAAGAACTTCAAACACTTCAACAAACCATACAAGGATGTTATGCTATGCTTCAATTCGACGGACGAAAAGATGGCCGCTTTGTCTTATCATGGCTATCCCTATTCAACGATTTCTTTTCCGATGGGTTATATTCAGAAAATAAGAAAATTGAGTTTGCCACCAATTATTTGGTAGGACGAGCGCAGTTATGGTGGAATGATCTTTCTCGTCGTGCAGATTGTCCATGCACATGGAAGGATTTTCAAGAAGACTTTAAGGATTCATTTTTACCTTTAAAGTTTACCCTACATGTTTGATAATTGTGATGCATTTACATATTGAATTTAGTCCATAGGAGCATATTCAAGTTTTGCTTGCGGCGATAGCAGGTGCAATGGCGGACTGAATAAACCAAACGTTCTTCCGAACTAAGGCAGAGAGGAAGGTGACGCGGCGATGGCGGGCTCTCTCTGGGGACAGTTGCATTCGATGGCGAAGGCGAGCTGCTGAGGCGGACGTCTTCTGTCCATCGGGACAATTGCCTGAACCTGGGCGATCGACTGGGGCTTCCGCCGACGGTCGACTGGGAACTGGGCGACTGACGATCGACTGGGAACCAGATTATGACCAGGCCGGTTGAGCGTCCATCGTGGAGCGTCCATCGTCGCGACTGACGATCGACTGGGAACTGGGACTGGCGACTGACGATCGACAGGGAATTGGGACCAGACTATGTCGTCCGGTTGAGCGTCCAGTTCTTTAAGAAGGCTGGTTGAGCGCTCGTTCATTTAGAAGGCCGACCGACTGACGGCCTCCTGCGCGCGTACTCTGTGCCAATCGTGTAGTTTGTCCTTTCATCCAGTTAAAAGGAAGACATTCGTGAGCAATAGAGGTTTTTTGGCCACGTTGTCGGGAAGAAGGAGGTCGTGGCGGGAAAGCCGGCGCCTGGGGTTGGATCAGGCCCCGCTCTGGTGCGCCGTCCCCGCTGTCCTGCGAGCGGCGTCTGTGCGCTGGGCGCCTCGCCTGTGCTGTCTGGAGCGTGCGCGATCCTCGTACGCGTGGGACTCACGGAAGTGTCGAGACGTGCGTGCGTATACGACCGTAGGCGTCGGGACAGAAACAAATCAGATACAGCACTGATACTCGGAATCACTGGGTCGGAGTGAATACAAACTCGATGATACAATAAAATCTCAATGATACAGTGGTGCCCGCAACAGTGCGGGTCTCCGATACGAAAGTCCGCTACAGTGCGGATAGATAAATAAAAATAAATGCCGCCGCTACAGTGCGGATCGGCTGGATATGATGTAGGCTTCCCGCTACAGTGCAGGAAGTCACCCTCGATCTCTGTCTTTTGGTCTTTGCGATTTAATCTTTTCTTCACTTTTCTTCGGTCCAAGCTTTTCTTCAAATCCTCACTTTGCAGCTCTTTACTTCAAAATTCACAATAATCTCTGATCACGCAGTAACCTGGAGGTGACGATCCACAAGAGCAATCCACGGGATGGGGTACTCTTTATCTTCAGTCTTCAATGCTTTCACTTCTCTTCATATAATCAGAAACCTGCATGAGCCTGGAGGAGACGATCCACAAGGAGATCCACAGGGTGAGGGTCTTTATCTTCAGTCTTCAATCGCTTTCTCTTCACTTCATATAATCAGCATCCACATAAACCTGCAGAGTGAACGTACCAAGAAGATCAACGGGGAAAAACAAATGAGGCTTGGCCCTCTATTTATAGGATTCCCCATCCTTCTCTCCTTGGGACGTTCATCTAGAAGTTTCCAACCTCCCTACTCAACTTTCCAATTTCGGACGACCATGCATGTTCACTTACTATTCTCGGAAAATCTCATCTCTTAATTCTATTTTTGATTTTTGTCCCTTTTTTTATTTTAGTTTTGGTTTCACACTGTAAATACATTTTAATGGGTTTTTAGGGTTTGGCCTACAGAAACCGCCATTTCCAAGGGTCCAACCTAAAGTTTTTGATCGGGAAAAGTAAGGGTTTACTCACAATTATCTCAACCTCGCCAATTCATGGGTTTATTTACAGTTCGGACCTAAACTCCAAGGGTTTCCAAGGGTTCAAGTTCGGTTTTCAGGGGGGTAAACTCGCATTTTCCAGTCAGTTTCAAGGGTCAAACCTAAGGTTTTCATGGGTCTAATGTCGGTTCTTTTTACACACACGTCTAACATACATCTCAAACTTATTTCTGCATCACACAATCAATCAATTCGGCCAAAATATGTACAGAACATACCACTCTCTCGTGAAAACATCACACAAAACTCAGAAAATAATGAACTTTGAAAAAAAACAATGCACACTCCCTGCGGGATTTCATCCCGACATTCGCCCCCGCTAAACCTGCACATCGTCCCGATGGGCCAACCTGCAAGACTCAACAGAAGCGCATCAGGGTTCTTTTTAAAATCTCTTTACACTTTTTATCTTTTTCTTTTCAAAACTCAAAACGTGATCTCATGCAGTCATGCAATCTTTTATAAAGATTGGTATGAATTTTAGAAAATTAGGTAGATTCAAGCTTCACAAACATCATATTATGTTTCTGTGTCTGCAATCTGACAAGTAATCACATGAATAAATCATCGGCTTTCTAGATCTTTTGTTTGTTCAGCTGGTTCAGATCCAACTGCTCATTCTAAGTACTAGCATATACATATGTTTCTACTAACTCAGTTTGTAGAATATACCTCGTTTCCTACTATTTATCTCCTACTTGTCCAACTCTCCATTAGATCTTTCTTTCTTTTTCTTTTTCTTTTTCTTTTTCTTTTTCATTTTTCTTTTTCTTTTTCTTTTCCACTTCATCTCAGCTCAGCATTTCTTTTTATCTTTTATTTTTCACAAATCGGCCTATGTCGAAATCGGGTGCGACTCATGGACTTGTCCACCCGGCCAAGTTTGTTCCACCTGTCTGCCGACCCGGCATAGCGCACGACATACACAACGTCAGCCCTGCATGAAATCGACGTCAGCTCGTGGCTCTGACCACCCGGTCACAGTGACTCCACCCGCCTACCGACCCATACAGGCGCATGACAACAGATAGGTCAGGCCTACGACGAAACTAGCTACGGCTCGTGGCCTTGATCACCCGACCAAGGTGGTTCCACCCGCCTACTAGCCCATCGTAGCGCACCAACAACATACACGCACATATACAGCTGGCATGAGTATGAATGTTTCTTTATAAATCATGATCCATATGGAGGTAAGATCTCATAAGAAACAAATAGTAAGATCCAAAGTTTCCCACTTCACTAAGTGTTCAAATCAATCAGCATATACATGCACTCGGTCTAAGCATGCCATCACATCCCCAAGCTTTCACTCCCAAAAGTCTCTAGTCTGCTAACTGATCTCACTCATATAATTTCCTAGTCATTCATGCTTCATGCAAACCCATAATAGATCTTTGTTATCTTCATTCTACATGATTTTCATAAACACATACATATCTTTATCACACACATCAATGCAATGCATATGCTCTATCAGAAAGAAAACAGCTTTCAAATCAGAAACGTTTCACCTGGTCATTTTTCTTCATTTTGATCCAGCTTTTCTTTAATCTTGATGGTCTATCATTCTTCATCAGCATCAGCCTCAGTGTCCTCAGTTCCCTCCAGAAGTTCTTGCTCAATCTCATAATCCGCTTCATTTCTTTTCTTGAATAATTTTATCCTCTTTCCTGCAATCAAAGATCTCAAAGGAGTACTGTCTAATTCACGAAGTGCATACGTACCATTCTCAAACACAGACGTAACCACATATGGCCCAAACCATCGTTTGGTTAATTTCTTCCTAGCATCATATTGAGTATCGAATGTACTGTCGTACACCAACACCCAATCATCTACCTCAATCCTATGTGGTCTGAGTCGATGGGTTTTGTCAAAGTAGATCTTATTCTTTAGCCTTGACTCCTTTAACTTTTGGACTGCTTCTTTCAACTTTTCATTTCCTTGTTCTAACTGCTTTATTCTCAATGATAATAACTCTTCTCTCGTCATACCATCATTCCATGGGAGCGTCAACCATGTCACTATCTGAGTCTGGATGGGGAAGACTGGCTTCTGACAATACATCAATTCAGCAGGCATGAATCCTGTGGACCGAGTGTAAGTCATCCTATCAGCCCATAGCGCGAATGGAAGAAACCTAGGCCACTGCTTGATGTCATCGCTGCAAGCCTTAGAGATCGCCTTCACAATGGAAGGGTGACCTCTCTCGATTTTCCCATTTGCTTCTGGGTTATAGGCAGTGGTGAGAGACAATCGAATTCCATGACGATCAAAGAACTCTTTTGCCTCTCTCGCATCCAACTCTCCCCTGTCCGCAACCACTTTCTCAACGTATCCGAATCTCGAGATCACTTCTTCTAAAAGGAATTTGCATACATTATAAGTAGTCTTCGTACGAAGAGCTCGACCTTCAACATGGTTGGTCAAGTCCTCTCTAGCAAGTACAATGTATCTCATCTTATCTATCCCTTTGGGCATGGTTACAAGGTCGACCACCCACTTGTAATGGATACAAGGAGGGTAGGTCGGATGTAACGGGTCTCTATGCTTAACTGATGAATGCACCTGGCATGTAGCACAAGTGCCTACAAAATCTCTCACACTGACATAAATCCCTGGCCACCAGTAAGCTTCCCTGATCTTCTCATATGTAGCATAAAATCCTTTGTGACCCGCCCATAAGGTCTCATGCATCTCTCTCATAACTTTTCTCTGAAGACTCCTCGAACTCAATACTCTCTGTGGACTCTTCACCTTGCCTTTAGCGTGTCGCCAAATAAGCCCATCCTTCAAGAAAAAGTTGTAAGACTTTTTCCTGATGGATCTATACTTATTTGTGGACCAACCGGGGGAAGGTTTCAGAGTACTCAGATATCTCCCTATCTCTCTCCACTCACCATCATACTCATTCTCTCGGAATTGCTCATACACATACACCAATGGATCATATCTCATCATATGTATATCCTTTTCTACCTCATCATCATCATCAGACTCATCATCAAATTTCGCTCTTGAAAGCATATCAGCCACTGTATTCGACTTCCCAGCTATGTGTACAAATGCAGGATTTATAAACTTTATATAAGAGATCCATCTAAGCATAGCAATGTCCGGAGATGAACAATTTGCAATCATGCCAATCAGTGGAAGACAGTCAGTCTCAACTATCACATTCGCCCCAATGAAATACTCTTTATCGCTCTTTAAAGCAGTCACCAATCCCCATAACTCTCTCTTAATCTGTGGATATTTTCTTTGGGTATCATGTAGGATCTTAGCACCAAAGCGCACTGCATATCTCTGCCCCTCATCATCATCTTGCCCTATGACCCAGCCTATGCCAATAGGACTGGTATCAACGGTCAAAATGATAGGTCTCTGATCTGAATAGTCAACACGCTTCAGAATTGGAGCTTCAATTAGCAGCTGCTTCAGTTTACGCATAGCTCTCGACTGTTTCTCTGTCCATACAAACTTCTTTCTCTTTCTCAGGAGATCATATAAGGGGTTCGCAACGTGAGCAAAGTGAGGAATCCATATCACATAGAATACACAGGCTCCTAGAAACCTTCTCACCTCACTGACATTACGACACACTTCAGAGATCCTGCTAATGGCCTCAACTTTCTGCGGGTACGGCTTGCGGCCATAATGTCCACACAGATGTCCTACAATGAGGACCTCATCAACGCCAAAAACCGATTTCTCTAAAGAAAGTGTTAGCCCCACATCTTCAAACCTCTCAAAGATCTTCTCACAATCAGCAATATGATCTCTCACAAACTTTCTACATCCTGAAGCATCTAAACTCACATCTTTCACTCTTTCCTCACATCCCTTTATTGGAACATCATCAATGAATGGCATAGTCACAGATGGTATAAAGTCTCGTAAAACCAGATTCATGGCATTCATCATGTGGGCCACAGAATTCGTCGCTCCCTGCGGCAAAGTACACATGCGTACAAGGCCCAGTGGAGTCCTCATGGTCGTAATGTCTCTACTCTCCATAGCCAACTGAAACTGGTCATAACCTGAATACAGATCACCCATAGAGTAGATGGAATGCCCAGCAAACGCTTCAGCAAACTCATCCACTATGGGTCCTGTCCCTACATTTCTAATTGTGACTTTATTCACAGGCTGCAGATCCTGAATGAAACGAAGCTTCCCATTTTTCTTCGGCACAGTAAACCACCTATTCGAATATGGAGCCGAGGAAGGTTCCAATATCCGCATGGAAATCTTTTCCTTTAGCAACCTCATTAGCTCAGGTAAGTGAGCCTTTGGGACTGGTATAGGCCGGATATTCCATGGTATATGTGGCACTGTAAAGATAATCATGGGAGGTACTTGTTTCGGGTCTGCACAACCTATCTCATGTGGGAAAAGTGCAAACGCTTTTTCGTGTTTCTTGATGACTTCAATAAATTTTTGTTTTTCTTCTTCTCTCAGGAATGGTTTTTCTCCAAACTTGATCTCTTTAATAGTCTCATCAGTGAAATGATGCCCTATGAGCTCTCGTCGTCTCAGCATAGGGTCATCTGACACTCGCAGATACTTTTCATGACTATCTTCTGGCAATGGCTGAGCTATAGGCTTCACTTTCTTATCCACAGTCTTATACTTCGTATTTACATTTATCTCATGCTCTCTCATAAATTCCTCAATCATCTCATACTCTTGGATAGAACTGAGCATAAACATTTCTGATTTCTCATTTCTTTCAAATGCCTTCTCAAGCTCTTCCAGAGTAGTCGAACTTCTCTCCAACTGGATCACATCTTCAATCTTCTCATCAGGTAACATCATTCCTAAATCCTTATAGTATCTCTCATGAACTTTTCTGAATTTATTTGAAACATTTTCTTTCTGTAAACATAGCAACTTGAATGCAGATGAATAAACAGAAAAACTTTCAAATCTTTGTACAGAATCATGCGAGACATCAAACCAACTCCCACTGTTGTCTCGCTCAACAGTGGATCCTAACAGAAATTTTGATCAGCAGAAGCTCCATACTCTCCAACAGGCATACACTCATCATGGTCATGTGAATTAATAGGTTTCTTTCTTATATTCTTTCTATTCCTAGAGTGATTTGGACACACAATCATCACTTGCAAAGAATGTAGACCAGATCTAGAACGGATTCGTGCATAGGCAGATCCATCATCCATGGCCTTAGTCTCCATTCTTACCTCAGCTATAAAGGGCTGCCCAAGGATAGCCTCATATGAACAATGGTCCTGGACAAAGAAGTGAAATTCCTCAGAAATCCCACCTATGGTCACAGGCACAAAAGCGCATGCCCCAAGCAGTGCTCCTGAACCATTATCCGCTGTCCTCATCCTCCATCCATGATCTTTATCAATCGGCCACCTAAACTTATCATAGAGCTTCTTAGAAATCACATTTATCTCTGACCCTGAGTCAATCAAGGCCAGAGCAAAACATGACTCCTCGTTGCTCCCTAACTTTATCTTCATCTCTGGAGTTCCTCTCGCCCAAAAGGTCCTGCTAAACTCACTTTCTGTCTTCCTCATTTCATCATCAGGTATGATAGGACCTAGAGAATTTTTATGACACCTGGCAATCTCATCATCATCATCAGATGTATCACTCAATGTAACTACTTCATTTGTCACTTGAATATCTTCAGATGCTTCTTCCATCTCTACATCTTCAGGTAATGGAAACCTCTTTCTCTTAACCAGCCTTATGAAACTGTCCTTGAACTCAGGCTTTGCTATGGAGAAGACCTGCTCCAAGGACATGGTCACTTGGCTTTTCAGTAAAATGTCATTTAATATTTCTCTTGCATCATTTTTCCTTTCCAACTCAGAAATTAATACAGCCTTTGGAGTTCTCTTCTTTTTCTTCTTCTTTTCTTTGTCAGCCTCTTGAATACTTTCTTGAATTTCATCTTTCTTTTGAACCGGTTCAGGTTCTTTCTCTTTCTCCTTAGTCAGTTCTTGAATCTTAGTTGGCCCAGCCGGCCTCTTTCCCTCTCTTATCTCTTTCTTCTTTGCCTCTGCCTGAGTAGCTACAGGCTCTTTGAATTGTACTTTCCTTTCTGGCTCTTTAGCCTTTTCTTCGGCCTCTTGGCTTTGCTTTCTAGTTACTCTTCTTTCTGGCTCAGTCTCTTCTTGGCTCTCATCCCTCTTCCTCTTTTCCTCCACATTGGCTATATGGGAATAGACCGAGGATTCATCAACAGGAGACTTCCAGGCAGTCTTCTGCATAATGGCATCCCTAGCCCTCACTAAAGCCTCTATGGAATAATTTCTTTGGGGTCGAGGTCTAAGCTCTTTTTCATCTTCCTCCTCAACAGGTTCTAATCGTGCAGCTGATGTATTTGCATTATTGCCAGATAAATCTTCATAAAACTTCTTCATTCCCCCCTTTCCCCAATTCACAGGTAGAGGAAGGCGGGTCCTGAAGTCACATAACTTCTTATCGATATCTATCACCAGTTGATGCTCTTTTGCTAGCTTAAGCTCTTCACAGGCATATGAAAAATGCTCTTGTGCATCACACCATACGCATCTCTTAGCCCCTCCAAACCCACCAGCCGCGCGTCTCTCAAAAGGTCCAGTGTTTCTTTGAAATGTGGTTTGCACTGGTGGTGTAGGTATCTGTTGGGCAACAGGCTGCACTAGAGGTGCAGGTTGTGGCATCACATAGCCGTGCATATTTGGAATGGGCATAGTGCCTCTCTGTAATGTATCTACATAACTCGTACTTGCCTGAGGAGGAGCGGGGTCCTGATATCCCATAGAATTAACTTTATTGTGAATACTCGCCATTTCTTTTGACATAGACGCTTGCATCGTAATAAGATTCTCTATCTGTCGACTGAGAATCTCAACCTGTAGCTCTATTGGCGATCGCGAAGTGGACGCAACATTAGCAAAAGCTGACGCTGCAGGCACGTTCGGGATCACTGGAAGTGGAGCTTCCCTAGGCGGTTGTGGTGTTACCACTGCAGGTCTATCGTATAACACCGCCTGGCGTTGCCTCATTTGGGCAACCGCTTCTACCTCTCTCCTCACTACACCCCAATCTTCAGTCAATCCAAATCTCTTCCCAGGCTCTTCAATCCTCCTTTCGACCTCAGTCCTGTCTTCAAGACTTAAAATTCTAAGAAAAGATATAACTAAGTCAGGTTTCAAAGCATCTAAATTGGCCTGTGGAAGTTGTTCATATCTTCTCAGGAACTCATTCAAAAGTTGAGTGAGGGATGCAGTGGGCTTCGGAGAGCTTATCCACCGCAAGAACCCTTCTCTACTGTGTTGGGAAAAGTCTTCTAAATAAAACAGCTTATGTAATTCTTTTCTGAATTCGGCCCAAGGCTTTGCTATATGTGCAGTAATAGGGGCTAAAATGGACCCTGATACTACCCGTGTAAAGTAATGTATAAACACATCCTCGGGTAGACCATAAATCCGTGCCTGTTCCTCAAAAACATCTAGGTACTCGGTTACGTTCAAGCTTGTAAACTTCCCTTTTTCTCTCAATACCGCTTGAACTACGGGGGCCCCTTGTTTCTCTATTACCATTTCCTTGAATATATCCTCCATCTCTCTTCTCTGCTCTGTCCTAGAATGTAGCACAAGGTCTAGCGTAAGTGGCTCAATTATTTCTCTAAGCTCTGAGTAGAGATCAGAGAAGAGGCTTGATGAGTCACGAGCCAGGAGGTAAAGGTCAGTCTAAGCTCTCTGATTTGCCTAGGCCAAAGTCTAGTCGAACTGTCCTCTCTTCGATTCCCAAGATCTCAATGTATTTTCCCCCCTTTTTGTGATAAGTTTTCTAATGTTTTGTCTAAGCTATGAAATCAGTAAATCTCTAGTCTTAGCAAGAAAAAAAAGTGCTCACACGAATGGACTAAACTAATGCAAAGTGTGGATGCTCAAACTCAAGCAGCAAGACAGTCTTTCTGTTTAATGTGTGTGTGAAACAATGCAAAATTCAAATAACTTGAAGTGCTAGTACCTGGAGTCTCTGTCCGATGCCGAGGTTCCTGTCTCTTTCCTCAAGGAGTAGGTGACGCGATGAGGATCACCGGGCAACCGCCTCGCTTCACGTCGAGTTCAGGTGTCGGGAAGAAGGAGGTCGTGGCGGGAAAGCCGGCGCCTGGGGTTGGATCAGGCCCCGCTCTGGTGCGCCGTCCCCGCTGTCCTGCGAGCGGCGTCTGTGCGCTGGGCGCCTCGCCTGTGCTGTCTGGAGCGTGCGCGATCCTCGTACGCGTGGGACTCACGGAAGTGTCGAGACGTGCGTGCGTATACGACCGTAGGCGTCGGGACAGAAACAAATCAGATACAGCACTGATACTCGGAATCACTGGGTCGGAGTGAATACAAACTCGATGATACAATAAAATCTCAATGATACAGTGGTGCCCGCAACAGTGCGGGTCTCCGATACGAAAGTCCGCTACAGTGCGGATAGATAAATAAAAATAAATGCCGCCGCTACAGTGCGGATCGGCTGGATATGATGTAGGCTTCCCGCTACAGTGCAGGAAGTCACCCTCGATCTCTGTCTTTTGGTCTTTGCGATTTAATCTTTTCTTCACTTTTCTTCGGTCCAAGCTTTTCTTCAAATCCTCACTTTGCAGCTCTTTACTTCAAAATTCACAATAATCTCTGATCACGCAGTAACCTGGAGGTGACGATCCACAAGAGCAATCCACGGGATGGGGTACTCTTTATCTTCAGTCTTCAATGCTTTCACTTCTCTTCATATAATCAGAAACCTGCATGAGCCTGGAGGAGACGATCCACAAGGAGATCCACAGGGTGAGGGTCTTTATCTTCAGTCTTCAATCGCTTTCTCTTCACTTCATATAATCAGCATCCACATAAACCTGCAGAGTGAACGTACCAAGAAGATCAACGGGGAAAAACAAATGAGGCTTGGCCCTCTATTTATAGGATTCCCCATCCTTCTCTCCTTGGGACGTTCATCTAGAAGTTTCCAACCTCCCTACTCAACTTTCCAATTTCGGACGACCATGCATGTTCACTTACTATTCTCGGAAAATCTCATCTCTTAATTCTATTTTTGATTTTTGTCCCTTTTTTTATTTTAGTTTTGGTTTCACACTGTAAATACATTTTAATGGGTTTTTAGGGTTTGGCCTACAGAAACCGCCATTTCCAAGGGTCCAACCTAAAGTTTTTGATCGGGAAAAGTAAGGGTTTACTCACAATTATCTCAACCTCGCCAATTCATGGGTTTATTTACAGTTCGGACCTAAACTCCAAGGGTTTCCAAGGGTTCAAGTTCGGTTTTCAGGGGGGTAAACTCGCATTTTCCAGTCAGTTTCAAAGGTCAAACCTAAGGTTTTCATGGGTCTAATGTCGGTTCTTTTTACACACACGTCTAACATACATCTCAAACTTATTTCTGCATCACACAATCAATCAATTCGGCCAAAATATGTACAGAACATACCACTCTCTCGTGAAAACATCACACAAAACTCAGAAAATAATGAACTTTGAAAAAAAACAATGCACACTCCCTGCGGGATTTCATCCCGACAACGTGTCCTCTACGAGCCTCAGCGAAACTCATTCAGTTCGCTGTCCAGTACGCTGTCCATCGCCAGGCTCCCTGTCCATCGCCGGTTCGCTGCCCATCGCCAGTTCGTTATTTGGCGTCATTTTGGGTTTGTTTGAAGCTTCCCGTTCGCCCCGGTTGTCGTCCAGCCTCCTGAATTAAATGCTTCTTCCAACGACAAAAAGATTTATTTAAAAGAAAGTGAAAGGACTATCTGATTTATTTCAAAGGAAATAAGACATCGCTTTAAGCTTATTTAGAGCGACAATGGCCACGAGGTTCAAAGTTTAAGTGAAGTGGGTGCAAGTTCCTTTTGGCCATGGATGTGGCTTCATCCTCTCTTGTGAAAAGTAATCGGGCCCCTCCCCCTGGGGAGACCGATATCCTGGCCGCTCTGCTGGAGGGGGGGTCGTGTGCCGCCCCTGGGGCATCCGAAAGTGTTGAATCCCCCATTGTTTCCCTCAGTAGACCCGCAGTTCTATCGGCTCAAGAGGAGCTCAAGAAAGTTTGCCTCGTCGGCCAAGTGTTTCGCCCTAGGCCCCCGCTCGAAACTGTGCGACAATGGCTTCGAAAAGAGTGGTTCCCTCGGGGACTAATTGTTACCAAATGTCAGTTCTTACCAGCGAGCCACATGCTGCTAGTCTTTGAAAATGAAGAGATGGCGTTCCAAGCCCTAAGCGTTGGCACCTGGCAGTTCGGTCGGGCGACCCTGTGCCTATTCAGATGGTCCCCGGACTTTACTCCCGACAAATCGAAATCGCTTCGGTACCCTCTTTGGGTTGAGCTCCCTAACCTTCCTTACTTCTTGTACAACTTCGTGTGGGACATTGTCTCCCCTATCGGCAAGCCGCTGGCTTCACGCGAAGACATTGGTGGTCTCATCTATGAAGGTGCAAGACACTCATTCAATGCTAGGTGGCACCCCCAAATCTGTGTCGAGGCCGACCTCAGTTCGCCGCTTCCATCAATGATCAAAGTGGACATGGGCGAAGGAGATGTATGGGAGCAGGACATCACCTACAAAAACCTTCCCAACGCGTGCTTTCGTTGTGGCCAACAAGGTCACAGGATTAAAGACTGCCCTTTCAGGCAAAAAAACAAGCGATTTCAAGAAGCCTCCAAAACTGCTCAAGACAACATTGGCGATTTGACACACTGGACCAAGGAAGGGGAAGGCAAGGGCCTCCTTAATCCACAAGCTGATGCTGATGGCTTTATTGAAGTTAGAAGAAGAAGGAAAAGAAGCCCTAGGGCCAACGGTGAGAGAAACAACCTGCCACTTACCCCCTATAGCAATTTGTATTGCAATCTAGGAAAGGAGATCAATGAGCTTGACTACCCAGGTGGGAAGCTACTTGAGGTAGACACCTACGACAAAGCCCTAGAGATCCCTGACAATAAAGAAACCCCCCAGGAGGGCTACACTACAAGCAAAGAAGATGGATTCACCACTAGTAACGAAGACAACATGGATAGTGAAAGTTCCATCATTGGATCGACGATCCCGGAAACGGTGCCGAGCACGGAGCCCAAGTCTCCCCAGCAAGGGGCATCCCGCAAAGGAAAACAGCCTATGGAGTTACCCTGGAAAAGCCCCCACAAGAACCGATTTCTAAGTCGGGATCAGATCTCAACGAAAAAGAAAGATGAAGCCAAGAGAAGAAAGGACAAAGCTCCCTCCCGCAAAGAGGGATCAATACAAAAATGATTGTCATCTCGCTAAATGCTAGAGGGCTAACCGACCCCTCAAGAGCGACCATCATTGGTCAATGGCTTCGCGACATTAGCTTAAACCCAGACTTTATATGTATTCAAGAGGTTAAAATTGACGGAGAAGACCTCCAGAAACGGCTCAGACAGGTCTCCTCGGCCCATGTGTGGATCCCAACAAAGCACCAGCGGGGGTCTGGAGGAACGGTTATCGGTGTTAAACAACTCTGGTTTGAAAAGCTTGAGAACTCCATTGAAGATGTAAGTCACCGCTGGATTGCTGTTTCTTTTGGTGCTCCTCTTTGTGTTACTATGGTCTCTTTGTACGCCCCTAACGGGGATTTGGAGAGACTGAACACTTGGGCCTCCTTAGATTCGCTTCCTCACAACGTGCTTATATGTGGAGACTTCAACATGGTGGAGGACCCTATGGACAGATGGATGGGCAAGGGCAGGGTCATCGACAGTCGGGAGAAAGAAACGTGGGACATGACCAAACTCCACTTGGATTTGGTTGAATTTAAAGACTCGAATGGCTTTTCTTGGTCGAATCTCCAAGCGGGCGAGGACCTGAGGAAAGCTAGACTCGATAGGTGCTACATCTCTCAGAGTTTTACTCATCAGTGGGGCCACCCTACCATCACGCAATGCACTGACCTCACTATCTCTGATCACTACCCGATCGTTATCACTTTTCAACCTTCCAACAAGATCCGCAAGGCTCCGTGGTTCCATGCCAACGCAACCACCTTCTCTCTCCCCTCCGTCCATCAAGAAATTGCCGATGTGTGGAAGGTGGCGTTCGCCTCTGGCTTGGCCCCAGCCAAGTGCTGGAGAAGTGCGGTCGACAAGTCTCGTAAGATCATGGTCAGAACTAAGAAGATGCTCGAGACTGTGCGGCGGGCTCGTAGGGAAGCTCTTTACCACAGACTCTGGCGGCTCGAGGAGGAAGTGAACAAAGGAAAACACCAAGCCCAGAAAGGTCTCCGAAAAATCAGAGCAGTGTTGAGATACGAGGAAGAAATACAAAGGAAAAACTTGCAAATCTTCTTCAAGGAGTGGTGGGCTGGCAAAGCCGACAAACCCACCAAAGAGATGTGCCGCATCCTTAAAAGGAAACACAACAGAGAATCGATCCCCCTACTGCTAGATCCACATGGCAATGTATGCAATTCGGAAGAAGATAATTTTGGCATCATCGAGGGGCACTTCACGAGACTCCTGGGAACCTCGAACCCCCTCTCCCACCATAGAAGGGACTGCATGGCTGCCATTTCTAGGGTTTCCCCCCGGAGGATACCACCCAACCTCCACTCCCTGCTTCATGCCCCTATCTCTGAATCAGAAATCATTGAGGTCATTGATGCCCTCCCTCTCGGTAAAAGCCCGGGACCCGACGGACTCACTAACGAGTTCTTTAAATCCTTCAAGCTGGTGGTTGCCACCCCTCTTTGGATGTTCTGGCAAGAAGCGCTAAAGTTTGGTGCTCTCCCTTCTTGTCTAAATAATGGAATTATCAAGTTGATACACAAGAAGGGGGAAAAGAACAGAATCGAGAACTGGCGGCCTATTACGATGCTCCAAACAGGATACAAGATCATCGCCAAAGTCATTGCCAACAGACTCTCGTGCCACCTGAGATCTTGGCTCAGTGAGGACCAAAAAGGCTTCATCAAAGGCAGGTCTATCCTGGAAACCATTATGGATATTTGGGAAGGTATTCAATTTGCAAATGAGTCTAATCAAGATGTGGTTTTCCTCAAGATCGACTTTGACAAAGCCTACGACAGGCTAGAATGGGACTATATTCTGCAGTCGCTCCAAGATCTCGGATGTAGTCAGAAATTCACCAAGATGATCGCGACCCTTCTCGGAAACGCAACGACCCAAATCAACGTTAACGGCAAACTATCGAAGGCGATCCATCTTAGAAGATCTATTAGACAAGGGTGCCCTCTGGCCCCCCTTCTTTTTGCCATCGCCACTGAGGGGCTGAGCAGACTTGTGGCACATCATGTGGAGGCTGGCAATATCAAAGGCCTCCGGCTGCCTCACGACCACAGTCAAATCATCATGAGACTTTTTGCCGATGATATGAACGCGTTCGTTCACAATGATAATACCAGCCTGGAGACCTTCTGGAGGTGTCTTGCTACCTTTTGTGATGCCTCTGGATCCAAAATCAACCACTCTAAGACCGCCTTTAGGGCTATTGTGGGACATCATCCTGGCCTTCTCATTGATCATGGCTGTCAAATCATTCCGCAGGGCCAAATCTTTCGACTTCTTGGAATCCCCTTGGGGTTTGGCGTCTCTATGGAGCAGCGATGGAACTGGGTGTTGGCCAAACTCGAAAACAAACTTAACTATTGGAGAGGTATGCAAATCAATCTCGCTGGGCGTGCGATGGTTATCAACACGTTCCTCCTCTCTTCTACCATCTATTTCCTTTCTTGTTGGAGACCGAATGAGCTAGGCCTGTCCAAACTGAATAGTATTTGTAGAAACTTTCTTTGGACAGGCGATCATAACAGAAGGGGGGTGCCTAAAATCAAATGGGCCATCTGCACTAGCCCTAGAGATAGCGGGGGGCTTGGTATCCTGGACATTGGGTGTATGGCTAACAAACTGGCAGCCAAATGGATGATTAAGGCTTGGTGCAATAGGGAGGCCTCGTGGGCCAAGCTGATCTTCAGAAACAAGAATGAGTTGGCCCTCATGGGGTTCCCGAACTGGAAGAATCTTGACATCATGACCCTACTATTCTCCCCGATCCCCGTCTTCCCGAAAGGCTCCAATCTCGTGTGCTCCCTTTGGAAGGGCTGGAATAAAGTCAAAAGATTCACAAGAATTAGTGAGGACTGGAAGTGGGCGGCCGGAATCAGACAAAACGACTCTATCTGGTTTCCGATACATGGCATCCGGAGTGTGGAGTCGTGGAACATTCAAAATGCCAAGAAGTTATGGAACAAAGGATTCAAAAAATGGAAACACCTCTGGAAACATGACACCAACAGCTGGATCAACTTCGAGGATATTGACCCTCGCATAAACATCTCCTACGAAGAATGGAACACTTTGCAAAGCAGATGCCTCGCATGGGATCGTCACAAGACTCGCCTTCTCATGGGACACGACACACCGAACTCGCTTGGTCTCAAATGGCACAATGGAAATAGCCTACTCAAAATCCCGAACATCAAAGAAACGGCTGATCACCAGATCAGCCTCAACAAGAAGTGGTGCCTGTCTTGGACGCGGCTTCGGTGGGACATGAAATTCATGGGTATCTGGCACCCCCTTATAGAGATTAAGAAGTCTGTCCTCTTATGGCAAATTCTTCATCGAGGAATTTGGACCAACCATAAGGCTAGCAAACTTTGTGGGATCCCTCCTTGGTGCAAACGCTGCCACCGGGCTATCGAAGATGTCCCACACATCTTCCTTACTTGCCCCAACTCCTACAGAATCTGGCAGACGGTTGGAATGAAAATCAGACTTCAAAAATAGCTTAGTTGGAAACAAGTCCTTTTGGGAGAAGCGATTGGCTGCTCTGCGACACTCTGGAACGCCATCAGAGGGGAAGTCCTGTGGAAAATTTGGCGGGAGAGGTGTGCCCTCAACTTCGGCGATCCCCCCAGGGAGTGGTCGATTGAGAAATCACTATTCCTCCTTGGCAAAAGGATTGTTAACAGTAAGAAATCCCCCCCCTTCAGGCACCATCAAGTCCTCCTTGTGATCAACAACAAGCTCAAACCCAAGTGGGCCCCGCATGAGGGCGATGAGAGGGTGATTAACCTTCTCTGTAATGCAACCTAGGATTCAATCAAGCTTCCCCTGCTTTGTGGGATTTGGGGGGTCCCGTGGGCACTAGTCCCCTTCTATTGTACCTTTGTTTCTTAATTTAATTCAAGTCCGGGAGAGTAGGCTATTGCCGAACTTCCTTTATATATAAAAAAAAAAAAAAAAGTTTTGCTTGCCCAAATTCATTAGAACGACTATGTCCGCATCTCACAGATACTTTTAATAACTTAACACCTCCATGAACATTTCCATGCATGTGTTTTTACGTGGAACATGCCTATGTTTTTTTTTCGTTCAGTGATGAAACATGTGACTGGCTATCCATGTTTATTATTTTATCAACTGAGGTCAGTTGTCTTTTCAACTGAGGGGCATGTTATGAATTATGGAGTATGTTGAACAAGTAATTGTTGGAGTGTGTTAAATTATTAATGTATTATGGAAGATGTTGGCCAATGCATTGTTGGATTGAAATATAAAATAGCCAATGCATTGTTGGATTGAAATATAAAATAGCCAATGCATTGTTGAATTGAAATATGGAATAGCCAATGCATTGTTGGATTGTAACATGGAATATGTTAGCCAATGCATTGTTGGATTGTAACAGTAACATGGAATATGTTGAACAATGTATTGTAATTGTTAGAGTGTTAAATTATTTTATCAACTGAGGTCAGTTGCTTGTCAACTGAGAGGCATGTTGTATATTATTGAACAATGCATTGTTAAAGTATTATATTATTAATGTATTAATATATTTTTGATGTTTTTGATATAGCAGCTAAAGGTTCGTGAGGAGCGTGCAAGGCGTGAAAGGGCGAACATCAATAATCGGAATAATTATTATTTAGCTTGTAAATAAACCCGCGTAGAAGGTTCTATTGTTAGAAAATTAATGGTCAGAATAAGGGTCATTGAAGACCGTAGTTTCTGTTATTGAAAGCAATGGCTTTCCGTAAAAGTTATCAACTTTTAGTTTCACGCCTGCTTTTCAAAGCCGCCCTCTTGTAACCACTCTTTTTCGACATAATCAAAAGTCCTATAAATACATGCACTCTGTGGACTGTCGAAACAGAGTGCATGGGGGGAGATTGCACCCAATACTGCGTTCTGTCTCGTCTCTTGTTGCGTCTATTCTCTGTGTGTTTTCTGTGCCCGTAATCTCTGTATGCGCGTGAACAAGATCCTGACAACAGTATTAGCGAATGCATGATTTCGGTATAGGAGGACATAGGGACGGACATAAATGAGTGTTTATGGGGAGATTTCTAAACTCTAAAAAAAACCCTATATTTACCTCAAAACCACACTCCAAGTACTGAAAATACAACTAATAAGATTTCACCTTGTACCACCGTTTGTTATCTTTTTATCCTCACTTTTTACCTTGTTATCCGTCTTAGTTTCACCCTTATGGACATGAACCTTGGCCATTGTACTCTTCTTTTCGAGCCATCTTCATTGCTCTTCTTCATCTCACCTCTTCCTAACTATTTCTCCCATCCACATTCTTCACCTTATCCCCTCTCTTTTCCCTCCAATCAAGCTTTGAATATTCTTTCATCTCAATGTTGCAAAATAGACATATAGAAAAGGAAATAATATATTTCCATCCTTGTCAACCTTGTAACTATCTTGGTCAAATATGCCTAGAGCGATGAGGCACATAGTGTAGTGCATAAACACTTCACTTGGTGGACGAGGATGTGGTGGATTCAAATCCTACCCTTGGTGAAACTCTTATTCTTTATTTCTTGTTCATTGGTTGAAGAAGTTCATGTTTAGTTTATGCGACCAATGGAGTAGAGGCCAAGGACGATCAATTCAATGCAACCGTGTATGCCTTATTCACCACCTTACTCATAAGGCATGGAATGATGGGATTTGATCGAGAGATGGTGTGGGCATGCCAACCCCCATGCAGGATGTTCTAGACATAGCTGATCATATTGAAATCAAAGAGGTGCTAAATAATTTAAAAGTTGTGAAGAGTGATGCAAAGAAGTTTTGGGAATGAAGGGATGATTTGAAAGGTACGTATCTGCTAGTTCTAAGACCATTGTTGCACAGTTGTGGCTATGAAGCATGTTGAAAGATTGAGTTTGAGTTGAAATCTTAAGCACACCAATGAGACTGAAGACCCTTTGCATCAGATTGTTCAATCGAAATCTCCTAACTCATTTGAATGTAAATATGTTGTTTTCTATAAGGTGAAAGATTCCATTGGTAATTAAGTATAAAATATAGGGATACATTTTGACATCTCAATACATAAACTCATGTCTCTCATAGAATGCATTAGGTGGAGAAAAAAACTTTTGAAGTCATATTGGGACTGTACTTATTGAGGCAATAGACCGTACACTCGCCCTTGAGCTAGCCGCCTATTTAGTTAGTTTCCTTGTATCATAGCTTTGTGTATGCATAGAGAGTGCATGACACTCTATGTTTTTCTTGGTAGAATTGTTTCTCAATACTCAATTAACCATTTTAATTGAAATATATCTTGTTGAAATAATTTATTTTTTCTACTTTATGTAGGAAAATAATTGAGAAGTCCTTGATTGACTTGTGAGATTCTCTACCAATACTAAAGTAGTTTTTATACCAAGACAAGGTGCTAGAAGTACTTGAATAATTGATTTTGAAGTGGGAGCTATTGTGATGAATTATATCAACCACCAGCACAAACAAGCAGGAGCAATGGAGATTGTCTTAAGCACAAGAGCATATATACACATTGGAAATCATAGCTTTGAGTTGAATTCTGAATCCTTCTCACTTGATATTGACCCAATTAGGTTCATAAATCCTTGCAAGGGCAACAACGCCACCATTTTAGAGTTTAGCATAAGATTGAGAAACTTGATACGTACAATTATTCACCATCAAAATTTCAGATTTTCAATTTTTTGAAGGAAATGGCGTTTGGGGAGTTTTCAATGAAAATGAGGGGAACAATTATCTAGATTGAGTAATAAGTACTAAAATTCAAATAAAGACTATGATTGAATGGGAGGATAGTGATAGAAGAGTCATTTTCCTCCTTTCTCAAAAATAACCAATGACTAGATTGGGAATACACCAGACCTAGGAACCTCGAGGGAAGGTGTTGGAATACTTGGAGAAGTTATATTCCACATTGCCTAAAGCGAGGAATATTCAATTCAAGAATGATTTGAATACGTTGAGGAAGGGAAATAGTTGTAGCTTTAATGAAGACATCTTGAAGATTAAAGAAAGTAAATCAGCTTCGATTGTAAGCCATGTAGATGATGATGACCTTGTAGATCATGTGCACAATGGTCTTGAAGATGATGATAGATGGATATCCTTCACAACCTCAATATATGTAAGGGATAGCCTAGACGTTTTTCAGAAATTAGTGAGTCTTATAGTGAAAACATAGATGATCTTATGTGTTGTACAAAGTAACAAAAAACACACATAAGTTTTTCATGTATAAGGAAGTCCAACAAGCAGAGGAAGACAAAAGAGAGGTGGACAAGTTTGAGGTATAACAATAAATGGACGATGTGAAAAGAATGAACGAGACTAAGGAAGCATATATTAATCATCAAGATAAAGATGAAGAGGAAAGTAGAAAGGAAGAGGAGGAAGCAGCTTCTAAAATAGATGCTTCAATGAATATGCTCATTGCTTGTTTGGTAAGTGACAACACTATGCTAGGGACTTTTCATGAAAAAGAAACCAAGGAAGAAATCAAAGTTATAAAACCAACATTCAAAGCCAAACGAACCAAGGTAATTTTATAAACTTGAAGTACATCAGAGAATGATAGTTTGTTTTATATGATTCATAAGCATGAACAATGGAATGTGGATACTAATTGGAGCATTGATAGTGGATAAAACAATCATATGAGTTTCAGTAAGTCTTGGTTTAATAATGCACATGCCACAACCAATTAGGGAAATGTTGAAATAGGGGATCATATACCACACACATGTATCACACACATAGAAAATGTGATGATTGAAGGAGGAAACAGAGGTCCACACGTCATGGTTCTACTACATTTACCCATTTAATAAAGATTTTCATCTCTATTTGTCATATTGTGGTTCAAGGAAATCAAATAAGGTTTATCCATGGAGGATGCTATGTGAAAGACATGAAGGATGCATAAAAATTCATTAAAGATGAGAAATAAGAAAGAAATATTTTCACCATGGAGATAAAGGTAATTCTAAATTAGTCTATTCACTTCACATTTTAATAGCAAGCAAATAGCACAATTTAACTTATGCACAAAAGAATCTATCATGTCAACAACAAGACAATGAAGGATACACAGAAGAATAGGCCACTATTTTTCTTGCAAACGTATGAAGAAAAAAGCATCTAATACCTTTGTGAAGCATGCCAATTAGGGAAGAGGACAAGATAACCCTTCAAGAAACATGGAGAATTAAGTCATCATCCATTGTACCTAATACACACAAATGTTTGGGGTACTATAAGGAAACCATCACTTGGAGCTAACAAGTATTTTGGTATTTCTATCAATGATTTTACAAGATTGTTATGGGTATTTAGTATGAAATAAAAATCAAAGGTATTTTTATACTTCAATAAATTGAGGAGATAGATTGAGAAGGTGACATGTTATGTTATTAAGATAGTTAGATCAAATGGAAGGTAGGATTGTTTCTTGCATGATTTAATTGGATAGTCGAGTGATAGAGGAATCAAAATGTAGTTTATTTGTAGCTTTACCCTTGTACCGAATAGGAATATAGTACAAAGGAAGAATAGATACTTGAAATAATGTGTTGGGGATATGCGCAATGAGATGCATATAAAAAATCACTCTTAGTGGACATTATTTCCACTATAGTATAAATCACCAATAGATTTCCAACCTCATGTATACATGTACCAATCCTTATGTGTGTTCTTATGATATGAAAGGGACTAAATATCTTATATGTTCTAAATACAAATGCTAAGGAGTGAGGGTCACCATGAGATCTATTGATTAAATTGTATAATGCATGCCCCAAGAGATTCTATATATGTAGAAGAACATGAAGAAAAGAAAATGACAAATGATGAGGAAGAAAAAATGTATATCAATCTTAGTGGTTCGCTACGAGAAGCTTGGAGAAATATTTGACAGGGTATTTATCATGGATTTGAAGTTCATGAGGAAGATCAAGAAGTCCAAGATGTCAAATCAATGATTCAAGAAACAAAACCAATGTAACAAAAACAGAAGATTATCAAGGTGCAATTCAATACAAAAATTTGAAACTGAGAAGGGAGAAAGCTTTAAAGAAGTATTAAAATATCCAAGACAAAGGAGTTTTATACCCCAAAAGGGAAAGGAATAAAAATTATGATAGTAACATATATTGTTGCTATAATCATGCATGATTCTTTTGTAATGAAACATGTTGCTTACATGAAAAGAGTAATGGAGAAAGACGATCAAGATTTATGAGGATGCATGTAGGGTTCAAAGAATGGAAGAGGAGATCAAAGCAATCAAGGACATTGGTGCCTAGGACCAAGGAGACAAAAGTTATTGGTAAAAAACTAGTGTGCATGGTCTAGAGAAATTTTAATGGGTCAATAATCACATGCAAAGAGCACTTAGTAGCAAATGTATTTTCTCAAACATATGCTATTGATTATGAGACAAAAATTATTCTTGTATCTCAGTTCCAAAGCATAAGGACGATGATGGCTACTAGTGGAAATACTCAATGGAACATCAACCAATGATGTGAAGAATTCCATCTTGAATGGGGACCTAAAAGAAGTAGTGTACATTGATCAACCTCAAGGGTTTTAAGATAGAATGAGCATGTTTGTAGGTTCAAGAGGGTTTAAAGCACAACAACATATGAGGGGCTTACTGATGTTGTCCATACCGACGTTCGCCGCCCCACGTCGATATGATCGTTGAAAATATCTCTAAAGATCTCCTTACACATATCGAAGGTCACTTGATCATTGATATGATCGTTTGAAATGGATGGTCGGTATGCCTTGCCCGTCGCGGGTATAGGCAGCTATATAAGGGTCGGTATAAGTGTCTGTATAAGCACCGGTATAAACATCGGTAATACACTAGATTTGCCCACATATATACCGGTGCCTATATTTTGCATCTATACCAATGCTTATACCGATGCCATCTTTTAAACATACAAGGACGTGAGAGCAAAACTTTGACATTTTACGTGTCACTTGAATTGAGCACTGCTTCTATGGAACTTGCACGTGCAAATTGAATTGTGATGTGCATTGTCTTGTGCACACACACACATAGATCTCTCTCTCTCTACACACACACACACTCTCTCTCTCTTAGATCTCATATCTTGGTAAGTGGTGCACATACACTTACCCTTTCTCTTTCTCTATGCTTTCTATTTTATAATTTCTCTTATCTTTGGTTTCATAGGAGTTTTTTGGCATTCATTCTTTGGAATTCGATGAGAGACAACGTTCATTAGGCTTTCATGATAGTGATCCAAAAGAGGGACATACCTGTAAGTGATTTTTTTATTCTCTATTGATAGAGAGTGAGAAAGAGAGAGAGAGAGAGATTAAAGAGAGATTCAAGAAAGAGATAGAGATAAAGAGAGAGAATGAGAGAGATAGAGATAGAGATAGATATGCACACACATACATACATACACACACACACACATATACACACATATATACACACATGCATACATACACACACATATACACACATGCATATATACACATACACATATACACACATGCATACATACACACACATATACACACATGCATACACATACATATGCATACATACATTCACACACACACGAACACACACATACATACACAAACATATGCATACATACACATACAATATTACATACATGTTGGTGCATTTTACCCAAGCCTACATGCTCTATATGCTTGATATTATGATCATTTGTAATTCACATGTGTATTCATGTGAACAACTCTTGTAAAAGAGTACATTTTATCTCTTTTAATTGTGAAAAAAAAAGGAAAAGAATGGCTTACCTCATCCATGATGTAAAAAGCAAACTCATGTCTCTAGCTACCTAAAACCACAAATTACTGAGCTGCGGGAATAATTCCTAACTTTGAGGATCACTTTTAGGTGGATCCATTCGAATTTGAATTCAAAACTCCCTCCAAGAGTAGCTATAAAAAGAGCATGAAGGAAGAGGCGATTAGAAAGCCTTGTACGTGACCACTTCATGTCATTTTGTAGAGATTGAAGAGCTTACTCCATATCTCTATCATTCTACTCAGATATTCATTGCCAATGTATTTGTAATCATATGTGAATTTATACATTCATCATTCTCTACTTCTCTGTTTTGTTCTCTCCTATACTCACTCAGAGCAGTAACTTCAAAAGCTCATAACTCGCCCTATAATCATTCATTTTCAGTGTTTTAATGTGCGTTAAAAAGATATCAAATTCTAGTTTCTGTATATAAATGTTGATGGTCATTGGATTTGTAATCTAAGAGAAATCTCCATTTTACTGCTCACTGATCTCTACAGAGCCTCGAGAATGGCGGGCATGTTCCAGATTTTGTTAAAAGTTTTTCTGAGTCGTAGGTCAATCATTTGAAGTGTTTTAACTTGTATTAGCAAGATTGCTAAGTGTATTTGCTATGTCCAAAATGAATTTGTCTAATTCCTACCAAGTTGAGAGCACTATTCATTTTGTCCAGCAGGTGTATGTACATAAAAAGCAAGTTTTGGAAGCTAGTCATCTTGTAACTAGTCTGTCTTGAGTGAAACTTTTGCGATACATGTTCCAAAGTACTTGGCTGATATTTTGGTGGATTTAGGAAGCTCAAAGGGTCTACTAATCAACTCTGAAGTCTCAGTTGGCTGGTGTGAAGCCAGTCGTAGCAGCACCAACTCATCTTCGGATTGCATCCACCATCTCTCTTCACAGTGACAACAACCATGGATTTATACATGGATATGCATGTACCCGACCTCAACACACTCATGGGCCAACTCTGCACTCATGAAGCAAAGATTAGCAAAGATGGTGAGTCCTCAAGAGGTAATCAAACTTCTGCCTTATATAGTGATAAAGCTAAGGTCAAGGACAAGTCAAAGAATAGGAAGAATGAAGATGAAGATAGCTCTTTCCAAGCACACTTTGCAGGTAGAGGAAGAGCTAGAGGAAGAGGCAGAGGTGGAAAGCAAGGCAAGGGGAGATTCATCTCAACCTTGCAATATATGTGTCTTATCTAATCATACTACTAAAGAATGTTTCAGGAACCCAAGGAAATCAAGAGGAAGAGGATTCAATAGAGGTGGATATGGATCAAATAGAGGCAGATACACTTGAGGCTACAACAACAACTACAACAATAACAATTAAAACAACAAAACTACTATCAAAGTGGCCATAGAGGAAGAAGAGACTACAATAACTATGCAGAGGACCAAATTCAAGAAGATTCATTATTGATTATGAATCTATCAGGTAAGAAGGGAAAGGATGATGATCACATATTTTACGTTGATTCGGGATGCTCAAACCATGTAGCAGGAAATGTGGCTTTACTTTCTGATTTGGAAGATCCTCATAATAAGCATGAAGTGCAGACAGGATATGACACAAAGCACTCAGTGGAGAAGATAGGTAATGTGAAGACATCAGATGGGAATATGAACCTCTTAAGCAAAGTCTTGTATATCCCTACAATCACCAAAAATTTAATAAGTGTTGGACAGATTGTTGAAAAAGGATTGCAGGTTAGATTCAACCGATTTGGAGCATATGTTGAAGACCAAAGACAAGGCTTTAGAAGGATTTCCAAAGGAGAAAAGACAGGAAGACTTTTCACTTTTGAAGTGGAAGATACAAAGAGCATAGCTTTGTTTAGCTATGGATCTTAAACTCTCACAAAGTTAGAGATATGGCACAAAAGGCTTGCTCACATTGGTGAGAGGACATTCAAACGAATTTGTAGGGACCAAAGTGTACTTGGTTTGCCTAATATCACAAGGCAACACATGATTTATAAGTGTGAAGCTTGTCAACTCGGCAAGGCTCATAGACAACCTTTTCAATAAGAAGGGATATGTGTATCAAAATCCTTTGGATCTAGTGCACACAGATGTGTGGGGTCCAAGTAAGGAGCCATCTATATCAGGCTCAAGATATTATGTGTCTTTCATAGATGATTGTAGCAGGTGGACCATTCTGTTTTTCATGACGCACAAGGATGAAGTGTTTAATTGCTTTAAGAAGTATATTGATCTTGTTGAAAACCAAATAGGTAGGACTTTGAAAAGACTCAAATCACATGGTGGAGGAGAATACTTCTCTTCTAAATTTGATGGCTTCTTGCATGAAAGAGGCATTAAAAGGGAATTCACTACAAGGTATACACCTGAACTCAATGGTATAGTAGAGAGGCAAAACAGAGCTATTGTTGAAGCTGCAAGGTCCATGCTCAATGAAAAGGGATTGCCAAACTACCTATGGGCAGAGGCTATATCTACAGCCACATATCTCATAAATAGACTTCCATCCAAGTCACTAGATGGAACCACTCCATATGAAGTATGGAATGGACGAAGACCTAATCTAGAGCATTGTGAAATCGTTGGATGCTTAGCCTATGCTGACATTCCTTCTCAAGTAAGAGGGAAATTGGATCCCAAGGCAGAGAAGTGCATATATATTGGTTATGATCAAAACCAAAAAGGATATAGATTGTACAATCCAACCAATAAAGGATTTCTTGTGAGTAAAGATGTAATTATCTTTATGAGAATAAATCATGGCTTGATGATGACAAGAAAGTGAAGCTGCCTTATGACTTGGATGAAGATTTTCCATCACTTCAACCAAAGGAGCCAAAGCAAATGGAAGAAAGTGATTTGAAGATTGACCTAGAAGACTTGGAAAGACTAAAGCTATGGAAGATCAAAGGTAAAGCAAAGATGCAGGATGCTACATATGGACCCGAGAGCTCACATCAACCACTTAGAAGGTCTTCAAGGGAGAAGAAGAAACCAAAGAGGTTTGGCTACGATACTTCTTTGGTCACTAAGCACTCAATCTACATTGCAAAGGATTCAACCAATGAAGAACCTACCACATTCGAAGAAGCACAAAGCAAGAAATCTTGGAGAGATGCAATGGATGAAGAAATGGAAGCCTTGAAGGAAAATGACACTTGGGAGCTTGTACCTAACAAGCCATCTATTGAGGTAATTGGATCTTGATGGATGTATCTAAGTGCGTGATTGAAATAAGTAATCATCGTGATGGATAAAGATAGGAATTTTCATTCATAACAATGATGACCTTTGAACAAATATGACAAATGTTTAAAAATATGAAAAGATTTTGAAGGACTAATCATCTTCTCTGAGTTTTTTGAGCCACTGGAAGCACCCTGCATGCACCGTATGATTGGCGGTTGACCTGATCCATCAAGCAAGCCCTTTTTGCTAACAAAAATGTGAACCCAATGTGAAAAATTGCAGCCTTAAGTTGGCCATTTGAGTGAAAGACTTGAAGATGAGAGCTTGAGTGCTTGAGTGTCAAGTTTGATTAGGACTCTGATTGTGACCAAGAACTGAGCATGATGGAGGCACTTCAAGTGTTGGCTGAATCTCAGAGTATTGTTGCAAGTAGTCATGGAGTGATGAGATCCCTAGAGGCAATTTCAAAAGAGTTTGGATTCTTCACTGGCACACAGTGGCATATAAACATTCACTGCCAAAAGCATCATAATTAATGATTGAGACTAGGCATAGAATTTCCAAATGTTTTGTTCCCTTTGTTTCTATAGTCCTTCATGAATTTCAGTTCCTCTAAGTCATTCCACATGCTTGATTTCCAATAGGATTCTTTCATATAATGTTAGAGAAAATCTTCCTCAAGTTGAATTTTGATGCTTAGAAGATCTTTGGATTATCAAATGCATAACTTTGATTGTTCCGAAATCTGTGTGCAATATATGCTCATAAGACTTATAATGTTGGAAAATATAATACACTCCGATTTTATTTACTCTTTGTCTACAAATGATCCAATGTTCATAATCTTCCTTTACTCACCAAGCTCAATTAAAGTTCGGGTCTGAATTTTTATGTTGCATTCATTATATAACAAATGTCAAATCCTTCGATTATACTTTTTATACTAGCACATGTGTAATGCTCTACAACATCCATATATGTGCTAGACTATATTGCATCATCTAATCATCTCTTGACACGAGTTGTTTTCAAAAATATCTTTTGTAATATTATTTATTATTTGTTTAATTAAGTATTACACACATTTCATAGAAACTGAAATTAAAATAGAATTTAGGGTTAATAATTAAGTTAAATGAAAATACTAGATTAAGATAATAGGAATTGAAAATAGGAAGGTAAAAATTAACCTAAGAGAATTAGGAAAAATAATTAGGAAATAATAAAAATAAAATAAATAATAATAAAATAAATAATAATAAAATAACTGAAAGATATAGATAAATAGAAAGAAATTAGAGCATTAAATAGATAAAAGGAATTAAATAATTAACAAAAATAAATTAAATAAATAAAGAAAGAGCTAAATATTAAATATTAAAAAATAAAAATTAAATAAAAAGAAAAAGGAAAATGAGTGTGTTCATTTTTTGTATATTAGTGTACTAATGTTGTGTTTTTTTAATGTGATTTTTATGACTTTTGGAAAGATTAAAGATACTAGCTGGTGTAAATTTGCACTTGGAGAAGATTGTTCAATCATAGTTTGGATTTGAATGTGATCATGATTCTAAGGAGTTGAGTTTGTGCATTCGACAAGAGGCTTTGGAGCTTTGCTTGAGCTATTGATGAGCGCTTCTTTCTCGGAGGGTCATCACACTAATTTGAGTAGATCTTCTTGATTCACCTAGATAGGGACTTTTGAAGTTCAGTTCACTCATTGACTTGTATCATTGTTAGATGCTAGAATCATTATCATATATTCTTACTTCATATTAGCCATTATTCAAGCAACTTAAGCTTAAGATTATTTTTCATTTACTTTATTTTGAAGATTTAAAACCGATGGATGTGAATGAAAGTTTAGGAAGCAATGAGATACAAAAAGAGATTTCCATTTTTTCAACACAAGCCATTTCCATGATCAGACATGATGATAGGAACATGAATGCACAAGTGAAATTTATTTTCAAATTCCTACATCCATGACAGCTTCCATGACCGATGCTTCTACATTTGAAACGTAAGCATGGTTCACTTAACTATTTCTAAAGCACCCAATGTGCAATGTCATGGCTTAGATTGATGGTTGAAATTGGTACACCTAGCCATAAACCATTCTGACAACATCATTTGGTAGATTTGGGTGTTGGCCAATGTTCTACACTAGCACCATATCTACTAATATTCAGAGTGCATTTACAATTGTAGGGAAACCTATGTTTCATGCTCTCATATATGAGTATGTGAATGTTATATATGTCTCTCCTAAAGCCTCCGATCCTATTCATCAATGGGTAAGAACACCTATTGCAAGAGGGCCATGCTACAATTGTGGAAGAGGACACTTATTAGAGAATTCCCAATGCATAACCCACTAGCACAGAAGCCTTGGGGAGGATATTTTGATTGAGGTGATTGATCCTTTTGTAAGTGATAGGGGGTGTATAGTTTCAGTAAATGCAATAATGAGAACCTGGTCTAGGAAGAAAGAGACTGGAACCAAAATACTTGGTAGAATATGCCAGAGTGTAGTCCATTTTAGTAAATATTATTTTCTCATTAGAAAAAAGATGAAACTTGCATGGCCTGTTTAGATTAAGGATATATTATTTGATCATTAGAAAAAAAAACTTGCATGGCCTGTTAAGTTGAAACTTGCATGGCCCGTTTAGATTGAGGGTATAAACTATAACCACCACCTCTTTTGATTAGTGATATACCAATCAACAGAGGTGGTGGTTATAGCTTATACCCTATAAATTATAGGGTAGAAAAATCTTTGAAAACAACAATCCCAAACTGATGATCTTCAAAATGTTAGCCAGAGTGTTAGCATAGAGCTTCCCCAGAAACAAAGTTTGTTGTATCAAATCTGATCTTGGAGTCTTCCAAAAACTATAATCGATATTATTAATTGAATCCCATAAATAAGACAAGGTTTGCACTCCCCCTCCTAATCTACTATGTAGCCAATCCAAAGAGAGATAATACTTATCGCCTTCCTCCTTGAAGTTTTTTTTCTGACTATTGGGAGGATCAAAAGGGTGAAAATGTGCTTGTTGCCTCAATAAGACCCCTAGAAAAAATGCATCTTGCAATCTATAAGGAAAATATAAAAACAGGATTCTGCTAACTTCTGTATCCTCTATTCCCTTCCTAATCTACTATGTGTTGAATCCCCAAATTCCCAGATTGTTCTCCTCCATGCCTGTAGACCCCATCACTTGCCTATATGCCTTCAAATATCTTCCACTCGTCCCATCACCTTCCCACACACAACACTGTGTATTTCTCTTTTCTTTTTTTGCACAAATAAAGCGCTTAACCTTTCTTCTTATTTTCAAAGAGAAAACAAAAACATTAGAGGTATTAGCACAAGTTACACTTATTCGAATATGTTAAATGTCCTCAACTTTTTGAAGAATAATAATAATCCTTTTGCTTTTCAACATGATTTATATACATAAACCCCTTATTCTCAACCAAGTACTACTTGGAAAGATAGACACAACAAATCAAAAGGTTCCATGACTTTAGAAATCCATCACGACGAGGAAAATCTTCATGACACCGGCCAATCTACTATCCCTTGCAACAATAACTCATTTTCATCTAGGCAGTGTCCTGGCCCTATAGGTATAAATCACATTAGTCAGTGATGGAACCTAGATTTTTCTCACCTAAATGTATATATACATTATTGGGGATATAGGGATCATGTAACCTTTGATGGAGAGTGTTAATCTCCAAAAGAACAAGTTATTCCTCATGTTAGAGCAGCACCTCTATATCAAGAACAACTCATAATCTCAACTAATTTTGGAAAACTAATGTCAAATTATCAAGGCTTGAGTTAACTGTGAAGAATTGGTTACTCAAAAAAGAATGCTACACTTAATTCACACTTAATCCACTCATTGGCTGACCAAATGTGTAAATGTTTCAATGAAACTATGTATGCAATTTCGGCTAAAGCTTCTGCACCTTTGCCAAGTTAAAACTTCTCAAAAGGTTTAGTAGATCTTGAGATTTCCTCCAAACAATGTACCTATGTCTGAAATTGTTCTTCTGTGTAGTTGATTTTGACACCTGCAACTTCTAATGCATGGTTCTCCCAAAGTAGACTCCATTTATTCAAATTCTTTTAGCCACAAGTAGCTTACCTTTCAATTTAAATAATGAGTGCTTACTTGCTCAAAAGTTTACCCTGTGGAGGGAGATCTGATCAAAACTTTACCATCAAATTTGTATCTGCACCTGTTTTCACTTCTCCACATTTACACATGTAAATGTTCCTACTTAAAATTCTCTCGGCCTGATTACAATTAAACTTTCAAAACTTGTATAGAGGTCACTCAACTATAGAATTAGAATTGTACAAAAGCATTCCTCAATAGGATAAACACAGAAGGATCACTAAGCAAAAGATCGAGGTGCAGCATTCTTGTATTCAAAAAAAACATACATCTAATTGGTAATTCATGTTCTTCTTACTTTTTAAAGTCTAATGACTTCTAAAACTTGTCACTCATCATCTCTCTTACTTGTAGTACATCTATATCAGGTATATATAGATTTTTACATCTCAACTCGTCATAGATACAAAGTTTTTTATGAACTAATTACAAGATTAGTGTACATGTATATACAAGTCTTCATCTTCTAACCATGCACTAAATTCAAGCTTCATATATTGATCTTTGCTTCATTCTTTGACGTCAAACCTTGTCCTAATCATCAATTGGTGATTGTCCTACACCAACAGCTCCCCCTCGATCATCAATTGTGATTTTCTCCATCTTCTTTATAGCTACCATGTCTTTGAACCTCTGCAACTTAGGTCCATCCAAGCTTTTGGTTAACATATCTGCAATCTGATCTTTTGTAGAAGTATGTATGACTTCAATTTCTTTATCAATCCCCCTTCTCTCTCAAGAAATGATATTGGATCTCAATGTGTTTAGTCCTGGCATGAAAAACATGGTTAGCAGCTAGATACAATGAACTCATATTATCTCCATGAATGATGGGTGTACTTTGATTGATGTCAAAACTCTTCATGAGAGTCTTCAACCATATAACCTCCTTTGCAGCTTCAACCATACCTTTATACTCTACTTCTATCGATGATAAAGCAAATGTATGTTGCTTCTTAGAACACCAAGAGATTAATTTATCTCCCACATAACATGGATAACCATATGTTGACCTCTTATCATCAAAGCTACCTGCCCAATCTGCATCACTATATATCCTTTGTTGGAGTTAGACGTCTGTAGAAGCACGCGAACAACACAAGGAAGAAGAAGAAGCTTGGAGCACAAACACACAATACTGAATGTATTACTAGAGAATGTACAAAGATAAGTAGCCCATTAGGGCAATAAGCGTATATACAAGCCAGGGAAAAAAAACCTCCTAAAGAGGGAAAAAAGTGCCCCGGCGGTCCTAGTGTGTTCACACACATCACTACCTAAATATATCAACAAATCCCCCCTAGGAGTGATGCGGTGAACAAGGAGTTGGCACTCATGTATAAGGAAGTGCCAAGCTATGTGGAAATCACTCCACAAAAGGAAGTAAGCCCAAAGCTTTGCGGAAAGCTTCAAACTTCTCCCTAGGCAGAGCCTTCGTGAAAAGGTCTGCAATGTTCTCCTGTGTGGGCACATATGCCAAGCTGATCTCCCCAGCAGAGAACCTCTCCCTGACATAGTGATAATGCACCTCAATGTGCTTAGTGCGAGCATGGAACACAAGGTTCCTCGCAACTGCCAATGCGCTCTGACTGTCAGTGAAGATTGTGGTGGCAGAAGACTGACCAACACCCAAATCAGCCATAAGGCGTCTGAGCCACACACACTCAACAATCGCTATGAAAGCTGCCCTATACTCAGCCTCACAACTCGAAGTGGCCACAGTAGGTTGCTTCTTGCTCAACCAAGATATACATGAGCTACCAAGCATGAAGCAAAAACCACTGGTGGACACACGAGTGTCATAGCAACCAGCCCAATCTGAATCAGAAAAAGCATGCAAATCTGGCGGTAGTGATCCCCCCTTGGGATAAAACAACCCAAGTAGCTGAGTACCACTCAAGTAGCGAAAGATGCGCTTAACCGCCTTCCAATGCGTGACTCCTGGGCAATGCATAAACCTGCTCATCTGTGAGACAACAAACTGAATATCTGGTCGAGTAATGCATAAGTAAATCAAGCATCCAACAGCTTGCTGATAGAGAACAGCATCAAATGCATCTCCAGCATCATGAAGACTCAATCGTAAACCTGTCTCCATAGGAGTGGCAATAGGCTTACAGTCTTCAAGGCCAAAATGCTGCAATAATGTGTCAATATATTTCGTTTGACACAAAGCCATCCCACCATCAACTTGCATAAACTAAATGCCCAAATAGTGATGCAAATGCCCCAAATTAGACATCTCAAATGAGGCATGCAAATCAGCCTTAAAATCAGCAATATGCTTCTCAATAGGACCAGCGAGCAGCATGTCATCAACATAGACAACAATTATCAGAAGCACATCATTAGCACGCTTAACATATAAGGTGCTTTCAGTTGGACTGTTCACAAAACCATGTGCAACCAGATAGGCATGTATCTTCTCATACCAAGCACGTGGTGCTTGCTTTAAACCATATAATGCCTTCTTTAACCTACAGACCTGGTTTTCATGCCCTTTCTGCACAAAGCCACGGGGCTGAAAAACATACACTTCTTCATGCAAGTCACCATTCTGAAATGTTGTTTTAATGTCCAACTGATGTACATTCCAACCATGATGGGTTGCAAGTGCACAAATGCTCCAAACAGTAGTCATACGGCATGTAGGTGCAAAGGTCTCATCAAAATCAATGCCTCTTTCCTGTGCATAACCCTTTGCAACAAGCCTAGTCTTATACCTGTCAACTGTACCATCAGGTTTACGCTTCAGCTTGTATACCCACTTAGTGCCAATGGCCTTCTTGCCAGGAGGCAAGTCACATAAAGACCATGTACCATTCTTCATTATAGCATCATATTTAGATTGCATGGCAGCCATCCAATTTTCTGAATTTTGTGCTTCATCAAAAGAAACAGGCTCATTCTCATCACAGAGACTAGACGCAGCCGTAGCATAGCAATCTGATGCAAAGGAGGCACTATGAGAGCCTGAACGAGTACGATATGACAAAGGTGCATCTAATTTGCTGTCACGCAAAGTCTGCACCAGCCATTTTGGCATAGTTTTTGCGTGCTCAATATCAGCTCTCTCATCAACAAGTGCATCATGTAAATCTGCATTAGAAATAGAATGATCTGCATCATCATATGAAACCTGCAAAGGCTGAGAAGTTGCCTCATTAGGACCAGCACTAGACTGTCCACCTATAAAAAGAGGCATCAACGTATCATACATGTCTTTGGAGCTAACAGATGTCTCCTTAGTACATGAAAGCAATGGCTGAATAGCACCTTCCACAAAGACAACATCACGGCTAACCAGAATCTGTTTAGTCTGTGGATGATATAGACGATAGCCTTTACTTTCAGAACTGTACCCAACAAAAATACATTTTACTGCCTTATCATCCAATTTTCTGCGATGTTGTTCAGGCACTAATGCATATGCCAAACAACCAAAAACACGCAGATGAGCAACAGATGGCTTGCGGTCATGCCAAGCCTCATATGGAGTGATAGACTGCGGCGCTTTAGTGGAACACCTGTTCAGTACATATGCTGCACACATGACAGCCTCAAGCCAGAAACTATGTGGTAAAGCCTGACTCTTGACCATGCACCTTGCCATCTCCATGAGTGACCTGTTCTTTCGTTCAGCAACTCCATTCTGTTGAGGTGTATACGGCACTGTACACTGGTGTTTTATCCCACGTTCAGCCAGAAATGCATTAAAATTAGAAGACATATATTCCCCCCCTCGATCAGAACGGAGGGTGCCCATTTTACATGCTAACAGATTTTCAACCAAAACCAAAAACTGTTTAAATCACATGAACACTTCAGAATTTGCTTTGAGTGGATATACCCATGCATGCCTGGAAAAATCATCAATGAAAGTCACGAAGTAAAGGTAATTCCCAAAAGAGGGTGTCTGCATAGGACCACAGACATCACTATGTACAAGCTGCAATTTCTACGTAGCTTGAACTGAACCATCTTTTGGAAAGGAGGAACGCTGCATTTTGCCCAAAATACAGCCTTCACATACATGTTTTCCAGGTGCCTCAAGCTTGGGCAAAGAAGACACCATATCAGATTTCTGCAGGCGTAGCAAACTAGCAAAATTCAGATGACCAAAGCGTGCATGCCAAAGCTTTGCATCTGACATAGCCTGAGAATCATGAACTGCACATGCCGAATCATTCACAGATCTTTCATAGTCTATGAGCTTATACAGCCCACGACATAAAACGCCAGAAGCAATAATCACATTGCCATTTGATAGATCATGAACTGTACACATGTCATCAACGAATTTCACAACCAAGCCAATCTTGGCTAATGCAGAAACTGATAACAGATTCTTCTTGATCCCTGGCACAAATAAGGCATCTGACAAGGTGAAAGAACTACCATCAGCAGTAGTCAGAATGATCTTACCAACTCCCATAACAGGATAAGAGGAGTTGTTGGCGCATGTGACAGTATTCCCTATAGGGGCAAGCTCGAGTGAAGAGAAGAAACTGCGCTGCGAGGTAATATGTTTGGTCGCCCCACTGTCAAAGTACCAAACATCTGAGTCCACTGCAGACATGCACTGCTCATGAGAAGATGGTTCAAAACTGCAAACAGTAGTAAACGCCCATTCTTCTTCCTGCACAAGATTAGCAGACTCTGTTTTTGGTGTAGAGGCTTCTGCAACAACCATTCCAACCTCCTTTTTCTTTGCCTCTTTTGCAGCCAGTTTTGGACAGTTCTTTATGATATGATCATTCCCTTTACAGTACTTGCAAAACAATTTCTGCTATTCTGATTTCTTCTCATCTTTATCCTGGTTCTTCGAATGTGCAGCATTTGCAGATTTCTGCTTACTAGTAGAAGAGCTCCATTTTCCTTTGCCTCTCTGATTAGCCAGGAAAGCTTGATCTGCAACACGCATAATGGACCTGTTCTGCCTGGACTGATCTTCCTGCAATAGAACAGAGACTAACTCCTCAAATGATAAGGCATTCGGATTGCCTTTCATCATCAACCGAAGAGTAGAAGCAAAACTCTGATATGAATCAGGAAGACCATTCAGAACGGTCTGCACAAGTGAGCTATCTGGTATAACCTCATCAGTAGAAATCAACTGTTCCTTCAAATCTCTGATCTTCGTTAGGAAAATGTCCATAGAATCACCTTCATTTATGTGCTCACTCTCCAACTGTTTTCGGAGGTAAGCAACACGAGCCTCATTCCTAGCTTGGTACAATGTGGTAAGTGTATCCCAAGCATCCCTAGCTATTCTGCAAGAGCGAATATGAGGAATAATGGCACGTTTGACAGACAAAGCTATCAATGCATGTGCCTGGGCATCTTTGCCATCCCAACGAATTTGCTCTACAGTAGGTGCAATAGAAACAGCAGCACGAACAGGAATCTGCGGAATATCATCTTCGACACCATCTTCATCAGCTCCAGCACTTGTATTTGTAGTACCTGTCGTTACAAGTGTAACAGGACGTCTTTCAACACCCTGCACAATGTTCCACAATCCTTTTGCAACCAAAACATGTCGCATCATATTAGCCCATAATGGGTAGTTGGTACCATCCAACTTATCCTCAACAGCCAACATACGGAATACATCACTGCTTTCAGCCATGGCCAGTGACTAAAATACCTTGATGCAAAAAATTGACTATATCTCAAAAAGTTGAACAGAACTACCCAGACGAGTTCTGCTAGACCTGTAGCAGACTTCGAGACGCTTAAACTGGAGAACAGAAATTGGTATATACCTTTGGCACAAAAAGACGAAATAGCCTACACAAGCGCTGCGATAGTGCATTCGAAGGCCAAAACGAGCTCAAATCGCGATTTTGGCACCACAAAACGAAGCTGTTTTGATCTCGGAGACATGCTGAGTATGCTCACTAAAATTCGTGCGATTCTGAGGCTGTAAACGGAGGAGTGTCGACGGCACTCTAGATGAAGCGATGACTTGCTCTGATACCAATTGTTGGAGTTAGACGTCTGTAGAAGCACGCGAACAGCACAAGGAAGAAGAAGAAGCTTGGAGCACAAACACACAATACTGAATGTATTACTAGAGAATGTACAAAGATAAGTAGCCCATTAGGGCAATAGGCATATATACAAGTCGGGGGAAAAAAACCTCCTAAAGAGGGAAAAAAGTGCCCCGGCGGTCCTAGTGTGTTCACACACATCACTACCTAAATATATCAACATCCTTACTTTTGTATCTGATGTGAATCCATAATACAAACCTTCTTTGAGTGTTCCCTTGATGTATCTTAGCACCGTTTGTCCTAAAATCCAATGTTCTTTCCTAGGAGAATGCATGAATTGACACAACACTCCAATTGCATATGACAAATCAGGCCTAGTCAATGTAGCATAGATTAGGCTACCGACCAAACTTTGATATAACTTCATGTCCTTGAATTCTTCTCCTCCATATCTACTCAATTTTTTATTCACCTCCATTGGAGTAGGTGCTACCCTGCAATCTTCCATTTTAAACTTGATTAGAAAATTCTTCAAATACCTTTCTTGAGTCACATACACTCCATGTTGAATATATGAAATCTCCATTCCCAAGAAATATGACAAGTCTTCCAAGCCACTGATCTTGAACTCTTTCTCCATCTACTTCTTAAGACTTTGTATTCCCTTCTCATCTGTACCTGTAAGAATTATGTCATCAACATATATGCAAATGTAAATAAACCCATCATCACTTGCTTTAACAAGCAAGCTACTATGTGCCTTAGACACTTTGAAACCAAGCTCCTTCAATAACTTCACAAGTCTATAATTCCAAGCCCTTGGGGCCTTCTTCAAACCATACAAATCTCTCTTGAGCTTACATACATACTCTAGATACCGTTTATCCTTAAAACCTTCTAGTTGCTCCATGAAAACATCATCTGAAATGTAACCATTTAAAAAAGCATTCTTCACATGTAATTGACATAACTTCCATCCTTTACATGCAGCAATAGCTATGAAAGTCCTTATAGTTGTCATCTTTGCCACAGGACTATAAGTCTCATCATAATCTACTCCATATGTCTATGCATACTCTTTCACAACAAGTCTATCTTGATACCTAGACACACTTCCATCTGCATACCTCTTTGTCTTGTAGACCCATTTGCATCCAATGATTTTCTGATTATTTGGTTTAGGAACCAATCCCATGTCTCATGTTTCATCAATGCATCATACTCCTCCTGCTAGCTTTCTCCCAATTTTCCTTACCTTTTGCCTCATCATATGTAGAAGGGTCTTCCTCTGCTTTCACCATATAAGCATAATATTTAGTAGTCAAAAATGAAGTATCATAGCTATACCTTGTGGGTTGCCATTTGTGCCTTGATTATCTTCTAAGTTCTCCACTTCTTGAAGTTTCTGGTTCATCACATTTTGGATCAAACCTTGGCATTTCTTCAACTTCAACTAGTGCTTCATTGTTCTCTTCTTCTTCAAATATTTGAACTTTTGACTTACCTTTCTTCTCGTTCAATGTTTCTTCATCACCTGCATGAATATTAATTGTACCTATATACCAAGTACCTTGCTCATCAAATGTAACATCCTTTGACACAAGGAATTGCTTTGCGGATAAACTCCATAACCTATAACCCATCTGCTTATCATCATAACCAATGAACACATACTTTTCAGCTTTATGTTCCAATTTATGCCTTAACGAAGATGGTACATATGCATAAGCCAAACATCCAAATACTTTGCAATGATCTAAGGTAGGTCTCTTGCCCCACCATGCCTCATATGGTTTCATACCATTCAAAGCCTTACATGGAAGACTATTAACCAAATAAGTAGTTGTATTCATAGCCTCAAACCATGAATAATTAGGACAATTTTTCTCTTTCATCATTGACCTTGGAAACTCAACAAGAGTTCTATTTCTCCTCTCTGCTACACCATTTTTTTGAGGAAAGTACATGTAAGTAACTTCCCTTTTTATTCCTGCATTCCATAAGTAATCACTGAACTCATTAGAGAAATATTCTCCCCCTCCAACTGAGCTTAATCTCTTCAATTTTTGTCATGAAACTCTTTCTACATACACATGGTAATGTTTAAATGTATTGAACACCTCTAATTTATCTTTGATCACATATATAATGATCCACCTAATTCACATGCTTCACATCTATATGTCATGTGTTGACCTGCAACATTAGGCAATCCAAGCATTGAACCATTGTTAATCATATCCATAACACCTGTTTCATTGAAATGTCAAAGTCTTTTGTGCCAAAGATCTAACTCAGATATCTTATGTCCTCCATAAGTGAACAAAGCATGAACAACATTGCCTTGAATCTTCAGTGTGAATAGCCTTCCTTCTTTCTTTACTGAAACAATTTGTTTATACCCATTGCTAGGGTCTTCCACAAAAACTCCATCATTAGTGAACCTTACTTCATAACCTTTCTCTACAATTTTCCCTACACTTATCAAATTCTTTGGGATTTTAGGAACATACAAAATCTTACTCAGAACAGTGCTTCCATCCTTGGCCTTTACTGATCCAATGGACTTCACATTATGCTTTGTGTTATCACCTATTTGAACCACATGATTACTCACCTTATTCTCCAAATCAATCATTAAAGCAATGTTGCCACCCAGGTTATTGCTTCACCCTGATTCAATGTAGAAGACTCTTTGATCTTCACTTTGTCTGTTTTGAAAATGCTCCTTCAAAGCATTCCATATGTCACTTGCATTTTCAAGTCCTCTAATATGAGGTAGCAAGTAATCATTAACTCCCATGTAGATAATGCTCCTTTCTTGAGCATCCTTCTTCATCCATGTCTTCAAATCTGAGAGCGCTTCCCTAGTTGGAACACTAGGATCCTTAAATTTTGGTTTTTCTTCTTCACTTCATTGACCAATCAGGATAGTTTTCTCTATCCAATTTCTCTATCTGAAGAGAATCTCCCATCCTTTCTTCACATGTGCAATAAATTCTTCAAGCTTTGTGAATAATGAATGTACCTTTACTTCAAATGTATTTCCTTTTTATCCTCTTGATAGCTTTAGGCCTCCTTCTCTAGCTTTCACTTCAAACTTTCACCTTTTGAATCTTCAAACATTGATTTCTATATATCTGCAACAGTCAAGGTCCTCCTTTCTTCAATTTTGATGACTCCTGCTCTGATACCACTCATGGAGAGTGTTAATCTCCAAAATAACAAGTTATTCTTGATGTTAGAGCACCTCTATCTCAAGAACAACTCATAGCCTCAACGAGTTTTGCAAAACTAATGCCAAATTATAAAGACTTGAGTTAACTGTGAAAAATTGAATACTCAGAAAAGTATGCTACATTTAATCCACTCATTGACTAACCAAATGTGTAAATTTTCAATGAAACTTTGTATGAAGTCTTTTCTAAAGCTTTTTCACCTTTTCCAAGTTAAAACTTCTCAAAAGGTTTAGTACATCTTGAGTTTTCCTCCAAACAATGTACCTATTGTTGGAGCAAATCAATCACAAATTAGTGATTATACAGATCTTGGATAGTGCTTATGGTCAGAATGAAGCAAAGGAAGACATTTGCAAAATGAAGAAGATGTCAGAATGTTGTCTTGTACACATATGTACATTAGCATAGTCATAGATGACTTAGATCTTTTGTTCAGTAAGAAGTATGTACAAATTATCTATAAATACCTTGAGAAAAGTCGGGGCAAAGTATGGAGAGCACATGAGAGCATTTGTAGAAGTCAAGTTTGAGAAAATTAGGAGTCAAGAGATAGAGAAAAGTTATGTGTGTTAGCTCTCATCACTCAGTTATAATTTTCTGAGTTAATGAAGAAAAATTGCGCCCGATCTTTTCGTGTCTGCTCCTTCTGTGTTTGATCATTTGTGAAATCCTTTTGAGGATATCTAAGTTGTTAGTTGATGAGCCTGTGATCTGAATTTCAGAGTCCAATTGTGAACAGGCTAGGAGAATTGTAAGTAGGAACATTCATATGTGTTGAATGTCTACAGTTCTCTGAAACAGGCGCAAAATTCGTGTTTAATGTTTTGGTCAGTGCTCACTCCATAGTTTAAAGTTTTGTGCAAGCAAGCACTTAATCTTTAAGTTGGAAGGTGATCTACTCGTGGCTAAAAGCATTTAGCAAAACGGGTTAGATACTGTGAGAATCAAAGTTAAGAAGTTAGGGGTGTCTGAATCGACTTCTCAGAAGTACAGTTTCTGACATAGGTAACTTGAGAAGTTGATTTCCCAAGCTACACTTAATCTTTTGGAGTAATTCAACTTGGAATAGTTGCGCAAACTCTAAGAGATCATTCGTACAAAGTTTTATGAAAAACTTTACACATTTGATAAGTCAATATAAGGAAATAGTGCAGCAGACTTTTCTGTGTATCACCTTCTTCACAGATTTGTTCATTTTTTGATAATTAGAAGTTGATCCTCTAAATGTGTGAAAAGTTTTGACTTATTCTTGGTATAGAGGTGCTCTAATCACAAGAATAAGTTGTTCTTTTGGAGATTAACATTCTCCATCAGTGGTATCAGAGCAGGAGACATCAATTTGAAGAAAAGGAGGATCTCGACTGCTGCAGATTCAAAAGATTCAACATTTGAAGGATCAAGAAGTGAAAGCTTGGAGTCAAAGCTCGAGGAGAAGACAAATTGACATCAAGAAAGGCAAAAGGAGTTCAACTCGAAGTAAAGGTACATACATTGTTTGTAAAGCTTGAAGATTTCAATACACAGGTGGATACAAGATGGGAGAAAGCTTGCAGATTGATAAGCTAGATAGGGAGAACTATCCAGCATGGTCCATGAGGATGGAAGCACACCTCATGAGCAAAGATCTTATATCATTCATTACAGGAGATGAAGAAAAACCAGAATTTGCAGATCCAAGTATTCCTACTAGGGAGGAACTTGCAATGTTGAAGACTTGGATGAGAAAGGATGCTCAAGCAAGGAGTATCATCTACATGGCTGTAAATGATTATCTTCTACCTCACATCAGAGGTTTAGAAAGTGCTACAGATGTTTGGAATGCCTTGGAAGAGCATTTCCAAAATACAACTAAGTCAAGGAAGTCCTCACTATGGGCTGAGTTCACAACTTTCAAGAAGAAGAGCTCACAATCAATTTCAGATTATGTGGCAAGAATGAAAGATATTGCAGATAGCTTGGGAGCAGTGGATGAAGATATTGAAGAGGAAAAGTTGGTAAGACAAATACTTACAGGTCTAAGAGGTGATGAGAAGTGGAAGCCTTTTATATTGTCCATAGAATTGTCACTTGATCACTTTACTCCTGACCTTAATCAATTGCTAGGACACATGCTAACCTTTGAGCAGGATCTTAAAGGAGACAATGATAGAAGTACAAGTCAAGCTATGTACTCCAAAGATAAGAAAAAGAATGGCAAGGGAAAGCAATCGAATGAGGATGAAGGGAACTCAAATCAAGTCAACTTCACAAAAGGGAAGACAAACTTCAGAGGTAAAGGAAGAGGAGGTAAGAACAAAGATAATGCTAAAGCTTGTTGGATTTGTGGCAGAACAAATCATTTGGCAAATGATTGTTGGTATAACAATCAAAGTGGAGGATACAATAATCAGAATTATAGTCAAAGAGGTAGAGGAGGCAGAAACCAAAGAGGCAATTTCAGAGGAAGAGGTGGTAGGACATCATATGGTAGAGGAGGTGGAAGAAACTTCCAATCTCAGTCCTACAACAATAATTATTACAATTATGCATCAGATCAGAAGGATGATATGACTCTTATCCTGAATGCAACTCATGAATCAATGGGAGATGATCAAAGAGTGTTTTATATTGACTCACGGTGCAGTAACCATCTGAGTGGGAATCTATCCTTGATGACTGATATGGAAGCAAGAGTGAATGGACATACAGTTCAAACAGGTGACAATACCAAACATAAAGTAGAGAGCATTGGATCAGTGAAGACAAAGAGTGGAAGTACACTTCTGAGTAAGGTACTTTATGTCCCTACTATTCCTAAAAATTTGATAAGTGTAGGGCAAATTGTGGAGAAAGGATATGAGGTAAGATTCACAAATGATGGTGTCTATGTACAAGATCCAAATCAGGGATATAGAACCATAATTGCAGGAAAAAAAGAGGGAAGATTGTTCACTCTCAAGGTCCAAGGTAATGTGGGACATGCACTATTTACCTATGGAGGTCAAAAGGTATCTGAATTAGACCTATGGCATAAGAGGCTAGGTCATTTCAATGAGAGAGCTATAAAGGAGATGTCAAAGAATCAGGTGGTGCTTGGATTGCCAAACATTGAAGGGCAACATATGGTGTACAAGTGTGAAGCTTGTCAATTAGGTAAAGCACATAAAAGTTCTTATAACAAATCAGGATACAAGTATTCAAATATGCTTGAATTGGTTCATACAGATGTATGGGGTCCCTCAAGGGACTATAGTATAAATGGATCCAGATATTATGTGTTGTTTGTTGATGATGCAACCAGGTGGATTACTTTGTATGTAATCAAGGACAAATCAGAAGTCTTCAAGACATTCAAACATTTTCATGCTTATGCAGAAAGGATCACAGGACAAAAGCTAAAGAGGTTAAGATCAGATGGAGGGGGAGAGTATTTCTCAAAAGAATTTGATGATTATTTGTGGAATGCAGGTATCAAAAGAGAAGTGACTTGCAGGTACTCCCCTCAACAGAATGGAGTAGCAGAAAGGAGAAATAGGACTCTTGTAGAGTTTGCAAGAGCCATGATGAAGGAAAAGAATTGTCCAAATTACTTATGGGCAGAGGCCATTAACACTGCAACATATCTTGTGAATAGGTTGCCTTGCAAAGCTTTGAATGGAGGAACCCCTTATGAAGCATGGTGGGGTAAGAAGCCTAGTCTTGATCATTGTAAAGTATTTGGATGTATTGCATATGCTTATGTTCCTTCACAATTAAGACATAAGCTAGAACCAAAAGCAGAGAAGTATGTGTTTATTGGATATGATGATAGACAAATGGGTTACAGGTTGTGGAGTCCATCCACAAAGCAATTTCTTGTTACTAAAGATGTGACATTTGATGAGCAAAACACATGGTATACAGGATCACCAAATGAGTATGCAGATGTTGAAGAAATTCAAAGGAAAGGAAAGGCAAAGGTAAAGGTATGTGAAGAAATTGTTGATGAATTTGACTCTAGATGTAGAGTGCAGGATCATGTAGAAGAAGGGCCAAGATTTGATCCAGAATCAAATGAGGCTGAAACATCAAGAAGTGCAGAAATCAGAAGATCTACAAGGGAAAGGAAAGAGCCTATAAGGTATAGCTATGATACATCTTTCCTAACAACAAGGGATTATGCTTACATTGTGAAAACAGAAGAAGACCCAACTACTTATGAAGAAGCCAAAGGTAAACAGAATTGGGAGAAGGCAATGCAAGAAGAGTATGATGCTCTACTTGAAAATGAAACTTGGGAATTAGTACCAAGACCAAAGAATCAGAAAGTCATTGGATGCAAGTGGGTATACAAAACAAAGAGGTTTGCAGATGGTAAGGTGTCTAGATATAAAGCTAGACTTGTGGTTAAAGGTTATGCCCAAACTTATGGGGTAGATTATGATGAGACCTTTAGTCCTGTTGCTAAGATGTCTACAATTAGGACATTGATTGCTATTGCTGCTTGCAAAGGATGGAAATTATCACAATTGGATGTGAAGAATGCATTTCTTAATGGTTACATTGCAGATGAAGTATATATGGAGCAACCAGAAGGTTTCATGGAGTCAATTGGATCAGATTATGTGTGTAAGCTCAAGAGAGCTTTATATGGGTTGAAGCAAGCCCCAAGAGCTTGGAATTACAGATTGGTCAAGTTCTTGAATGAATGTGGATTTCAAGCATCTAAGGCAGATAGTAGCTTGCTAGTGAAGGCAAGTGAAAATGGATATATTTACATGTGCATTTATGTTGATGATATTATTGTTACAGGAACAGATGCTCAAGGAATTAATGAACTCAAGAAGCAAATAGAGAAGGAGTTTAAGATAAGTGACTTGGGAAACTTATCTTATTTTCTAGGAATGCAGATTGTGTATACTCAACATGGAGTATATGTTTCACAAGAGAGATACTTGAAGAATCTTCTAGCCAAGTTCAACATGGAAGATTGCAAGACCTCAACCACACCATTGGAGGTAAATCATAAATTAAGTAGGTATGGAGGTGAAGAGTTCAATGACATGAAGAAATATCAGAGTTTGGTAGGTAGTCTAATCTATGCTACCTTGACAAGACCAGACCTATCATATGCAGTAGGTGTGTTGTCACAATTCATGCATTGTCCAAAGAAGACTCATTGGATTGCAGCCCAAAGAGTACTCAGATATATTAAAGGAACCCTAAGTGAAGGTTTGTACTATGGTTTCACTTCTGACACAAGAATCAAAGTGTTTAGTGATGCAGATTGGGCAGGTGACTCAGATGATAGAAGGTCTACTCATGGGTATCTATGTTATATTGGAGACAAGTTAGTGTCTTGGTGTTCAAAGAAGCAACACACAGTTGCTTTATCATCCACAGAGGCTGAGTATAAGGGAATGGTAGAAGCTGCAAAAGAAGTCATATGGTTGAAGACTTTGATGAAAAGTTTTGAGATTGATCATAGTACTCCAATAATTTTTGGAGACAATATGAGTTCTTTGTATTTGGCAGCTAACCCTGTTTTTCATGCCAGGACTAAGCATATAGAGATACAGTATCATTTCTTGAGGGAAAAGGTACTTGATAAAGAGATTGAAGTGATGTACACTCCAACAAAAGAACAAGTGGCAGATATGATGACAAAAAGCTTGGATGGACCTAAGCTACAGAGATTCAAGGAGATGGCAGGAGTGAAGAAGAATGGAATAATCACAATTAGTGATTGAGGGGGAGCTGTTGGAGCAAATCAATCACAAATTAGTGATTATACAGATCTTGGATAGTGCTTATGGTCAGAATGAAGCAAAGGAAGACATTTGCAAAATGAAGAAGATGTCAGAATGTTGTCTTGTACACATATGTACATTAGCATAGTCATAGATGACTTAGATCTTTTGTTCAGTAAGAAGTATGTACAAATTATCTATAAATACCTTGAGAAAAGTCGGGGCAAAGTATGGAGAGCACATGAGAGCATTTGTAGAAGTCAAGTTTGAGAAAATTAGGAGTCAAGAGATAGAGAAAAGTTATGTGTGTTAGCTCTCATCACTCAGTTATAATTTTCTGAGTTAATGAAGAAAAATTGCGCCCGATCTTTTCGTGTCTGCTCCTTCTGTGTTTGATCATTTGTGAAATCCTTTTGAGGATATCTAAGTTGTTAGTTGATGAGCCTGTGATCTGAATTTCAGAGTCCAATTGTGAACAGGCTAGGAGAATTGTAAGTAGGAACATTCATATGTGTTGAATGTCTACAGTTCTCTGAAACAGGCGCAAAATTCGTGTTTAATGTTTTGGTCAGTGCTCACTCCATAGTTTAAAGTTTTGTGCAAGCAAGCACTTAATCTTTAAGTTGGAAGGTGATCTACTCGTGGCTAAAAGCATTTAGCAAAACGAGTTAGATACTGTGAGAATCAAAGTTAAGAAGTTAGGGGTGTCTGAATCGACTTCTCAGAAGTACAGTTTCTGACATAGGTAACTTGAGAAGTTGATTTCCCAAGCTACACTTAATCTTTTGGAGTAATTCAACTTGGAATAGTTGCGCAAACTCTAAGAGATCATTCGTACAAAGTTTTATGAAAAACTTTACACATTTGATAAGTCAATATAAGGAAATAGTGCAGCAGACTTTTCTGTGTATCACCTTCTTCACAGATTTGTTCATTTTTTGATAATTAGAAGTTGATCCTCTAAATGTGTGAAAAGTTTTGACTTATTCTTGGTATAGAGGTGCTCTAATCACAAGAATAAGTTGTTCTTTTGGAGATTAACATTCTCCATCACCTATGTATGAAACTGTTCTTTTGTGTAGTTGACTTTGACACCTAGAACTTCTAATACATGGTTCTCCCAAACTAGACCCCATTTATTCAAATTCTTTTAGCCACAAGTAGTTTACCTTTCAACTTAAAGAATGAATGCTTAGTTGCTCAAAACTTTACAGTGTGGAGGGAGATCTGATCAAAACTTTACCATCGCATTTGCGCCTACATGTGTTTTCACTTCTTCACATTTACACATGTAAATATTCCTACTTAAAATTCTCTCAAGCTGATTACAATTAAACTCTCAAAACTTGTACAAAGGTCACGTAACTATATTATTAGACTTGTACAAAAGCATTCCTCAATAGGATAAACACAGAATGAGCACTAAGCAAAAGTTCGAGGTGCAACTTTCTTCTATTCAGGAAAAACATACATCTGATTGATAATTCATGTTCTTCTTAGTTTCTAGTCTAATGACTTCTAAAACTTGTCACTCATCATCTCTCTTACTAGGAGTACATCTATATCAAGAATATATAGATTTTTACATCTCAACTTGTCATAAATACAAAGTTTTTCATGAACTAATTACAAGATTAGTATACATGTATATACAAGTCTTCATCTTCTGACCATGCACTAAACTTCAAGCTTAATATATTGGTCTTTGCTTCATTCTTTGACTTCAAACCTTGTCCTGATCATCAATTGGTGATTGTCCTACACCAACAACCTTACCCCTACATTCATATACATATATCATTTATAGAGCAATGTCTCAAAAAAAATCATTCTGTGGATTTTGGCGCTCCCACTCATATGCGCATTTCTCTCTTCTTCCTCTCTCTCTCTCTCTCCCTCTCCTCTCTCTCTCCCACTCTCTTTCTCTCTCTATCTCTTTATCTATCTATCTATCTATATATCTATCTATCTATCTATCTATCTATCTATCTATCTATCTATCTATCTATCTATCTATCTATCTATCTATCTATCTATCTATCTATCTATCTATCTATCTATCTATCTCTCCATCTCCTCCTTTCTCCTCTTGTTCAGACCACCAAAACTCTTCATGGTATGAGAGCTTGTTGAAGGCTGGTGTGCAATAAGTGTTATACTTTATGGAATATTTGGAATGAAGGTTTAATGCCTTGAGGATTTTAATGTGTTTTGTGTTTTGATTTAGCAGGTGAAAATCCATGAGGGTGACAGTGCACAGTACCAAATTCAAAAGAAATAACCGGCAGACTAAAACAAACGAACTTAATGAACAAAAAACCTGGATCGAATGGTTGAGATGGATGCCAAATCACGAACAGAACAGATGCTGTGAATCGCAATCAAACACTGAAACCACCTCTGCAAACGCCTTGGCTCTGATACCACTATTGAAGATCGTATCTTGCAGATGCACGAATGCAAAAAATAAACAAGAGACAAGAGACAAAAAGAGACGACACAAGATTGGGTGCAATCTTCTCATGCTATACTTTATGGAATATTTGGAATGAAGGTTTAGTGCCTTGAGGATTTTAATGTGTTTTGTGTTTTGATTTAGCATGTGAAGATCCATGAGGGTGATAGTGCATAGTACCAAATTCGAAAAAACTAAGCGGCAGACTAAAACAAACAAACTTAATGAACGAAAAACATGGACCAGACGGTTGAGATGGATGCCGAATCGTGAACAGAACGGATGCCACAAATTGCAATCAAACATCGAAACCACCTCGGCGAATGCCTTGGATCTGATACCATTGTTGACGATCGTATCCCACAGATGCACGAACGCAAAAAATAAACAAGAGACAAGAGACAAAAAGAGACGACACAAGATTGGGTGCAATCTATTCACACCCTCATGGATCTTCACCTGCTAAATCAAAACACAAAGCACATTAAAATCCTCAAAGCATTGAACCTTCATTCCAAATATTCCATAAAGTATAACAATAAGCTTCAATGGAAGCTTAGGGTACAAGAGGTGAATGTGCAGGTCAACATCTTCATGAAAACACTTTGGTATGTCTACCACAACTCGAGCTAGGAAACTTGATTTGATACAATTTAAAGTTCTCTCTTTGGCTTAGATAGGGAACTATAAATTGACAGAGAATGCAAAATCTTGTCTATAGTTTAAGTCCACAAAAAATTTGAAACACTCAAAGTGATGTAGAAGTCGAATCTACAATCCCTTGGACAACACGTGAGTATTTTGGCTAGAACTTGAGTTCTAGGATTTGGATGGAAGTGGCTAGAATTGTTATCCTTAGCTTAAAGAGATTCTACAATTTTGTATTGTTGTCCATAGCTTAAAAGAGATGCTACAATTTTGTGGAAGAATGCAAGCCCATATTCAGAGATTTAAGTTATGAAAAAGGCAAAAAGAAAGAGGAACAATGATGCGAGTGAAGACAAAAATGATATCAGATGTTTGTTTTGCTTATATCTTGAGCTACACACCTCCAATTGAGGTTTTCTAAGTATCGTTGCATAGCCAAGAAAAGTTCTTCAAGTTTGATGATTTCAGATTTAGAGGTTATCAGCCCTAAAACATAAAAACACATAGTAGAAAATTTTGACCATTGCAATCTAAGTACTTTTGGAGGTTCACTTTGATTTGGAGCTTCCATGAGCAAGAAGTTTTTGTGTGCAAGCTCTTAGTTTTAGATCTTGAAGGCATTCGCCATGTATGATTAGCTCCTTTGTATGAGAGTGGAGCATGATCTTGTCATGTCTTTGACATGTGAGATGGCATTCTTGTATACCTATCAGGTTTATGCCATCACCAGTTTGATCATAGTATTATCAATGGATGTATAGTGGCATTCTGGTCCATATCTCATTTATGCCAATTGCATATGGCTTTACTTACTAATTGCACACAATTTATAAGAGTTGATTTTGGATCTCAGTTGCTACTTGTATTCTTGTTTTTCTTTGCAGATACATGATCCAGATTAGAGCCTCACATGCACACTCATTTTTCATCTATATTGGTTTTGCATTGAGCCATATTATCATTCATCACTATATATGATTTCCACTACATTTGGCATTAGTGGATGGTATAATTCCACATGGTTATTTTTTGTTCAAAGTTTATTTTTTAAGAGAGATGGTGCCAAAATTTTATCAGGCCTTATGCTAGATAGATGATCTAATAGATCCTTTATGCTTGTGTGATAGCAGTGAATCATATCTTATCTCCATTCACCTAGATTTGATCACATCTTATTTATGAAAATTTGGATTATCTTGCATGATTGATCCTTGAGTGGGAAATGTACAACCATTGTATTGGTGTGTATTTCCATCAATTTATTGGCATCTATATTTGCCATTATCTTTGGTTAGATCAATGATAGGTGATGATAGCTTACTCATTCTTCTTTTGATATCAGTTATCTTTTTTTTATTCGTCAGTTTATAGGGCATACTTTCTTAAAATTTTCTTAGGATTCTTTCACATCTACTTCATCAGTTCAGAGACTTAGTGAACAGGTTTATGCTCATGGTTTTATGTGCATGCTAGCTACATGGTTATGTGATAGATGGTTGATATGATTTCTCCTCCAATTACATTTTTGTGATATGAGTTATGCAGTTGTGATTCTATTAGTGATAGAGTTTTTATTTCTAGTCTCTTATTACATTGCTAGTCTCTTGGATTGCCAATATCATATCTTCTCCATTTGATGGTACTAACTTTCCAAGATGATATCCAATATGATATCTTCTCAGTTTGATGGCAAATGTGGCATACATTGGTTCATGGAGGGTTACACATGTATGTGCATAGAGATACACAGACGCCTTGTCACATGCATGATCATGTATGGATGGATATGGATGCATTGGCTAACTCCACTATCTAATTATAGCTTGCAGATTCTATATCTGAGTTCGTTATGCATGAGGAGATTAGTGCATTATAGCAGGGACTACATGATATATATGCAAGTCCATTGACTCATGTGAGATGTAGAACACATCGATGGCTTCAATGTTGGTAGTGTGGTTACTCGACAATGTTTCTTTAATGGGATGCACTAATGACATCAGAGACATGCATGTAATGCACGTTAGGTTATGGATTTAGGAGAGGCCTTGACAATTGATTATGCACGTGATGGTGATATCACTTTCTCCTATGATTCACCTTAGGATTTCTCTTGTTCATTAGATGGCACACATGGCTTGGTTGCTTGATGCATTAACCACTTTACATGTTACACCACATCACGAGTGGTTTTGTTGATTCTCAAGTGAGATTCATGGATGTGTGCACATGCCCGATGGTATGACATATGACATTAAGGGTACAAGAGATGTATTCCTTATGCTACCTAGTGGAGCATCATCTATACTTAGACATGTTGCAGTTGGGACAAGCTATGCTTGTCAGAGGTGCTAGGATTGGGCACATGTATCCATTGTAGGTACTCCATGTGAGGGACAGTCTCATCTTAGTGGGATTTCATCCTTACGTGGAGTGTGAGACTCATCATGTCTCATTTATTCTACCTATAAATATTGGAATGGGTGGAAATATGGACTCTTCCTATACACTATTGTATATTCCTTGATCATTCTTTGTATGTTTTCCACTTATGGTCATATTGATCCTTAAGTGGGAGATTTTTGGAAGCTTTTCTTATATCAATGCTTGAGGATTCTAAACTATGTTCCATTCATTCTAAGAGGGTTACTACAAAACCCAAGTACATAAAATTATCTAGGAGGATTAGGGATTACCATAGTTAACACTTGTAATTGATCTCAACATACAAGGGAGTTTTTGTAACTTGACTATTTTGAATGAAACTTGAGTATTTGTAATCTATGATGTTGTCTATTAAATCTTTCCATGTTCTATGTTGTAAACTCACATTTAAGTGATTTTTTATATTTTCTTATTTTTGTCATAAAGTATTGGAAAGCTACTTCATTGCCTAACTCCATGGGAGAATTGTACCATGGTGTAAAAACCAAAAAACTTCCACCCACAAAAACACCACAAGAGCCTTTCCAAAGTATTTGGATAGGCTCCTCCCAAGTTTCTGTGGTTGGGCCTTTTTGGGCCTTGAAAGCATGTTTCGGATCACTTGGGGTATTGATAGAGTGTTTTGGGTCTTGCTATGCCATGGATAGCTTATACACTCAAATTTTTCAGATAAACATGCTATAGATATTATGGAGATTATTGTGGCTTAGTCATTGGTGATGCATAGAACATACATGAAGCATCTATTTGATGTGTCCATATGTCTTACCATGTGCCTATTTGGCCTAGGAAGGCCAAAAAAATCCCTGCCACAAAAACGTGAGAGATGGACCTATGCCATGGATAACACACTGAGTGTGATATACAAACAAATCATGGGTCAAAAATACTTCATATGAAAAAGATAATTTAAAAAAACTTTGAAAAATCTCATATACACAACAATTTCAAAAGACAACGAGAAAAAGAATGTAGCAAAGTGTTAATTGTGATGCATAGAACATGCTTGAAACATCCATGTGATACTCCTATATGCCTAACCACATGCATATGGCGCACAGGAAGGCCATAAAAAGCCCTATCACAGAAATGTGGGAGGAGGACAAGCAAATTTTTTATGGGTGCTTCTCTTGCATTTTTGTGCCAGGGTTTATTTTTGCCTCTTATGCCATGGATATTGGATTAAGTGTCATATACACAAAAATCATGGATAAAAAATACTCCATATGACAAAAACAATCCAAACAACTTTGAATATGTTATACACAATAATTTCAAGAGAGAATGAGAAAATGCCAATATAGCAAAGTCTATTATTTTCATTAATTTAGTTGATTACATCAATTATTGGATTTGAGCTTCTCAATGAGTCTCTTTCGATCTTCCAAAGCCACAGGTAGGGTGTAAGTCAAAACTCTCCTACTATTTTTCACCCCTATCCTACAGATATACCTTTTCAACCAAAGACTTTTCTGTGAAAACCTAAAGTTGTAATTACAAGAGAATTTTTTATTAAGCAAACACAATTGATATCTTACATAATGGTTCATAAACCAAAAAAAAAAAATTACTCAAGGCCTTCAAACATCATTTCATGAAGTGCAATTGATGGCTATAGTCTTCATGGATAATTACATAATGTCCTTTGGGAAGTTTCCCTATCTAGTTTGGAAGCAATGAGCCATGTCCACAAGACACTCGATCCCCTCCACTATTGGCTTTCCATAAACCTTTGGCATGGGCTCTTAGGGAATATATAAGTGGAAGCCATAGCTTGCAAGCACACAATGAAGTGATCCATCACTCTCTTCTTAGTTGCGAAAGTGAAAATGAGGAGGCACAACTTCTATGATAGTTTTTCTAGGAATTTTAAGTGATGATTCCCACTTCTTAACATAAGGGACTTTTTAAAAAATTAAACAGAAGAGAGTTTTTAAAGCAACCACAAACAATAGTTACTATTAAAAAGAAGAAATTTATATTTAATATCACAACAAAGAAAAAAAACATTAATAGTTTTCTTACAAAAAAATGAAAATCTATTGGTACAAGTAGAATACAACCAAAATCTTTCTGAAGCAAATGTAAAAATATTTTCATTGAGAAAATAGGTTTGCACACATGTTTTGCATTGTCTTTACATTAAAAAAATGATTACAATTTGACAAAAGAGCTATGAAATTGAAATTTCAGCCCCATCCATGCTCCCATTTGCAAGGACTATGCATTTGTCTTCTAATCTCTTTGCAGTTTGTGCAAATTTCATAATAAAATAAATCATTATGAAATTCATGAACAATAAGATATAATAAGATATTTATAAATGGAATCCAACTCTTACCTTGCTCCCTTACATTTGAAATTTTAATTCATCAAGATCGCCATATCCCATGATAAGTAAGTGCTTTCTCAAGTTAGTGAGGTTCCAATGTTGATTAACCAAAACTGTCTCCATATCTTTGTTGGGTAACTTTACCCTAATTTCAAGTGAAACTAAAGATTCTTTAGAGCTTTGTAAAGGTATCCACTCCCCAAGTTTACACATCCAATCATCATAGTAAAAATCTAACATACAAAGAAGTAGGATGTTTTAAATAGCAAAACCCTATACACGTGTCACCAATTTTACTATGATATCTATGCGCTTCTGACAATCCTTCTATGTAACCCTAGTTTTCCCCTAGTAAACTTTCTAATACCTGATATGTAATATCTTTTTATAGGAACATTGTAGGAGTTTCTACAAAAGGAAGACCTTGAAATATGAACATAGTGCTATTGTGGAGAGGAAATGGAGGGGAAAAAGGTGAATTTTTGGGTTTTGGGTATGAATATTGGAGATTGAGGAGGGAAGAGATTTTTTTTAGTTACTTTGAAAAAGGTCACTTTTTGGGGCTCAAATCATGCATGGATTTCAAGCTAGAAGTCAAAAATAGAAGTTTTGATCTTGAAAAGAGATAGGGGTCATATAATGATACTATGATGAGTTTTATAACTATTACATAAATTTTGAGTTTTTGGGCCTAACCTGATTACGAGATTTCTCTCTCTAGAAGATAAACTTGAACCTAAGGGAATATTGTCCCCTCTTTCCCATTCAATCTATAACTTATAGGGTATAAAATCTACCTCTTTTGATTTTTCTATTGCTAATCACTCCTTAATCTAAATGGGCCATGCAAGTTTCATCTTTTTTCTAATGAGCAAATAATATTTACTAAAATGGACTACACTTTGGCATATTCTACCGAGTATTTTGGTTCTAGTCTCTGTCTTGTTGACATATTTAGGTAGTGATGTGTGTGAACACTCTAGGACCACAGGGGCACTTTTTTCCCTCCTTAGGAGGTTTTCTTCCCCCAGCTTCTATATACGCCTATTGCCCTAATGGGCTACTAATATTTTGTACATTCTAGTGGTAATACATTCAGTATTGTGTGTTGTGTTCCAAGCTTCTTCTTCTTCCTTGTGCTATCCATGTTGCTTCTATGGACGTCTAACTCCAACAATTGGTATCAAAGCAGGTCATCGCTTCATCTAGGGCATTGTCGACACCTCTCCGATTGCAGTCTCAAAATTGCATGAATTTTGGTGAGCATAATGAGGGTGTTTCAGAGCTCAAAATAGCTTTGCTATGTGGTGTCAAAATTGTGATTTGAGCTCATTTTGGCCTCCAAATGCACTATCGCATCGCTTGGTAGGCTATTTTGTCTTTTTGTGCCAAAGGTATATACCAGTTTCGGTTTGCCAATATAAGGATCTCAAATTCTACTACAGGTTTAGCAGAATTTGTCTGAGAAGTTCTGTTCAACTTTTTGAGATACTATCAATTTTTTGTATCAAGGTATTTTAGTCACCAGTCATGGCTGAAAGAAGTGATGTATTCCGTATGTTTGTTGTTGAGGATAAGTTGGATGGTACTAACTACCCCTTATGGGCTTATATGATGTGACATGTATTGGTTGCAAAAGGACTATGGAACATTGTGTAGGGTGTTGAAAAATGTCCTATCACACCTACAATTGTTACAATTTTAGGTATTGAAATTGATGCAGAAGGTGTTGAACATGTGATATTTTGTAGATTCTTGTTCGTGTTGTGTCAACACCTGGTGATATTTTGTAGATTCATGTTCGTGTTGTGGTTTCTACTGCACTTACTGTAGAGCAATTTTTTTGGGATGGTAAACATGCTCCGACACATGCATTGATAGCCTTTTCTGTCAAACGTGCCATTATTCCTCACATTCGTTCTTGCAAAATAGCTAAGGATGCTTGGGATACACTTAGCACATTATACTAGGATAGGAATGAGGCTCTTGTTGCTTACCTCCAAAAATTGTTGGAGAGAGCACATGAATGAAGGTGATTTTATGGATAGTTTTTGACAATGATCAAGGATTTGAAGAAACATTTGATTTGTGCAGATGAAGTACTCCCTAACAGTTCACTTGTGTGGACTGTCCTGAATGGTTTTCCCAACTCATATCAGAGTTTTGCTTCTACTCTTTGTTTGATGATAAAAGGCAATCCAAATGCCTTAACATTTGAAGAGTTAGTTTTTGTTTTGTTGCAAGAAGAACAGTCTAGGCAGAACAGATGTATTATGCATATTGCAGATCAAGCTTTTCTAGATATTCAGAATGGCAAAGGAAAATGGAGCTCTTCTACTAGTAAGCAGAAATTTGCAAATGTTGCACATTCGAAGAAGGAAGACAAAGATGAGAAGAAATCAGAAAAGCAGAAATTGTTTTGCAAATATTGTAAAGCAAATGATCGTGTCATTAAGAACTATCCAAAATTGGTTGTTAAAGAGGCAAAGAAGAAAGAGGCCGGAATGGTTATTGCAAAGGCCTCTACACCAAAAACAGATTCTTCTAATCTTGTGCAGGATGAAGAATGGGAGTCTACTACTGTTCATAGTTTTGACCCATCTTCTCATGGGCAATGCATGTCTGCAGTAGACCCAGATGTTTGGTATTTTGATAGTGGGGCAACCAAACATATTACCTCGCAGCATAGTTTCTTCTCTTCGCTCGAGCCTACACCTACAGGGAATACTATTACATGCACCAACAACTCCACTTATCCTATTATGGGAGTTGGTAAGATCATTTTGACTACGGCTGATGGTAGCTCTTTCACTTTGTCAGATGCTTTGTTTGTGCCAAGGGTCAAGAAACATCTGTTATCGGTTTTTGCATTAGTCAAGATTGTCTTGGTTGTGAAATTTGTTGATGATAGATGTACAGTTCATGATCTATAAAATGCCGATGTCATTATTGCTTCTAGCATTTTATGTCATGGGATGTATAAGCTCATAGACTATGAAAGATTTGTAAATGATTTGGCATGTGTAGTACATGATTCTCATGCTATGTCAGATGCAAAGCTTTGGCATGCATGCTTTGGTCATTTGATTTTTGCTCGTTTGCTATGCCTACAAAAATCTGAAATGGTGTCCTCTTTGCCCAAACTTGAGGCACCCGGAAAACATGTTTGTGAAGGCTGTATTTTTGGCAAAATGCAGCATTCCTCCTTTCCAAAAGATGGTTCAGTTTGGGCTACTCAAAAATTGCAGCTTGTACATAGTGATATTTGTGGTCCTATGTAGACACCTTCTTTTGGGAACTATTTTTACTTCGTGACTTTCATCGATGATCTTTCCAGGCATGCATGGGTATATCCATTAAAGGCAAAGTCCAAAGTGTTTATGTGCTTCAAATAGTTTCTAGTTTTGGTAGAAAATATGTTAGCATGTAAAATGGGCACCCTCCATTCTGATCCGGGGGGAATATGTCTTCTGAATTTAATGCATTTTTTGTTGAACGTGGGATAAAACATCAGTGTACAGAGCCGTATACACCTCAACATAATGAAGTTGTTGAACCAAAGAGCAGGTCACTCATAGAGATGGCGAGGTGTATGGTGAAGACTCAAGCCTTACCACATAGTTTCTGGCTTGAGACCATCATGTGTGCAGCATGTGTACTTAATAGGTTCCCCACTAAAGTGCTACAGTCTATCACTCCATATGAGGCTTAGCATGGTGGCAGGCCATATGTTGCTCATTTGTGTGTTTTTTTTTGTTTGGCATATGCATTAGCGCCTGAACAACATCACAAAAAATTGGATGATAAAGTAGTAAAATGTATTTTCGTTGGATACAATTTGGAAATCAAAGGCTATCGTCTGCATAATCCACAGACTAAACACATTTTGGTTAGCCATGATGTTGTTTTTGTGGAAGATTCTATTCAGCCCTTACTTTTGTGTACTAAGGAGACATCTGTTAGCTCCAAAGATATGTATGATACTTTGCTGCCTCTTTTTACAGGTGGACACTCTAGTGCTGGTCCTAATGAGGTAACTCCTCAACCTTTGCAGGTTTCATATGATGATGTAGATCATTCCGTTTCTTATGCAAATTTACATGATGCACTTCTTGATGAGAGAGTTGATATTGAGTAGGAAAAAACAATGCCAAAATGGTTGGTGCAAACTTTGCATGAAAGCAAAGTAGATGCATCTCTATCATATCGTACTCATCTAGGCTCTCATAGTGCCTCTTTTGCAGTAGATTGCTATGCTATGGCTGTCTCCAGTCTCTGTGATGAGACTAAACCTATTTCGTTTGATGAAGCACAAAATTTTGAACATTGGATGGCTGCAATGCAATCTGAATATGATGCTATCATGAAAAATGGTACCTCATTTTTATGTGACTTGCCTCCTGGCAAGAATCCCATTAGCACTAAGTGGGTATACAAGCTGAAGCATAAAGCTGATGGAACACTTGACAGGTATATGACTAGACTTGTTGCAAAGGGTTATGCATAGGAAAGAGGCATTGATTTTGATGAAACATTTGCTCCTACTTGCCGAATGACTATTGTTCGTAGCATTTGTGCACTTGGAGCTCATCATGCTTGGAATGTGCATCAGTTGGACATTAAAACAGCATTTCTGAATGGTGACTTGCATGAAGAAGTGTATGTTTTTCAGCCCCGTGGTTTTATGTAGAAAGGGCATGAAAACCATGTGTGCAGGTTAAAGAAGGCATTATATGGTTTAAAGCAAGTACCATGCGCTTGATATGAAAAGATACATGCCTATCTTATTGCACATGGTTTTGAGAATAGTCCAACTGAAAGCACCTTATATGTTAAGCATGCTAATGATGTGCTTCTGATCATTGTGGTGTATGTTCCTCATGACATGTAGATTGTTGATTTTAAGGCTAAATAAATTGCATGCCTCATTTGAGATGTTTGATTCGGGGCATTTGCATCAATATTTGGGCATTTAGTTTATGAAAGTTGATGCTGGAATGGCTTTGTGTGAAACAAAGTATATTGACACATTATTGCAGCATTTTTGCCTTAAAGACTATAAGCCTATTGCCACTCCTATGAAGATAGGTTTACGATTGAATCTCCATGTTGTTGTATATGCATTTGATGTTGTTCTATATCAGCAGGTATTGGATGTTTGATTTACTTATGCATTACTCGGCCAGATATTCAATTTGTTGTCTCACAGATGAGCAGGTTTATGCATTGCCTAAGTGTCAAGCATTGGTAGGTGGTTAAGCACATCTTTCACTACTTGAGTGGTACCCAACTACTTGGATTGTTTTATCCCAAGGGGGGATCACTACCGCCAGAATTGCATGCGTTTTTTGACAGTGATTGGGCTGGTTGCTATGACACTTGTGTGTCCACCAGTGGTTCTTGCTTCATGCTTTGTAGGTCATGTATATCTTGGTTGAGCAAGAAGGAGCATGCTATGGCCACTTCCAATTGTGAGGCTGAGTATAGGGCAGCTTTCACAATGATTGTTGAGTGTGTGTGGCTCAAAAGCCTTATGGCTAATTTGGGTGTGTTGGTCACTCTTCTACCACCACCATCTTCACTGACAGTTAGAGTGCATTGGCAGTTGCGAGGAACCCTATGTTCCATGCTCGCACTAAGAACATTAAGGTGCATTATCATTATGTGAGGGAGAGCTTCTCTGTTGAGGAGATGAGCTTGGCATATGTGCCCACGGAGGAGAACATTGTAGATCTTTTTACGAAGGCTCTGTTTAGGGAGAAGTTTGAAGCTTTTTGCAAAGATTTGAGCTTACTTCCTTTTGTGGATTGATTTCATATAGCTTGGCACTTCCTTATACATGAGTGCTAGCTCCTTGTTCACCGCATCACTCACAAGGGGCATTTTTTGATATATTTAGGTAGTGATGTGTGTGAGCACTCTAGGACTGCCTGGGCACTATTTTCCCTCTTTAGGAGGCTTCTTCCCCCAGCTTGTATATACACCTATTGTCCTAACAAGCTACTGATCTTTTGTACACTCTAGTGGTAATACATTCAATATTGTGTGTTGTGCTCCAAGCTTCTTCTTCCTTCTTGTGATGTTCGCATGCTTTTGCAGACATCTAACTCCAACATTTCTTCTTAGACCAGGTATTGCATTTACTCAAACTATACACTCCCTATCACGTCCAAAAGGATTGATCACCTCAAACAGAATATCCTCCCTAAGGCTTTTGTGGTGGTGGGTTATGCATTGGGAATTCTCTAATAAGTATCCACTTCCATAATTTTAGCATGGCCCTCTTGCAGTAGGTGTTCTTACCCATTAACGCATAGGAGTAGAGGCTCTAGGAGCAACATATATAACATTAACATACTCATATATGAGAGCATGAAACATAGGTTTCCCTACAACTATCAATGCACTCTTAATAGTAGTAGATATGGTGCTGGTAGAACATTGGCCAACACCCAAATCTACCAAACATTGTTGTTAGAAAGGTTTATGGTTAGGTGTACCAATTCCAACCATCAATCTTAGCCATCACATTGCACATTGGGTGCTTTAGAAATACTCAAGTGAATCGTGCTTACGTTTCAAAGGCACAAGCATCGGTCATGGAAGCAGTCGTGGATGTAGGAATTTGAAAATAAAGTTCACTTGTGCATTCATGTTCCTATCATCATGTCTTATCATGGAAATGGCTTGTGTTGAAAAATTGAAAATCTCTTTTTGTAGCTCAATGCTTCCTAATCTTTCATTCACATCCATCAATTTTAAATCTTAAAAAGAAAGTAAATGAGAAATAATATTAAGCTTAGGTTGCTTGAATAATTTCTAATACGAAGTAAGAATCTATGATAATGTTTCTAGCATCTAACAATGATACAAGTCAATGAGTGAAATCAAATTCAAAAGTCCCTATCTAGGTGAATCAAGAAGGTATACTCCAATTAGTGTGATGACCCTCCCAAAAAGAAGCACTCATCAATAGCTCAAGAAAAGCGCCAAAGCCTCTTGTCGCAATGCACAAACTCAACTCCTTAGAATCAAAATCACATTCAAATCTAAACTATGATTGACCAAGCTTCTCCAAGTGCAAATTTACATCAACTAGTATCTTTAATCTCTCCAAAAGTCATAAAAATCACGTTAAAAAAACACAACATTAGTACACTAATATACAAAAAATGAACACACTTATTTTCCTTTTTTTATTTAATTTGCATTTTTATATTTAATATTTAGCTTTTCTTTACTTATTTGATTTATTTTTGTTAATTATTTAATTCCTTTAATCTATTTAATGCTCTAATTTCTTTCTATTTATCTATATCTTTCATTTTTTTTATTGTTATTTATTTTATTTTTATTATTTCCTAATTATTTTTCCTAATTCTCTTATATTAATTTTTTCCTTCCTATTTTCAATTCCTATTAGCTTAATCTAGTATTTTCATTTAACTTAATTATTAATCCTAAATTCTATTTTAATTTCAATTTCTATAAAATGTATTTAATACTTAATTAAAAAAATAATAAATAATATTACAAAAAATATTTTTGAAGTTTAAAACAATTTTGATGGTGTGAGGAGAATCTATATGAAGCTTGGAATGGTATAAATCCCAACTTAGGTCATCACAAAGTCTTTCTTTGTTTACCATATATACATTCACATTCACAAATCATAGGGAAATTGGATGAAAGAGCAACGAAGGTTGCATTCATTGTCTATGACTAAAAAAAAATGGGCTACATATTTTACAATCCAACTACAAAGAAATTCACAGCAAGCAGGTATGTTGTATTTGAAGAACATAGATCATGGTATGAAGAAGATAATAAAAAGGTAAAGCTACCTTATGAGCTTGATACAGATTTTCTTCCATTTGATACTAAACATGATGCACAAGTACAGGATTGTAGAAGTGATTTAGAAGAAGGAGAAGGAGAGAGATCACAAACTCTAGAAATCAAGAGGAAAGGCCAAGATACATGAATGTGGAGAATGCTGCAAACATGCTCCAAGAAGATCAATAAGGGATAGGGGACGACCTAAAAGGTATGGTTCTACATTTGTGACTAAAGATACCATCTATTTGGCCAAAGATTCAATTTTAGAAGAACCCTCTAATTATCAAGAAGCCAAAGGTGATCCTAATTGAGAGAAAGCCATGAAAGAGGAAACAGAAGCTCTAAAGGAGATGGACACATAGGAGTTGGTTCCTATGCAAACCAACAAGAAGGTAATAGGCTACAGATCTGTGTGTGTTGGGGGATTCTTGTGCAAAAAGGAACTTGAGTGTTTGTAGGAGAAGAAAGAAGGGTAAGAAGAAAGATACAGACATCGCAAGCTTCTGTAGATTGATTATAAAGAGAGAAGTACAATAATGATGTATAGCACAATCCAGATACAATCTGTGCGAAATCCCAAAGAGTGCACAATCAAACAAAGTTAAAAAATACCCAAGGTTCTTTCTGCCACTGACCTTCTCTGCACTAGACCTCCTCCACCTTCTCCAAGAGCTTGCACCTGTGCACACCTTGCACTCAAGCTTCCAATAGGGGGAGGGATGGACACCTTCTGTCAACATGCACACAGCTTCAATGGGGCCATATGACCTTTGATTGCATTTCTTAGCACTCCTTTGCACACACCTAAGTCACACTCCTTGCACACCTTGCATTTACTTCTCTGCGTCGCACACTCACTGTATGTCTTTTGCTCTTCTCTTTCTTAGTGTAGACTATGTTTACCTTGCTTAGGCTAACCAAGAATAATACATGCCTTGAGTTGAGTGTCGGTTCATGTACGCTTCTAACTAATAGAGTATCTTGGTGCTCACTTTGATGTCCCAAGATTGTCTCCAAATATGGGCAACCAATGAATCCCTATTTTTTCTTGAAGTGATTTTAGACTAAAAACAAAAATTTTATTTGGGGGGCCATACTTTCACTTTTGTGTACGCTTCCTCTTCACATACCTTCACTTTTTGCCTTTCAATTCTTCAAATGTGTACCTAAGGGAGGGTTCACCTAAAGCTTCCAAACACTTTTGAACCTTAGAGAAATTATAGAAAGACAATCTGCAACCTGCACCCAACTTTCTGCAAACATAACCATTGTGCACAAATTGATTGTGTACTACCTGTGCACCTTAACAACTAACTTTGAATGCTTTGACCCTGACCATCTTGACGTTGACCTTGACCATGTTGACTTTGAACACTTTGACTTTGATTCTATTGACTTTGACCATGTTGACTTTCACTAATATGACATTGATGGCTCAATAGTTGCCCACCACCTAATGGTCTCTCTATCCCGTAGAGTTAATAGCCAAAACTCTGAGCAAAGATATCACCATGATTCCTCATCTGCAAAATCTTCAAAAGGACACTTGAGCAGCCACCAAGACCACCAAGAGTAGTAAATAACAAGCATCAGTGAAGAACCAAAAGTGGGAATTGTGCATTGAAGAGTTGATGATGGAGAATGGAGGATAGTAATGAAATAGTAGGGAGGGTTGAGGGGGCTCAGAGGGATAGGTTAAGGAGAGGTAATGGTGGGGTTGGGTACAAAGATAAAAGGACGGGTAGGGAGTAGGAATAGGGGCTCTAGAGAGGGCCAAATTGAGAAAACAAGAAGCTACAAATTGTTAATATGGGAAAATGTAAAACATATGGTAAAATCGGGTGAGAATAGACCATGTGGACCATGTGCACAATGAAAAACACGTGATAAATGTTCTCAAAACATGTGGTTTTTGACCAAAAGTCAAAGAAAAGTTGGGAATTTGGAAAAACCAAGTCAAAAAATGAGTCTAGAGGTGCCAAAAGACATGAAAATGATTCCAAGCTTGAAAAAAATGACCATCTAAGGCACAATCTAGAGCCAAAAGCATTGGACCAAGAAAAATAAAAAAGTATTATATTTTGTCTTTTGTTTTTCTTTTTTTCTGGTCACCCATGGGGGTTGCACAGATCTTAAATAAAATGAAAAAAATAAAACATAAAATAAAATAAATAAATAAACTAAATAAAAATAAACAAAAAATAATTAAAAAAAGGAAAGGGGGTGGGGGATGGGGGTTTTTTTTTAGTAGAAAAAAATTTTTAAAAATCCACCATTGGGGATTTTTTTTTGAAAAACACCAAAAATAAATAAAAGATATAAATAAAATCCAAAAAAAATAAGAAAAATTTCTCAAAAAATACCCTAAATTTCTAGGCTACTTTTCTCACTCAAAGCCACTGAGAGCTTCCTTTTTTCCTCCATTTTGTCAACAAAATGACATTTGAAAAATATGAAAAATGTTAGAAAAATTCTAAAAAAATTTTGAAAATTCTTTTTAAAAATCCTTTAAAAAATTCAAAAAAAAAAGTCCATGCAAAGGGCTGTTAAATGGCTTCTAATATGCATAAAATCTCAAAGAAAAAGCATGAAGATGGATAAAAGCCACCAAAACTGAAGCAAAAAATATGGTACGAGAAGGCTATGTATAACCTAGACAGATTTTGCAAGTTCCAAGGGATCCAAAAATCTTCACTTGTGCTTTTGATAGGCCTTGAGCTTGGATATATTGACCAGTGGTAGCACCTCTCCATTCAAATTCTTTAACTCCACTGCATGTCAATTCAGCATCGTCTTAATTCTATAAGGTCCTTCCCAGTGTGGAAGCCATATTCCCCTTACTTGTGTGTGGATTTGAGGTCTATGGAGAAGAAGTAACATGCTTGTTTGTAAGTTATTGTTCCACAGATTCCGATCATGTGCCTGCTTCCTCTTCATTTGAGTCGCTAGCAATTGTTGTGCAACATATAGACGTATCTCTTCCACTTTTTGTAGTGCTTCAAGCCTCTGAGAGACACCCGAATCTTTCTTTCCCTAAATTAATGCTAGTTTTGGTGATCCATGTAGGAATTCAAAGGGATCAATAGGCAACACCCCATGAACCAATTTGAATGGGGAGTATCCTGTTGCTTCTTTGTAAGCTAATCTATATGCCCAGAGGTACCTTGATAAGCTATTCTGCAAGAAGTGGGTTGTAACGTACATTCCTTCCTTAACATGGGAATTAAGACCTTATTGGTGGATTTTTCCTGTCCATTAGCTCTTGGATAATAGGCACAAGAGGTCCTATGTAGAATTTTGTACCTTTTAAAAATTTTTGTTAGGACCTTGTTCACAAAATGAGTACCTTGGTCTCTACAAATTTCAAAGAGGACATCTAGATCTACAAATGATGTTACTGTAAAGCAAATTAGCAATTGTTTGTGTGGTGCAATCAAGGGAGGCAATAGCTTCATCCCACTTTGTTGCATAGTCAATGGCGATCAGTAGATACTTTTCTCTCTTTGGAACCAATGGAGGGTAGATAGGCCTGATGAAATCTAACCCCCACTTTTCAAATGGTTGCCATGAAGTGGAAACAAACAAGGGGTTGTGCCTATGCTTTGTTGGCTTGGGTCCACATCTCTGACAGACATCACATGCTCTTCCCCATTCCTTTGCATCTCTGAATACTGTAGACCACCATAAGCCAATATCAAGGATTCTCTAGCTCATAATGTGTCCTGGAAGGTGCCCACCACTCACTCCTTCATGTGCAGATTTAAGGATTTCCCTCACTTCTTCTTCTTCCATGCATTTTCTAAACCTGCTGTCCTTTTCGTGTCTATATAATTCTTCCTCAGTGAAGGTAAAAGGTCTGCTTTTGATTATCAACCTCTTTCTTTGCACAGCGCTTGCCTTCTCTGGATACAATCTACTGTTAAGAAAATTCTTCATGTCATCATAGCAACCTTTTGCTTGTATAGCGAACAAATTAGCATCTAGAAAATCATCATTTATTCCAATTGCTTGATCCATAGTGTTAATCCTAGATAGGCGGTCTGCCATAAAATTTTCTCTACCTGATTTATGGACTACATGAAAATCAAATTCTTGGAACAAAAGTAGCCACCTCCATATCCTCCCAGTCGCTTGTGGCTTGTTGAGTAAATACCTGAGTGGTTGATGATTAGTTATGATAACAAATTTCACTCCTAGAAAGTAATGACAAAACTTTTGTATAGCGAAAACCATTTCCAAGGCCTCCCTTTCCATGGTGCTATAATTTTTTCAGCCTTTGTCACAATTCAATTGGAATATTGAATAGATTTTTCAAGTTTGTGTTCTTCATTGTGTTGAGCCAAAACTGCACCCACTGCATATGCACTCGCATCTACATGTACATGAAAATGTTTTGACCAATCTGGTGTGATAAGAATTGGTGTAGCTACCAATTTGGACCTTAATGTCTGATAAGCATCTTCTTCTTTTTCTTCCCACCTAAAGGGTACTTCTTTACCTATAAGTCTAGCCAGTGCCATGGCTATCTCAGCATACATTTTGATAAATCTTTTGTGGTACCTGGTATGCCCCAAGAGACTCTAAATTTCTTTAGGAGATTTGGATTTAGGTAAATTTAGTATAGAAATAATTTTATTTGGGTCAGGAGCCATACCTTTAGCAGATACCACATGTCCTAAGAGAGTTCCTTCTATCACAAGGAAGTGACACTTAATTGGGTTCAACTTTAGTTTAGCCTCCTTGCATCTTTTAAAAACCTTCTACAGCTATCTTAAGTGATTCTCTAGGCAATCCAAAGGGGTCTCCTTGTGCCTGAAAAGGTAGAAAGGTCATCCATGAAAATTCTCAGTGTTTCCAGCAACAAGGGTCCAAAAATGAGGTTGGCAATCCTGTTAAAAGTGGTTGGAGCATTTCTGAGTCCAAATGGAATTTTTACATACACATATGTGCCCCATGGTGTGATAAAAGCAATCTTTTCATGATCCTCTGGGTGGATGGATATTTTGTTATATCCACTAAATCCATCCATAAAGCTATATAATGCGTGTCCAGCCACTTCTTCCATGACCTGCTCTGCAAAAGGCATGGGGAATCCATTCGAAATGGTTACCTTGTTGAGTGTATCTAAAGTCACCACAAATTCTAATCTTGTTGGTATTCTTCTTTGGTACTATAAACATTGGTGAAAGCCATCTCGAATGTTCCACAAGAATGATAATTCTTGCATCCTCCATCTTCTATATCTCTAAATACACAACTTCAACATATTTTGGGTTGAGTCTATAACTCTTTTCTCTTATTGGTTTAGCTCCTTCAACAAGAGGAATTCGGTGCTCTCCATAGTAGGTAGGCACTCCTTCTAAGTCTTTATAATGCCACGTGAAAACATCTGCATAGGGAATCAAGAAAGATTTTACCTTTTCAAGGAGCTCAGGGTAGCTCCACAACCAAGTGGCCACTAAAACTGAATGATTATTTTCCTGAGTGCCTAATTGTACTTCTTTGATTGGATTTCTATCGACCATGGTTTGTACATGCTCATCTCCAATCCTTTTTTCCTCCAATAGCTTTTCCCACAAATTCTAGAGAGAGATGAAAAAACATGAAAAATCTCTTCGTTAACCTATCTTCATGGGACCAAATGAGACATAAAACATAAGAACTATAAAAAATTCAATCAAGTAAAGTTTTTCTACTAAGAGTGCTCTACCTTTCTCTCATACAACACTTTTTCAGATTCCTTCATCTTCATGCTCAAATATGACACAAATTTCATGCGATAACTTTCTAGAGAGAGAGAATGTTTAAACTTATTGCTACAAATTTTTGCTGACATGATCAGAATATCCTAAACATAAAATTCCATTATTACCTACACTTTTTTTTTGGTGGGAAAATCAATATGGCATCTAACACTTTACTCGAGTCATGGATGACACTCGCATGTCTCAGCCATGGTCTTCCAATCAAAAGGGGAAATCCTCCCTCTACCTAGGGTAGTCTTAATACCACAAAATCCAAAATGAAGAGGTTACCGTGTACTTCTAGTGGAACTCTTGGGATCACCCCCATTGGCCTTACATTGCTTTGATCTGCCAAAATGACGGTGAAGTGGGTTGGATCTGGATGGGCGTAGGCCAAGATTCTCCATGGTATGCTTAGGCATCAAATTTATGCCAAACCCACCATCCACAATGACTCCTTGTAACTTTAATCCTTTAATTGTTACTGTCAGTCTTGGACTCTTATAGCCTGTGAGAGGTGATTCTCCTACACCCTTCCTTTGATCCAAGGCAGTAGTCTTGACCACTAAGGTGGATGAGGAAGCCTCATCAATTATTTGCAGTACTTCAGACCTGAATTTTGCATCCATGTTTATCAACTCAAGAATACTAACCTCTGTTTTGATTGACTTGAATAATCTTGAAGCTCCAGATTCCCTAAGATCAATTTTGCTATTTGATTTCTCAAGTTCCTTGTGGGCCCGGCTGTATGCATTCCCAATGACATCATTAGTCTCTGAAAAATATTCTTTTTATATTATCTCTTCACATTTTGTTGAACTTCCTTTCTCTTTTTTTGCATCTTCATATATATATATATATATATATATATATATATATATATATATATATATATATATATATATATATATATATATATATATATATATATGATTTGCTCTAATCTATCCTCTAGCCATTGTAACTTCAAAAAGTACTTGATCCCTAGCTTGGTTCTTCTGGAATTTTCCCTTTATTTCTTGTCTGCATGACCATGGAATCGATTTCTTCTAATTGTACCTCTCTAATGGATGGTGATTGTACAACACTGGCTTCTTCTGCTGCTCCATGATTATCTATTAAGATCATTTGGAGATGGGGCATAGACGTAGATGCTTTGTTTGTATAATTATCTTTGGCATCTGGGAAATTCTTGCAAGGGGGGGTATTTTTTGGTAGGGTACATTTACTATGATAGTGTCCACACTCTCCACACCTGAAAAAAATAATTGGCCTTCTACGCCCATTTCCATAATTACCTCTGGGTTGTTGGTTATAGTTGTTACCTTGGCTGGGGGTTGCCACCATTACATTGGTTGAGAATTGAGCACCTCCTTGTGCCCAATAAGGTTATGCAGGCATCCCTCTTGACTGATGTTAATGGACCTCATAACCAGCTTTCCTACATAGCTGGCAAGTTACACTTAAAAGTGGACACTCACTTACCACATGACCCTACTTGCTGCACATGGTACACCATAGTCCACTTTTGATGCCACCTCCCCTGTGTTCCTGCAACTCCTATCGAAGTTGAGCCAGATCTTCTGCTTGTGCTTTCTCTTCCTTTTGTAGCTTCAATGCTTCAAGTTCTCACCTCATTTGAGTACAACACTCTCCTCCTCTTTGCGCGGCTTATTCCTTTTTAAGCTCTCAAGCTCTTTCCTTAGCTGAATTACTGGGTCTTTAGGTTCTACAGGATATGATAAATTGGAAGAGCTTACCCCATACTACTATTTAATTTGCTCCAATCTTGTAGCTATATTGATAAATTCTTCTATTGTTGTTGTCGGTGTCGTGGAGATTTTATCTCCATGGATCATTCCTAGGTGACTCATTGTGGTGGATATGCATTCTAGGTCCATATCGTCATGCAGATGAGTTTCCATTATGGTACATGGCATTTTTGACGGCAACATATACTGTGGAATCGTTTCAGGATGTCCTTCTTCACCTTTCAGAGTACTTGCTATCTTCAACACTTCCACGGATTGCATGGTTGTAGTAAAGAAAACAAGAGATTGTGGATGACCTCTTAGCTAAGAAATATCAAAGTTTGATTCCATCAGCTGGACTCGCATTTTTTACCTCCAGAAATCTCTGCTATTCTTGAGGAACATCAAAATTCAGCTCATCAACTACAGGGAGGGAAAGAGGACAGGTGGGATCACATCATTAGGGATTTGACACGCTGTACCATCTGAAAAAAAGAAACTGTTGAAGAAAGATGCAGGCTGCGTGGCATCGGGAGAGAGAAAAGATAAAAATTCTGTTTTTTAAATGTATAAGGGAGTCGTTGCATCATGATTTCTTCTTGGTGGTTGGAGTTTGTCAGAGAAAAACATTTTTCTATTAGTGCAGAGGAAAGAAGGAAGACGATCGGGGCACTCTGAGCTTTGATTTTGATATGTTCTATTACAGAAGTATCATTTATCTGATGTGAAACTGCTGTGGAAGAAGACAATTGATGATGCTGACAAGAACAACGTGTCTAAATCTGATAATTGCTTAAGGAAGAGCCTATCGAAGTTAATTACTAATCGATCAGAGGTAGATCTACTAGATCAATGAAATGATCAATGGAAAGGGATGTTTCCCCAAAGGTGGAGGTTTAGGAGGCATGCAGACTGATTTGATGGAGAAGCAATTTAACGACTCGAACAATGAGAATTGTCTGTAAGTTCCAGTGTGTGTTTATTGTTGTTTTATAACCATCGCTTCTTAGCTGCTTAACTCGCTTCTATTTTAGTATGACATAGTGCCTTTAATCTTTCAAGATACATCTAATTTTGAGTCGTAATATGCGTTACTGATAAGTGCATTGATCGCAATGTTCAGACTTCAGAAATCTTGAACTCTGTAAACATATAATATATCTATATTATGCATTTTTCAGATGAAATCTTGGATGAAGTTAGTTATTTGACGGCATGTTAAGTATAGTAAACAATATCGTCCATCACACATATGTGTCTACTCACAAGAATTGAAGAAACGGAAGTCTCTATATCATGTGCAAAAGTTTGGACACCTGTTTTAACTCTGAATTGTTTCGTTATGTTTGTGTTGTGCTTAATAGTATGGTGCCAAATAAGTCGATAGTCAATACTTTGTGTGAGGGGAAAAAGGGTTAGAGCTAAGAATTCACCCAAACGATATGTTGTGTGTGTGAAAATAGAGAAAAACACAAAATCACAAGCAGACAACTCAGAATTTCAGAAAGTGGTTCTGATCAAGAATTTTGATGTGAAAAAGGAGTAAAGAATTTCATATTTTATACTTTAGTTTTGGCGACGAAATTGTTCCAATTATCATTCTGTTTTCTGAATGCAAATGTGCTACTGCATCGAGATTATAGGTTCATCTGTTTTATGTATGGCATGACAAAAATATTGATGTAATGGTATTTCTTTGCACAAGTTCATACGCTCTATGTTCATCGAGACAATAATTGATATGTGTTCTTTGTATTGCTGGATGTCTGCATTTGGAGTGTAAACAACTTTTTTCTATTCTGATAATGGATGCATTTCAAGTTCAATTGTTTTAAGATACATGATTGCATCGATAAAATAAATATGTTGCACAATGTATGTTACAATGACACATACCAGTTTTATTCACAATCTATTTTCTTGAACGAAATATGTGCGTTAATGACTGTTTTTATATATCATGTCAATTGTGTTGAAAGAGTACTGCATACTCTCTACATTTGCTGAATTGTAATGATATAAAAATTATGTTTGTTTTTTTTTAAGTAAAATTGGCAACATAATTCTCTGCGTCAAATGGCCTTCAAAGATAAACATATCTTCTTAGAGCGAAAAGTGTTGCTCTTGTTTTGAGTTAAGTATGTTCTTCGAATGAGTTTGAGATATTTTACATGGATGCCATTGAAAGAAATGATGTGTATGATTATTGAATCGCTCTCATAGATGTAATTACTGTCTATCGTATAAATGAAATGACATTCTTAAGCTTTCAAATGCAAAATTCATGATGCACTAGCATAAAGGAAATGCTTGCGATATTGGTTGTCCGTCACTTACATTTTCTGGAATCTCTTTTGTGGTAAGAGTATTGAAGCGAGAGATGTGACCATGATTGTTTTTTGCTTGAGACAATAGTGTAACAATTATGCTTGATTTGAGAAGTGATGCGAGTCAAACCCTTCTTGTCTTAAGAGCCATTTAGAGTCAATGATCTAATCCTTCTTTTTGAGTTTTGTTTCTTTAGCTACTTATTTCTTGGTGACAGACAATCCAATAGATTTCTGTGAGTTCCTTGACATTCCATTTACTCCAAGGTAGTAACTGCCCTCAAACTGGAGACTCTTGAGGTGACGGAAGCACCCCGTGTGCACCCCTAGGCATGTAATTTCTTGACCACATCGGTAAAACTAACTCCTTTATTTTACATTGTGTTGATATGGGAAGTGGTTTAGCCATCCACTTCTTGATTAAAAAATCATGGGGAGGGTCTGGCAGTTTGGCCATTAATGCCTTGGCTCTGGTAACAAATTCTGAGATGTCTCCCCAGGACCTAGTCTTAAATTTTCTAATTCCTCAATAATGTTTTCAGTTGTGTTCCCTTGTTGGAACTGTGTCCTAAATGCTTCCTTCATCAAGTCCCATGTGGTGAAATGGTTGTCGGCAAACTGACTAAACCATTTTTCTCCTAGCCCTTCTAATGTTGTAGGGAAAAGAATAAAAAATGTGTATTCTCTTCCCATCAGACCCCTTGTCTTACATAAGGCTAAGAATCTCCTAATGTGCTCATCTAGGTCTTCTTGTGCTAATCCTCTGAAGGATGGAAATTTGATATTCAATCTAGAAAGTAAAGTTTCCAAATCTACCTAGGCTACCATATTCTTTACTAATGATGTCAATGATAATGGACTAGTTGATCTTTGAATAACCTTCCTTCTTGTTGCTTTGCGAGGGAACCTCAAGATTTGGGATCGAGTTGCGGTCATGAGCTGTTTATACTCCTCTTAGGTTAAGATATTTCCAATGGAAGAAAGATTACCTCTTAAGAATTACAATACTGTTGGTACATGTGCACTCTTCTACACTTTGCAAATACTGCATCTCCTATGCTCAAGTCTCCTTGTGGTCCCATTGGCCATGCAAAATTTTGTTGGGGGATTCTTGTGAAGAAAGGCACTTGAGTGTTTGTAGGAGAAGAAAGATACAGACACTGCAAGCTTTTGTAGATTTATTATAAAGAGAAAAGTACAATAATGATGTACATTACAATCCAGATACTCTTTGTGCGAAATCTCAAAGAGTGCACAATCAAACAAAGATACAAAATACCCAAGGTTCTTTCTATCACTGACCTTCTTTGCACCAAACCTCCTCCACCTTCTCCAAGAGCTTGCACTTGTGCACACCTTGCACTCAAGCTTCCAATAGGAGGAGGGATGCACACCTTCTATCAACACGCACACAACTTCAATGGGACCTTGTGACCTTTGATTGCATTGCCTATCACTCCTCTACACACACCTAAATCACACTCCTTGCACACCTTGCACTTACTTCTCTGCGTCGCACACTCACTGTATGTCTCTTGCTCTTCTCTTTCTTAGTGTAGACTATGTTTATCTTGCTTAGGCTAACCAAGAATAATACATGCCTTGAGTTGACTGTCGGTTCACATACGCTCCTAACTGATAGAGTATCTTGGTGCTCACTTTGATGTCCCAAGATTGTCTCCAAATGTGGGTAGCCAATGAATCCATATTTTGTCCTGTAGTGACTTTAGGCTAAAAACAAAATTTTAATTAGGAGGCCATACTTTCACTTTTGTGTACACTTCCTCTTCACATACCTTCACTTTTTTCATTTCAATTCTTCAAATGTGTACCTAAGGTAGGGTTCACCTGAAGCTTCCAAACACTTTGTAAACACTTTTGAACCTTAGAGAAATCACAAAAAGACAATTTGCAACCTACATCCAACTTTCTGCAAACATAATCATTGTGCACAAATTGATTGTGCACTACCTGTGCACCTTAACAACTAACTTTGAATGCTTTGACCCTAACCATCTTGACTTTGACCTTGATGATGGTGACTTTGACCACTAACTATGTTGACTTTGACCATGTTGACTTTGACCGATATGACATTGATGGGATCAATATTGTGCAACTTGAAAAGGAATTGAGATGGTTTTATTTGCAACTATAAAGCCAGATTGGTTACTAAAAGATATGCTCAAACACAAGGCATATATTATGAAGAAACCTTCTCACTTGTGGCCAAGATGACCACCATTAGAACCTTGCTAAGTGTTGCACTTGCAAGGAATTGGAAACTACTTCAACTTGATGTGAAGAATGTTTTTCTCAATGGATGGATCAATGAGGAAGTACATATGTCACAATCCCCTAGGTATAAAATCCCTAACTATCCTAATTATGTATGCAAGCTTAAGAAATCACTATATGGTCTGAAACAAGCTCTTGGAGCTTGGAACTATAGGTTGGTAACCTATTTGTAGGATCAAGGGTTCAAATCAAGCAATGTAGATCCATCATCATTCATCAAGAAGATTCATGATGAAATTATCTACTTATTTTTCTGTATAGATGACATAAGTATGAAAGGTTATGATGTGATTGGAATAGAAAGAATCAAATCAATAATCTTTGATAACTTACATTTTTCTTAGGCGTTTAGTTTATCTATACAGATCAAGGGATCTACTTGACTCAAATAAGGTATACTTAGGATGTACTCTTAAAGTTCAAAATGAATGATGCCAAACCTATAGGTACACCTATGGAAATGAACCATAAACTCACTGCATATGAAGGAGAACACATAGAAGATGTGAAATAATATCAATGCCTTGTGAGTACTCCAATCTATGTTATGCATACAAGGTTAGATATTTCCTATAGTGTTGGAGCACTTAGTCCATTTATGCACTCTCCAAGAAAACCACACATGGATGGAGCTAAAAGAGCATTCAAGTATCTCAAAGGAAATTTCAATGAAGGTATATTCTACTTGTTGGAATTTGAGATATGCAAAAGCACGAGAACAACACGAGGAAGAAGAAGAAGCTTGGAGCACAATACACAATATTGAATGTATTACCAAGAGAATGTACAAAGATAAGTGACCCATTAGGGTTATAGGCATATATACAAGCTGAGGGAAAAAACCTCCTACCCTAACTGTCCTAGTGTGTTCACACACATTACTACCAAAATATATCAACAAATCCCCCTAGGAGTGATGCGATGAACAAAGAGTTGGCACTCATGTATAAGGAAGTGCCAAGCTATGTCAAATCAACCCACAAAAGGAAGTAAGCCCAAAAATTTGCAGAAAGCTTCAAACTTCTCCCTAAGTGGATCCTTTGTGAAAAGGTCTTCAACATTCTCCTATGTGGACACATATGCCAAATTGATCTTTGTAACAGAGAATATCTCTCTAACATAATGATAGTGCACCTCAATGTGCTTAGAGCGAGCATGGAACATAGGGTTTCTCAAAAATGCCAATGTGCTCTGACTATCTATAAAGATGGTGGTGGTAGAAGACTAACCAACACCCAAATCAGCCATAAGGCATCTGAGCCACACACACTCAAGAGTCACTATGAAAGTTGCCTTATACTTAGCCTCACACCTAGAAGTGGCCACATTAGGCTGCTTTTTGTTCAACCAAGATATAAATGAGCTACCAAGAATGAAGCAAAAACCATTGGTGGACACACGAGTGTCATAGCAACTAGCCCAATCAAATTCAAAAAAACCATGTAAATCTAGTGATAGTGATCCCCCCTTTGGATAAAACAATCAAAGTATTCGGGTACCACTCAAGTAGAGAAAGATGCACATAACCGCCCGCCAATGTTTGATATCTAGGAAATGCATAAACCTACTCATCTATGAGATAGAAAATTGAATATATAGCCGAGTAATGTAGAATTAAGTCAAGCATCCAACAGTCTGCTAATAGATAACAGCATCAAATGCATCTCCAGCATCATGAAGACTCAATCATAAACATGTTTCCATAGGAGTGGCAATAGGTTTCTAGTATTCAAGGCTAAAATGCCACAATATTATCTCAATATATTTTGTTTGTCAACACAAAGCTATTCTGATATCAACTTGCATAAACTGAATGCCCAAATAATGATGCAAATTCCCCAAATCTAACACCTCAAATGAGGCATGCAAATTAGGCTTAAAATTAGCAATATGCTTCTCATGAGGATCAGTGAGTAGGATGTCATCAACATAGACAACAATGATCAGAAGCATATCATTTGCATGCTTAACATATAAGGTGCTCTTAGTTGGACTATTCTCAAGACCATGTGCAACCAAATAGGTATGTATCTTTTCATACCAAGCATGTGGTGCTTACTTCAATCCATATAATGCCTTTTTCAACCTATACACTTTGTTTTCATGCCCTTTCTACACAAAACCATGGGGCTAAAAAGCATACACTTCTTCATGCAAGTCACCATTCAGAAATGAAGTTTTAATGTCCAACTGATGTACGTTCCAACCATGATGATTTGCAAGTGCACAGATGCTATGAATAGTAGTCACTCGGCATGTAGGAGCAAAGGTCTCATCAAAATCAATCCCTCTTTCTTGAGCATAACCCTTTGCAAAAATCCTAACCTTATACTTGTCAATTGTTCCATCAGGCTTATGCTTCAGCTTGTATACCCACTTAGTGCCAATGGCCTTCTTGCCAGGAGGCAAGTCACATAAAGACTAGGTACTATTTTTCATAATAGCATCATATTCTGATTGCATAGTAGCCATCCAATGTTGTGAATTTCTTGCTTCATCAAACAAAACATGCTCATTCTCATCAGAAAGACTAGAGGTAGCCATAGCATAGCAATCGGATGCAAAAGAAGCACTATAGAGCCTAAACAAGTATGATATGATAAAGGTGCATCCAATTTGCTATCTCGCAAAGTCTGCACCAACCATTTAGGCATAGTTTTTGTTATATCAGACCTCTCATCAACAAGTGCATCATCTAAATCTGCATCAAAAATGGAATGATCTACATCATCATGTGGAGCCTCTAAAGGTTGATAAATTACCTCATTTGGATCAGAACTAGACTATCCACCTATAAAAGAAGGCAGCAAAGTGTCATACATATCTTTGGAGCTAACTGATGTCTCCTTACCACATGAAAGTAATGCTTGAGTTGCATCTTCAACAAAAAGAACATCACGGCTAACCAAAATACATTTACTCCATAAATGATACAGATGATAGCCTTTTCTTTTAGAATTGTACCCAACAAAAATACATTTCACTGCTTTATCATCTAATTTCTTGTGTTGTTGATCAGGCACTAATGCATATGCTAAACAACCAAAGACACCCAGATGAGCAACATATGGCTTGCGACCATGCCAAGCCTCATATGGAGAGATAGAATGCAATGCATTATTGGGACACATCTTAGGTACATATGTTGCACACATAATAGCCTGAAGCCAGAAACTATGTGGTAAACCCTGATTCTTGACCATACACCTCGCCATCTCCATGAGTGACCTATTCTTCCTTTTAGCAACTTCATTCTGTTGAGGTGTATATGGTACTGTACACTGATGTTTTATCCCATGCTTAGCCAAAAATGCATTAAAATCAGAAGACATATACCCCTCCCCCCGAATCAGAAGAGAGGGTGCCCATTTTACATGTTGATAGATTTTCAGGCAAAACCAAAAACTGTTTGAATCACATAAATACTTTAGACTTTGCTTTCAATGGACAAACCCATGCATGCTTGGAAAAATCATCATCAATGAAATTCATGAAGTAAAGTTAGTTCCCAAAAGAAGTTGTTTGCATAGGACCGCAAATATCACAATGAACAAGCTACAATTTCTTAGTACCTCATACTGAACCATCTTTTGGGAAGGAGGAATGTTGCATTTTTCCCAAAATATAGCCTTCACAAACATATTTACCATGTGCCTCTACACACACCTAAGTCACACTTCTTGCACACCTTGCTCTTGCTTCTCTGCATCACACATTGCTTATGTATGTTTCTTGTTCTCTCTCTGTTAGTGTAGACTATGCCCACCTTGCTTAGACTAACCAAGAATAATACATGCCTTGATTTGAGTGTCGGTTCATGTACATACACTGTTAACTGATAGAGTATCTTGGAGCTCACTTTTATGTCCCAAGAGTGTCTCCAAATGTGTGCAGCCAACGAATCCCTATTTTGTCGTCCGGTGACTTTAGGACAACAACAAAATTTTAAATGGGGGGCCATACTTTCACTTTTGAGTACGCTTCCTCTTCACATGACTTCACATTTTTTCCCTTTAATTCTTCAAATGTGTACTTAAGGGAGGGTTCACATGAACCTTCCAAAGAGTTTAAAACCCTTTGAACCTTAGAGAAATTATACAAAGACAATCTGCAACCTGCATCCAACTTTCTGCAAAAAATAACCTTTGTGAACAATTGATTGTGCACTACCTGTGCACTTTGACAACTAAACTTTGAACGCTTTGACCTTGACCATCCTGACTTTGATCATGTTGACTTTGACCACTTTGATTTTGACCATGTTGACTTTGACCAATATGACTTTGATGGGCTCAATAGTTGCCCGTCACCTTATGGGCTCTCCATCCGAGAGAGCTAATAGCCAAAACTATGAGCAAAGATGTCACCATGATTCCTGTTCTGCAAAATCTTCAAAAGGACACGAGCAGTGAACAAGTCCACCAGGAGTAGTAAAGAACAAGCACCAAAGAAGAACCAAAATTGTGGAAATTGTGCAGATGATGGAGAATGGAGGGTAGGATGAAAGTTTTAGGGAGGGTTGAGATGGTTGAGAGGGATACGGTAAGGAGGGGTAAGGGTGGGGTTGGGTTTAAGGATAAAAGGAGGGGCAAGAAGTAGGATTAGGGACTTTGAAGAGGGCCAAAATGATGAAACATGAAAGCTAGAGAAGATGCACAGGCGTAACATTTGGATTTTGGCAAAGCTAATGCAAAATTTTAGTCTACTAGGATCAAGAAACATGCAAATGACCCCAAATTTGAAAAAAAAGGACCATCCGAAGCACAATCAAGAGCCAGAAGTATGTTTCTAAGAAAAATAAAAAATATATTTAACCACCATAGGATAAATTTTATCCTATGGTCGGGGGGGAGGGGGGGTAGGTTGGGGGGAGGGGGAGGGCGAGGTGAGGGAGGGCAAGGAGGGGAGGGGGGAGATTAGAGAGAGGAGGGAGGAGGGAGCGAGAGATTAGAGAGAGGAGCAGAGGCTAGAGAAAGGATAGAGAGATATTAGAGAGAGAGAGAGAGTAGAGAAAGTTTTTTTTTGAAATAGACAAAAATAAAAGAAAATTAGCCATCGAAGGCTTTTTTTGGAAAAACACCAAAAATAGATAAAAATATAAATAAAATCCACAAAAATCAGAAAAAATTCTCAAAAAATTCCCTAAATATCTAGGCTAATTATCCCACTCAAAGCAATAGAGAGATTCCTTTTTTCATCCATTTTATCAAGAAAATGACCTTTGAAAAAATATGAAAAATGCTAAAAAAAATTCAAAAAAAATCTAAAAATTCTAAAAATTCCCTAAAAATTATCAAAAAATTATTCATGCAAAGTGCTGTGAAATGGCTTCTAATTTTCTTAGAAACTCAAGGAAGAAGCATGAAAATGGATAAAAACTAATAAAACTTAAGTAAAAAATGGTACGAGAAGGCTATGTGCAACCTGGATAAACTTTGCAAGTTCCAGGTGATCTAGAAATCTTCACATGTGTTGATGATAGGCCTTGATCCTTGATATGATGACTAATTAAAATTATTTACCCTCCATAATCTCTAATTGTAGTGCACTTCCTTTGATCTATCTTCCTTATGGGCACACTGACCATTTGATAGGGTCATCCTGAATCTTTCATTGGAACAATAGCTCCCTCATGCTCCATCTTTTGTATCTTTGTCTTAGCTACTGTATGACATGATCTTCGAAATTTCATTTTTTTCATTCCAGCTTCTTCAGCCAATGGAATCCTTTGTTTCCAAAGATATGCAGGTACTCCTTCCACATCTTTGTAAAGCCCTGCACTTACTGCCATAAGAATGAACATAACAGATGATATCCATACCAGTATCCATAACAAATTGGCCGTTGATATAGCTTTAGAATCAATTTCATCTCGATTGCACTTAAGGGATTCTTTTATCTTTTTCCTTCTATGGCCTTTGGTTGATATTGTTTCACTCGAATTAGTAGCCTGAATGACGTCCTCTTTTCCTTCATAGACTTCCTCTCTATTTGAGTTTGGAAAAATTCTATAGCAGGAAGATGGGTCTTCCACATGTAGCCAAGCCAGCATGTTTTCTTCTTCATATAAATTCGCTTCTTCATATAGATATGCCTCTGGGTTGTCCAAAAATTCTTCTTCCATACAAATACCAATTGTCTGCATCATGCTAGTATGTCTTTGATTGTTTGGTCCTTCTTCTAAAAATGTCTACTGCAACTCTTTTCCCTCTTGATTTACCCACATTGTGTCCTTACCCCAGTCATGCAACACATTGGCATGCCTTAACCAAGGTCTCCCAACTAATAGGGGGAAACTTCCTTCTACCTGTGCCAACCTTAAGACAACAAAATCCAAGTTAAGGATGGTACCTTCTATCTCGATTGGGACTCCAGGGACCACTCCCATCGGCCTTACTATGCTTTGGTCTATCAATGTTACAGTGAAGTTTGTAGGACTTGAAGGTTGTAGTCCAACCTTTTTCATGGTATGTTCAGGCATCAAGTTAATGTCAGAACCACCACCCACAATAACTCCTTGAAACTCATGTCTTTTGATAGTAATTGTTAGCCGAGGGCTCTTATAATTTGTGAGGGGGGCTTCCCCTACAATTCTATCTTTACGCATAACAGCAGTCTTTGCCACTAAACTTGTTGTGGAAGCCTCATCAATTATCTGCAAGAGCTCTGACCTGAACTTCACATCCATCTTTATTAAATCAAAAATATTGAACTCCTTTTTCATGGACTTGAGTAGCCTTGAATCTTCCAATTCCTTAAGAGCATGGGCTCTATTTGACTTATCAAACTCCTCATGAGCCCTACTGAATGCATTTCCAATGGCATCACTAGTACCTATGAGATCTTCTTTTTGCCTTCTATCTGCACTTGTGTTGGCTTTGTCTTCAGATGTCTCTTTGTCTTTGTTCAATCCATTAATCCTTGATTCTTGATCTATTTCTAATTGGGCCTTCCCCTTGCTTCTTTTCTGCACTGCAAAAGATTCAATTTCTTCTAACTGCACCACTCTAGTAGATGGTGATGGCAATTGCCTTGTTCTACAACTTCTTCTTTGCTCACAGCAATCATTTGAATGTGTGGACTAGATGTAGCTGCCTGGTTCTTAGGACAACAATTAGTATAATGGTCTCTGGCCTCTCAGCAGTTCCTACAAGAAGGGGCATTTTCTGGTAGAGTGCACCTACTTTGGTAATGCCCACATTCTCCACATCTAAAATAGATAATTGGCCTCCGTGGCCCATTTCGAAAGTTATCTCTATTTCTAGGGTTGTAATTGTTACCTTGATTGGGTGTTGCTGCCATTACATTGGTTGGTGGTAGGGCTCCTCCTTGTGTCCACATGTTGTTGCAAGCATACCTCTTGACTGACATTCGTGAGCCTCATGACCAGCTTTCCTGCATAGCTAGCAAGTTACACTTAAAAGTGGACATTCACTTACCACATGACCCTGTTTGCTGCACATGGTGCATCATAATCCAATTTTAATGCCACCTCCTCGGAGTTCTTCTAACTCTTGTCAAAGTTAAACCAGTTGTTGTGCTTTATCTTCCTCTTCATTTTGTATCTTCAATGCCTCAATTTCTTGCATTAGCTAAGTTACTTGCCACTAACTTCTACACTACACCTCCACCTTATCCAAGAGCTTGCACATGTGCATACCTTGCACTCAAGCTTCCAATAGAGGAGGAGGGATGGACACCTTCTGTCGATTCACACACAGCTTCAATGGGACTTTCTGACCTTTGATTGCCTTGCTTAGCACTCCTCTGCACACACCTAAGTCACACTTCTTGCACACCTTGCTCTTGCTTCTTTGCCTCGCACATTGCTTCTGTATGTCTCTTGCTCTGTCTTCCTTCGTGTAGACTATGCCTGCCTTGCTTAGTCTAACAAAGAATAATGCATGCATTGAGTTGAGTGTCGGTTCACGTACATATGTTTCTAACTGATAGAGTATCTTGGAGCTCACTTTTATGTCCCAAGATTGTCTCCAAATGTGTGTAGCCAACGAATCCCTATTTGGTCCTGCAGTGACTTTAGGACAACAACAAAATTTTAAATGGGTGGCCATACTTTCACGTTTGCGTACGCTTCCTCTTCACATGAATTCACATTTTTTACCTTTAATTCTTCAAATGTGTACCTAAGGGAGTGTTCTCTTGAACCTTCCAAACACTTTAAAGACCCTTTGAACCTTAGAGAAATTATAGAAAGACAATCTTCCCAGCATCCAACTTTTCTGCAAAACATAACCTTTGTGAACAATTGATTGTGCACTACCTGTGCACCTTGACAACTGAAATTTGAATGCTTTGACCTTGATTGACTTTGACCTTGAACATGTTGACTTTGACCAATTTGGCTTTGACCTTTTGACTTTGTCTATGTTGACTTTGACCTTTTGACTTTTTCCATGTTAACTTTGACCAATATGACTTTGATGGGCTCAACACAACTTATCCTCAACAACCAACATATGGACTACATCATTGTTTTGAATCATGGCCACTAACTAAAATACCCTGATGCAAAAAAATGATTGTATCTCAAAAAGTTGGAGAGAACTACCCTATCGAGTTCTACTAAACCCGTAGTAGACTTGGTGGCATTTATATTGGCAAATAGAAACATGCATATATGTTTGGCATGAAAAGGCAAAATTGCCTACAGAGGCACTGTGATAGTGCGTTTGGAGTCCAAAACAAGCCCTGAGTATGCTCATTAAATTTTGTGTGATTTTGTGACTGTGACCGAAGGGGTGTCGACAACACCCTAGATGAAATGGAGACCTGCTTTGATACCAATCATTGGAGTTTGAGGTCTGCAAAAGCATGGAACAACACAAGGAAGAAGAAGAAGAAGAAGCTTGGAGCATAATACACAATACTGAATGTATTAACAAGAGAATGTACAAAGATAAATGACATGTTAGGGTTATAGGGATATATACAAGTCGGGGAAAAAAACCCCCTAAAGAGGGAAAAAAGTACCCCGAAAATCCTAGTGTGTACGTACACACATCACTACCAAAATATATCAACACTAATCTATAAATCTGATTTGGATATCAAACTATATTCAAATGTAGAATGTGAAGGATCCAAGGATAATAGGAGTACATCAGGAAATCTAGCATTTGTTGGATAAAAACTTGTTTCCTAGATTTCAAAGGAACAAACTATAGTAGCACTCTCCTCAACTGAACCTGAGTGCAAAGGCTTGACAATAACCACAAAAGAAGCTATATGGTTAAAATATTTGTATGTAGACTTAGGGCTTGTGAGCTCCAAACCTCATATCTTTGGAGACAATTTGAGATCAATGCTTCCTATAACTAACCTTGTATGCCATGCAAGAACCAAACATATAGAGGTTCATTATCACTTTATCATAGAAAAAAATTACCAAAAGAGATTGATGTGTCATTTGTTTGAATAAAGAACAAGTGGTAGATATGAGGACAAAGGCTCTAGATGGACTAAAGTTTTGTAGACTCAAAACTATTTTAGGTGTAGAAGTCGTTATATATTGAAGAATGAAGAATGTTTATCTTGAAGGGCATCTGTTAAAATAGACAAGATTTCAACATTCTTAGAATTTAAAGCTTTTTCATCAAGAATAACTAAGTTTAATCCTTGAAGTAAACTTTTCTCATGGGGTAAAATTGTATGGATTCACATACACCTTTGTATATTCATATGCTTATGTAACATAGCATTAATTCTTTGAGGATGTAACTTAAGTCTTAATCCATGAGTCAAGTGGTTGGAGTTTCCCACCAAGATTTCAATCAATTATGAATTATATTCTTCATTTCTTAGATTGTAGGAAAAGAAAATATGCCACAACAAACTCTTTCTTGTATGATTTATGAGATGGAATTGGTGGTTGAAACTTATGGAATATCGTAAGAAGACTTTTATGAGTGTATATAATCACTCTACACACGTGTATCAAAAGAGAGAAGTGAATAGAATCAAGTTTGAATCACCTTCTTGCTCACTGCCCCTTTTATGCATCATCCTCTTTTGAATCAGCAGACTTGTAGAGCTTGTTTCTCTCTCCTTATATTTCCAATGCTCAAGTTTAAATATTCTTTGTAAATCTATGTTTCTAATTTAATTGTATAAAGGAATTCATTATTTGGATTCTTCTACAGTGAGATAGAGCTTACTCTTCTCTCAAATTTTGTTACTGCTATTTCCTAAAAAGCCAGGATGACCATTTGTGGATGTTAAATTCATAATTGGAGCATCCATTGTTAATTATTTATACTCTAGTACATAATAGCTTCTTAAATCTATAATTCATCATCCTTTAAGAGGAATTTGATCAATTGTAATCAGGTTGTGAGCACTAAGTGTTTTAAGCAACATCTTCCATCCATAAATAGAAACACTTTCATAGCTGCTTCATTAATTTAAAATCAGCTACTATTACTTTATTTACAAAAAATAAAAACTAAGGCTTACATATATGATTGAAACAAATTTTTGGACATCATCCAAGATGTACATGTTCAAGTTATCAAAAAGAAAATGTATGATCAAACAAACCAAGATTTATACATACAAGGCTAAGCATGACATCTACCAAATTTTTCCCATCTTTTAACACCACCAAAGGTCTTCATTTGTGTTGGCATCAACCAAGCTCTACATATACAATCATGACTAGTTTGTGGACACAAGAAAAGGCATGCACATTTATGGTAGAGGTGCAATTTCTTCATATGAATGAAGATAACAAGATCCCAACCAAGTTATACACATAAGGAGCTATTTGTGAAAATCAACTAAGCATTTCAAATATATGTACACAAAGAAAATTCTATATATTTGTGGACTCCAACCAATACATCCACATACAAATATCAACATCAAATCATCATACAAATATCAACATCAAATCATCACACATAAAAAAATATATTTTCTATAGTATATTTAGAGAAAATATTCATTTGGTAGTTATTACATGCATAAGCACACATAGTTGGATGCACATACCCACACATACTCAAAATTGTAGTCAGATGTTTTTGGTAGGTTCTTCCAAATCATAAAAATGATACGCATCACTTGAAAACATTTCATCACCTCCATCATGGATACCATCCTCTTTTCTTCAAATAAAACGTGTATGCTAATGTTTTTGTTCTCCTCACAATAACCATTGCCTACCACAACTTCTTTGATGAGGTTAGGAATGACCACATCATATAGAAGCAAGTTTTTGCAAGTTCAATCCTTAGAAGACTATTTAAAAATTTGTATTTTTCATCATAATCATATATTATACCTCTTCAAGTATGTTCTTTCCATGAACATGGTCATATATGTTTTCTCAGTTCAACACAAAAGTCAGTGCCAAACTCAATGGCTACTAGTTCAAAGTAGAGACCTTCTAACTTTGAATAAAAAAGCATATTAAATTAGCATGAGGGTTTTGCATTAATAGATTGCTACTTCTCTTTGATCCCAATTACATGCAAATGAGAGTGAGTCATTCTTCAAAAGTTGTAGTAAATGGTCAATATTTAGAGAAGATAAATTTTGAGTCCCTATTTTTTACTTTATCAAGTGTTCATTCTTCTCATGAGCTCTCCAAACATTTTCACTACAATCATCATATCCGTGAATAGTTGTTTCTTTGCCAAACATAGCTATTTGTCAAAATTTGGATCTAGATACTTTTTTCGGTTAATTTTAAAAGTTGAGCTTTAAAAATTTCCATTCTTTTCTTCATATAAAAACCCATGTCAAGCTTCAAAATATTAAAGCTTATATTTTTCTCAAAAAGTACTTGGTGTGGGCTATCAAGTTCAAGTGAGTATGCCATAAAAACCTCAAATATTTCATCAAGAAAATCAATAAAGTTGGCGCATAATTTCGCTTGTGCATAATTTTAGTTCCCTCTAGTGACACCTTGAATAATGATGGTACATAATGGAGGTGTGGTTAGTAATATCTTGACGATGCTTGTTGGACCAATTCCCTTCTCTCCTTATAAGAAGATCAAAGAGAAAGTGAACAGGGGAACGCATACAAACAAATACATATGCATAGAGATCAATGCATATGAATATAAAGAGATATCAAGGCATATAGAGAGGCATAGATAGATACTCAGACGTAGGCCATAAAGGTAGAGGCAAAGGCAAACATAGAGTGAGGTGGATTTAGGCATACATAGAGATAGAGAGACAATGTAATGCAAAATGTGAAGCATATGTCAACATCAAGATAAGCAAATTCATAGGTACGATTGTAGAAGGCGAGGATCATGAAGAAGACCCAATGAGGAGTAGCAAGATTACCAAATATTTTGTCAACAAGCAATGACAGTAGAGTACTGCCGGAGAAGCCATTGAGGGTGTGACAATCAATGAAGAGAAGGTGAAGCTATAGAAGGATTCACAGAAGAGGTGGTTATTGAAGGTGCCATTGAGAGCTATGAGATTGCTACTAATCAACCATGTGTGTGTGTTGATTTTACAACTTTTCAAGAGCTCTTACTCCAAGCTCTTACTCCAAGCTCTTCCTCCCTAAAGAATATCTTAACTATTAATTCATCTATTATATAGGTTCCATCTATCAGGTTTGTGTTGGAGTTAGACGTCTGCGGAAGCACGCGAACAGCACAAGGAAGAAGAAGAAGCTTGGAGCACAACACACAAGACTGAATGTATTACTAGAGAATGTACAAAGATAAGTAGCCCATTAGGGCAATAGGCGTATATACAAGCCGGGGGGAAAAAACCTCCTAAAGAGGGAAAAAAGTGCCCCGGCGGTCCTAGAGTGTTCACACACATCACTACCTAAATATATCAACAAATCCCCCCTGGGAGTGATGCGGTGAACAAGGAGCTGGCACTCATGTATAAGGAAGTGCCAAGCTATGTGGAAATCACTCCACAAAAGGAAGTAAGCCCAAAGCTTTGCGAAAAGCTTCAAACTTCTCCCTAGGCAGAGCCTTCGTGAAAAGGTCTGCAATGTTCTCCTACGTGGGCACATATGCCAAGCTGATCTCCCCAGCAGAGAACCTCTCCCTAGCATAGTGATAATGCACCTCAATGTGCTTAGTGCGAGCATGGAACACAGGGTTCCTCGCAACTGCCAATGCGCTCTTACTGTCAGTGAAGATGGTGGTGGCAGAAGACTGGCCAACACCCAATTCAGCCATAAGGCGTCTGAGCCACACACACTCAACAGTCGCTGTGAAAGCTGCCCTATACTCAGCCTCACAACTGGAAGTGGCCACAGTAGGCTGCTTCTTGCTCAACCAAGATATACATGAGCTACCAAGCATGAAGCAAAAACCACTGGTGGACACACGAGTGTCATAGCAACCAGCCCAATCTGAGTCAGAAAAAGCATGCAAATCTGGCGGTAGTGATCCCCCCTTGGGATAAAACAGCCCAAGTAGCCGAGTACCACTCAAGTAGCGAAAGATGCGCTTAACCGCTTTCCAATGCGTGACTCCTGGGCAATGCATAAACCTGCTCATCTGTGAGACAGCAAACTGAATATCTGGCCGAGTAATGCATAAGTAAATCAAGCATCCAACAGCCTGCTGATAGAGAACAGCATCAAATGCATCTCCAGCATCATGAAGACTCAATCGTAAACCTGTCTCCATAGGAGTGGCAATAGGCTTACAGTCTTCAAGGCCAAAACGCTGCAATAATGTGTCAATATATTTCGTTTGACACAAAGCCATTCCACCATCAACGTGCATAAACTGAATGCCCAAATAGTGATGCAAATGCCCCAAATCAGACATCTCAAATGAGGCATGCAAATCAGCCTTAAAATCAGCAATATGTGTCTCAATAGGACCAGTGAGCAGCATGTCATCAACATAGACAACAATGATCAGAAGCACATCATTAGCACACTTAACATATAAGGTGCTTTCAGTTGGACTGTTCTATCTGCATATACTCAGAAAATACAGAGCCTATGTCTGAAAATTTTCAAGATCCTAGGAGGGTTCATTTGCTTTTGTTGTGCACATAGGAGTGTTTATCCTCCAACACTTTTTCCTACAACCCAATGTTCTTTCCTAGGACAATGCATGAATTGAGACAGCACTCCAACTCCATATGACAAATCAGGCCTAGTTAATGTAGCATAGATAAGAATACCAACCAGACTTTGATACAACTTCATATCCTTAAATTCTTCTCCTCTATATCTCCTCAATTTATGATTCACCTCCATTGGAGTAGTTTTGGTAAGGTTAAATGCATTATCGGGCATACAAGTAAGTATGCCCAAGCAAGAACAATGGAATTTCAAAGAATTATGATTGTCCAAGCTTGCAATATCAACGATGGACCCTTTATGTAAGTATACAAAGGATGGACGTAGCTTTCATGAAGGTAAGTGTTACTTTCAAATTGTTCTTGCCATACTAGAATAATGCATTCAAGAATGCATTTCAAAATAAAATTCAAGTTCTAATGCTTATTGAATGGTGCATAGAATGATCCATTTGAAATATGCATTGAACGCATAGGTGAATAGTAAAAGGTTTTCAATTTAAAGTGGACTCACTATCTCAATAGGGATAAAGAGTGAACATAAAACGTCTAACATAGCATGGCATAAGCATGAATGGAAATCACAAACGTATAAGGAACATAGACTTATGTGTATAATGGAATTCCAAGGATGAATTCCATGCATGCTTTAAGGAGGGGTTCCATACTTGGACCTTATGCATGCTAAGCATCTTCAAGCAAAGATGTATCGTTTCTTGGCATGCATAGTTTATTGAATTACATATGCATGGGTTAAGGGGACATGAGAGAGAAGTAAGTTCAGAAAGTTTAAGGTTTAAGATAAAAAATGACTTCTTTATGTGAAGTCAAAAGCATAAAAGTTTAATGGCATATTGATATGTGAATCAATAGCCATTAACTTTTATGCTTTTTATATGTTGGCTTAATCTAAATGCCAACAAAATCTAACAAAGATAGAGAAACTTTAGGATTTGATTCTTACTTATGGACTCTCAAGTTCCATAAATACCCATGGCATGCTTGATCAGCAAGGCCAAGGACTTAGGTTACAAACTAAGCAATGTTAACCATAAGATAGTGGTAATAAGAAAATGGATTGAAAAGCATCTAAAAGTGAAATGAGAAGCCTATATGAGATAATTTTTCATTGTGAATGATGTTCAGAAGTTCATAGGAACTTCAACATATGATCATTGAGGACAATGATCACACTAAAAGGGGGAAGAGAATGTCGTAAAATGACATATTAGAGAAAAAATGATTGAACCATTTTACCCTTTTCTAATACTTAAGTGTTCATTTCTTCCCCGATAAGCTTCTTCGTTCATTGACAAGAGGTAGGATCCATTTGGAGCTTTGAGAAAATTGCTTCAAGAGTGAAGAGTTGTAACTCATTAAGCATATCTAGAGAAGAGAAAGATTAAAGGGTTGAAAGAAATTCTTAATACCTCCCAAAATGTGCTCTATGAGTAAGAAGCAATTTATCAAGATGGTTAAAAAGGTAACCATTTAGCAAAGCTTATGATTGACTATATCCTTTGATACAAATGCCTACTTGTGTCAATAAATGATATCTAGTATGAGAATACTAGCTCTATTATCAAATGACATAAACAAAGATAACTTTGATTGCATCTAATCAAGGAAATAGTTCAATGAAAGCTCAATTTTTAAAGTCTTTTCAAAGGACAAATCAAGACTCTGTAAGAATGTAACTTACAAATATTTTGATTATATTTGATAAGACTAAAATGAATGGAGTTTAATCCTTGAGTAAGAGCTAAAGTTGTCTACACTAAGGTGAGATTGTAAATCGGATGGTATGGGACGTCTAGGTTTACAATGTCACTTAAGTGGGTTCAGTGGTGTGGGACACTGAACTTAAGGATAATGGAATCTTAAGCTCAAGGGTATTGGAGAGCTTTTTCAATCAAGGTTTTAGCATAAATGAACCACCCATTTGGATAGGAAACTAAATCAACATCAATTTCCTGCAGTTTTCGAGGACGAAAACTCCTTAAAGGGGGGAAGAAAGTATCATCAATATGATACTTCTAAGCAAAAGATATTCCTTAACTCTTTCATGAAAGTTAAGGAGTACATTGGATGTCCAAGTACCTAAGTGTGTTTGAGTTAAATCTCAAACAAAGTAAGAACCAGATATGCAAGAAGGGAATTCATTAAAGAATTCCAATTTGACAAGTAAATTAAAGTAAGCTAGCCAAAGATTTGAAGCATATTTAGCGCAAGGTATTTGAGAATGGATAAAGATGGATCCAAAGTTTGGATCACTAAGCATGACAACTTGCTTAAGTAAAAAGGGTGATGCATAATTGTTGATCCCTAAAAGGAGAATAGTAAATGGTTTGAAGAATATCAACATGATGTTGAAGAATTAAGCTAGGATATCAACTCATGAAGGTATGAGTTGAAGATCCAAAGAAAATCCCATGGGTAAATATCATTGAAAAAGGGATATAAAGGAGAAAAGACTTGATCTTATCTCATGTTAAATTAAGGAGTTTTGAGAAAGCCAAGCGACCTGAATTGGTCAAAGTTATCAAACCCTTTATGGTTGGATAATCCAAGAGGCCTACATTGGTCAAAAAGATCAAACCCTTTTATAGTTTGATACCAAGGAAAGTTTAAAGTTCAACCTAAAGAGACCTTTGAATTAATTGGCATTAGATTAAGAAACCTTACTATTTGCTCTCGTGATTATGATGCCAAGGAGTTACAAGATGGAATTCATGATCACGGTAAATGATCAGAGAGCATTGAAAAGATAAGGGAAAAGAAGGTGGAAACATTGAAGATGTGGTTCTACGGATTGGAGAAAGAACTCACTGGTATGGGACAGTGAGAACTAACTCCCATTGAGATTTTTCTCTGATGGCCAGAGAGAAAATAGGCTCAAAATCCGATAGGAAACATCAGGATAAGCCTTAAAGATAAGACCATTTAGATTAAGTTCTTGGGTTCATTATGAGGTGTAGAAATGTACCTCCTTGAACCAATTTAATACACCTAATTGTATGAACAAAAGGGTAAATAGAATGAACATGACATTTACCATAGAAAAGGCTATCCTTTACCCTCTTAAGTAGATGCATTTTTCTTAATAAAATGCATAGCCAAATTTTATATGGAACAATAAATTTGGATAAGTAAGAGGGTAAAGAATTTTGGGAGTTTACCAAGATAAACTCCAAAAGTAAATTCAAGTCTATTCAAGTATAATAACCTTGAATGAAAGAATGATCTGTAAAAGATCTTCTTTTAAATCTTTGGTGAGAACAAGTGATTCAGGAATGTTCCTAGAAAGATCTGAGATATGATGCCTAGAAACAGGTATCTTTCTTTCAAGACCTAGGAACCAAAGCTACAAAACTTGAATCATCTAAACTCCATCCAATAGAAAATCTAGAGGGTATCTTGATGGCTTGATAAAGCATTATTCCTCAATTATTTGAGGATTTGAAGGAATTGGTTTAGTAAGCTCCCTTTCTCTTTGCAAAGCTTTGGTGACCTTTGAGGTTAGTATACATAACTATCTCAAGTATGAACCATAATCAGTTCAAGATAGTTAGTACTGATTCTCATTGGAAAGAACCGGCTAACAAAGAACAAGGTAGAGACCCAAATAATTCCAATTCCTAAAGTCATCTTTGGATCTAAGTCTTGAATGTCAAATCCTCCAAAAAGGATTAAACTCTATTTTGAGAATTAATCTAGGGAAAATCCAAGATGATCAAGATAGGGATCCACTTGTAGACATGAACTTTCAAAATTGGGTATACTGTCATTCGGAATACTTGAACTTTATGTTTCAAGAAAACCTGGACGATTGAAATAAGTCCACCTAAGTTGCCAAGGAATGAGAAGATAGTATCTCTCCTCATTTTATTGAGCATGTTTTGGCAAGGACTCACTAGACCCACTTTGCTAAGTTCATATCTTTAGCTAAGTCCTGGCAAATACAAATAAAGTATATTTGCATTTGAAAAGGACTATAAAAGAATAAGTTAAGTTCAGAACATCTGAAGATTCATCTCCTTTCTGTTGAAAGTGGAAGATGAATCTAGTTTCTAGCCCTTTCATGATAGAGATAGTATCTCTATCATAGACTCCTAAAATTATAAATTTCTAGAGAAGTACAAAGTGTACTAAAATGTATTATTTTATTGAGCTCAAGGTTTGTGAAAGTGCCAAAAGAAAAAGACCACCAAAGAAGTCCACCCATCTCACGAGTCCATAGGTATAGGGCATGCATGTACATTCGGGTGGACTAAGAGAAAGTGATTTGGGTAGGGATTTTGATTCCTTTCCTTTCAGATTAAGGTAGGAATTAGCCTTTATCTGATTACTGGAAACGAATCTAAAGAGAGAGATGACCATGCTCGGAGTATAGATCATGGATATCTAGGATATTAAAAATCCTTAATCTAGGATATCTAAGGGCCACTTGAAACCACTAGTGTTATTATGCAATAAAATAATATTTTTATTTATTTAAGCATCCGTGAACCTTGGAATTCTCTAGATCAATGGTTCACATTCAAAGGCATGAGAGACTAGAGAGAAATCATGAAATGCCATGGGATTTTTCACACACTCTATATCCCCATTGTATCATATACAAGATCTAGTGGAGGAGATCAAAGAGCTCCAATCCATCATGGGAAGGAAATAGAGTCATTGGGTTTCATGCTAATCTAATCACACATATGAAAAGGTGCAGTTCTCCATGAAATGCCATGAAGACCATTGATTTCCAAGCTGATCCAAGGTCTACTAATGAGGGTGCCTCATCTACCATGAGTTTCATTGATATCTACAACATTTTTGCTAGATCCGAGGGAACATCTTTAAGGATGCCTTGAAGTTTGCACTTTAAGCTTAGCCATTTTATCTTTGGGGCCATCTAAGGGCTCTAGTTCACTCAAACATGAACTCAAACCACTTATGGAAAAGAAACCACCAAACAAAGATAGGTTTTTGATCTTTGACCAAGGAATACCAAAGGAGTTTGGTTGTGCACATATGGACTCATTGGGCCTCAGAGGGCTTCCCATAGTATGCCCAAGGAAAGGATTGATATAATTTCCCTTGGTGCAAATGCCTCATAGAAAGATGAGGGACTACTTATCTATGTTCTGGGCATCTAGTATTTCTAACATGCAAGAAACTATACTGTTATTGGTTGGGATAATAATTTTTAATTCCTAGGTCTATATCTCTTTCTATATCATTGAGGAAAATGATCTTTAGAAGACGAAGAGAGTGTTACATCCCAATGATTTACATGCATGGAGGAATGAGAAGTTCGTTTCTTGGGGAATAGCCAAGGCCAAAATCTAGAGAGATCAAATGAGGTACTTATGATTTTCAGATGAGTAGAGGAACCTTAGAGACAAGTTTAGATGGTGACTAAGTGAGGGCTATAAATAAGCTAGGAGGTGAGTCGTAGGTATTCCATTCTTCCATTTTTCACACAAACTTGATGCCATGCATCAATGCATCAATGTTATGCATCAATGTTATGCATCAAACTCATGTCAAGACTCACATTCTTATGGGGGAAATCACCAACTTGTACATAAAGAATGAATCAAAGCATCATATTAATGCATAAGACTGATGTCGATGATAAAGGCTTTAGATGCCTCTCTAGGACTCTTTAGATTGAAATTTAATGTTGTCACCTTTCCTAGGGAAAATATTTTGGATAAGCAAGAAGAACTAAAGAAGATCTTCCTTATTGGGCAGATGCTCAGCCCTAAGTCGCCTCTTGAATCCCTCCATCAATGGTTCCATGAGGAGTGGTTTTTGCATGGATTGCTTGTTAGCAATTGTCAGTTTTTGCGAGAAAACCACACGTTTCTGGTTTTTTAGCATGAGGAAATGGTCTTCCAAGCCTTCCACGTTGATGTCTAGGTGGTTTGGAGCACAAGCCTATGTGTCTTCAAGTGGTTTCTAGAGTTTGTTCCTAATAAGTCGAAATTGACACCTTATCAGCTCTAGGTAGAACTCCCTAACCTTCCCTAATTCCATTATGAATTTATTAGAGAGATCGTTATGCCCATTGGCCTACCATTAGCCTCTAGGTAAGATGTCGACAACTTCAAAAATGAAGGTGTGGCCTACTTATTCAACACATGATGGAACCTTCACATATGCATTCAAGTAGATCTTAACATGGATCTTCCCTCCAAATTCAAAAATATAGAGATCCGTGAAGAAAAGCCTCTCCAATAGAAAATACTTTACAAAAACTTTCATAGTGCTTGCTTGCACTACGAGGTGCAAGGCCATAGAATCAAAGATTTCCTATTAAGACAAGAACCCTTTAGAGCAAAACAAGATCAAGAAAACGTATTGGATTTGGCTAGCCAAGATGCTATGATCCAAAGGACTGAGGAGTGTGCCTATGAAGATCATTCATCCAAAGTTAGAGAAAGTTAAAGAAACACAACTCTAGGAACATATTGATGGGGCCTTTATGCAAGTTTAGATAACCAAGAAAAATAGTTGAATCTTTTAGATTATGTGTAATAAAGTAAGTCTATGGTCTACGGATCCGATGGCTTCAAACAGATATGAAATCGGATACCGTTTGGTCACTCGTTTGTAGGACCAAATATCTCGAGAGTAGACTCAAGCATAAGCTCATGTGCAATCTCCTCCACTCCTTTCATATCTACCACTAGAGTCTACTAGTGGCTGGAGTGATCTTGACCATTACTTTAGTACCTTCCACTAGAGTCCACTAGTGGTTGGTGTACTCACCTCTCGAGTTAAGTCCACTCGTCTCAACTTAACTCACGTTAACTTGAGTTAGAAGGCTCTAGAGCTCTTTGGGAAAAACTCTCTCCCCATGCTCCCCATGGAGATTGAACCCAAGACCTCCTCCTTCATAACCATGAGACTTAACCACTAGGCTAAGTGGATTACTTGAATATGAGAGCACATGAACTTATGCTTGAGTCTACTCTCGAGATCTTTGCTCCTATAGACGAGTGACCAAATGGTATCCGATTTCAGATCTGTCTGAAGCCATCAGATCCCATGCTCCCCATGGAGATTGAACCCAAGACCTCCTCCTTCATAACCATGAGAATTAACCACTAGGCTAAGTGGATTACTTGAATATGAGAGCACATGAACTTATGCTTGAGTCTACTCTCAAGATCTTTGCTCCTACAGACGAGTGACCAAATGGTATCCGATTTCAGATCTGTCTGAAGCCATCAGATCCCTAGACCATAGAATTACTTTATCCATGATTCCAAGTCAATTTGCATCTTCTCTTTGCAACAGATAGAGATTTTGATCTGAACATGGTGCAGTAGAAGTCGATTACAACTCTACTCCCTTGTTTGCTACTTCGGTAGGGATGTTAGAAAGTCATAACCGCCCAGTGGATCTTTCCTTAGGAAAGGAGATCCGTCCTCCTTACTTCTCTAGAGAGGATAAGGATAGGAATAAAGATGCGGTTTTGACCTTCTTGGAGAAATGGAATGATGTCCATGAACTCAAGCATACCCCCGATCATGTGAGAGTAGTAGAAACAAGCTTATCACTAGGATCTAAGGCTTATACTTGGTGGATGAGTCTCTCTGAGACTCACAAGAAACCTACTACCTGGGTTGAATTTTCCCACCTCTTCAAGAAAGACTTTCTCCCTGAGAATGAGGAGGAATGCAACTGGGAGGCATGGGATAAAATTCAACAGAAAGATAGACCGTTATCAGTTTATATTTTCAGAATACGGAGATGTTATTTTGAAATTGAAAAACTTAGATGACTTTCATCGTCTTCGCGGTTTTGTCAGAGGACTTAATCAGCGAGTTCAAAATGAAGTCAAAAGACATGCACCTAAATCCCTAGAAGAGGGGATTAAGGTTGCCTAGATTTCTGAGGATAACTCACGTCGAGATGTCCCGCAAGAAAGTAGTTATTCCCAAAAGAATAACTTTAAGCAAAAGGGTAAAGGGACAAGATCGAATGAAAGGATGTCTAAAAAACCTCATATTTTTAGACACGTACTGTCTCCAGAAGATCATGATAAAGCACAAAAGGAAAATTTGTGCTTTAACTGTCTCAAGCCAGGACATTGTAGTCGTGCATGTCCAGTTGGAAGAGAAAGTAAGGGAAAGGGTAAGCAGCAAATACATCTGATTCAAACTTTGGACTTGGATGCAAATTCAAGAGCAAAGAAGGTTCAGATAATGCACTGCGATAGTACCTATACATGTCAGATCTCCAAAAACATGTGGCAACCTCAAGAGTTTGGTCCACATGATTTGGTCAAGCTGCATGGATCAATAAAAGGGAACACCATCCGGATAATGGTGGATGACTCTACCACACATAATTTTATTAATTATGCGGTAGTGAAAAAACTAGCTCTTCCACAGAAACCATCTCCTCATAAATACATTGTTTCCATGATGCACGGTCAAGACACCCATGTTTGAGACACAATGATATCTAATTTGGAACTAGAAATCTAAGGATTTAAAGAAACTTTGGACTTCCAAATAATGAACATGGATCGGGTAGATCTGGTATTAGCGAGAGAGTGGCTATGGAGTCTAGGACCTTCATCGACCAAGTGTTATTTTACTAATACTTTGGAAATCCAGCGTGACGGTGTAGTGTATAAAATCAAGGGTGAGCATGATGTTGCAAGTATCCCTTTGATTTCATGTACTAAACTTAAGAAACTTGTAAATAATGAATCCACGACTCAAGCTTTTCTTGTCCTTGGCATGATGTAATAGATTCTGATAATATAAATCAAGTTTCTTATGTCTCATCTTTTATTCCTCGTGAATTTTATAATTTAGCAGTTTCATGAAGGAATTTAAAGATGTGTTCCCTAAGGAACTCCCCTACGGCTTGCCACCCTCTCGTGGAAACATCGATCACAGTATAGATCTGTTTCCGAGTACCAAGCCAAAATCTCAAAACCCATACGGCCTCCCCTATGTCACACATCAGGAAGTAGAAAATCAGATTCAAGATTATTTGGATAAAGGAATTATCTGCCCACCAGTCTCCATGGGTAGCACCCATCATTCTAGTAAAAAAGAAAGATGGAACTATGAGGTTGTGCGTAGATTATAGGGTGTTAAACAATCTTACTATAAAGAACAAGTATCTCATGCCGCTAGTCGAAGATCTTTTCGATAGCCTAAAGGGAGCTAAAGTCTTTTCTAAGATTCAATTATGCCAAGGTTATCATCAGATCAGAATCAAAGATGATGATATTCCCAAGACAGCCTTTCGAACAAAGTTTGGTCACTACGAGTTTTTAGTGATGCCGTTCAGGTTAACAAATGCACCCGCAACATTTATGACTTTAATGAATCAAGTGATTAAGTCGTACTTGGGAAAATTTGTTTTAGATTTTCTCGATGATATTTTGGTCTATAGTAAAGATCATGAAAGTCACTTAGAGCACTTGAAAAAAGTTTTTCAACTTCTTCGTGATAATAAAATTTACGGTAAAGAGTCAAAATGTGAATTGTTTATCCTGGAAGTAAAGTATTTAGGCCATATTATTTCCGCAGAAGTAATCAAAGTAGACCCTCAAAGATCCAAGCGATTTTTGAATGGCCTGAGTCCAAGACAGTTCGAGAACTATAAATTTTTCTCGGATTGGTACGATATTATCGGACGTTTGTGGCTGGATATGCCAAGATTGCAATACCTTTGACGGATCAACTAAAAGGGAAGCATCAAAAGATAAACTGGAAAGAAGAACAAGCAAAGAGTTTTCAAGAACTTAAACTTTCTTTAGCTTCGGACCCGGTTCTACAAATCATAGATTTGAATAAGCCTTTCCAATTAGAAACAGATGCAAGTTCATCTAGGTAGGAGCATTACTAAGCCAAGATGGTCAATCAATAGCTTTCGAGAGTAGAAAGCTACGTCCTGCTCAGCAAAACTACTCTACCTATGAGCGAGAGATGTTCGCTATTATAAATGCTCTAAAGAAATCGCACCATTATCTGTATGGATCAGACTTAACCATAGTCTTTGATCAAGAGAGCATCAAGTGGTTTGCAAACCAACCAGATTTGAGAGGTAGAAAAGCCAGATGGGCCGAACAGTTACAAGAGTTCGATTATGAACTAAGGTATAGAAAATGAAAGTTCAATGCAGTGGTAGACGCCTTAAGTCGGATGCCTATGTTGAACAACCTAAGTTTTGTACAAATTCAAAGTGAATTTATTTCAACTTTGAAAGGAAGCTGCAACAAAGATCCAAGCTTCAATCAAGCATCGAAAGCAGCTGAACAAGCTAAACAGAATGAAGCAAGTACTTCTGAGAGAAAGTTTAAACACTATTCTCTCGAAGATGAATATTTGCTTTATAAAGGTAAGGTTTGTGTCCCAAGTATGTCAGACATAGGAAATCAAGTTCTTTTCGAATGCCATGATGCTCCAAGTGCTGGACATACTAGTATTAACCGAACCTATGATTTGGTGAAACAACATTTTTATTGGCCTAGTTTGCAGCGAGATGTGCAAAACTATGTGTCCAAGTGCCATAAATATCAAGTAAGTAAGTTTGAACGACTTAAAGGTGGAGGATTACTCCATCCTTTGGAAATTCCCAAAGGAAAGTGGGAAAGTATTTCCATGGATTTCATATCTGGATTACCGCGCACTCAGAAAGGCTTTGATTCAGTCTGGGTTGTGGTTGATCGATTGACTAAACTTGCTTAGTTTATTCTAGTCAAGACTACTTATAAGACTCCAGAACTTGCAAAATATTTGTAAATCAACTTTATAGACTCTATGGTCTTCCAGTAGACATAGTTTCTGATAGAGATGCTCGATTTACAAGTCATTTTTGGCGAGTAGTCTTTAGTAGACTTGAAACTAAACTAAGTTTAAGTACAGCTGAACATCCAACGACGAATGGACAGACAGAGAAAGTCAATCAGATCTTGGAAGACATACTCAGAGCTTATGTCACTTCCAAGCAGACTGATTGGGAAGACTATCTTCCTTTAGCTCAGTTTGCCTATAATAGTGCCAAGAATGCATCAACTAAATTTATTCCATTCATGTTGATGTATGGTTTCCAGTCTAGGTCTCCGTATGCCTTAGGACTTCAAAATGAACGAGTTCAAGCAGCTCAAGAGTTCCCTCAAGACATGAACTTTAAACTCAAAATAGCAAAAGAAAACTTAAAGAAAGCTCAAGATCGTGCAAAGGCATATGCCGATCCGAAGCGAAGAGATGTTACTTTTCAGGTAGGTGATCAAGTTTATCTTCATATTCCTGAAAGATCAAAAATTTCAAGATTGGACAATGCACCAAGTTGTCGCCTAGATATTGCGGTCCTTTTCCAATTACCAAGAAAGTTGGTTTGTGGGCTTATGAATTACAACTTCCAGATGATAGTTGGATTCACCCAGTGTTCCATGTTAGTCGACTTAGGAAGAGTCTGACAGATTCAAATAATCTAGTTGGACAACAGGTTATACTTCCTATTCCAGTAAGTGAAACAGTTCCTTATGAACCTGAAAGGATACTTCACACCCAAGATAAATGTACAAGAAGTCCCTTGTATGAAGAGTGCATAGTAAAATGGAAGGATGGAACTGAAGAAAATTCAACATGGGAAAAAGTTTCCACAATCCAATGATGTTTTCCAGCTTTCAAGTTTTAAGTTGGTCCCAAATAAAGAAGGTTTTTTTACTTTCAAGTTTCTAAGTAAATAACTTGATTGAATGAATGCATGTTCTTCCAGTTTTAGAACATGAGGCTCGGGGGTTGCCTATGGTTATATATATATAGCTTTATTTTCGAGGACAAAAATCTTTCCCAAGGGGGGAAGAATGTAATAAAGTAAGTCTATGGTCTAGGGATCCGATGGCTTTAGAGGGATCTGAAATCGGATACCGTTTGGTCACTCGTCTGTAGGACCAAAGATCTCGAGAGTAGACTCAAGCATAATTTCATGTGCTCTGATATTCAAGTAATCCACTTAGCCTAGTGGTTAAGTCTCATGGTTGTGAAGGAGGAGGTCTTCAGTTCAATCCCCATGGGGAGCATGGGGAGAGAGTTTTGCCCAAAGAGCTCTAGAGCCTTCTAACTCAAGATAGCGTGAGTTAACTTGAGACCAGTGGACTTAACTCGAGAGGTGAGTACACCAACCACTAGTGGACTCTAGTTGAAGGTACTAAAGTCGTGGTCGAGATCACTCCAGCCACTAGTAGACTCTAGTGGTAGATATGAAAGGAGTGGAGGAGATTGCACATGCAGTTGTGGACTCTAGTTACATTTGTGGTCCTCATTGATTCAAGCATTTATATATACACACATAAGGTTGGGAGGAGAGTCATTCATTCAAGAGCATTTCCATATATACAGACATAAGGTTGGGAGGAGAGTCATTCATTCAAGAGCATTTCCAATTGTTACGCTGTTGCACTATGCAGGTAAATTGAATCAACATTTTTCTAATGACGAAACCCCATAGAATTGTTCAACATGCAGACAAGGCAATCAAGAAGGGCAAAGCAAAGAAGATAACCCTGATAGTGAAAGTTTGATTATTGTATCTATGATTCCTAATTAGACTTCAAGATCTTTTGTGATGGTGGTTTCCTAGAAAGGGAAACACCCTTTGGGGTTCCCGTGGAAGAGCCCCTTCAAGGGATGACTTGTATGCCAAGAACTATCTTCTTCAAGAAGAAGATAGAAAGATACAAGAAAACAAGAAAGAGGGAAAATCCCTTAACCAATACCGACCTCAACCTTCAGAAAAGATTGTTATTTCATTAAACATTCAAGGGTTTCAAACCCCTCAAGAATGGTTGTGTTAAATAAATGCTTTGAGATAAAAATGTCAACCTAGATTTCATCTATCTCCAAGAGATAAAAATGCCCAATGTTGAACTTCAAAAGAGACTTAAATGTATCTCGACATCTCACTTGTGATTCACCACTCAACACCTACAGGGGAGGGATGGTGCGACAATATGCGTCATGTAGGTTTGGCATGCTTGTTTCATGGAGAACTTGCTAGATCAGATACATCGGTGTGTTGGTGCTTCTTTTAAGATCCCTCTCTAGTTCATCGTTGCATTCATGTATGCACGTAATCTAGAAACTAAAAGAGTGACTACATGGTTGGGTTTGGACTCTTTGCCTTTTAAGGTGATTCTATGCAAAAAGTTTAATACGATGGAAGTTTAGTGTAATAGATGGGACCAAAGCAGATGAGTTATGGATGGTCTTGATGAAGTCACCTAGGACTAGGTTCAGCTCCACCATGACCTTGTGGAAGTCAATTTCAACATGGCTTCTCATTGTCAAACCTCCAATCAAGGACTTATTTGTGAAACACCAGACTTGGTAGGATCCATATTGCAATATCATCGATAAATTAGGTCCCCCATCCTTCTTCCAATATGTGGACTTATTTTTGAATCATCAATATCATGTGATCCTCATCTTCAAGCCACAAATAAGCATAGGAAAGCTCCTTGGTTTCATGTTGATCTTCTACCCTCTCCCTCCCCTCAGTTCAATAGATGATATCCTCTACATTGATCAAAACATTCAACAAGAATGCCCCTCAGACTAAGCAGTGGAAATTGATTTTCAAGTAGACTCAATTTGTCCTTAACAAGATTAAAATCTACATTCAAGAAATTTGATGTGCAAGGAGGAAAAAATTGTATTGCAGGCTCGAGTGTCTGGATGCTGAAGCCAATAAAGGAAATTTCCACCTCCAGATTAGGCTCCCAAAGAAATGAAGCAAACTTAGATATGAAGAGGAAATTAAAAGTGAGAATCTGTGGCCTTATTTTAAAGTTTGGTGGGCACAAAAAGCAGATAAATGGACTAAACAAATGAGTAAAGTACTAAATAAGAAGAGGCACAAGGAAGAGATCCCATGCATGATTGACAAGCATAGGGTGGAATTCTCTATTGATGAAGATAATTTAGAACTTAATACGAACCATTTCAATCAACTCTTGGGGGTGTCCATGCCACTCGTTTCTCAAAGGCGTGATTATATGGCTTCCATCTCTATGATGGAGAGTGTTAATCTCCAAAAGAATAAGTTATTCTTGAAGTTAGAGCACATCTATATCAAGAATAACTCAAAACCTTTACCAATTTGGAGGATCAATGCTCAATTACCAAAATCTTGAACAAACTGTGAAGTGAGTTGATACTCAGAGAGTCTGCTGCACATAACTTACTCATTGACTTGTCAAACATGTAAAGGTTTTTATAAGAATCTTTACAACATGTTGCCTATAGTTTGCACACCTTTTTCGAGTTAAATCATTTCAAAAGATTAAGTATATCTTGAGAAGTGAATCAAATAGTTCACCTATGTCTGAAATTGTTCTTCAGTATAGTCGACTTTGACACTTGCAACTTCTAAAGCATGGTTCTCCCAAAGTACAACCTGTTTAATCAAGTGTTTTTAGCCATAGCTAGCCTACCTTTGAACTTAAAGAATGAGTGGTTTCTTGCTCAGAACTTTACACTGTGGAAAGAGAATTGACCAAAACATTAGCATCAAAGTTTGCACCTCCTGCAACTTCAATTCTTCACATTTACACATGTAAATGTTCCTACACTCAATTCTCTCGGCGTGATCACAATTAGAAGCTAAAAACTTATATAGAGGTCAATCAACTATAGACTTAGGTTTGTACAAAAGCATTTCAAAAAAGATTAAACATAGAAGGATTATACATAGAAATATCGTGCGCAACTTTTCTTCATTTATGAGAAGTTTTACATCTGAGTGATGAGAGAGATACCCTACACTTCTCAAGTGTCTAATGACTCAAAATACTTCTAATTCTCCTCTTCACATGCTCTCTCATATTTTCCCTGACATTTTTCCTTGTATATATAGGCAAATATGTACAAGCTCATAACCATACAAAAGGTATATGTGAGCTATCTCTAAATTAATGTACATATGTATACACATCTTCATCGTGTGAACATGTACTTTCTTCATGCTTCATAAATTGATCTTTTCTTCAATCCTTGACTTCAAAACTTCAATTGGTGATTGATTTTCACCAACAGCTCCCCCTCAATCATCAATTGAGGTTTTCTCTATCTTCTTCATACTTGCCATGTCTTTGAATCTTTGTAGCTTTGGTCCATTCGAGCTTTTGGTTAGCATATCAGCTATTTGATCTTTGTTGAAGTATGTATGACTTCAATCTCCTTATCCATCACCTTCTCTCTTAGAAGGTGATACTGAATCTCAATATGTTTAGTCCTAGCATGAAAAACAGGGTTAGCAGCTAAATACAATGAACTCATGTTATCTCCATGAATAGTGGGTGTACTCTAAATGATGTCAAAACTCTTCATAAGAGTCTTTAGCCATATGAATTCCTTCGCAACTTGAACCATACCTTTATATTCTGCCTCTGTAGATGATAAAGCAACTATGTGTTGCTTCTTTGAACACCAAGAGATGAACTTATCTCCCACATAACACAAGTATCCATATGTTGATCTCCTATCATCAGGATTACCTGCCCAATCTGTGTCACTATATATCTTGATGTTTGTATCTAATGTAAAACTATAATACAAACCTTCTTTGAGTGTACCCTTAATGTACCTCTACACCCTTTTTCCTACAACCCAGTGTTCTTTCCTAGGACAATGCATGAATTGAGACAGCACTCCAACTGCGTATGACAAATAAGGCCTAGTTAATGTAGCATAGATAAGACTACCAACCAAACTTTGATACAACTTCATATCCTTAAATTCTTCTCCTCCATATCTCTTCAATTTATGATTCACCTCCATTGGAGTAGGTGCTACCCTACAATCTTCCATTTTAAACTTGATCAACAAATTCTTCAAATACCTTTCTTGAGTTACATACACTCCATGTTGAGTGTATGAGATCTCCATGCCCAAGAAATATGACAAGTCTCCCAAGTCACTAATCTTGAACTCTTTCTCCATTTGTTTCTTTAGGCTCTGAATGCCTTTCTCATCTATACCTGTAAGAAGTATATCATCAACATATATACACATGTAAATGAACCCATTATCACTTGCTTTGACAAGCAAGCTACTATCTGCTTTAGATACTTGAAAACCAAGTTCCTTCAAGAACTTCACAAGTCTATAATTCCATGCCCTTGGGGCTTGCTTCAAACCATACAAAGCTCTCTTGAGCTTACATGCATAGTCTGGATACCTTTCATCTCTGAATCCTTGTGGTTGATCCATGAAAACATTATCTGAAATATAACCATTTAAAAAAGCATTCTTCACATCTAATTGAATAATTTCCAACCTTTACATGCAGTAGTGGCTATGAGTGTCCTGATGGTTGTCATCTTTGCCACAGGACTATAAGTCTCATAATAGTCTATACCATATGTCTGAGCAAACCCTTTCACAACAAGTCTAGCTTTATACCTAGACACACTTCCATCTACATACCTCTTTGTCTTATAGACCCATTTGCATCCAATGATCTTCTGACTATTTGGTTTAGGAACCAAATCCCATGTCTCATTCTCCATCAATGCATCATACTCTTCTTGCATAGCTTTCTCCCAATTTTCCATACCTTTTGTCTCTTCATATGTGGAAGGGTCTTCATCTGCCTTTACCATATAAGCATAATCTTTAGTAGCTAAAAAAGAAGTGTCATAGCTATACCTTGTAGGTTGCCATTTTTGTCTTAATGAACTTCTAAGTTCTCCACTTCTTGAGGTTTCTGGTTCATCACATTCTGGATCAAACCTTGGCTGTTCTTCAACTTCAACATGTACTTCATTGTTCTCTTCTTCGTCAAATATTTGAACCTTTGATTTACCTTTCTTTTGATTCAAAACTTATTCATCACGTGTATGAATATTGATTGTACCTGCACACCAAGTACCTTGCTCATCAAATGTAACATCCTTTGACACAAGGAATTGTTTTGTGGATGGACTCCACAACCTATATCCCATCTTCTTATCATCATATCCAATGAACACATACTTTTCAGCTTTAGGTTCCAATTTGTGCCTTAATTGAGATGGCACATGCATATGCCAAACATACAAATACTTTGCAATGATCTAGGGTAGCTCTCTTACCCCACCATGCCTCATATGGTGGCATACCCTGCAAAGCTTTACATGGTAATCTATTAACCAAATATGTAGCTGTATTTACAACCTCAGCCCATAAATAATTTGGACAATTTTTCTCTTTCATCATGGATCTTGCAAGCTCAACAAGAGTTCTATTCCTTCTTTCTGCTACACCATTTTGTTGAGGAGAGTACCTGCAAGTAACTTCTCTTTTTATACCTTCATTCCATAAGTAATCACTGAAATCATTAGAGAAATACTCTCCCCCTCCATCTGACCTTAATCTCTTCCACTTTTGACCTGTGATTCTTTCTGCATACACATGATAATGCTTGAATGTATTGAATACCTCTAATTTATCTTTGATCACATAAATAGTGATCCACCTGGTAGCATCATCAACATAAATCACATAATATCTTGAACCATTGATACTGAAATCCTTTGATAGTCCCCACACATCTGTGTGTACCAACTCAAGCTTCTCTGAATACATAAAACCATGTTTGGAATAAGATTGCTTATGAGCCTTACCTAATTGACATGCCTCACATCTGTATGTCATATGTTGACCTGCAACATTAGGCAATCCAAGCGCTGAACCATTGTTAATCATATCTTTAATACCTCTTTCATTGAAATGTCCAAGCCTTTTGTGCCAAAGATCTAACTCAGAGATCTTATGTCCTCCATAAGTGAACAAGGCATGGCCAACATTACCTTGAATCTTCAATGTGAAGAGTCTTCCTTCTTTCTTCCTTGAAACAATTTGTTTATACCCATTGCTAGGGTCTTCCACAAAAACTCCTTCATTAGTGAACCTTACTTCATAGCCTTTTTCAACAATTTGCCCTACACTTATCAGATTCTTTGGAATTGTAGGAACATACAAAACCTTACTCAGGAGAGTACTTCCATCCTTGGCCTTTACTGATCCAATTGACTTCACATTGTGCTTTGTATTGTCACCTGTTTGAAGTACATGATTACTTACCTTATTCTCCAAATCAGTCATCAAGGCTATGTTTCCACTCAGGTGATTGCTACACCCTGAGTCAATGTAGAAGACTCTTTGGTCTTCACTTTGCCTTTCAGAAGTTGCATTCATGATCAAGGTTGAATCCTCCTTTTGATTTGAAGCATAATTATAGTAGGTATTGTTGTAGGATTGGCTTTGGAATCCTCTACTTGCATTTCTTCCAAAGTAACCTCTATTACCTCTACCTCTAAAATTACCTCTTTGATTTGTGCCACCTCTTCCTCTTGAATTAAATTTCTGATTATATCCATTATTGTTCTGAGTATTATGCCAACAATCATGAGCTAAGTTATTTGTCTTACCACAAATCCAGCAAGCTTTGACTCCATCTTTATTGCTTCTACCTCGTCCTCTACCTTTGCCACCTCCTCTTCCTCTTAGGAAGTTAGCTTGACTAGTTGTGCCTTCATCTTCATTTGTTTGTTGCTTGCCTTTTCTATCCTTTTTCTTATCTTTTGAATACATTGCTTGACCTGCACTTTTATCACCATCACCTTTGACATCCTGCTCAAAAGGTTAGCATGTGTCCTAGCAACTAATTTAAATCAGGAGTAAAATGATCTAGTGACAATTCAGTAGACAAAATGAATGGCTTCCATTTGGCATCACCTCTCAAACCTGTGAGGATTTGCCTTACCAATTTATCCTCCTCAATATCTTCATCAACTTCTTCTAATGCATCTGCAATGTCCTTCATCTTTGTTACATAATCAGAGATGGTTTTGGAGGCCTTCTTCTTGAATGTGGTAAACTCTGCCCACAAAGATTCCTTCCTTGACTTTGTAGTGTTTTGGAAATGCTCCTCCAAAGCATTCCATATATCACTTGCACTTTCAAGACCTCTAATATGAGGTAGCAAGTAGTCATTGACTCCCATGTAGATAATGCTCCTTGCTTGAGCATCTCTCTTCATCCAATTCTTCAAATATGATAGTTCATCTCTAGTTGGAACACTAGGATCTCTGAATTGTGGCTTATCTTCTTCACTTGTAATGTAACCTATCAAGTATTTGCTCATGAGATGAGCTTCCATCCTCATTGACTATGCTGGATAGTTTTCTCTATCCAATTTCTCTATCTGAAGAGAATCTCCCATCCTTTCTTCACCTGTGTATTAAAGTCTTCAACCTGTATGAGGAATAAGTGTACCTTTACTTCGAATGAAGGTCCTTTTGATCTTCTTGATTGCTCTAGGCCTTCTTCTAAAGTTTTCCTTTCAAGCTTTCACCTTTTGAACCTTCAAGTATTGATTTCTTTATGACTGCAATAGTCGGGGTCCTCCTTTCTTCAATTTTGATGATTCCTCCTCTAATACCACTGATGGAGAATGTTAATCTCCAAAAGGATAAGCTATTCTTGAAGTTGGAGCACCTCTATATCAAGAATAACTCAAAACCTTTACCAATTTGGAGGATCAATGCTCATAAGTGTGTGGATACTCAAAAAGTCTGTTGCACATATCTTACTCATTGACTGATCAAACATGTAAAGTTTTTTATAAAACTTTGCACAAGGTGTTGCCTATAGTTTCTGCACCTTCTTCGAGTTAAACCATTTCAAAAGATTAAGTATATCTTGAGAAATGAATCAAATAGTTCACCTATGTCTGAAACTGTTCTTCAGTATAGTCGATTTTGACAGCTGCAACTTCTAAAGCATGACTCTCCCAAAGTACAACTAATTTAATCAAATGCTTTTAGCCATAGGTAGCTTACCTTCCAACTTAAAGAATGAGTGCTTGCTTGCTCAAAACTTTACACTATGGAAAGAGAACTGGCCAAAACATTAGCATCAAATTCTGCACCTCCTGCAACTTCACTTCTTCACATTTACACATGTAAATGTTCCTACACTCAATTCTCTCAGCCTCATCACAATTAGAAGCTGAAAAATTATACAGAGTTCAATCAACTATAGACTTAGGCTTGTACAAAATCATTTCACAAAAGATTAAATACAGAAGGAGTACACACAGAAATATCGGGTGCATTTTTCATTTCTGAGAAGTTTTATAGCTGAGTGATGAGAGAGATATCCTACACTTCTCAAGTGTCTAATGAGTCAAAATACTTCTAATTCTCCTCTTCACATGCTCTCTCATATTTGTCCCAACATTTTTCCTTGTATATATAGGCAAATATGTACAAGCTCATAACCATACAAAAGGTATATGTGAGCTATCTCTAAATTAATGTACATATGTATACACATCTTCATCTTCTGAACATGTACTTTCTTCATGCGTCATAAATTGATCTTTTCTTCAATCCTTGACTTCAAAACTTCAATTGGTTATTGATTTACACCAACACTCTAGAGACAGAAACAAAAAAATTCTAAAAAACATGATGCATATTCTTCATCCTCCCATCAATCACATAGAGGTTGTTGACGCTATTGATGTGCTCCCCAATGGTAAATGTTCTTGTGTGCATGGCCTTACCAATGAATCCTTCAAGGCATTCAGAAGTGTTTTGGTGAACATGCTTTGTTTGGTTGGGCAAAAAGCCTTGCACTTTGTGTTGGTGCATGTCAATCATCAATTGAAGGATTATGAAGAAATGAAGTCAAGGAGTCAAGAAGAGAACAAATTCAGAAGGTTGAAGGAAGGACATATTCAGAAACCCAAAGATATGTACACATATGTACATTAGCTGACTCATACTTTTGATTAGTCATAAGATTGTATATATTTGCCTATAAATGTTTGTTAAAAAGTCGGGGCAAGAAGGATAGAAGGTGAATAGAGAATAGGAAGAGAGAAAGGAGTAGTAGAGAGTGTCATTAGACACACGAGAATTGAGTTGAATTCATCAACTTCACTCAATTGTAATTTTCTGAGTAATCAAGAAAACTTGCGCCCGATGTTTTGCTGTCTGCTCCTTCTGTGTTTAATCTTTTGAGAAATCCTTCTGCACGTATCTAAGTCCATAGCTAATCTATCTATGGCTAGAATTTGAGAGGCTAATTGTAATCAGATTGAGAGAATTTAGTTTAGGAACATTCATATGTAATGATGTTCTGAGAGTCGACAAAACTGGCACAGATTTCATGTTCAAAGAAATGAACATTACTCAGTGTGTGGTGTAAAGTTTTACACAAGTGAGGGCTTAAAATCTAAGTTGGAAGGTAAGCCATCTATGGCTAAAAGATCTTGTTCAAACGGGTTTGATATTGGGAGAACTGTAGCTAAGAAGTTGCAGGTGTCAAAGTCGCCATTATAGAGAAGCTGTTTCAGACATAGGTAAAGTGTTTCACACATTTCTCAGTGTGTACTCAATCATTTTGAGAAATTTAACTTGGAAAGGTTGCGCAATATCTAGGCGAAGTATTGTACAAAGTTTTATCAAAAACTTTACAGGATTGATTAGTCAATGAGTGATTAATCTGCAGCAGACTTTTCTGAGAAGTTGAATTTTTCAGAATAATCAATTTTCTGGTAAATTGGTGAATGTTCTCTAAGTTTGGCGGAGTCTAAAGTTGATCTTGATATAGAGGTGATCTAAATTCAAGGTCAACTTGTTCTTTTGGAGATTAACACTCTCCATCAGTGGTATCAGAGCTAGAAACATCAAAATTAAGGAAAGGAGGATCTCGACTGTTGCAGATTCAAGAAATTCAACAATTGAAGAACTAAAAGGTGAAAGTTTGAAGGCAAAGCTTGAGGAGGAGATCATACGACATCAAGAAAGACAAAAGGACTCTAATTCGAAGCAAAGGTACATATATTATTCATAAAGCTTGAAGATTTCAATACACAGGTGGACACAAGATGGGAGATTCTCTACAGATAGAGAAATTGGATAGGGAAAACTATCCTGCATGGTCAATGAGGATGGAAGATCATCTTATGAGCAAAGACCTGATGGGATACATCACAGGAGATGAAGAAAAGCCAGAATTTAGAGACTCTAGTGTTCCAACTAGAGAGGAGCTTGCAGACTTGAAGAATTGGATGAAGAAGGATGCTCAAGCAAGGAGCATAATCTACATTGCAGTCAATGACTATTTGCTTCCTCACATTAGAGGACTTGAAAGTGCATGTGACATTTGGAATGCTTTGGAGGAGCATTTCCAAAACACAACCAAATCAAGGAAGGCTTCACTATGGGCAGAATTTACTACCTTCAAGAAGAAGGCCTCACAATCAATCTCTGATTATGTGACAAAGATGAAGGACATTGCAGATTCTCTAGGTGCAGTGGATGAAGATATTGAAGAAGATAAATTGGTAAGACAAATTCTCACAGGGCTAAGAGGAGATGAGAAGTGGAAGCCTTTTATTTTGTCTACAGAACTTTCATTAGATCACTTCACTCCTGATTTGAATCAATTGTTAGGTCATATGCTAACTTTTGAGAATGATGTCAAAGGAGATGATAAGAGTGCAGGTCATGCAATGTACTCTAAAGACAAGAAGAAAGCTAACAAAGGGAAGCAACAATCAAGTGAAGAAGAAGGTACTTCAAACCAAGCAAATTTCATAAGAGGAAAAGGAAATGGCAGAAGTAGAGGAAGAGGCAGACACAACAAAGATAATGCAAGAGCTTGTTGGATATGTGGTAAGACCAATCATCTATCTCATGATTGTTGGCACAATAATCAGAATAATAGTAATTATCAGAACTTTAATCAAAGAGCAAGAGGTGGTAGATTTCAGAGAGGAAACTTCAGAGGTAGAGGTGGTAGGAATTCTTTTGGAAGAGGTGGAGGAAGAAGCTTCCAAAATCAATCCTATAATAACACCTACTATAATTATGCATCAGATCAGAAGGAGGATTCGACTCTCATTATGAATGCAACATATGAAACTTCACATGAGGACATGAGAGTGTTTTACATTGATTCAGGATGTAGTAATCATTTAAGTGGAAATATTGCTTTGATGACTGACCTAGATCATACTGCAATTAATCATACAGTTCAGACAGGTGATAATACAAAGCATAAGGTAAAGTCAATTGGTTCAGTTAAGGCTAAAGATGGGAGCACTCTTCTGAGTAAGGTACTTTATGTTCCCACAATTCCAAAGAATTTGATCAGTGTAGGTCAAATTGTGGAAAAAGGATATGAGGTAAGATTCACCAATGATGGAGTCTATGTTGAAGACCCTAGTCAAGGGTATAAACAGGTTGTTACAGGAAAGAAAGAAGGAAGGCCCTTCACATTGAAGGTACAAGGAAATGTTGGACATGCTATGTTCACATATGGAGAGCAGAAGGTGTCAGAATTGGATCTTTGGCATAAAAGACTTGGACACTTCAATGAAAGAGGTATCAAAGAAATGATTAACAATGATTCAGTGCTTGGGTTGCCTAACATTGCAGGTCAACACATGACATACAGATGTGAGGCATGTCAATTAGGTAAGGCTCATAAGCAATCCTATTCCAAGCATGGGTTTATGTATTCAGAAAGACTTGAGTTAGTGCATACAGATGTGTGGGGTCCTTCAAAGGACTTTAGTATAAATGGTTCAAGATATTATGTCATATATGTTGATGATGCTACTAGATGGATCACAATTTATGTGATTAAAGAAAAGTCAGAAGTGTTTAATACTTTTAGACATTATCATGCATATGCAGAAAGGATTACAGGTCAAAAATTGAAGAGACTAAGGTCAGATGGAGGGGGAGAGTATTTTTCAAATGAATTCAATGATTACTTGTGGAATGTAGGTATAAAGAGAGAAGTTACTTGCAGGTACTCTCCTCAACAAAATGGGGTAGTAGAAAGAAGAAATAGGACTCTTGTTGAGTTTGCAAGGTCCATGATGAAAGAGAAGAATTGCCCAAATTATTTGTGGGCAGAGGCTGTAAATACAGCTACATATTTGGTCAATAGATTGCCTTGTAAAGCTTTGCAAGGTATGACACCATATGAAGCTTGGTGGGGTAAGAAACCTACCTTGGATCATTGCAGAATATTTGGATGTTTGGCATATGCATATGTGCCATCTCAATTGAGGCATAAGTTGGAGCCTAAAGCAGAAAAGTATGTATTCATTGGTTATGATGATAAACAAATGGGATATAGGTTGTGGAGTCCTTCCACAAAGCAATTCCTTGTATCCAAGGATGTTACATTTGATGAGCAAGGTACTTGGTATGCAGGTAAATATAATGTACATGCAGATGTTGAAGAAGTAGTGGATCAAAGGAAAGGTAAAGCAAAGATTCAATTACTTGATGAAAATGAGAATAATGAAGTACAGGTTGAAGTTGAAGAGAGGCCAAGGTTTGATCCAGAATGTGATGAACCAGAGACTTCAAGAAGTGCAGAAGTTAGGAGGTCATCTAGGCACAAATGGCAACCTACAAGGTATAGCTATGATACCTCATTCTTGACTACTAAAGATTATGCTTATTTGATAAAAGCAGATGAAGATCCATCTACATATGATGAAGCCAAAGGCAAGAGAAATTGGGAAGAAGCTATGCAAGAGGAGTATGATGCATTGATAGAGAATCAGACTTGGGATCTGGTTCCTAAACCTAATAGCCAGAAAATTATTGGATGTAAGTGGGTTTACAAAACAAAAAGATTTGCAGATGGAAGTGTGTCTAGGTACAAAGATAGACTTGTTGTGAAAGGGTATGCACAGACATATGGAGTGGACTATGATGAGACTTATAGTCCTATGGCAAAGATGACAACAATCAGAACCCTCATAGCGATTGCTGCTTGCAAAGGTTGGAAGTTATCTCAATTAGATGTTAAAAATGCTTTTTTGAATGGTTACATTTTAGATGAAGTTTACATGGAGCAACCAGATGGATTCAAAGATCAAGTGAATCCAAATTATGTGTGTAAGCTCAAGAGAGCTTTGTATGGATTAAAGCAGGCCCCAAGGGCATGGAATTATAGGCTTGTAAAGTTCTTGAATGATCTTGGATTTCAAGCATCAAAGGCAGATAGTAGCTTGCTAGTCAAAGCAAGTGAAGATGGATTCATTTATGTCTGTATTTATGTTGATGACATAATACTTACAGGAACAGATGATAAAGGAATACAAATGATCAAGAAGCAGATGGAGAAAGAGTTCAAAATCAGTGATTTGGGGAACTTATCATTTTTCTTGGGAATGGAGATTTCTTATACTCAACATGGAGTATATGTGACCCAAGAAAGGTATCTTAAAAATTTGCTAACCAAATTTAAAATGGAAGATTGCAGGGTTGCACCTACACCTTTGGAAGTGAACCATAAATTGTCTAGATTTGGAGGAGAAGAATTCAAAGACATGAAGCTCTATCAAAGTTTGGTTGGTAGCTTGATTTATGCTACATTAACAAGGCCTGATTTGTCATATGCAGTTGGTGTGCTTTCACAATTTATGCATTGTCCTAGAAAGGAACATTGGATTGCAGGACAAAGAGTACTTAGGTACATCAAGGGTACACTCAGAGAAGGGTTGTACTATGGATTTACTTCTGATACAAGAGTGAAAATTTATAGTGATGCAGATTGGGCAGGTAATGTGGATGATAGAAGATCAACACATGGATATTTGTGCTATGTAGGAGACAAATTGATTTCATGGTGTTCTAAGAAGCAACATACAGTTGCTTTGTCATCTACAGAAGCAGAATATAAATGTATGGTGGAAGCTGCAAAGGAGGTAATATGGCTAAAGACACTTATGAAGGTGTTTGATGTGATTCAAAGTACTCCTATTGTTTGTGGAGACAATATGAGTTCTCTATACTTGGCAGCTAATCTTGTGTTTCATGCTAGAACTAAGCATATTGAAATACAATATCATTTTCTGAGAGAGAAGGTCATTGATAAAGAAATTGAGGTTATGCATACACCTACAAAAGATCAACTTGCAGATATGATGACAAAAACTCTAGATGGACCAAAGCTGCAAAGATTAAAGGATATGGCAGGAATCAAGAAGATAGAGAAGAACCTCAATTAATGATTGAGGGGGAGCTGTTGGTGCATGTCAATCATCAATTGAAGGATTATGAAGAAATGAAGTCAAGGAGTCAAGAAGAGAACAAATTCAGAAGGTTGAAGGAAGGACATATTCAGAAACCCAAAGATATGTACACATATGTACATTAGCTGACTCATACTTTTGATTAGTCATAAGATTGTATATATTTGCCTATAAATGTTTGTTAAAAAGTCGGGGCAAGAAGGATAGAAGGTGAATAGAGAATAGGAAGAGAGAAAGGAGTAGTAGAGAGTGTCATTAGACACATGAGAATTGAGTTGAATTCATCAACTTCACTCAATTGTAATTTTCTGAGTAATCAAGAAAACTTGCGCCCGATGTTTTGCTGTCTGCTCCTTCTGTGTTTAATCTTTTGAGAAATCCTTCTGCATGTATCTAAGTCCATAGCTAATCTATCTATGGCTAGAATTTGAGAGGCTAATTGTAATCAGATTGAGAGAATTTAGTTTAGGAACATTCATATGTAATGATGTTCTGAGAGTCGACAAAACTGGCACAGATTTCATGTTCAGAGAAATGAACATTACTCAGTGTGTGGTGTAAAGTTTTACACAAGTGAGGGCTTAAAATCTAAGTTGGAAGGTAAGCCATCTATGGCTAAAAGATCTTGTTCAAACGGGTTTGATATTGGGAGAACTGTAGCTAAGAAGTTGCAGGTGTCAAAGTCGCCATTATAGAGAAGCTGTTTCAGACATAGGTAAAGTGTTTCACACATTTCTCAGTGTGTACTCGATCATTTTGAGAAATTTAACTTGGAAAGGTTGCGCAATATCTAGGTGAAGTATTGTACAAAGTTTTATCAAAAACTTTACAGGATTGATTAGTCAATGAGTGATTAATCTGCAGCAGACTTTTCTGAGAAGTTGAATTTTTCAGAATAATCAATTTTCTGGTAAATTGGTGAATGTTCTCTAAGTTTGGCGGAGTCTAAAGTTGATCTTGATATAGAGGTGATCTAAATTCAAGGTCAACTTGTTCTTTTGGAGATTAACACTCTCCATCACTTTGGTTCTTTGGCTAACTTACTCAATGAATATGTGATTAAATTGATTCATAGAAAAGAGAGGAAAAACTCAATTGAAAATTGAAGGCCCATCACTATGCTGCAAACTTGATATAAAATCTTCCCAAACGTCCTTATGAATCATATTTCCTTACATTTCCACTCATGAATCAATGAGGATAAAAAAGCGTTCATCAAGGGTAGGTCCATCCTAGAGGCTTTCATTGATGTCTAGTAAGGCCTTGAATTAGCTAAGGAATCTTGTCAAAATTTCCTCTAGGAAGGTCTTCCATCCTAGAGGCTTTTATTGATGTCTAGGAAGGCCTTGAATTAGCTAGGGAGCCTCCTCAAAATGTCCTCTTCATCCTGATCAATTTTGACAAAGTTTATGATCACCTCGAGTGGGACTTCATTCTCCAATCCTTGGAAGATTTCAAGTGTGGCTCTTAGTTCATCAAGATGGTCACAATCATTATGGGAAACATCTTGATTGTGATTAATAACAATGGTCACCTATCTATGGTGATTATATTAAAGAGCTCTATTAGGGAGGGATGCCCCCTGGCCCCACTTCTCTTTGTGGTTGCCATAGATGGGCTTAGCTACTGGTTAACAATCATGCCATGCCTGGCATATTCATGGTCAGTTGCTTCCCAAAAAACATAATACATTTATAATGAGACTCTTTGCATATGACACAAACACTTTTGCACATGATGATTCTAACAATACCCCCCACATTTTGGCATCACCTAAACATTTTTTGAATAGCTTGTGGTTCTATAATAAATCACTCAAAAATGGTTTTCAAGGCTATTTTGGGGTTTCCTCCATATTTTTTGGTTGACCACGGATTTCAAGAGCTTCTTACTAGGCAAATCTTTTATCTACTCAGTATTCTGATGGGTTTTGACATTTCCATGGGTAAGTGATGGAACTTGGTTCTCGCCAATCTTGAGGTAAACTTGGTTACTAGAAGAGCATGCAACTCAACCTAGCAAGGCATGGCATGGTATTCAACACTTTCCATTTTTCATTAGTTATCTATTTCTTGGCTTGTTCGAGTCCTAAAGACAAAGAGTTATAGAAATTGGAAAGAACTTGTAGGAACTTCCTTTGGACAGGTGATCCCAAAAGGATAGGTGTGGCCAAAATCAAATGAGCCATTTGTGCTAATGAGAAATATTCTGATTATTTGGGCATTCTATATGTGGGCAGAATGGCAGAAAAGATGGTTACCAAGTGGATAATCAAAGTGCACTGCAAATGGGAATCTTCCATGGTGACATTCATTCTTAGAAACGTTTTCTCTCTTACGTTTCTGGGGCTCCCTAGCTAGAATAGAATCAATTGATGGGAGAACTCAAAGGCTTGACTCTTTCTACGATACAATGCCCCACAGATTGAAGGGTTCATACGGATCAATTGTAAAACATTAGATAAAGCAATAAGTCTAAAAAAGAAGCAAGACTTGAATGTCTCCCTTAATAGGAGAGGATGCCTAAATTCGCCCTATACGAGATGGAAATTTAAGTTCATGGACCCATGGCATACTCTCATTGAGAACAAAAATTTGGTTCTTATGTGGAAAATTCTCCAAAGGGGAATTTGGATCAATATCAAAGCTAACAAAATTTGTGGGACCCCTCAGTTGTGTAAGTTCTTCCTTTGTGGGAGAGAAGACACAGGTCACCTCTTCTTTTTGTTCCTTAAGATTCACTCAAAATGCTTGGTCCTTTTCGAGGTTTTGAGACTATAGAATAAAATCAATTGGAAGCAAGCATTATTTGCAAAGAAATTCGGCAGCTCTTTTTCCTTGTGTAATGCCATCAAGCAAGAAGCTCTTTGGAAGATATGTAAAGAAATATGTGCAACCAACTTGGATTACCATCCAAAAGAATAGCCGACTGATAAATCCCTAGGCCAATTAGGCATAAGAATTTGTAATTATAAGAACTCCCCTCCCTTTAGACACCATATGCTTTTTTTCTTTCATAATAAAAAGATTAAAAATTAGTAGACCATTCATGAGGGTGATGAAATGATCATTAACCTTCTCTATAATCCTCTCTAAAACATATATTTCATGTCATCTCTAGTGATGGGAAAATGTACACCTTTCTTTCATAGCCTTGAAGCATAGATGGCCTCATAGGTATACTCACAAATACCTCTATTCACTAGAACTCATGGTTCTCTGAAATCTTGAAGACTAAATGTGAGAGCTTTTGCAGACTCTACCTAATTCGTCATGCAAGTCATCTCACTTAAAATTATTTTTCCTAGTGTGATAATCAATGCGTCCATGATATAGTATTTGTTGCCTTCACTAGGCATGCACACAAAGACACTTCTTCACTCTAGAAACAATTTCTCTCAGAATATGTATATTCTTAACATGAACTTTGAGCCAAATTTAGAAGATAATGAAAAATTTCTAAAAACCAAAATATTACATGAAATGGGTCCAATAATGTAATGAAGCTCTACTCAACGCTCAGAGCTAACTACCTCCTACACATAGAAACCTATGAGAGAGATATGGCAACTCAAAGCTAAAGAAAATCTTCAAGCAAGTAGGGGGCTTGCTAAGCAAGGGGTCTACTAGCTTTTTCAAATCCTATGAGAGATAAGACACGTGAGAGGATACAAATTCAAAGTACATTGTATGTATGTAAGATTTTTAAAAGGTTTCCTAAATGATAGGGAGCTCATTTCTTGAATTGTAGGCTTTATCACATCTTAGTGTGATAGGTGGTGATTGGTTGTTATGCAACAACTTTTAATCACAAATTGGAATCGGAAATTTTGTGATTGACTTCTTGATTCATATTTCTCCAAATGTCATACATCCAAAGGGTCAATAATCTCCTAAGGTTTGAGCTTAAATTTCAGCACTACTCCTCAAACTTAAACCTCCAAGTCCTCAACCTAGCTCCATCAATCCAATGCCTATTTTGAACTTTGTGATCTTGATTGTGTCCAATTCTTTGGTGAGAATGTCATCAAACTGATAATTGGTATTTATGTGTTGTACTTGTACCTCCTTAGCCTGCCCTTTCTCCTTGATATAGTGATTGTGTACCTCTATGTTCCTGCTCCTAGCATGGAACATAGGGTTGGTAGATAGTTACACACTACTCATGTTATCACACATGATTGGAAACTGATCAACCTACAAATTCTATTCAATAATGAGTTTCTTGAGCCACTTAAGCTCACATCTTAATGTTGCTAAAGCTCTATATTGAGCTTCTATGGAAGATATGGCAATTGTAGGTTGCTTGTTTTCCATCCATGAGATAACCTTCTTTCCAGACATTATTGGATATCCGCTTGTACGTCTCCTATCCTCTTTGGATCCATGCCAATAAACATCTATATATTCTTTCGCTTCCAAATCATCTTTAAAAGGATAGAAAAGACCTTCATTTAAGGTACCCTTGAGATCCCTGAGTACTATTTTGGCTACAAGTAAATGTGGAACCCTGGGTGTATACATGAATTGAGATAACACACCAACTATATATCCTAGCTATGGTCGTGTGACAGTGGCATAATTCAAAGTACCCACTATTGACATGTATAAAAGTGCCTCCCTAACCTCAGTACTTTCCATGGAGGTCAATTTTATGCCATTGGGTTGGTCAATGTTTTGCACCTTGTAAATACAACTTCTTCAATACATCCAAGACGTACTTTCAATTGGGGGAAGTATCTCAACCTCTATGCAACAACGAAGTGCAAATAACCTCCATAGGTACCCTTCTTTCTCCTCTACACACCAAATATTATCTTTTTCAAAGTATATGCAAAGAACTCTTCTAGACCTTTTCTAGAACTGTATTGCACACCAAGATCTTCCCAATAAAACAAATTTCACTCCATATGGATGCCTACACTAAGAGAAAAAATTCCATAAGCTAAACTAGTTGAATTCTCAAAGTTGCTAGCCAAACAAAGACCTCATTGGGCTCCAACAATCGTTTCTCAAAGAATACACAAAGAGTGAATCTCAAAATTGGCTCAAGTTTAGAGAACTCTAAGGGCTACCCAATGAAACCAAATCATAGCAAATGGATAAATAGGGAGGGAGAAGCAGCCCTTACAACACATAGCAAACTAGCTCCAATAGATCCTACACACAAAGAGAGATATCAATCACCACACTTAACTAAAAATATGATTTCTCCCAAAATACATATAGAATGCTCTAGAGACTTGGTGAGGTCAAAGTAGACTCTACTAGATATCCAATGACCCAAAGATTACATCAGTTGGTTGAATAATGATGGAGAATTAATGCTAACAACTTAGGGCTATTGAGTTGCAACATTCATTGTGCACACAGATAGATATGCCTACTAAAATATAATAAACAAGCAAGCAAGGGGCAAGATTAAGCAAGGGGCTTGCTTATTACAACTCCACAACTTAGTGCACACTCTAAAGGGCATATAAATCCAAGAATATGACTCAAAAGAAGTTGGGACACAAGCTACTTTTATAAAGAGAACTTGGCCCCTAAGCCTATCCTTATACTTGTCAATTGTTCCATCAGGCTTACACTTTAGCTTGTAAACCCACTTAGTGCCAATGGCCTTCTTGCCAAGAGGCAAGTCACATAAAGTCTAAGTACCGTTCTTTAGTATAGCATCATATTCAGATTGCATAGCAACCATCCAATTTTCTGAATTTTGTGCTTCGTCAAATGAAAGAGGCTCATTCTCATCATAGAGACTAGATGCAGCCATAGCATAGCAATATGATGCAAAAGAGGCACTATGAGAGCCTGATTGAGTACGATATGATAGACATGCATCTAATTTGTTGTCCCGTAAAGTCTGCACCAGCCATTTTGGCATAGTTTTTGCCTCGTCAATATCAACTCTCTCACCAAAAAGTGCATCATGTAAATCAGCATCAGAAATGGGATGATCTGCATCATCACATGAAACATGCAAAGGCTGAGAAGTTGCCTCATCAGGACCAACACTAGATTGTCCACCTGTAAAAAGAGGCAGCAAAGTATCATACATGTCTTTGAAGCTAACAAATGTCTCCTTAGTACATGAAAGCAATGGATGAATAACATCTTCCACAAAAACAACATCACGGCTAACGAGAATGTGTTTAGTCTATGGATGTTATAGACGATAGCCTTTACTTTCAAAACTGTGCCCAACAAAAATACATTTTACTACTTTATCATCCAATTTTCTCCGATGTTGTTTAGCCACTAATGCATATGCTAGACAACCAAAAACATGTAGATGAGCAACAGATGGCTTGCGATCATGCCAAGCCTCATCTAGGGTGATAGACTACAGTGCTTTAGTGGGACACCTGTTAAGTAGATATGCTACACACATGACAGCCTCAAGCCAAAAACCATGTGGTAAAGCCTAACTATTGACCATACACCTCGACACTGTACATGCGGCACTGTACATTGGTGTTGAGGTGTATGCAGCACTCTACATTGGTGTTTTATCCCATGTTCAGCCAGAAATGCATTAAAATCAGAAGACATATATTCCCCCCCTCGATCAGAATGGAGGGTGCCCATTTTACATGCTGACAGATTTTCAATCAAAACCAAAAACCATTTGAAGCACATGAATACTTCGGACTTTGCCTTTAGTGGATATACCCATGCATGCTTGGAAAAATCATCAATGAAAGTCACGAAGTAAAGATAATTTCCAAAAGAAGGTGTCTACATAGGACCACAAACATCACTATGTACAAGCTGCAATTTCTGAGTAGCCTGAATTGAACCATCTTCTAGAAAGGAGGAATGCTGCATTTTGCCCAAAATACAACCTTCACAAACCTGTTTTTCGGGTGCCTCAAGTTTGGGCAAAGAAGACACCATTTCAGATTTTTGCAGGTGTAGCGAACTAGCAAAATTTGGATGACCAAAGCGTGCATGCCAAAGCTTTGCATCTGACATAGCCTGAGAATCATGTACGGGGCACATGCTGAATCATTTACAAATATTTCATAGTCTATGAGCTTATACAACCCACTACATAAAATGCTAGAAGTAATAATAACATCACCATTTGATAGATCATGAACTGTACATCTTTCATCAACAAATTTCACAACCGAGCTAAGCTTGGCTAATGTAGAAACTGATAATAGATTCTTCTTGATCCCTAGCACAAATAAAGCATCTGACAAAGTGAAAGAACTACCATCAGCAGTAGTCAAAATGATCTTACCAACTCCCATAACAGGATAAGAGGAGTTGTTGGCACATGTAACAGTATTCCCTGTAGGGGCGGGCTCGAGTGAAGAGAAGAAATTGCGTTGTGAGGTATGGTCACCCCACTGTCAAAGTACCAAACATCTAAGTCTACTGCAGACATGCACTGCTCATGAGAAGATGGGTCAACACTGCAAACAGTAGTAAACACCCATTCTTCTTCCTGCACAAGATTAGCAAACTTTGATTTTGGTGTAGAAGCCTCTATAACAACCATTCTAGCCTCTTTCTTCTTTGCCTCTTTAGCAGCCAGATTTGGGTAGTTCTTTATGATATGATCATTTCCATTACAATACTTGCAAAACAATTTCTTCTTTTTTTCTTTTCTTTTCATCTTTGTCTTCCCTCTTTGATTGTGTAGAATTAGCAGATTTTTGCTTACTAGTTGAAGAACTCCAATTTCCTTTGCCCTTCTCACTAGCCAGGAAAGCTTGATCTGCAACATGCATAATGGACTTGTTCTACTTGGACTGATCTTCTTGCAATAGAACAGAGACTAAATCCTCAAATGAAAAGGCATTTGGATTGCCTTTCATCATCAACCGAAGAGTAGAAGCAAAACTCTGATATGAATCAGGAAGACCATTCAAAAAGGTCTACACTAGTGAGCTATCTAGTATAACCTCATTAGCAGAAATCAATTGTTCCTTCAAGTCTTTTATCTTTGTTAGAAAATTTTCCATAGAATCACCTTCATTCATGTGCTCACTCTCCAATTGTTTTCGGAGGTAAGCAACACGAGCCTCATTCCTAGCTTGGTACAATTTGGTAAGTGTATCCCAAGCATCCTTAGCTGTTTTGCAAGAGCGAATGTGAGGAATAATGGCACATTTGATAGACAAAGTTATCAATGCATGTTCTTGAGCATCTCTGCCATCCCAATGAATATGCTCTATAGTAGGTGTAGTAGAAACCACAGCACAAATAGGAATATGTAGAATATCATCATCTTCGACACCCTCTCCATCAGCTTCAGTACCTACAGTTGTAACAGTTGTAGGTGTGATAGGACATTTTTCAACACCCTGCACAATGTTCCCCAGTTCTTTTGCAACTGGGGAACATTGTGGTCACTCCCCGTTGTGGGGCTGAGTATAGGGCAACTTTCATAGCGATTGTTGAGTGTGTGTGGCTCATATGCCTTATGGCTAATTTGGGTGTTTAGTGTTTTGCCACAACCATCTTCACTAACAGTTAAAGTGCATTAGCAGTTATGAGCAACCCTTTGTTCCATGCTCGCACTAAGCTTATTGAGGTGCATTATCATTATGTTCAAGAGAGGTTCTCTACTGGAAAGATCAGTTTGGCATATGCTCCCACATAGGACAACATTGCAGACCTTTCCACAAAGGCTCTGCTTAGGGAGAACTTTGAAGCTTTTCGCAAAGCTTTGGGCTTACTTTCTTTGGTGGGTTAATTCCACATAGCCTAGCACTTCCTTGTATATGAGTTCCATAACCTTGTTCACCACATCACTCCCAAAGGGGGTTTGTTGATATATTTAGGTAATGATGTGTGGGAACACACTAAGACCATCGGGGCACTTTTTTCCCTCTTTAGGATTTTTTTTCCCCAGCTTGTATATATGCCTATAGCCCTAACGGCCACCAATCTTTATACATTCTAGTGATAATACATTCAATATTGTGTGTTGTGCTCCAAGCTTCTTCTTCTTCCTTGTATTGTTCCGGTGCTCAACAAACCTCGATCTCCAACACTAAATGAATAGAGGAGAATCTATTACTTGATCCCTACCCAAATAATTCAGAACATAATCTAGCTTTGCATTTGATAAAGTGATCTAAGTGCAAAGTAGGGATTGAATAATAAGGGTGAAACAAAACACATCCCTTGCCATTTCATTGTCTATTCATTTCTCATATCTAGGAACTAACATGTGAAATGGATGATCCAAATTAAATTTATTAATAGGTGGGATAGTCAAATCATAGAATTACATTATTTTGCATTTGTTTGAACTCATCGGACACTCAAATCATATAATTTACTTTATAAAATAAATCTTAACATCCATATTGTTCTTCATAAGTCATCTTCAAAGCTCTTATCATCTCACCTCTCCAACACTATGTCTTCCATCCACAACACTCCCCTTCTCCCCTCTCTTTTCCATGTCACAAAACCTTCAACAATTTTGTCTGTCTATCTATCTGTTTGTCTGTTTATCTATCTATCTATATCTCTGTCTGTATCTATCTATCTATCTATCAATCAATCTATCTATCTATCAATCTATCTTCACTCGAGCTGCCCCTACAGGGAATACTGTTACATGCGCCAACAACTCCTCTTATCCTGTTATGGGAGTTGGTAAGATCATTTTGACTACTGCTGATGGTAGTTCTTTCACTTTGTCAGATGATTTATTTGTGCCAGGGATAAAAAAGAATCTATTATCAGTTTCTGCATTAGCCAAGATTGGCTTGGTTGTGAAATTTGTTGATGACAGGTGTACAGTTCATGATATCTCAAATGGCGATGTGATTATTGCTTCTGGCATTTTATGTCGTGGGCTGTATAAGCTCATAGACTATGAAAGATCTGTGAATGATTCGGCATGTGCAGTTCAAGATTCTCAGGCTATGTCAGATGCAAAGCTTTGGCATGCACGCTTTGGTCATCTGAATTTTGCTAGTTTGCTACGCCTGCGGAAATCTAAAATGGTGTCCTCTTTGCCCAAACTTGAGGCACCTGGAAAACATGTTTGTGAAGGCTGTATTTTCGGCAAAATGCAGCGTTCTTCCTTTCCAAAAGATGGTTCAGTTCGGGCTACGCAGAAATTGCAGCTTTTACATAGTGATGTCTGTGGTCCTATGTAGACACCCTCTTTTTGAAATTACCTTTACTTCGTGACTTTCATTGATGATTTTTCCAGGCATGCATGGGTATATCCACTCAAAGCAAAGTCCGAAGTGTTCATGTGCTTCAAACAGTTTTTGGTTTTGGCTGAAAATCTGTCAGCATGTAAAATGGGCACCCTCCGTTCTGATCGAGGGGGGGAATATATGTCTTCAGATTTTAATGCATTTCTAGTTGAACATGGGATAAAACACCAGTGTACAGTGCCGTATACACCTCAACAGAATGGAGTTGCTGAACATAAGAACAGGTCTCTCATGGAGATGGCGAGGTGTATGGTCAAGAGTCAGGCTTTACCTCATAATTTCTTGCTTGAGGCTGTCATGTGTGCAGCATATGTACTGAACAGGTATCCCACTAAAGCACTGTAGTCTATCACTCCATATGAGGCTTGGCATGACCGCAAGCCATCTGTTGCTCATCTGCATGTTTTTGGTTGTTTGGCATATGCATTAGTGCCTGAACAACATCGCAGAAAATTGGATGATAAAGCAGTTAAATGTATTTTTGTTGGATACAGTTCTAAAAGTAAAGGCTATCGCCTGTATCATCCACAGACTAAACGCATTCTGGTTAGCCGTGATGTTGTATTTGTGGAAGATGCTATTCAGCCATTGCTTTCATGTACTAAGGAGACATCTGTTAGCTCTAAAGACATGTATGATACTTTGATGCCTCTTTTTACAGGTGGACAATCTAGTGCTGGTCCTAATGAGGCAACTTCTCAGCCTTTGCAGGTTTCATATGATGATGCAGATCATTCCATTTCTGATGCAGATTTACATGATGCACTTGCTGATGAGAGAGCTGATATTGAGCAGGCAAAAACTATGCCAAAATGGCTAGTGCAGACTTTGCGTGACAGCAAATTAGATGCACCTTTGTCATATCGTACTCGTTCAGGCTCTCATAGTGCCTCCTTTGTATCATATTGCTATGCTATGGCTGCATCTAGTCTCTGTGATCAGAATGAGCCTGTTTCTTTTGATGAAGCACAGAATTCTGAAAATTGGATGGCTGCTATGCAATCTGAATATGATGCTATAATGAAGAATGGTACATGGTCTTTATGTGACTTGCCTCCTGGCAAGAAGGCCATTGGCACTAAGTGGGTATACGAGCTGAAGCGTAAACATGATGGTACAGTTGACAGGTATAAGGCTAGGCTTGTTGCAAAGGGTTATGCGTAGGAAAGAGGCATTGATTTTGATGAGACCTTTGCACCTACATGTCGTATGACTACTGTTCGGAGCATTTGTGCACTTGCAGCCCATCATGGTTGGAATGTACATCAGTTGGACATTAAAACAACATTTCTGAATGGTGACTTGCATGAAGAAGTGTATGTTTTTCAGCCCCGTGGCTTTGTGCAGAAAGGGCATGAAAACCAGGTGTGCAGGTTAAAGAAGGCGTTATATGGTTTAAAGCAAGCACCACGTGCTTGGTATGAGAAGATACATGCCTATCTGATTGCACATGGTTTTGAGAACAGTCCAACTGAAAGCACCTTATATGTTAAGCGTGCTGATGATGTGCTTCTGATCATTGTTGTCTATGTAGACGACATGCTGCTCACTGGTCCTATTGAGAAGCATATTGCTGATTTTAAGGCTGATTTGCATGCCTCATTTGAGATGTCTGATTCGGAGCATTTGCATCACTATTTGGGCATTCAGTTTATGCAAGTTGATGGTGGAATGGCTTTGTGTCAAACGAAATATATTGACACATTATTGCAGCGTTTTGGCCTTGAAGACTGTAAGCCTATTGCCACTCCTATGGAGACAGGTTTACGAGTGAGTCTTCATGATGCTGGAGATGCATTTAATGTTGTTCTCTATGAGCAGGCTGTTCGATGCTTGATTTACTTATGCATTACTCGACCAGATATTCGGTTTGCTGTCTCACAGATGAGCAGGTTTATGCATTGCCCAAGAGTCACGCATTGGAAGGCGGTTAAGCGCATCTTTCGCTACTTGAGTGGTACTCGGCTACTTGGGTTGTTTTATCCCAAGGGGGGATCACTACCGCCAGATTTGCATGCTTTTTCTTACTCAGATTGGGCTGGTTGCTATGACACTCGTGTGTCCACGAGTGGTTTTTGCTTTATGCTTGGTAGCTCATGTATATCTTGGTTGAGCAAGAAGTAGCCTACTGTGGCCACTTCCAGTTGTGAGGCTGAGTATAGGGCAGCTTTCACAGCGA